>JAMZEH010000068.1:6965000-7605000 GCA_024699665.1 Ostrea denselamellosa
GTGCTTTTGTATTTTACCTATGATTCGAACCAAATCCCTGGGTGTTCTCATACATAGTTCACGAGACAGTTATAAAACGAGAACGTGTTAAGTGGTCTTTTGCTCTTTCTTGGGGAAAAAGGATAAAGTGAAGACGAGTACACGGTCTATTCGTGAAATCTTGTACGTCGCTGCTCATGTCCGACTACACCAGGCCTCCCTCATATATTTTCCTGTGATCAAATATAAGCTCACCCTTTTATGTTGTCATGGCATATGTTATATTTCTGTAGAACTGCTATCATATAAAAACAAATATACGTTTCAATTCCATAGTCAGTGATATAATGCATTTCTTAAGGTTTTATCTTTTTGATTTGATATTCCATGCAATTCAGTAAGGCTGACAGTTAAAACAGCAAGCTGAGAATCTAGATGAGTTGAGATGATTCAGTAGTGGAGGGTAAGTATGTGTCTGTACTTTCCTATCTTTATACGGTAGACTGGGAAATGAACATGCTGGTTTTGATTTCACTTTATTTACGAATTATTCATTTACTGCCCAATTAATTGCATAGTAAATAATAAACGGACAATATTGGAATGCTTTCGTACAAATAAAGAGAGATAACTCTTCCAAATACTGACTCTGCATTATAGGTCACTGCGAAGTAGTACATCGTCTAATTATGAATACTGAGTAATTAGTTCCTTGTCCTGACTAAGTTGATCAGTTGTTCTCGCACGCCATTTATCATGGAGCTGTTTATATTCAGACAACCACAAGTCTAAGACGATGACTTTTAAATAAACTAATGGTTTTTTTTTTTTATGTCGGTTTGTTCTTACAACATTCAAACATTAACAATACAATACTTATCAATTTTCATGTTAGGATAGTGGTTGAATTGTGCCATTTCACAATTTGTCATCTTTTCATTATTTCGAGGCGAAAAGACGACAAAACGATAATTAAAATTTTTCGCCCCAAAATAACGAAAAGACAAATCAAAAAGTTGAAGAGATGATAAAATACGGTCGAAAAGACGACAAACAAAACCCACAAATTAATTACCCATTGCCTTGAAAATACGAAAAGAAGACACTACTTGCGTTTTGCAAAAATTTAATGCGTTTATATATACGATGCTTTTTGTGTATTTCATTCTATCAGTATGTATAATTGCCAAATGAATTCTCCGCGTTCATTTCATGTTATTGACAAGATACAATCTCTAATTATCACTTTATCGTCTTTCCGTTTTGTCGTCGTTTCTCTTTCAATTTATTCTGAAGTTTAGATTTTCATCAAACGTTCTACAGAATTCATTTGTAACTGTACACCCGTACTCTCGTGTTCGACAATACTGTAACGAATATAACGTGAATAATTCCCGCTAACTGTGTCTCTATAGAAACATGAGTCCTGGTTATATAGTTTGTAAGTGACCTGAACAAAGTTTAGTAGAGAAACTGCTGTGGGTTTGTTGTGCTAGGCAACATTCATTATTTTCACATATGTGTACTTCATCATAAACTTCACGTCATAAATGATTTAGTATTGTTTGTAACATGTCATTTGATTCGTCGAAGAACATACTGTATTTATTTTTCAAAGGCTTATCTTGATACATGTTAAATGTGAGATAATAATCTCCTAGAGTCCCCATAAAACTAAATTTCTTTCAATAAAGGATATCTAATTTAATGAAAAAGGTCACGCCCTGTACCATTCAAAAATCGCACAGTTTGAAATTACATTAAGGTATGAACTGCGACGCTTTACGCAGACAATCATGCTTCATGACCTTCGTGCAAGGTATGTCGGTGTTAAGCGTCCTACATGTACAAGAAATTTATACATTTTCAAAACTGAACTTTATTTCTTATATTTACTGTCTACATCCATTACTGTCGGAATTCCTAGCTGTTAAAGTAGACCTATTATTTTCATTAACATTCATAAGCGCACTCTTTTCAACTGCAGCGCGTTCATGAGGGAATGACCATCAATACAATTTGTAGAGATGTCAAAGGCAAAAAATATTGGAAATGTTTGCGCATGAACTACCTCTGATATTTGGACGGGATGTAGGGTTCGCATGCGTTCTACACTTGGTCCCATTTTTGGATCCAGACAGGTTACTGGCAGATGGCTGATATTGTGGGGGTTCTAACAATTTGTTTTGGTGGTCAGCATTTTACGATATCTGTGGTAGTTCTGATGATGCTATATGCAAATACAGTTCCTCATTAGGTCGAGTACCGACTGATGCGTTTATTCTCGGATGTTTGGCCTGGATTTGTCTACGGATTACTCCGTATTCAGATATCTCTGTTACCTGCTGCAGTGTATATATCCGCTTTGTGTCACTGACACATTATACATCCATGGAACGTCTCCAGCCAACTTTTCCCGCAATCATTGCCCTCGCCTAAGCTCAAGGAAACCATCCATTTTCTCCTGTTCTTCTCCAGGTGGATTTTGATCTACTTTTCCAAAGCACATCGTGCCTTTGAAGCTCTTTTTGTTTTTAAATCGAGGTAAGCTATTGACAAGAACGTTGGTGTTCATTAAAAATTACTTCATCAAACACCTTTCTGATTTTACGGTACTTCAAAGTTGATATTAAAAAGATGCCGGAGTTCCTCATTGACAATATCTACGTAGTCTTTGGTAGTCACGTCTTCCAAGAGTCTGTTAGAATTCCCATGGGTACAAATTGCGCTGCGTTGTTAGCTGACCAATCTATATAATCTACATGAGAAGAAAAATTATTTTGTTGTGGCCTTCAGCTCGATATTTAGCGATATTGACGACGTTTTAGATGGTAGTTGAAAAGGCCATGGCCAGGATTTCCATGGCCACGAATTGTGCTCCTTTGTTAGCTAATCTGTTGTTATATTCTTATGAAGCAGAATTCATTCAAAAGCTTCTACATGGGAAGAAAAGGAATTACGAGATTTAATACTGTTAGTTATCTTGGCCTTTTCTAAAAGACACCATAGAGTCTTCCACTTCTGTTTCGTACTTAGATATTTTACAGATAATAAATGCCAGCGGCAAACTAACAACTGAACTTTATGACAAACGGGATGATTTCAATTTCTCAATCGTCAACTTCCCTTATTTTTGTGGCAATATTCCATCATCACCTTCATATGGTGTTTATATCTCCCAACTGATTCGATACCCAAGAGCTTGTTCTGTATACAAGTTTTTAAATCGAGGCAGGCTACTGACAAAGAAATTGATGTTACAGGGGTTTGCACAGTCTCATCTAAAGTCAGCATTTCACAAATTTTATGGTCGTTATAACTATCTAGTTTGCCAGTACAATTTACCATTAAGTCAAATGCTGTCTCATTTGTTTCATACCAATTGTTAGGCCGTTCTTGGCACACTGATTTTGACTACGGATTGCTCCATTTACCTCATCGGAATGTAGGCTCATAGCGGGTTTGACCGGTGGACAGGTGATGCTTACTCCTGCTAGAAACCCGATTTATTGTGTAGTACATAAACCAAAAATACCCATTCCAAGTTTGCTCATTTTAGGATCCATGTTCGCTTGCAAGAGGAGATAATTAGTAATTTCTTGAATGGGGTCGTCATTCAAATATTTCTCAAGAACCAATGGATCAGAAAAACAAAATTCAAGTGAAAGCCCTTTTTTATTACACAAGAGTAAATTCAAAATTGGTCAAAACATGGCGGTCGGGATTGGGATGGGGTTACATTAAGGAATCATATTTTTAAATGCGACATGTATATGGAAGTATCTTTTAAAATATCTTCTAAGAAGAATGGGACCATCACTAGTCATATTATAATGTAAACATCCGACAATAATGTAGATTGAAGGTTCTAAATCTTGACCTTTGTGAATAGACGGGATCACAGCAGTGAGTATATGTGTACAGGAAAATCACTTCTACAATTCCTTTTCTTTAGTCCAACAGTGCCACGATTAGTCATTTAAGTTGCAAGCATCCACAGGTGTTGCAGATTCAAGGTTGTTCGACATGACCATGGAGTAGGGGCCTCATCAGGGCATGGAAATTTTATATGATTATAAAAAGAGAAAATCTTTAAAAATTTTCTTCTCACGACCAGCAAGGCCATGATTTATTCTGACTACGGATTGTTAATTTTACCTGATCAAAATATGGGGCTCATGGCCGGTGTGACCGGTCGACAGGGAATGCATACTCCTTGGCACCTGATCCCACCTCTGGTATGACCAGGTGTCAGCGTTTGCTCAATTCTCTATTTTGTATTCCTTATAGGAGTTATCTTCATCTTTTCAAGGATTAATGAGAGTAAAACATTTATAGTCGTCTGAAGAACAGCAGGGCCAAGATAATCAGGTAAGCATTGTGGCCAATAGGCCTCTTGTTTATAATATGAATTTTATGATTATTACATGTAGAATCAAACTGCTTTAATGAGCTGTATATTTTGATTTCACTCAGCGCCTTCATTTCGTGTCAAATTAAAAAAAAACCTCAACATACTTTGATATTATTCGGTGACACTTCAACTGAATTTTGTATACCTCCAATGGTAGCTCCAGCAGAAATCTCTGACTTAATTACTATAATTACTATAATGCTGAAAAGCCGGATACTTCTTCTCTTGTACTTGTTTATTAAAAATAATTTGTCTCGAATGAAATTCATAAAATGACGATGTGTTATGGGATACAAATATAAGGCAATGTTGCACTTATGCATGATAATGGAATTCATATAATAAAATTCTTGCATACACTTTTAAATGCATTCTTGCATATCTGGTTTACTTAGCGATGTGTACAATGCATACAATGCAAGAAATATGACATGCACTTGGAACATGATATCACTTTTTTTCAAGATATAAAATAGTAATCACTGAAAATATGTTTTGATGATACATATTTGTGCACAGTGAACCTCCCTCCCACAAAAAAAAAAAAGACTGAGATTGCCTGGTTCAAATCTTGTGTTCAATTGCATTACGGAACAATTAGGGATGTCCACTGTAAAGAATCACCCGAAATACGTAAATTGTCATGTCTCATGGACAATTCTAGCATGAATAAAATTAGTCATAAAAAGGGTTTGGATATATTTCGCAAAAATGTATTTTCTTTAGTTTACCATCGCACTTGAAGTTTTACATTATTCACGAATCCATGATATGACTCTAGGGTATGCACAAGGCACTATGATTATATCCATATACACATTTTTGAATTGAATGATGCCTTAAATCCTGTGTCCAATTAATGTATTCACTTTTACACATCTTTCCCTCTAGAATACCACACGCATTCAAATTTAACATCACAAATTATGTCCCATGACTGCAAATACCATGTAATCATTTCACACCCTAGAGATTCTAGCAGCTTCCTCTGCAGATCTGCTGGAACTTATTCGTGATTTTATTTTAGCGGTCTGTGGAAGGGAAATTGGTGTCAATTGAGTAAAATCTGGAGGGGGTGGAAATTCCGCAGAAATATCCCCCGGTGAAACACTCCCGCTAGGAGAATCAAGGTTCTGAGATAAATATGTTGATGGTATGTGAGGATTTCTACCCGGAGAGTTTTGTGAATGGCTAGTTTTGTCAGTTCGTATTATTCCTCGGGTGGGGGATCCAGGTTTCTGGCTGGAGGATGAAGAAGAATGTGTAGGTGATGCTAATGGCGATATGACAGTCTGTGTAAAAGGGTCAATAGACGGGAGTACACGTCCTGCTTTAGGTCCTGTCGGAGAGGGACTGTCGCTCGGAACTTGTCCATTAACCAGCATGGAGCGTGTGATCCCCATTTTGGGGACTGTCGGGGTTGTTGCTCCTCCGCTATCAAGAGAAGAGGTACTATTATACTTTCTCGGTGGCGGGTGATCACGTGGTGGTAATTCGGGACGAAACTCGTGACTTTCACTGACTCGTTTTGTTCGTCCGCCTCCTGCACTTTGACTTAAAATATCAGGATTCGTCGTTAATGGATTTTGAGAGAGTGGAGAGTAATCTAAACGATTCATTCTTGGAGAATTTCTGGGTCCATCGTTTAAGTAATTGTAACTCTCACGCACGAAGGCCTGGTTGTCACATCCACGAAGACCAGATGATCCATCATTTGTAGTCAACACGGATCCACTGGAATGCCCTTGGTTCTGGAAGACGATTGGATTTCCCGTAGTTATAGGATTGGACACAGAAAGAGGCCCTTCATTCACGTACATTACCTTAGGTTTATTTTCCAGGACCCGGATTCGAAGATCTAAGAAAGAAAACTTTTAGAAAGAATGGCAGAAATGCCACTGTATAACCTTAAGGTATATTACAATAAAGTTTTCATCAGTTGAGAATTAAAATACACACCACTATTCCAGACATACTGAAAGTCTGGAGACTGACCTGAATTGTTCATTATATAACCAATGTAGATCTATATAAATAATGTTACTGGGGATTTATTTTTACTTCAATATAACCGATTGATTGATTATAATTTGTTTAACGTCCCGCTAGAGAATTTTTCATTCATATGGAGACGTCACCACTGCCGGCGAAGGGCTCTAAAAATTTAGGCCTATGCTCGGCACTTATGGCTCTTGAGCAGGGAGGGATCTTTAACATGACACACCTGCTGTGACACGGGGCCTAAGGTTTTACGGTCTCATCCAACAGTCCGCCCCATTTAGTCGCCTCTTACGAATACGCCCCGTGTCAAAGCAGGTGTGGCATGATACAGATCCCTTCCTGCTCAAAGGCCGAGCATAGGCCTAAATTTGTAGCCCTTCACCGGCAATGGTGACGTCTCCATAGGAGTGGAAAATTTGCGAGCGGGACGTTAAACAGTATATAATCTGATTGAATTTGATTTCTCTTTCATTTGAGCAAAGGGAGTTAATTCTTTCAAGAACATTTATTATTGCGCGATAATTGTGTAACGATCTTTCTAATAATTCCAATTTACCTTGCAATTAATTATTTAAGGTCAAGCCCTGAATCACTTCACATTATTAATCTAAGTCTTCTCTTAAGTTTCACTTTGTCTAACGGAACCGAAATGTAATAACGTTTTACATAACACATGGTCATATAGAGCATACAATACACAAGTATAAGGTGTACATAATTTACCTTTCATTTTGCCTTTGAAGTATCGAGTAATGATAATCAAAGACAAAATAAATAGGACAAGCAGTGATCCAATCAAAACAATCAGAATAATTTCCGCCATTCGGAACCCCTCAACCTCGGGTTTCTCGGATTCCGTTGTGTCCGTCACAGTCACTTTGGTGGTGGAGAACACACAGTGTGAACAGGTTCTTTCAGTACAAAGGGCTCGTATTTCCCGAGGGTTACCGCTAGCGTTGTAGAAACGAAACCCTGACGACAGTGTCAACTGGTCATTGCGGTATTCTCCAACCTTATACATGTAAAAAAAAAAAATCAAATCCATCATGAGTTACATACCAAATTAAGAAAGAGTAAGGCGTGTGATAGATGGAATCTAAAAGTGTATTTCATATCGTATCTTTACAGTAGGTGGCGCTTTTTACAATAATTGGAAACAATACAATCACTTAATATCGTGCTTTTACAGTAGATGGCACCTTAGAATCATGGAAAGCAATACAATTACTAAAATTAGGTACAATCAACCGGTGCCAGGCAGCTATGTTGTCACTTTGAGAATTTGAAAGTATAATTAGTTGAAAAATCTCGCATTTGGATTAATTTTTTGTGTTTGGATTGTACCGTTAACCACATAGAGTCAACTTCTCTAGGG
Organism: Ostrea denselamellosa; assembly: GCA_024699665.1. NCBI lineage: Eukaryota > Metazoa > Mollusca > Bivalvia > Ostreida > Ostreidae > Ostrea > Ostrea denselamellosa. The sequence continues at coordinate 6,972,770 of JAMZEH010000068.1, forward strand.
ATGAGGTGCATTCACTTGGATGGTAACGTTAAGTACATTAAATGTAGAGTCAACTTCTCTAGGGATTAGGTGCATTTACTTGGATGGTAACGTTAACTACATTAAATGTAGAGTCAACTTCTCTAGGGATTAGGTGCATTTACTTGGCTGGTAACGTTAACCACATTAAATGTATAGTGAACTCCTCTAGGGATGAGGTGCATTTATGAGTACGTTGTATGAGAGGGAATGGATAACAGAGCTTTTTTCTGCACACGTGACGCCAAAATGCAGATGCCATGCTCGAGAGTTTCCATGTCGCGATATTGTAGATTAACATGCAAAGCAACTATACAACCGTCGTGATGAGAAGAGGAAAATGAAGTTATTCTGTGTGATAGCTGAGAGGAGTGTGAGAAGAAGAGGATGGGTAATTTGTGATACAGATTGGTCTAAGAATTCAAACAAACTTGTAAGGGTTATTTTAGCGATGGATATCAAAAAACATGTGCTACATTTATGACAAAAATGTAGTATAAAACCTTTAATTAACGTTTAGATATACTAAGTTTCTTCAAATAGCATTCACGTCTCCTATGAATTATATAATATCCTGTAGCAATATTCTTTGTTCATAAATATGCCACATACCAAACTCCTTCCTTACCTGTCTGTATTGGTAAGAAGTAGTATCCGTTTTCTGTATGTTTAGAATCTGAAATCCAACGTTGCCATTCCCTTCAGAGTTGAATACTGTAAACACCGACCCATCAACTGTTAATTCAACGTTTTGGATTTCTTTCACCACTTCGTCTACGTGTCCTTTAATATTTCGACATGGGAAACTGTCGCCCATACACAGCGTGTCCTTCACCTTCACCATGGCGGTTCCCACGGCGTACACTGCGTTCATGACGTGAACAATACGTTGGTTCTTAAGGAATGCTTGTAAATCTGTCTGTGTAAACTGTGTATTTTCTGGACAATCAACGTCTTTTGTCTTATCAAACATTCCTGGAGGATTACAGTTGAAAAAATTAGCCCAAAATTTCCGAAACCAATTATTATTGGCTTGTATGGACGGTTTTAAAGTTCGTAGATAAGAATCGAAACCATCTACGGCTGATCTGGTCTCAAACTTTGACGTGATGGATCCCTTCACAAAATCACCATGACCATCCAGAATGTCTTGTCTTTCGCCCCAGTCCTCGCTAGCGAGGAATACGACAGTTTTGTAGTTATCTGTTTTCATATTCTGTAAGAGAGACTTCAAACGAACGTCCGTTCCAAAGTATAAAAATACATCGGAGTTAGTTCTCTTCATTTCATCGATAACATCAAACAAGTTATCTTCGGCTTCTTGAATCTCAATGGCTTTCCCAATACAGATGTCGCTTTCGTTAGCATACTTCAGGAGGAGTTCTTTCCCTTTACTTCCATAATTGTTATTTACATACAGAATTCCCCCGATGTACTGCCATCTCAGATGTTTGGCGATTTTTATCATCGCTCTAGCTTGATCCACGTCGCTGGGAACTGTTCTCAGAAAATAAGGATAATTGATCCCATCATCGAGATCAGGTGACGATGATGCATAACTTATCACTGGGATACCCAATGAAGTGAATTGAAAAGTCATGGGAACGGTCACACCACTAGCTGCCGCTCCTATAACGGCCACAACATTGTTGGGATTCACGAAGCTTCCAACGCCATCTGGAATTTGCATTCTCCTGGACAGAAACTGAGATAATATAAGGGATAACCTGTTTTTGCTATAACAATCGTCAAACGCCAAAGCGCTAAAATTCATACCCGTTCTCTGATTAATGTCTTTCACTGCGAAGAAAAAGGCTTCAGCTGCTATAACGAAATAGGAGCCTGTATCGAGGTCTCCACAGTCGTATTTATTGCTTTCATTTATTGAGTGAATTGGAAAAATTCCCAATATTATGGCTTGACTGTGATCCCCGCCATAATGATATTGATAGGGGATTTCCGGTTTTGTTAGACAATTCTCGCATACTCTCGCACAGGATGAAGTTTTGTAGGAAGATAATAATGAACCATTTACAAATAAGGTTTGATTGATATACTCCCCAACCTACAATTAGAAGAAATAAAAGGTAAAAACATGCCTTCTCTGGGATGGATTCTTTTCATTTTCGGTAGACATGGTGAAGTGTGATATTTTGTATGCAAAGGCAAAATAATTTGTACATTTTTGACACCCAGAAAAGTGGGTTAAACGTCGACTCAGTTTATCATGTAACGCGCTGTGTTTTGTGTCCAGTTACGTTCTTTGCTTAATATGGACATCACAATCCCATTCTAGAACATAGAAATTGTACATACTTGCGAATCATTACAAAATTTGTCATCAATTGTGTTCAAATATATTTATGTCTATTTGTGATGGAAGAAAAATAAGTGAGAAATTTAGTACCATTAACTTATCAAAGGTAGCCCAAACTTCATCTAATAATTTTAGATCTTTGTACAATTATCGTAATGTAATCACACCTCTACACTTACACGTTTTGTTTCAAGTTTGTATATAAACCGGTACAATATCGTGTACAATAACGTACAGTAAGAGTATCGGATCATTTAAGAAATAAAAAACAACTCCCTCAGCTTTTTCTTTAAGAAAATAATAGTAGTGGGGCATTTAAAATGGTCTCTGGAGGGATAGGAAATACAAATCATAGAAGTGTACACACGTACAAAAGTATGTTACTTGTACACATTGTAAAATTTACGATACAGATACGACGTATTCCAAGAGTTTTATCACTTTCGTAACGTTATGTTGTTCTATTGGAGAAAAAAAAGTAATCATATTTATTTTAGCATTGAAAGAGTAAAGTGACATTTTACTACTTTGTTAGGTAAAACATTTCCATATATTACTGACATACCTTTTCAAACTTTCCATTTCTGAAGACATTGATGTCGTACAATGGCGTCGTTACAGAAGCATCAAAGTCTCCTCTGGTCGTAAACTGAATCGTGCTTTCTTTGTCGATGAGTTCCTTTGGTTCGTGTGTAGTATTCAAGGAACTATACGAAAAATCCACGTTCTTCAATTTTTGTAAAATGTTCTTTTTGAGATACTCTGCGAATCCGTCACACATTGACGAGTAACTCCGGCATTTCTCCTGAAACACGTCATTGAAAGCTGTTGCCATGGCAAACACAGCATCCACCGCAGGGCGCACAATATCTAACCGATAATTCTCCTGAGCCTCGTTTCCAACTTCAGACAACAATTTCTCGAGTGGGTCGGCTGATTCGGAGTTCTTATTTCTCCATTTTTCCAAATAATAATCTCTAGCTCCAGCGATCTGTTGAGAGGCTAGGGATATTGTTATGAAACCACCCGAAGCACTTTGTACCGCACTGAAAACATCTTCACTTCTACCCACAAAATCAGTCATCAGCCATACAAGCTCCTTAAACTCGTCGTCCAATCGAATACGATTCAGAAGTGATTTGATCACATTCTTGTTCCCGAAGTAGATTACCCCCAGCCTTCGATCTTGCGCTCGATCCTGCTGTTTTTTTAATTTCCGGTAAAAATGTTGTCTAGTGGTATCTAAACTGAAGTCCTCTGTAGAACTAAAGCTTTCAATAACATCGATACAAATTTTATAGGACTTTGCTAACGCTCCGATTTCACGTATCCCGCTGAATCCATAATTGTCGTCTGTATGTATGGCAGCCACATAGGTCCATTTAAGTTCAACCAGCAGCTGAACAATGGCCTACAAGAAATCCATCTCTTAATCAAGTCAACGCAAAAAGATGCATTCAATTGTGAGTTGACATAATAGCAACAAAACCATCTTTGAATTCGGAAAGAGAATATTCTGACAATGTATTTTATATATATATACCCGATAAAACTTGATAACTGTCATTTTATATACTCTCTCAACGTTCTCTTATATTGATTCAAAGTCCTATACTTACAATGAATTAAATTCGGGATCAAGATTCAAAATTTTCCGGTGCACCCTTACCTTAACCTGTTCCGCGTCATTTGGCGTGGTCCGCAAGAAGTTGTCGTAGTTATTGAGATCGGGAAGCGAAGCAAGCGGGCTCAACAAGGGTATGTTTGTTCCGCTCAGTAACTTCACAACACTATAAGAGGTCTGGCTTCTTGACGTCCCAAGAATACCTTTCTCAATCAAACATGATTAATATCATAAAAATGCTTAATATTACTAATCATGATTAGATAAAACTGTTCATATGATCGGATATACATGTAAAATCAACACTGCTAATGTTAAAAATAGATTAAAATCGAGGGGGAGGGGGTTAATAGATGAAAACGATTTCTTTAATACTGATCTTGTAAAGATATCCAGTAATCAAAATGGTGAACAAAATTGTTGACACTAAAAACTCGCTTCTTTCTATTAACAGTTCTCATGGATACCCTCTACAACAGTGTATTTGAAATGATATTAAACTATCATACACATTTTTTGGGGGGGGATTGTTGAATTTATATTTTGACCCATACATCCTCTGTACGTGTTAAACCTCATACAGGGGACCTTCTGTGAAAAGTTTGACGACAGAAAGACATCTGGAAATTGTCCTGATTAGAGAATCTTACTTATTTGTGCAGTAAACTTGTATTAGGGTCATTTGGTTCATACATGATAAATTGTGTCGACGTTTATCAAAAAATGGGACTTACATAAACTATAATTAATTTTCCTAACCTCATATGCTGTTGACAATCTAGAAGCATTGCAGGATAACCGTTAAAACTCTAAACTACTGAAATTCAGGCCTTACAAAAGACGCCAGAGAATGCGATATGTCATTTAATTGACCAAATTTGAGAAGCCAAGTCTGAGCGGATTCACTATCTGTCTGAGAACAACTGTTCTGATGTAGCCATACAAAGAATCCAGCAATGTTGATCGAATTAGCAACGTGTTTAACTATTGTATCACATGTCGAATGTGGTAAGTCTTTGGATGAATGTGATCACGGTGATTCTGAAACGATTCTAAGTAGTCAAAAGCACTACATTGTTTAATGGAGTGTCATGCTTTATATGAAGGTTGAGTATTCCAGTATATATATATATATATATATATATATATATATGTGTGTGTGTGTGTGTGTGTGTGTGTATAAATGAATTTCGGATTTAATTTTCAAATTTAAGGTAAAACATGGTCTCTTGTGTAGAAAAACAAAATAAATTTTCAAAGATGTAATCTTTTTTATTTACGCTCGGAAATATAAATGAAAGGATATTTTTGATTTACTTTTATTGGGAGAACATATAATTCATTCCAACACCTTCTGTGTCAATTTATTAATTTAACCTCATTAGAAAATAAAGAAAATATCAAAAATAGCTAATTAGGCGACGTACTCAAGCCCTATAAAATTTAGAAAGACCAGGAGTTCTATTGCCAACACAGGCCACTGGTGGTTACTATGATATATACCTACCTAAGTTAAGAAGAGTTTTATTGCCGACACAGGTGGTAAGTTTGGAGGGAAATGCAGAACTGACTGCGTTCATGGTTCCGTACGTACTGAGTCTGTCGAGGCCGCAATCATCATACACATCAAAACCTAGAAAGCACAGAACAAGCGTTCAGTGGAATCAGCAGAATGTTACAAAATTACCATCTCACTAAGTCCATGTATGTAAGTCAAATAACATATAAACTTAAAACAGACAGACGGACGGACAGATAGATACTGTAAATGGATGGATAAATAGATAGATAGATAGATTTTTGGGGGGGGGGGGGGTATGATATGAAATATTTTTCAATAGCAAGTGAAAATTTCAGCGCTAAGCATACGAATTTCCATTGATCTTTCATTATCGAGCATGTATGTTTCTAAGAAACTCTAGATCTGTTTAGTAAGTCACTGTCTGTTTCATCCGAGTAGAATGACGCTCTGTCATTGGATAAAACGCGGCAATTAACAGCCATTGTAACAAACATTAGACAGCAACATGACGTCCGGAATGTTTTTTAACGGTATTTCTTTTTTTATACATATTAATCCTCGATTGATTGATTGATTGTTTTTATTGTTTTACGCCACACTCAACAATTTTTCAGTTATCTGGTGGCGTTCAGTTTTTATTGGTGGAGGAGAGAACCCAGATGTACCCGGGAAGAGACCTTCTGAAAGTAAACTGGAAAAATTTCTCACATATATCGGCGCGAGCGAGAATCGAACCCGTGCCGACTAGAGGTGAGAGGCCTTGTGATTTTGATCGCAATGCTCTAACCACTCGTCCACGGAGGTTCCTCCGAGGTTAATCCTCTACAAACCAAAACAATTATTAGGTTTGTTAATGACTGCCTACAGAAATTTGTCGGGTTGTTCAAGTCCATAGAAAGCTCGGATGGACTTACATCACCTGACAAATTTTTCGCATAGCCTCTATGGACATCAACAACCCGACATATTTCTGTAGACAGTCAGTAACAAACCTAATAGGTAACAGCGGGGACGAATGAATATCTTCATAAAAAGGATTACTTAAGAAATAAATTTCATTTTTGAAAATGCATGAGGGTATGAACAGCGACGCTTCACCCCGGCATAAGCTTTATGAAGCGCGCTAGTGCGTCATGAAAAGTACGCCGGCGTGATGCTTCGCAGTTCATACCCGTATGGACAGTGTATTTTAGCGCGCTTCTCATTATATCGGCGTGAGACGTTGCAGTTCATACACTTATGCATTTTCAAGAATGATTTTTTAAAACATATATTTACATTCTATTTTCACTTCTGTCGGCATTCCCAGTCGTTAAAATAGACATAATGTTAATATTATCAAGTTTCATAAACGTGCAACGCATTCATGAAGAAATGACTACCATTACAATTTGTAGAAATATCAAAGACAAAAAATAAATAAATAAATAAAATGAAAATACTGAGCAATATCACACAATGACGTATTCTGCAGGCATCATTCACGGGTGTCATCTGCAAACATATATAATATGGACAATGCTATGATGAGAATGTTCGTATGTCCCTTTGACACGTTTTCACTGTGGTGGCATCAGCTGCAAGTGAAATGCTTGACACTGTGGGTCGTAGCAATAAGTGTTCTCTGTGGTGCCAATGACTTTTGCGTCACGAGACCTCATTTTTAAGGTTTCATCCGAAAGCCCGCGGCTCTCATATCTAAACTTAGAGCCTTCGGTGAAGGAGCAGTCACGCCTTAGGTTTGACGCGCGAAGCACTCAAACCCACGACCTAATACTAATGTATTAATTAAATACTAATGTATTAATGTATATAAAAAAAACAAACCCAAAAAACCCCCCAAAAAAACAAACAAACAAAAATAAACAAACCAAAAAACAAACACAAGTAAGGCATTGTCTTAGAAAAGTTATCTGATGACTTAGCATGCCATCTTTCTCGTAATAGTAAAATGCCTTCCAAGACTCAAGATGGGAAAATAAAATACATTTTCTATCTACCTGCACAGATGTGGCAGATCATCAATGGAGTTTACTGACAACGACAACGAAGAATGCTAAAATATCTATCTACAAAATGAACTTATCTTAGCATTAAATAATTGAATAGCGTTGATCCATGAAATTCTGTGTTTCATTGACTTAAATGTTTGACATTGAAAATGACCTTGCATCGTCTCCCATCTACGTAACAGACTGGTTTTTTTTCAAGCAAAGAACCTAGCTACGCTTATATGCTTCTTTTTTATACCTCAAAAAATGCACTAGAATTGAGTTTAATGTCATTTACTTCGCCAGTATTGTGTCAATGATACACCTTTGATGTTTCTATATTGTATCATATTTTTCAAAAACAGTACTATTTCTTTCAACGTAAATTGCAAGACATTGAATACAAGCAATGCATGAATTTTCAAATAATATTTAAGGGGTATAGAATTACCGAATGGAGTATGCTTGTTGGGATTCTCGCGGGGATTTCAAATGCATTTAAATTTTAGCTGTTAGTTAAGAATTATTTCATGCAAAGAATGAAATGAGCATGATACTTAATGTGTATATGAAATAATTATATTTCGCATGCACACGATTATTTTCATAAAGCCCTTATGAACACATCTGGCAACGTGTGTAGGTACAGAAAAGCGAGTCTGTGCCTTTTCCGTCCCCAAAAGGGGAGACTGAAGACCCCAAAAGGGACAAAAAATGGTCCTTTTGTTATAAAATTGTAATCAAGGAGGGGGAGGGTGCAAACCCATAGCCCCTCTCGGTCTATGACAAGCACAACGTACGATTCGTATCAATAATAGACACTTCAACACGAGGTAAATAGAAAAGTACTGAACCGCTGGGGGACTCTCCCACTGAACACCAAAACGAGACACACGATCTCCTGAAGTTCAGAGGTTTACAGATTTGATATTTAATCAAACAGAAATTCGTCGCAATCACTTACTAGTAATTGGGGCCATGGTTTATTAAGACCTGGAAATGCACATGTAGTAGTGGTACATGTAAAGGAAAACTAACCAGAGAAATTTAATATGGACGAAAATGTGGAGTATATGTACAATATTTTGAAATTGAAAACTATCAGATTTAGTTTACATAGTAACAAAATGCAGTTTTAGTAGAAAGTAATCAGAATAAGAAATTAAAACCCTTACCCCGCGATCTACAGATCGACATTTTTACCGACTGAGCTGACTGAGAAATCAAATACAAACAGAACTGATCTCTAGATTTTCATTCATGTTTTAAAAGGATTCCAGCCAGCCTTACTTTGTGCACAGTATGCCTCTTTGATTTCTTTCTAATAGGGACACATTACATTAAATTTATCTTTTGTTGTAGGAGTCATTGTTTCTTCTATATAAATAAATAAATAAATAAATAAAATAAGAAATTTCCATTGAGGAAATAATCATTTTACGCCTACTTGTGATGTTATAAATGTAAATAAAATTCCAGGGTGACAGTAAATATCTGTGCCAACCGCCATCATCCAATCAATGAAAAGGATTAGAAAACCTGGTACATATCATGGGAAATAAAAAAAAAAAAGATTGTCTGGAGGGTTGCGGCCCAAGGTGGTACTTTTTTTTTGCCTGTGGGGTGGGGACTGCAGCCGTAAAGTAGCACAAATGACCTCTTAACAATTTCACATGGGTACAACCCCCCAAAACCCTTCCCTCTACATCCGACACTGCATACATCAATTCTATATTAATTATTCTAACCTAGTATGCGTGTTTCAGTTCAGAGAGCAGCTTATTAATTCTGAATGGAGAAAATATTCGGGTGAACGGCCAAAACATCGCTAATCCCCGTACAGACAAAGCCATGACACTCAATATGTCTTTATCTGGGAGAGAATCTTTTTTTTTTTTTTTTAAAGTTCTAAACAACATTTACAAGGGCACAGTTAGGATGGTCATTCAATCTTCGTTTTATTTTGAATATTCTTATCAACATTTAAAATTTAAAGTTTAAAATAAGGTCACTTTCATTTCATGTTGATACACTGTTTATAGCTAATATGGATCGGTTTCAGGGGTTCTATAGATCGATCCGTCAAGTCGGAGGTAATGTGTCATTTTGAAATTTTTTTAACCGTTTAGTTTGATAGTCAGACACCATATTTGTGTGGCGGTGGCGGACCAGCTAATTTGGAAACTGAAATATTGAAAAACAAATAAATGGTATACCAAAAAGATAAACAGCATTTAACTCTCTCTCTCTCTCTCTCTCTCTCTCTCTCTCTCTCTCTCTCTCTCTCTCTCTCTCTCAGATGAAACCTGTACAGGGAGTACGTTCTCACAATGTCTAGAAGATAGTACATTATTGTAAAAGCAAAAAAGTACTATATGTTAGGTATAACTATAGGGACACCTATAAAAGTTTATCTAATACTCTCTTTAGAAATTATGAAAAAAAAATGTTTTAGAGAGAATGTTAGTAAAGACATGTCCTCACACCACTTGTCCTCACTAATCTGATATTTTGTATCTACATCAATTTTTTCACCTGCTGTACACAGGTCACTTTTATGAGGATGTAATTGTGAGGACAGGATTTTTGTCCTCATAGTGCAGTTCTATCCTCACAACTTCTGTCAAATGGTGAAAATTTGTCTTTACACGTTTTACTGCCTCCCCACCTCTCATTTATGGTCCCTGAATATAGGGTAAATTGATTGTGAATATTTGAGAATTACTTGATTAAATAAACTGTTTTAGTGTACTGAGTGTATCCGGAGAAATGTTGTGCGGTTTTAAAGAGAGCATGTCTCAGGAGAAATTGCCTGAGATTAATATTTATCAAGTTAACCATTAAATTGTCGTTCCAAAGAGGGTTACAAAATGTGTCATTTAATGTCTATCCGTTCACCTGTATCATATCTTTATTCATTTGCACATTCAAACATTTACAGTTTCATTCAAGTAATGCAAGTCTTGGCACTCCGGCCATCATGCTGTCGTAGTCAGTATCTATTATATATATTGTGTAAATACTGACATTATCATGCACATTTTTTCTCTACCATGCCGGGGTCTCCGTGGCCGAGTGGTTAGAGCATCGGGCTCAAATAAAAGAGAAAAGGAAAAAAAAAGAGTATCGGGCTCAAAATCACAAAGCCTCTCACCACTGTCGGCGCCTGTTCGAATCTCGGCCGCGGCGTTATGTGAGCAAGTTTGCCAGTTTACTTGCGGAAGGTCGGTGTGTCTATGCAGTGGGCTAAATGCCGAGTTCAAAACTTGACAATATGGATTCAGAAACTGCGTGCTAATCAAAGTTGAAAATACTGTAAGAATGTCAAGGAGATTGGATAGAGTCTATTCTTCACTGTGAATTACATATACGAAACAAAATCACTTACAAGATACACATATGCTAACTTTGATTTGGTGTCCATGCACAATCATATCCTGTATTACAAATACTCACCTAGAGACAGAATTTTCAGATATCCTTGGGAGTTGATGATGTTGACAGCCCATTCTATTGCTGATAAGTACTGCACTGCATTCTGGGATACTTTGTAACACTCCTCGATTTTCGTGCTCTGCCGGATGCTGCTCACTACAGCGAACCGCACCTGCGCTGTTGGGTTGATAACCAGGGGGTTCGCAAGGCATTGCTGGGAACCCGACACTGAGCCAGATATAAAACACAACACAATGAGATGGAAAATGACTTCAAACGAAACGAACATAGTGAGGGTCTGCTTAAAATATCATACTGATTTACAGTCTCTTCACATTTACAAATTCGGGCCGGATTGCCATTTCTTATCTATTCCCATATACATCACAAATAGACTCGCTTTTCCTTCTGCAGTTGCACTGGAATTCACCGTTAAAATACTTTTGGTAATGCCGAGTTGATGGGTACATATAGACAGTTATAGATTCGGGTTAATGCGTTGTTACCAGTTTGTTCCTGGGTGTATTGGCGGCCTCCGTCACTGGTGTCTATGTAAGCTATGATCTAAATGTATATCTCACATTAGACACATATTTACCTTACGTTCTTTGAGTTGAATCAATTTTTGGTCTCTCTATTACATCAAAACAAATAATCACATACCATAAGACAATGAAATGATATGGCTGTTGTATTTACATGTTGATCCGATTATAGGTGGACAATACTTGAAAAGTAAAACCAAATGTAACCTGCCATGGCATTAAACGGTCAAAACCAATATGGAGTTTCAGATTATAGGACACCTTGCTGCCTTATGGCCACACTGCTGTTGAAGGGGGCAGTCTCTTGTTTACTTTATTATCAGTTCTTCGAATATGTAAACATAGTATTATTTATGCTCCACCACGTGAATTAGAAACAATCATCGACACATTATCATGTTGATAACTCCATCCGAACGAAATATGGCGAGAATTTTCACGTTTGTTAAATTTTGGCTTGGAATCGTAGGATCCGGGACTAATGAACAGACCCGTTGATGTGGTTCCCTGGGTGGTCAATAAAATCCCATAAAATCCCAGTACCTACACTAGACGTCTGGATCGTCGATGTAAGTTTCAGAATCCCGTCCTGAAAATGCAGTTCGGTTTCCGATCTTCACTTTTCACTCCTCCTCACCATCAAAACAAACGCAACAACATGGTTTCACCGCATCGATATTCTCACCTGAACAGGTGCGTTAATATTTTGTAAACACCAGGTAGTTTGTGTCCTCTCCGACCTGTACGTCCAGATCGATATTTTAGGTATCAAAAATAAGAATTGTGTGTCGTGTAGATTTCAGAATTCACTCCGTTGTCATCTTTTTATCCGAATGAGAGTTCATCCGTGAAGTTTAGGCCACTGAAAACACTCCAAATAATGAAGAATTCATCCATGTGCATTCATAACTGACCACTCAACCGTGTCTAGGGAGCGTATCAAGATATTGAAGTGTCAATAAAGCCCACACTTCACCACATTCCATCTTTGTCAATTTTTCTTTACATTTAAATTTCAGACCGAGTTTATTTTACACATACCGAAAAAGTACATAATAAATTTAAAGCTTCAAGTTGATATTGTTAAGTCAATTAACAAACAAATGGTTGATTTTTGAAAGGAAGTCTCAATGTGATAATTTCCTTTCAAAATAAAACGTAAGTAATTTAACTTTATCATGCCAAAACTCAGCTACCGACTGAGGTCAATAATTCAGTCAGCCAGTAAACCGTTAAACCTAAGATACTATCGTTCACTCTTTGTACATGTATACTAGATGTAACTAGATGTAATCTAAGAGTAGAGAGAGAGAGAGAGAGAGAGAGAGAGAGAGAGAGATTCTAAATTTACCCAAGATGTAGTATACGTACAGACATACATATATTGTAATATTGATAACTTCGTACATTCGTTAAATTTATATGACACAAAGTTAAATGTTAGCTGATACCGTAATCCCTGATAGCGCTCTTGAACCACGTGTAAAAAGGCTGAAGTATGATTCTACAACTCCTCTTTCAAATGATTGATATCAATGCATGCAATTCCAAATCTACTTCTTAATTACGCTTGACTGAAATTCTTCCTATTAAATAATAGTCTTCACTTTTTAGCCAAATGTGCGCTTGATTGATTGAAATTTGATATGGTTATTGTATTTTTAATCATTTGACGTTTTCAAATTTAGAGCTCCCACCCAAGATTAAATCTTCATGTTATATAAAACATCGTATCCCTGTTGAATAATTTATATAAAAACAATAAATGTATTGATATCAAGACATCAACCCCTCCACCCCCCCCCCCCCCCCCCACCCCCCTCCATTGCTGAAAAGATCAACATGATCCTTCTTGGGAGAAAATAAATCTCTTGTGTGCAAACAAAACACCTTTTTATCTCATTCAAGAACACACACACACACACACACACACCCCTTTTTATCTCATTCAAGAACACACACACACACACCATATAAAATATTTAAACTTGTATCACTTTTGCGATGCATGATGAAATCATAATTCATATCACAGGGTTTTGACACAATCTGAGCTAACTGGAATATATGGTATAACAATCTGCTCAATATATAGCAGTTTCCTCAGATTGTATCAAAACGAGCCATCATATTAAATTCTGAGGTAATTTTGCCACCTTGCGGTTGCTTATTCCGGGATAAATAGTTTTATCATGTTGGGTTTAGTTATTAGCGTGTGAACGCGTGTTTCCGTTTATTAGGAGAGGTGAGTTGAATATCATTTTCTTGCGTCTGCTGAAATGTGAGGGCTTATCACGTTGATTTTATAGTCTATGCATGATACATGTATATTCGATGTCATTGATAAAATAACTTTCATGTAATGTCGGTGTTTGGGATTCAGGAGCATCGAGGTTTTAATCAGTGCATGTGCTCCATGTGTACTTGAGACTTCTACAGGTTGGAAACACTACCCCAAAAGCGCGATTATCCCTCTTTACCGAGAGTAAATATATTCCGAGAAAAACACCCGAGGCGTACATCTCGTGTTTTACGTGAAAAGAAGAAAAAGTGCTAAAATGTCTGAAACTCCTGCAAATATATAAATCAAAACAAAAACACTCACGATATGCATTGGATTGCAGCATCTTGCCCTCATGAGTAGCAATATTGATAAAAAAAATTCTTGGCAGTGTTGTCATTTCATTAAGACAAATCACGTCATTTTGAGTTTGCGTCGCACTTGATCAGCATTGCACGGAATTTGCCATTATTTTCAATCTGAACACCAAAACGCCCATTTATGGTAATGTTTATTTTCTCGTTAAGGAGGGATAATCTTGTTGTAGCGAGAAGGTCTAGCTATAAGGGAAATGTTCCCAACTGGTTTTATACTAAGTGATTTGGTTTGAACATGCAGCACTTTATAATACATTGAACATTACATATCTAATCATTGTATTCAGCCTTATTCTTCAAAAGAAAGGTTTGAAAGTGTAACATTGGTGTCGTTTACTTATACAGAAATTACTCCCAAGCATGGAATTCAGTTGCTCCAGATTGACAAGAATAGTTCATTTGTTGCTCTCAGTTTGCTTGTGGTCAGAAAGATAGTTTGGTAGAACACTTGACTAGAGAGTAGAAAATCAGGGGGCACTGCATTCAAATTCTAGTTTTTCTTCCTAATCCCATGAAGATCTGGGTTAGAATATGTCCTCAGTACCACCTGCTTGTTGTAAGAGGCGACTAAATGGAGTGGTCCTTCAGATGAGACTGCAAAATTGGATGCCTTGTGTCACAACGTGTGGCACGATAAAGATCTCTCCCTGCTCAAAAGCCATAAGCGCCAAGTATAGGCCTAAATATTGCAGCCCTTCACTGGCAATTTTAACGTCTCCATATGAGTGAAAGATTCTATTTAAATGGGGACATTAAACAATATATGATCAATCAATCTTTCTTTCTATTATCTATTAAACATACATCTCAATCATGGTAATAAAAAAAAATCAATGTCATCCTAGGAGGCCTGTTGTGCTAGCATGCTTCAGTTTGGAGATCTAAATGTTGACTTTTGATAAAACCCTGAATTTATAAAAGAATGTTCAGAATGAAAATAAATCATAACATATGCCAGTAGACTCACACATCTTACATCTTGATTCATGTGTATTGTGGTTATTTTTTTAAGCCTTGAGGCCAATATATATATATATATATATTAAAAGCACTAAGGATGACTAAACGACACGAACAATCAAAATCGTCAAATTTTCGGGACACCCAGTCCCTTCTTCAGGACAAACTACAGATATGTTACATTAAGAAAACATAAAAGAAAAACTAGCACTAAATCTAAAACTACAAATAAAACTAAACTAAACTTTCAAAAAACTACATATTGGAGTTGATTAGAGAACAGTTTAATGATAAGGTTTATATGTCCGGTCAGTCGGGTGTACTGAGTATCACTGTCCGATTCACACCTAATACGGCTAATTAGGTTAATTAAAAATCGATGTTCGAACTAATAATTAGAGAATTAGAATAAACGGTGTGTATATATACACACAGTTACCCGACTGACCCTATTTTTATCAGCAAAATTTCTTATTCAAAACTCTTTTTGACCATTTTGGAAAATTGCAGAAAGCAGCATTTTTTTTTTTTTTTGGGTGAACTTTTTCCTTTAAGTATAAAATCATAAATTATTGGTTCACTTGCAATTGAATTAGTATCCTTCTGCTGATTGGTGCTAAGCAATGTCAACAGGGAGACATGTATAACTTGAAATAAGCTCCAACAAGTTTGTTGGCTAGGCCGATAAATAAATCGGATTTGACACTAGCAGTGGACCAGAGATTGAAACCAAATAGTGGAAAGGTCTTACCAGAAAATTGGTACAGTGGACGATTGTTTCAGTGCAATCAACTAAAATATTTAACACAAATGATACATGGCCCTATTGTCCATAAATATCCCTCTTATAAATCATTAAGCAGTGCTACTATCATAGTTCATTTTTAAAAACACTTAAAAATAGTGCCAAAATTTCCCTAAATCTAAATTTGTATAACAATAAATGTTTTAACTAGAATAATGTAGGTTCACTTATTATACCCACTTCCTAAATCAACTTGAGATTAATTGAGATAAGGATAATGAGTTACTTCATATAGACGAAATATATTTTCAGTGCATTTTGTATGGGGAAAGAAATCTTTAAAACTGTACAGCTTCATTTGAGGAGTCTAATCATTGGAAAAGGGAATATTATATACTCGTTTCAATGTATATGTTAAAGGATTTTGATTTTCTTTCACTTTTGAGGAAATTACATGTTGCTGAACGTAGTCAGTTTTGAGGAAACATTTCAGAGATATTGCACAATCTGTCCGTCTTCCTTTTTTTCTTAAAGTATGTGTTTATTACAGGTTATTTAATGCAAGAATTAATTTATTTCTTATACCTCTGTCTTTTTACAGGATGTATTACGGTATAGCAATATCTGTCTGTGATTCCATTCAGTGTTACATTCATAATGTATTGAACTGTTGTAATAGAATTTACATAAACTCTTTTTAAAGTACATTTTGATGTTACATTAAGAAACTAATTTTGTGGGATTCAAACCTACGACTCATAAATTAATAGTTGACCCATATATAACCTTCTCATGGGTGTATTATGTACCATTTACAGTGCTGTTATTTTAAAGTAGTTATGGCCCTTAGACTTAGGTTCTTTTTTATGCAAAATAATTTGTTTTGCAATTCATCCTAAATCCTTGGGGGATTTTAATGAAACTTGGTACAAAGGAAGTTCACCATGTTTAGATGTGCATATTGCAAAAGAGGTGCTGTCCCAAAATGTTTGAAGTAGTAATTGTTTTTGGACTGGGATTTTTTTTTGGTCAATAACATATACAGGCGTATCATGTACCGATTTTCAAAATAACTTTTTCAGAGTATTGCAGATGGGCAAAACAAAGAAACAGAAGAATAACAAAGACACAGTCATCAAAAGAGTGAAGCAGTCAAACACATTTAAACCTCACAGAAAGAAGGCCAAACCACGGAAACAGGGAAATGGCATCAGTGGGGCCTATCTAGAGAATGTGCTGGCGAGTCAAGAACAATACTCAAGTAAGAGAAAAGAGAAATCTGTGAAGCAGCAACAGAAAAAGAAACATCAGCATTCCAAACTGCACAACAGGAGAGGAAAAAGTGCTTTTACTGTGTTGAAACAGAGTGAAACTGGAGACGATGGCCAGAATGGCTTACCTAGCAAGAAGCGGAGAACAGATCAGAGTGATGAAAGAGCTATGGTAGGAGAAAGTTCTGTAGAATGTGTACGAGAGACATCAAGTCAAACGGATCAAGGGTCGAAAACAAAAAACAATGCTGGAAGTCAAGTCTCGAAAAAAAAGAAATGGAGCAAAAAACAGACTCATAATACGTCTAAAGGCAACAAAAAGACTGGTGAAAGTTCTCACTCACATGTAACACAGGATAACAAAAAGAATAAGACCAAAGCTGACCAGGCAAAGGAAACAGTACAAGCAAACAGAAAAACTTCCAAAGGTGTGTGTAATCTAATAACATCTAAAACAGAAGTGTGTAAAATTTAAATATGAAACAAAAACACTTCTAAATGTGTTTAATGTTAGAAACAAACAATTAATACTAGTAATAAATATAAATGTAATTTAATCGTGGAGGATAGGACTGAAAGCACAGGTGCTTGTGGACAGGACCAGCGGTACCCCCCCCCCCCCCCCCCCCATTGCATTTTTTGTATGTTCAATTCCTTGGGTATTTCAGCTGTATTTTTTATAAAATATGTAACTTTAAAGTGCTTATATTTCAATGAAGTACACAAATTTCGGATAGAAACCATTTTTAAAAATGTCATTTCACTGATCATACATGTATGATCCATAGGACTATTCGTCTAATTTTCAGATCCGTTCTGAAAAGGTAGAAAAAAGTCCTATTTCTGTGTCCTTACAAACAATTAAATATGGCACATTATAGTATCATTATAAGAAAAGTGTGAAGGATCTTCATAACTTAGTTGCATTTACACAAATTTTGAGACGCGTTCAAATTATTTCCCTTTAAAAAAAACTATCATACTTGGTAAGGTCACAAACAAATTGTTTTACGTGCGTGATAGGACAAGCATACCTATGTACACAATAAGTTCCTCCTACACAGCTTTAACACCCGAGTTCGAATGATACAAACCATTTATTAGTAGGTAATGAATGTTCAGGGAGTAAACATTCACACGATAAGCTTATCACATGACATCGTATTTTACATGCGAAGATATAGGGAAAATCTTTAAAAATTTTCTTCTCAAGAACCACTGTGCCAATAAAGTTCAAATTTACATGGCAACATTCCGACGTAGTGCAGATTCAAGTTTGTTAAAATCATCTTGATCATGGCCCCCAAGGGATGGGGGGGGCACAATAAGGGATCAAAGTTTTAGGTGTGGATATAGGGGATGTATGTGAAAAGCCTTAAATATGGGCCAAGGTGACTCAGATTAGCAATGTGGCCCATGGGCCTCTTTTTTTTAAAATAGCATAAAATGGTTTATTTGATATTAACATGGTCAAGAAAACTTGATACAAACAAAAAATTAGCATGGGCTGATATTTTATATATTTATATTGGCTAAGTTGGTTGTGATAAGTGTACGAAATTCTTAAAATAATAAGGGACATATAAATTCCGATGTATATATTACATTGTACCCCTCTTTATAAACTGTATTTGTTTTAAGTTTGTCGCAAGTGTCTGATTCTTCCTGTGATTACTGCCACAATGCGGAGTATATATAGCTGTGTGAGCATTGTTCTAGCATCAAACTTGGCCAGTTTTACCATGCGTTTTAAATATGTATTAACTTTCTATTTTTAGCATGCATGTGTCCAATAGACACTGAAGTCATATTTTTTTGTCATTCTGATTTAATTTGTTTTCTTTTTCAGATACGTGTACAACTAGTAGTCATTTCAAAAATAAAGGAAAGAAAAAGAAAATGGCTGAGAAAGGTATTAGCAGTAGTGGTGAAAAAGGAGACCCTCAAAGTATGATGTCATTCACAGGGAGCAAGGCCTCGCCTCACCAGGCCGTACAGCTGGAGCCAAGCAAACAAGCAGATAGCGATCAGCCTCCAGAGGTGATTGATTTAATAGACTCAGATTCTGAGATGTCAGACAGTAATTTCTCTGTTATAGATCTCACTCTCGATGATACTGAAAGTGAGGCTGTGAA
Source organism: Ostrea denselamellosa (assembly GCA_024699665.1). Lineage (NCBI taxonomy): Eukaryota > Metazoa > Mollusca > Bivalvia > Ostreida > Ostreidae > Ostrea > Ostrea denselamellosa. Next base: position 6,991,991 of record JAMZEH010000068.1, read on the forward strand.
CTTTGAACCTAGTGAAGATCCAGTAGGCAAATCTATGTCAGAAGTGAAGGAATCTACAACCCAGGAGACAGATCTGTGTGATTTGGAATCTCGGACTGAGGAGGAGGGTGTTGTTGATAAATCTGTAGAGGAAGGGATGGGAGGAGAGTCGATGGAGTCAGATGTAGGAAGGGAGAAAGAACACAGGTACACAGTATTCACAATAAAAAAATCAGTTTAGATGTTTAAAGTGGAACAATGTAGGTTAAGTTATGAATATTATAATTTACATTTTGTCTGACAATCTGTTAGTAGATACACAGTGATTGTAGTGTAGTAGGTAGAGGCACTCTCACTTCTCCACTGGGAGGTCCTGGGTTTGATATTTGATTCTGGTGCCATGTCTCTTTTAAGACATTTAACCTAAGTAGAACTTTACTGTCTCTCCTTCAGCACACACCCAGCATTACTAGAACTTGTTGTATAGTGTACTGTCCAAGTCTACTCTGTATTGATTGATATATTTGTAAATTAAATTAATTGATTTAGATATCAGAAATGAAGTTGTGAGTCGGGTATTGTGTCCTATTGTAGATCAGGTAAACAATAACAGTATTGAATGACACACAGCTTCTGTGTCATGTATATTCAGATACAAGATAATGTTTTAAGGCTTCAGTATGTTCCCTGCTGTTATCAGATTATGGAAGTTTTAAAAAAGTTTTTTAAAGTGTATTTTCATTATCTACATATTAACATTGACTCGTATGGCATTGAATATGTCCTATTTGCACTTGAATTGGCTGATTCAAATAATGATACATTCTACACTGTTATGATTAACATTTCCAGTTATGACTTTTTTGCACTTAAAATATATATCATATTAGATATAAAATGTTTGTCTCACTATAAAAATTTCCAAAGTCTATAACATATTTCAAAACTTTCGAAATTAATATCTTTTGAAAATAAACATGGTAAAATTTCAAGATTAAAAAGAAAAGAAGTTGTCGGGCATACTGAGGGTTCATATTGAAATTATCAAGACACAGAACTACAGCACAGTTTATGCATGGAATTCTTTGTCAAGCTTACCTAAACTTTTGATAAAAAAATAAATTGCAAATAAAGCACATTGAAAGAGAAAATTGTTGTAAAATGTACATCCTTATCGTTAAAAATTCCATGTGCTACAAAATGATGTCCGTATCAAAAATTGTATTATACAGTAAAGCAGAAATTTCTATGAGCGGAAACCTTCCAAGAAAGAGAACAAAATTTATCTCATAAGACACCAAAATCATGAGTTTGATAATAAACCTGACATATTAAAATTATAAGACCATCACAAGTTATTGCTGAAACTTCAGGAGTGTACATCTTAAAGGAAGAGAAGTACTTTGTACGTACATATGAATGATCACATAATAATTCTGTATATCATTTTTCTACACAGACCTCGAGCCTTGGCAGCTTTTGATGGACAGGTACTCTTAGTTTTGCGTAATCCAGGTGAATACTGTTTTCTGGGCAGGTGCTTTATAAAATGTCTCCATGGAAATGCTGAGGTTTTAGGGTACCAGTTAAAAAACATGTTCCAGGCTTTCTACTCCCCAACTTGCAGTAGTCTTTTGACTATAACAACTAAAGAGAACCAGTTTACAGAGAATGAAACAAAGTCAGATTCCCACACAAAAACATCTTCAAAGAAATCTAAATCTATCAAAAAGCAAATGGAGAATTTAACAGAGGAAGAAACTGTGAAGAAACTATATTCCGACTGGTTGTTGATAGGTGCAGACGGAGAGACATTGCCCAGGGAGAATGTGACATTGCTGTTGGTCAGGAGGATGGACTCCAATGTCTACGATTACATCTCCACGTTTAAGGCGTTTCAGAAACTTTGGGATATTCCTGGTGACCTTCAGCAGACAAACGTGGATATGCACACTGATGACCTTAAGCTGACCTCTGTAGGGATGACGTTTATACCAGACACGGGGATGGTTTCGAGGCAACACGTTTCACCACAACAGTTTAAGGTGATTCAGAAATGGGATGAAATTCTAAATTCAGGTAAATATATCTTTTGATAGTGTATATCAGCTGTACATTATTGTCCTATATGTTTTAAACTAAATCTTCAGTATGTTTCAAGTGTGGGTTCAACAAATTTGATGTTATTCCAATAGTTTCTTTTAAATCAAAGATAATATATAATGTGTCTCAGTATATTGATCCATTTTACTGCAACATCTCAGTGGATTGGCCCTGTTTTAGTTTAATATCTCAGTAGATTGGCCCTGTTTTAGTTTAACATCTCAGTGGATTGGCCCTGTTTTAGTTTAACATCTCAGTGGATTGGCCCTGTTTTAGTTTAACATCTCAGTGGATTGGCCCTGTTTTAGTTTAACATCTCAGTGGATTGGCCCTGTTTTAGTTTAACATCTCAGTGGATTGGCCCTGTTTTAGTTTAATATCTCAGTAGATTGGCCCTGTTTTAGTTTAACATCTCAGTGGATTGGCCCTGTTTTAGTTTAACATCTCAGTGGATTGGCCCTGTTTTAGTTTAATATCTCAGTAGATTGGCCCTGTTTTAGTTTAACATCTCAGTAGATTGGCCCTGTTTTAGTTTAACATCTCAGTAGATTGGCCCTGTTTTAGTGTAACATCTCAGTGGATTGGTCTTGTTTTTAGTGTAACATATCAGTGGATTGATTTTTTTAGTGTTATATCTCAGTGGATAGGTCCACACAGTGTATCTCAGTGGATTGAGCTTTGTATAATGTATTTCAGTGGATTGGCTTATGTACAGTATATCTCAGTGGCTTGGTTCATGTATATTTTACATGTTTCTCAGTGGATTGAGCAAAGTATATTTTATCTCAGTGGATTGAGTGAAGTATATTTTATCTCAGTGGATTGAGTGAAGTATATTTTATCTCAGTGGATTGAGCGAAGTATATTCTATCTCAGTGGATTGGTCCAGGCTTTTTATACCTGATGTATATTCCAAATTTCAGATCTGGATCCAATAGTGATAGTTGTTGGTGCAAAGAACTCTGGGAAATCAACATTAAACAGATATCTGGTTAACCACACGTTAAACAAGTAGGTATTTTACCTCAGCTAGAGTGCACTGTCAGGTGGTGTGTATCTAGGCCATGTATAAAAGTGCACACCCATAATAGTTCCAAAAAAAAAAATCCTGAAAAAAATTTTATTTAACATATCTTATTATAAACTTAAATATTATAATCCCCAAATATTCACCACTGAACACTGTAACCCAAACTATGCTCAATCTCCATCTTGTTTATACATGTAGTCAGTGTGAATTAGACGCTTGTAATTCGGAATCCATATTTGGTACTTAATGCACTGTCAGATTTGAATTTTTAAAGTTAATTGTATTTAAACAAAATTTACTGGATATGAAATATCAGACCTAAAGGTTTTTTTTTTTCCAAAATCAGTGGATCCATAAAACTAAAACTTAATTTTTTTTGGATGAATATAAGTTCTGTCTGCTGCTGGGTATTAGAACATTAAATACATTTAACAGTAATAGCAGAGTCCCTTAATGTGATCTACCGTGGTGACTTTTAGATGTTGACAAACTGGGATTAAGGAAAATGTGCAATTGTGGCCAAAAAAGAAAAAAGAAAGAAAGAAGACACTATAAATATATGATCAAATTTATTAAAACTTGATAAAAATGAGTGAGTTCATTTTGTTTATTTATTTTTGTAGTCATTTATTTTTAATCCTTAAATTTCCCATGCCTTAATTTTTTAGGTTTCTATTAGCCAAAAATAAATTTTAATAGACCAAGATGGCAGACAACACAGTAACTATGGAGAAAGTACTAAGATTTCATTATTTTTAAACTAATTTTTTATTTGCATTTACTCATTATGACATATTGAATCTCACAACTGACATGATTAAATCTCCAATGATATTTACATACTGCTGCAGTGAAAATAACGTCTAGTATCGTAAACTTAGACCTGATAAATAGGGTGATCCTTTTAGTCCTATGGGTCGCTTGCAACCCCTCCCCCCACCCCACCCCAACCGTAATTTCTAGGTTAGATATCTGAAAAAATTCTGTGTACAATAAATGATGCGTGTACATTATAGTAGATAAACCTATATATAGAATTTAGAATGAAACACATCAGGTTTCTGGTTCAACATTTCGCTAAATGCCTCAATAAGCATATCATAAGATTTCGTTGATTAATTATCATATCATCTTTCTTAGTGCTCATTGATGTATACATTTTAGACTACCAAAGCTGTGTTTCTTGGAATGTGATATTGGGCAGACAGAGTTCACTCCCCCTGGCTGTGTTAGTTTGCAGGTTGTTGACACTCCAATATTAGGTTGGTATATGCTGTATAAAACTGAATAGAAAACTAAATATATTATATATGAAAAAGGGTGTAAAAAATGGTCTGTCTTGACATTTTCATTTCAGTTATTTTGATAAATATGTCTTGAATATCTTCCATTGTATCTTAGGACCACCATTCACTCATCAGAAAGTGTCCAAATTGTAAGTAACATAATTCTCTAGTAAGCTGTAAAAGTTTGAATTTATATAACTAGTGGTATTCTGTGTAATGAGTGTACATAGAAAGCAAAACTGGTTCAAGTCCAGTCTATGGACAAAGTAGTTCCTTGCGGAAGTACTATTTAGTAAGAGGAGTGATTTGGTTTGGATTTTAGGGTTAGGGTTCATTACGTTTCGGTTGGAACTGCTTTGTCTGTATACTGGATTTGAGACATAAAACTTTTTGAAAAATAAAAATTTTTTCCTAAATCAATTTACCATTATACTTCTGTGTTTAATTTGGTTGTAGTAGCTCAGTGGTAGTAGTGTTCCTTTCATAACTGAGAGGTTGAGAGTTTGAGCCCAGCTTGTGCCGTGGCCATGTCAAACCCAAGACATAAACATAGGTCGTAATTGCTCCTTCGCCAAACACTTGGCATGTAGAAGTGAGAATCATGAGTCTTTCATATACAACCCTAAAAATGGAGGTCCTGTGACGTGTCAGGGGTTTGCATGTTAAAGAACCCTCACTGCTATGGCCCTGAGTGGCGAAAAATTTCACAGTTTTAGTAGGTGATTCATTGCGTATTATAATCATGAAAACAATTCACTTCCTTGATGTCCAGAAGTAGAGAAAAAGTTTTTCCAAGATATAATGCATTTTTTGATACATGAGCAACTTAACCCCACCCCTGAGCCTAAACCCAAGGGTCATGAATTTCACAAATTTTGGTAGAGGGCTCATTGCTTATGATAATCATGCAAACAGTTTGACTGCTTGGACTAAAAGAAAATTTATTGAAGATTGCATACATTCATTTTAATGATTTTGGCCTCTGCATGTCTTAGGCCCCAAGGAGACAGTCTCACAAAACTCACAGTGTTTGTTCCACTTTACCCATGGATATTATATATGAAAGTGGGATAGAATTGATTCAAGAGAAGATAAAAATATTCAAAAGTGTTTGACTGATGCGCGTCACATGATGCATGTTGCATGATGACGGATGAAAACAGTTTGCAATAGGTCACCTGAGTGACTCAGTTGACCTAGCAGAAAAAAAAACTCTGTGTATTATTTTTCTGTTTTTTTCTGGAGTTAGAAAGTGGGTATCTTCAATTTGTCATTTTGTGTGTCTCTCTCTCTCTCTCTCTCTCTCTCTCTCTCTCTCTCTCTCTCTCTCTCTCTCTCTCTCTCTTTCTCTCTCTTTCTCTCTCTCTCTCTCTCTGTACTGCTACCATAATCATTGCTTTGAAGTACATGTATCTAAGATATAAACATATATGAATAGTGAACTGAAATGTCAAGATCACTGCTACATAACTGATGAATATCAAGGTCAATGTGTTGAGGTTAAAGGTGAAATTTAATTGCCACAAGATGGGGTTCATTTTTGGAAACATATTTTTTTCACCAAGATGTTGGGCTTACAAAGCTTCTTCATGTGTCCTTTTGCATTTTACTTGTTTGGTTGTGGTTTTTCATGTTTTCCTTTTAATAGTTTAACTTCAATATCTCTTTCTAGTTGTTACTATTATGGTGGGTTGAGTGCCTCAGACAACCCTAATCTGTACATGGAGTGTATCAGAAAATGTCTACAAGAATACAGGAAGCTGTTGGAGACCAGCAAAACACAGCTCCCTCTGGTGGTCAATACCATGGGATGGATTGAAGGTAGGCTGAAATGGACACTCTAAATTGTGGTCCTATACCTTATTTCTAGGGAATGATCAAAATGGTTTGTGGTTTCATTAAATGTGTGCCCCATGGGGATCTGGGTTTGATAGGTCCTCAGTACCCCTTGCTTGTCATAAAAGGCAACTAAATGGGGTGGTCCTTTGGATGAGACCATAAAACCCAAGGCCCCATGTCACATCAGGTGTGGCACAATAAAGATCCCTCCATGCTCAACATTGATACTGTAATTACAGTGTTTTCTTATAGCTTGCAGGAATAAAATATCTATGAATCAATCAAATTTCTTTTGCTAGATCTTGGCCTGGAGATTTTGATTAGTCTAGTGAGGATGACTATGCCTAGTCTTTTAGTCCAGATCAACATGAGGAACATGAAAATGAATGCTGAACCTCTTACCTCACAGTTCATTAACTACCGACAAGGGTGGGTGGGGCACTCGAGGGTAAGTAGAAAATGGTTTAGAGGGGATAAGGCAGAGTGGAGGAGTGGGAGATATTGATAATGATGAAAGTTTCTATTTGTTGTTTGGAACACTTTCTGATGAGTGTGTGACATGGTTTGATTAATCCCTCACAATAATTATTTGCACTTGTCTCTGCACTTTCTTTGATTGATTGCTCATGACCATTCCTTCTCAACAAATTAAAGACCAGATTTTTAACATCATAGACAATTGCTTCTTCAACGAAAATGGAAGAAGGAAATATGCATATGTAGTGATCAATCATCCAAAAAATTACTTTGTAAAATGCCACTATGATTCTATGCACAAGTACTTTGAAGCTGATATTAAAAAGATGCTGGAGTTCCTCAATGACAATAAATTTATAGTTTCTGGTAATCAGGTCTTACAACAGTCTGTTGGAATTCCTATGGGCTGAATTGTGCTCCTTTTGTTAGCTGACCTGTTTTTATATTCTTACAAGGGAGAATTTATTCAATAGCTTATAGATGAGAAGAAAAAATCTCTTGCTGTGGCCTTAATTCAACTCAACATTTGAATATATGGATGACATTTTATCTATTAACAATAATCATTTTCATTCATATTTTGATTCGATATATCCCAGTGAACTCGAAATGAAAGTCACATTAGAATCCTCCATATCTGCTTTGTACTTAGATATTTTATTAAAAAAAGATATTAATAGCAAACTAACAACTCAACTTTATGACAATTGAGGTGATTTCAGTTTCTCTATTTTCAACTTCCGTTTTATCTACCTGCATATCTCTCAACTGAGCTTGTTCTGCACATGATTAATTTTTAAAGTAAGGCAGACTGCTGACAAACAACTTGATGTTACAGTGGTTTCAACTATCCCATTTGAAGTTAGCATATTGCAAATTCTATGGTCGTTATAATGATCTAGTTTGCCAATACATGTCATTTGGTTAAATGCTGTCCGACATGTTTCATACGATTGTTAGGCCGTTCTTGGAACACTGATTCTGATTGCAGATTACTCCATTTATTGATCAAGATGTAGGGCTCTCGGCGAGTGTGACCAGTTGACAAGGGATCCTTACTCCTCCTAGGCATCTGATCCCAACTCTCTTAATCTATATGCCATATGAGATTGATGAGATTGATCACTGTTCGTTTTATCTTCGTCATTTCATTAATACAATTACCAAAGAGGAAATGTTCAGTGATTGATCTTTTCTAACATTGTAGTACTACAGAAGTAATGGCATGGTCAATTTGCTGGGAGAAACGAAACATACACAGATCCCTTTGGTGTCGACGACCAATATCATAAGGTACGTCAGATGTCAATTTACTGTCTTAAAGGAGCAACTGTTTACAATTTAATATTTTCACTGTGGTTAATTGGATATGACAAGAGCATTTCATGATAGGAAATTTATACTAACCAAGACATATAGTTTATATGTGGTAATGAAATGTATTATTATAAACACAAGATAATTTTTATGGAGCATGTTGACACTGTTTTCTGACCTGTAAAATCATAGGTGTCAATACCACTGGAAGCCATTTGAGTTGCGTGACTTGGCAGTGATCAGCTACATGAGTTCCATCCTGAGTAAGGACTCGAGTCTGAGTCTGGAGACACCCTATGGCGTGAGCTGGAATGAAGTGGCTATCAATATCTGTTGCAAGGGGGTACCAAAGGGGGAGTGGATAGCAGCTATCAATGCGACCGTTGTAGGTCTGGCTCATGCTGATCTGTCTAAGGTATGTGTAATGGTCTGGCTCATACTGATCTGTCTAAGGTGTGTGTAATGGTCTGGCTCATACTGATCTGTCTAAGGTGTGTGTAATGGTCTGGCTCATACTGATCTGTCTAAGGTATGTGTAATGGTCTGACTCATGCTGATCTGTCTAAGGTACATGTATGTGTAATGGTCTGACTCATGCTGATCTGTCTAAGGTATGTGTAATGGTCTGACTCATGCTGATCTGTCTAAGGTATGTGTAATGGTCTGACTCATGCTGATCTGTCTATGGTATGTGTAATGGTCTGACTCATGCTGATCTGTCTAAGGTATGTGTAATGGTCTGACTCATGCTGATCTGTCTAAGGTATGTGTAATGGTGTGGCTCATGATCTGTCTAAGGTATGTGTAATGGTTTGGAATAATAAAAATTTCCGGACTCCTTCATGTTATCCTTTTCACCTAGAGTCACCATATCACACATATGGACTACCCATGGGATTAAAATAATCTCTACCAATCTTAAGGTCAAAAGAAACACCCTTTGGGTTTTGCAGATTAGGGCTCTTGTAAGTAGTGCTTACAGTACCTCTTGTTTCCCATGTTCCATGCATTATTTTTATACATGGTTCATGTACATTAATTATGAAAATTCTTCCAGTTGCTGGCAGTGTTCCATTGATTTTATACTTCAATACATGTAATACAAGCAAACGAGGATTGGTAAATTTCAAAGCATGTGAAAAGTTCTAGTGTTTTGCAGGCAAGAAGACAAAGAGATGATGAACCCTATTTTTTAGATTCTACACCAGTGTGCCCTTGCATAGGATTTGGTAAGTTTATTGAAGAACTATGGATACAACATACAGAGATATAAAACAGTCTTGAAGCATGCACACACACACATACACACACACACACACAGACACAGACACACACAAACACACACATACAAACACACATGCACGCACAAACACACACATACACAGACACACAAACACACACACATGCACACGCACATGCACATACACACAAACACACACACACAGACACAAACACACACCACACACACATATATATTGAATGCTGAAAAATGACCAATATGTACTAAGTATTGATCTGTTTATTGCATAGGTATGGTTCGAGCAATTGACGTCACAAAGAAGGTTATTTACATCACCACCCCACTGAGTCTTGTAGACCTAGCTTCTGTCAACACAATTATCCGGGGCTCCAGTAACATTCCACAGCAGATACTAACAGAGCAGATCTCAAGGGTAGTCACAGGTTTCCTTAATGATCCACAGCGTAATGTCATTAAAGTCACTAATCTCCTTAATAATCCACGGCATAGTGGCATTAAAGTCACAGGTCTCCTTAATAATCCACGGCATAGTGGCATTAAAGTCACAGGTCTCCTTAATAATCCACGGTGTAGTGGCATTAAAGTCACAGGTCTCCTTAATAATCCACGGTGTAGTGGCATTAAAGTCACTGGTCTCCTTAATAATCCACGGTGTAGTGGCATTAAAGTCACTGGTCTCCTTAATGATCCATGGTGTAGTGGCATTAAAGTCACAGGTCTCCTTAATAATCCACGGTGTAGTGGCATTAAAGTCACAGGTCTCCTTAATAATCCACGGTGTAGTGGCATTAAAGTCACTGGTCTCCTTAATAATCCACGGTGTAGTGGCATTAAAGTCACTGGTCTCCTTAATAATCCACGGTGTAGTGGCATTAAAGTCACAGGTCTCCTTAATAATCCACGGTGTAGTGGCATTAAAGTCACTGGTCTCCTTAATAATCCACGGTGTAGTGGCATTAAAGTCACAGGTCTCCTTAATGATCCACGGTGTAGTGGCATTAAAGTCACTGGTCTCCTTAATGATCCACGGTGTAGTGGCATTAAAGTCACTGGTCTCCTTAATGATCCACAGCATAATGTCATTAAAGTCACTGGTGTCCATAATGATCGACAGCATAGTGTCATTAAAGTCACTGGTCTCCTTAATGATCCACGGCATAGTGGCATTAAAGTCACTGGTGTCCATAATGATCGACAGCATAGTGTCGTTAAAGTCACTAATCGCCTTAATGATCCACGGCATAGTGGCATTAAAGTCACTGGTGTCCATAATGATCGACAGCATAGTGTCGTTAAAGTCACTGGTCTCCTTAATAATTTACAAAATAGTGGCATTAAAGTGACAGGTCTCCTTAACAGTTTACAGCATGACATCATCAAGTCTATAGATACAGAAGTGAAAGTAGAAACAGTTACATTCAAGATACATGTACAGTAATCTTGTATTAGACCAAAAAAATATTTGTTTACTTTAAGATTTGTTTTCTGAAAATAATACATGTACTTGCAATTGTTTTTTTTTTTAAGGAGACCTGCCACTGTTTGCACTTATAGAGGGTTATGTGTATGGGGTTTTTTTGTTTTATTTTACAGGAGATTCGGAAGATCCCTTATGTGACTAGAATTACTTCATCTACGGCATCTAAAAATCCACGTCAGAGAAAGTACATTCCATCCAAGTTTAGAAGGAATGTGCAGGAATCTGGGATTGGGGATTAATGTCTACTGAAGGCTTGGAGATAGCTTAATGTGGTCAGTAAATTTTAGAAAACTGGGTGTGGTTTGGTTTATATGTAGGTGGTAGGTGATAAATGACAAAGGCCTGTTTTATATGTAGTTTGCAATAATAGTCTATAACATATGAAAATGTAATTCCATTTTAAGCATTGATGACTTTGTAAATTTTGTTGCAAAATAAATGTAATTATACGAAGTCAAACCAGATTGATTAGATCTGTTAGCAATGTGTGTTAGGAATGTGTAAATAGTAAAAATGGATTTCCTTATCAAACGGAAAATTGCAATTTCTAATAGTGTAAAATCACCGGACAAATTAACTGCCTTCGGAAATATAGAATTGGTAGTCTTGCAGTTTGTTCCATGACGCCATTAACAGAAAGACAACACAATTTGAAACGTTCAACACATTGCGATGACGTGCCATTGCTCTTTGAAGGTATCGTTCAGTACGTGAAAACAAGGGGAGGAAACTGGTGCAGCAGCTGTACCTGTAAACACGGAGAGGGATTTCATGGAGTGCTGAGTTACATTGTACGTGTAATGGTTTACAAGGATTGTACTCAATGCGTGTTGATTACCATACAAAATACAGCAGTGAGAAGGGTTTTTGAGTTTGTCAGCTGTCTGGTCTCTATGTATTTCAGCTAGGTAATTACATGTAGCATGGGCAGGTGTACATAGCTAAACGTTTTTATCTGGAAGTGTGTCTCATACAACAAAAGTTGACAGATTCTTAATAGTTTTATGACTAAGCTTTACGCCGTACGTTGAATTGCGTTTTGATTCAAATCAAGTTTCAATATTTGTAATTATTAACAATAAAAGTTGCAGTAATTTTGCAATATAGAAAATGTGTTTGATTTTTACATAGTCTGCTTGAGAAAATTCTGGTGACTATAAAGTTCTCAAAGGATGGGTGTAAAAGTAGTGCAGGCCACGTTTCGCGTACGTTGTGGTAAAGATATCCTATCGGGATATAAAACTCCAACTTTCAGTGTATGTTTATATTTGAATAGGAGCGTCCCCTGTGAAAATGGTACACCAAAGCAGTATTTTGTGATTTTATTGGTGTTTTATTTTCGCTCATTGTGTAATTTACTCTGGAACGAATGGCCCAAAATTTGTTTTTCGGCAAAAGCAATGAGATATATTATATTTCGGACTACTTTTACACGCTCACCCCTTCAGCTTGAATATATATTCAGATACTGGTAATTTCTTTGTGATGTGTATGGTGGCTCAGTGGTTATTCTGTTTACCAAAACCGGTAAATCATTGGTTCGAGCTCCGCTGGTTCCAAGACTGCGTCAAACATAGGTGCTGAACTGCTTCTGTGCTAGTGTCAAAGGACATCTCACGTTTTCATACGTTATCTGCCCTGTTTTGAAGTATGAATTTTGGTACGTTATATCGTGTAAATCATACAAAATACAGGTTTTATTAATAAATCTAATCTTTAAGACGAGGTACGACTTTAATTTACCATAGTCAGTGACTAATTTTAACAGTTATGCAGATAGAATGAGGGTAGGGGTGCCAATATTTGCAATGGCTGAAGCGGTAAAATTCGTCGTTTCCAAAAGGTTTTTTTTAACCAGCTCACCCAGGAAACATGCTTATCACTATATAATATCACTAAAATTTAATTTCGAACATCATGTGTGGTTTTTTCCAACTTTTTAATGAAATGAAAAACTATGGGGCCGTAGCTTTTGTACCGTACTGTACGCCTATTTTACCTTGTCAACTTGCCTGTATTGATTACATTTAAATCGGCTTCAATCATTGAAATACCACGTGTTTCACGTCATGTTATACTTGCTGTCAAAATGTCGGACAAGTGTGTGTTCTGTTCTTACAACACAAAAAAGTAAAAAAAAATCGTACAATAGCCGGGTTATTTTCAATGAAAAGTCTCACTCTTGGCATATTTCTTATTTACAAAATAGAAATATAAATGCATATGCAGGATGTGTTTTATGCTGTAAATGTCGTTCGAGATTGGCCAGGGAAAAGCTACAGGGTGTAACAAAAGAAAGTCTTATCCCCGATATTTCTAAAGTAGATAAAAATTGTGTCCTTTGGCACGTTCAATTTCACTGCCGATTGGCTAAATCCTCTCATATTTTATGTCACCCGATCCCCCAAAAGATATAAACATACGTAATAATTGGTTTAACCTCGGTTTATTGCCCAGAGATCGATATAACTGTAAATCTATTTGAAAAGGTGTACTCTGGTTCGAATTTCCTCTGATTTGCAATTTCTTTCGGCTATAGAAGTACGATCCCCCCCGTGATCAAGAAAGCCGTTTTGATATGTTGTGTATATTGTTCATTCTAGTTATCATGCAAAGGGAAAATCTTGATCACGGGGGAGACCCTAGAAAAAACTTTTCCTGTTTCCATAGACTTCCATTATAAAATTCATCGTTTTACCCCAAATATCGTCTGTTTATTAACATTTTTTATCATTTTGAAGAAAATTCCATATGCATACCATAAAGTTAATAACCTTATTACAATAACTTTATTTTTTCGATTTCTAAGGGCACTTTTGAATGGAAAACGTGAGATGTCTTTTGTGACATTTCGCCTTACCTCTGGCAACGTATCTCTGTACGTGAAAAAAAAAATCGAAGAGATGTTAAACGAATAATATAATTTTATGGACACCGATCAATGGAATATTTCACCACTTGGCATCTCTCGTCTATGGAACATGTGAGCATATCAACAGTCCCTTCACCATTACTCGTACAGTGTATAGGTATGTAATGGAAGAATTCCACGGTAATTCACAACGGAACAGTGAACTGCCGATAACTGTGTTCAGGTATTTAAAAAGTTCATCAAGAGTATTAAGTTTCTTTGATTGTACATAATGCGTATAATTTTTTTTAAATGCATGTATGTCAATTAGAAAATTGATAAACTACAAAATCTGTTGATGATGCAATAGTGTTAAGAGTAAGACAAATTGCTGAATGTACAATTCTGCTTGTGACAATGTACCAACTTCTAGTCTGTGTATTCCATGTGTAAATTTGTTGGAATCAATACTGTCAATGGAGTGAAAACTTTTCATTCCAGAGTAGGGCTAGAAACGAGTAAAAAATTCGTATCTTGTTCATCATTATGGAGGCGAAGACCTCGCGTGTAAACCTTTATCGATAAAAACGTCGAAAAGGAACGTGCTACGCATTAGCAAGGTGACATTTTTTCGCTCTACAGTCCAATCATGTCAACATGCAGGACATAGTTGGTTTCTGAAATTAGTAAAAACTCGTTTTTATGCCACCGTATTCGGGGGGTGGGGGTATAGTTTTTGGTTTGTCCGTCCGTTCGTTTTGTATGTCCTTTAACCTTGGTTATAACGTTTGAATGGATAACGATAGGTCATTGGTTTTCCACTTGTTCATTCCTCGTGACGATCTATATCTTCTTGCCGTGCTGTTTTCCCACTGAGTCAGAATGGGCGTTCCGAGACCCGAAATCTCAATTAACTAATGACTAATTATTCACTTGACTTTAGACTAGTACATGTGTCGCTATGTATAGGAGAGCAGTTCGATGAAATTAATGTGATAAATACATATACAGACAAGTGACAAATTCTCAAAAGGCCATACTACTGCAATCAATACTCGGATGTTCTGTGTAAGTTTCAATGATGATTTTCGCATGCATGCAGATTTGAGATTCAGGTATCGAGTGAGTTTTCGACAAAAATCAAGTTGTTGACTTTTAACCGAGTCAACGATTTGGCTAAAAAAAATTCTACGTAGAGGGAAAAAACTATGAAGGTCCACCCCGCCCCCACAAACACACCCCTGGGAAGAAGACAATGAGTAAACGATCTGATTTGTTTTATTTTTCAAGAAACCCATGACATGGGGCGATGTAATTGCTTTTCTTTGAGGTTTCGAAAACGCAGACGATGTGCTTTATACATGTAATACACAGTACGTGTACATTATCGTCTAGTCAAAAGGCGTATTTGGGCGTTGAAAGATTGAACTGCAAATTAAAAGTTATCCGGAAGTGTACCGCATTGACAATGAATCAACACCTCCTAGTCTGTGTTGAATAAACCTTATTGGATGATCAAGACGTTTTTTAATTTTGTGTATATGTAAATATATATGCATAATTAGCTATTTTTAATAAATTGTTGAACATACTGATTTCTTTTATAAACATCTTATTTTAAGTTTTATTATATATTTTATCATCATTACTTTATTTTTTATCTTTGTACATGATTTGGTGCGACACCATTTTGTACGAGCGTGTGGGAGAATTCATTGAGATCATGTTCCAAGTTCAGCCGCCCTTTTAATAAGCATTTAATTAATTGTTTCTCCCAATAAATCCATTAAGTTATGTTATTTATACTAAATTACGACACGTCATGGAATTTGGAATGTGACACTTTTTGATCAGAATACGTAGGTGGTTTAACGTGCAATTGCCCGACTTTCCTCGTGTACGTACAGCTGTATGATCATGTTACTGAGGAAGTGTGAGTAATTGTGTTTATGTTGTTTGTCCCCCCCCCCCCCCCATGTTTATTGGCGTAACCGCATAAGATGGGGAAGTTTTCAAAATCAGGATACCGATAAGGAATTTCACTCATTCAAGGAAGTACACGTGCATCTGTTAGGGGAAGCATTCTCTTGATTATTTTAGGTTAAAAGTTGCAATGGAGAGAGAGAGATAGAGAGAGAGAGAGAGAATTGGAACTTGAGATGTGTTGAGACAAAAAATAAGTACCTTGATGCATCGATACTTTAACTTGTGTATCATGATACATTGATATTTTGACTTGTGTGCCATGAAACAGTGATATTTTAATTTGGGTATGATACATTGATATTTTGTGTATCATGATAGATATTTTGACTTGTGTATCATGATACATTGATATTTTAACTTGTGTATTATGATACATCGATATTTTGACTTGTGTATCATAGTACATCGATATTTTGACTTGTGTGTCATGATAAAAGGATATTTTGACTTATGTATTATGATACATCGATATTTTGATTTGTGTATCATGATACATGGATATTTTGACTTGTGTATCATGTTACATGGATATTTTGACTTGTGTATTATGATACATGGATATTTTGATTTGTGTATCATATACATTGATATTTTGACTTGTGTATTATGATACATCGATATTGTGATTTGTGTATTATCATACATCGATATTGTGATTTGTGTATTATCATACATCGATATTGTGATTTGTGTATCATGATACATCGATATTTTGACTTGTGCATCATGTTACATGGATATTTTGACTTGTGTATTATGATACATCGATATTTTGACTTGTGTATCATGTTACATGTATATTTTGACTTGGGTGTCATGTTACAAGTATATTTTGACTTGGGTATCATGTTACATGTATATTTTGATTTGTGTATCATGATACATCGATATTTTGACTTGTGTATCATGTTACATGGATATTTTGACTTGTGTATTATGATATATCGATATTTTGATTTGTGTATCATATACATTGATATTTTGACTTGTGTATCATGTTATATGTATATTTTGACATGGGTATCATGGTACATGTATATTTTGACTTGTGTAACTTGATACATATACGTATTGATGCGTATCACTTCACGTTTTCCTGGATATCCACAATTTTTAGACTTGATGCTTTCTCTTGCTCTCTATGAACGACAGTAATGAAGACCCCCCCTCCCCCCCCCCCCTCCCCCCACCACCACCACTTTGACACCGTGTCATTTTCTGGATTGACTAATCAGATTGTGAGTTGATGTACCGGTATCTTACCAAATGCAAACAGATCATGTGACCTACCGGTATATCGTCACACCCTTTGTTGGAACGTTTAACTCTAAAATAAGGTATTAAGAAGTTATTTTTCAGTCTTTATTATCAGAGTGCACACACACAGACAAATATATATATATATATATATATATATATATATATATATATATATCATAACGGCCTGGTATCCAGAAGTAAAAACGATTTTTAAAGATCACGTTTAATTTGGATGGATATAGCCACACCCTTCAGGCCCTAGGGAGCAGAGACCATGAAATTTACAATTTTTAATCCTCCATCCAAATTAATATCATCTTTAAAAATCATTTTTACGTCAGGATGCCAGGCAGTTGACTGTTCGCACGATTACAGTGTAAACCTGATGTAATAAAATGAATTGTAAATCATCGGTTGTGTATCTAAGTATAAATGTACACGGGTAACGCAAGGATTTCTAAAGAGCAACAATGTTCATTATCAAGTGATCGTTGAGGACCGTGCACCTGTTTGTTTTTTTTTCAAACGAAAACCTTTAGAAAATTGTTTTCTCGTTTTAATCAAGTGTTCCGATATCCCTAGTTTTTTTTTTCCCTCTTGATTGGACGAAATTTATTAAATTGATTGTGTTGTTCTGAATCCATTGTCAATATTTACTTCAAATGAATCATAGATAAGGACGGATAAGGGTCAGAATGAAGTGACGTCACTGCTCACGATAAAGGAGAAGAAGTGAACGTAGCAAACGGAGATTAATCTCATAAATCCTTTAACGAATACAACATTGAGAGTAGAGCAAACACGGATCCATGGATACACCAGAGGAAGGGTCAGATGCCTTAAGAGTAAGCATCCCCTGATGACCGGTCACACCCGCCGTGAGTCCTATATCTTAATTAAGTAAACAGAATAATCTATAATCAAAATCAATGTTCAAAGAACGGCCTAACAGTTGGTATAAATCACACCCAGGCAGCATTCGACCTAATGATGAGTTGTATTTGTAAGTTAGATCATTATAACGAATATGGAATTTATGAAATTCTGACTTAAAACGAGACTTGAAATCCATGTTACATGAACTATGAAGATCTATCATGATCAATATTCCGATGTTACTTTGACTGTCTTTTTGCTTATGTCACATGACTAGAATTGTGAAATTTTATGAAACGGAAAGTAGACACTCCCGCATTTCTCTTCCGTTTAATTTTAGACGAGTTGACAAATATTGAGAGAAGCAACATACAATGTTCGGAAATAAAACCTGCCAATTTTGTTCACCCATAGCCGCATATTGATACACGGTGCATACAAGCGTATTTCCCGATTTTAATTGATTGATTATTTATTGCTTTCCGCCACACTCAACAATTTTTCAGTTATCTGGTGGCGTCCAGTTTTTGTTGGTGGAGGAGAGAACCCAGATACAATGTACCTGGGAAGAGACCACCGACCTTCCGCAAGTAAACTGGCGAACTTCCTCACATAACGACGCGGCCGAGATTCGAACACGCGCCGACAGAGGTGAGAGGCTTTGTGGGATTTTGATTTGTGCGTATTTCCCGATTTTGTGCAATTCCAAAAGTCAGACGTATAACTATGTAGATTTGTAATGACATTTTTTTATTTCACTTGTATGAAATGTTGCCGTGGTTTGGTATTTGGTTATCTTAGTTAAATTTTCCTCCTTTTTCAAGACAGTTTCAGGATTCAAAATATAAAATAAAATAGATAAATGATAAAAACATCATCCATATGCTAGACTTGTCATAAAAACTGTAAACGGGCTTTTGTTGACTAGTTTCTTGGACAAAAGAGAAGTAAATCATGGAGAGAAGAGAACATAAATCTGTAGATTCAATACAAGACAATAAAAGTATTGGTACCTAAAATAATTTAAAACAGACGAACAAAAGTGTACGAAACACATTAAAATGGATTAAAATTAAAACATGCTACTGTCACTATTATAAACTGTATTTATAAGAAGATGGATTGATTGTTGATTTCCGCCACACTCAACATTTTTCAGTTATCTGGTGGTGTCCACTTTTTATTGGTGGGGGAGAGAACCCAGATACAATGTACCCGCGAAGAGACCACCGACCTTCTGAAACTTTCTCACGTATATCGGCGCAAGCGAGATTCGAACGCGCGCCGACTAGAGGTGAGAGACCTTGTGATTTTGAGCTTGATGTTCTAACCACTCGACCACGTAGGCACCTTTATAAGACGATAATGATTAAACAGGTGGGACGACATAAACTCTGCCTTCATGGGCATTGAGGCCTGTTGTGGCGAATGAAGAAAAGCGAGGTATAATGTAAATTTCTGGGGAATTTCTTTAGTCGTGCCACTTTACGGTTTCCTTGAGAAATGTTTAGGATTTTTGGGGCACTCATTGAAAAAATTGATACATGATGTGCAAATTTAATTTCCCCTTTTTTCATAGAATAGGTTCAAGGGTACTTTTAGATACCTTTCTTTGCAGGGCATTGAGTAATTGTGAAGACCAGTCAACAACACACTGGTATACATCTAGAAGTCTACAATATTAATCCTGTTAGCATGATATGTTACAGGGGTTTGTACAATCTCGTCTAATGGCAGCATTTCGCACATTTTATGGTCGTTATAACGATCTAGTTTGCCAATACAACTTTCCATTAGCTCAAATACTGTATGACGTGTTTCATACCAATTGTTAGGCCGTTCTTGACAACTGTTTCTGACTACGGATTATTCCGTTTACCTGATCGGGACATAGGGCTCACGGCGGGTGTGATCGTCGACAGGGGATGCTTTCTCCTCCTAGGCACCTGACCCCCACCTCTGGTTTGTCCAGGGTTCCGTGTTTGCCCATGTCTCTGATTTGGATTTGTTATAGGAATCGTGAGATTGAATACTGCTAGTTATCTTCACCTTTACATGTAACGATGTGCATTTATTCATGGGTTGCATGGAATGGTATATTGCATACATTCTGCGCTGAAAGTAAAACGGATTGTGACATCAATATTGAAAATTTACCAAGAATAGATTATTTCCGCAACGACAGTCAAACGAACAATAAACACTGATAATTCTAACATGTATTTCTCGATAATACAATGTAGTAACCAAATTCCGTATAATTTTGTTGTGGTAGGAATTGTTGTCGGATGAAGAAAATTAACCAAAAAAAAATAAAATCAACATTATTCACTTTCATCCGCTTCATCAATATTATAAAACAAAGAAACAGCGTTTCATAGTTTGGCTTTTAAGAAAATTCCGCAAAATATTGCCGATACCAAAATACTACTAATGTAGCGGACAGTATATATACAATTATACTACCTCGCTACATAGTTAGCTTTTCTAGTGATGTGGTAGAGTGACTTTCTTGATGTGGTAGAGTGACTTTCTTGATCAAGCAAGTTGAGAAAGATTAGCATGTCCATCTCTTGGATGGGTGATCGTTATACGTAACAAAATGGTGGCAGCTGTGGGATTGTGGTCTTTGGTGGTAGGCCTGCTTGAAATCATACACGATAAACAACGCCGAGTGTGATCTGTCCTTAGATGGGTGACCACTAAACGTTTCCTCGTCTTACACTTAATAGCCAAATTCTTTAAATCGTGCACAAATAAATAACAAACCAAGCTTACTATTTTACAATGTTATGTAAAACATTGTTATTTTAAAACATTGCCTACAAATATATAAGCGATTATTGTTAAAGTATCTGTTACTGATTTTGAACAATTTATATCATTTGGATGGTAATAATTGGCTCCAAATTTGGTGTACAGTGTGACCTTTACGATAGCGTGTCTTCAGTTGTCACAACGGGTCCCCATACTGGTAACCATGCAGGCAGAAATAAATTTTTCCTCGCTAAATTCAACAAACCTCTTCTAATGCAGGTTGAAAGTTATTACAAGCAACAATTTGTGCAGAAAGAGAAAGTGAAGTGCATTCACTGGTTGCTATGTTACAGAAATATAACATCCGTTAAAAAGGTGTTCGCATTATTAAAGAGACACTATAGCTCATTTTCAACATTTTGATTTAGTGCTTTTCAAAACACGTATAGACATAATAATAAAACTTATAATGATAATGACAATTTTGAACATTAGGAATGTATACTTTGCTCTCAACTGCGTTTTAAACATCACCTGTAATTCAATGTTTTTTTCATGCTGACTCGGACATTTTACATCACGTAATTCAGTATAACAACACACGTGTTGTGTAAAAACTTATTTAAATACCCCTTAAAGGGGTCCACACTCACTTATCGAGTAGGAGATTATTTCCTGCTTCTTATGATTAAGTAATTATAAATCATTATTATAACGGAAACCTTTCATGTCCCTATTAACCAAACAATGTTGTTTTTTTTAAACACTCCACGTGTTTTGATAAAAATTGCACTTACTTTAGCTAGAAGGTCATAGTGATATCCCCACGTAAATTTTAGTTCGAGTATGAGTTGTATCTCGTTCTTTATTAACCTTTTTCTTAAATAATCTGTCCAGATTCTGGGTTTAGCTACCGTACGCTTCCTCTTACTGGATTGTTTTTCCGTCCGTGCGCATGCGTCCGAAGACCGAAAAGAGAACTTGTCTCAATTTTGTTACGAAAGAGCTTTCGAAAACTACTAAGGTGGAAAGTAAGGGGTCTCTCAAAAAAAGAATATCGGTTCACAGTTTTCAAATTAATAATGGTGGTAATCAACTTCTCCATAAACATTTTAATTTCCCGGACCATTCCATCTTGTCCATGAGGGTCAGGATTCTGAAAAAAAAAATTATCATCATACAAACAATTCTACTTTCCGTAGACAAAAAGAAGATCACTGGATTAAAATTCTAAGCACTGTTTTTTCCATATGGATGCAACGATAATATATCTGATGTCGCAAATATAACTAGTCCAGTAGGAGATAACTTGAATGTGATGGGACTTTTTCCTAATACACATAAACGTAAACGCAGCCATAGACATCGTTCATATAAAAGACTAATATACACGATGTCACATTTGACTCGCTTTTACCTTACGTCAACAGACAATTAGGTCCACATCATATTCGCACAAAACTCTACTCTGTTTCACTGAGAGTTTTGAATACATTATTTGAAAAAACCAAAACTAGTCCATATTAGGATTTTTCCACATCAGAATATAGACTGAAGTCTATAATTATGGATGTTGCCCATCACAGGCTCTTTAAACCACCGCGGGATTTGGTTTTTACTTCCGAATCTAACCGCCAGTTCCTTAAACTCAAATTTACTAAAAAAGGAATGGATGACATCAACGTAATAAAAAGCTTCAGTCTTGTATTCCAGAGTATTTCAAGTTCAACTCTACGCCTTGTATTTCCTACAGATATACTTCCATTATTGCATCCAATCTGTTTGACTACAAACAAACTTTGCAGTGCCTAGAAATAGACCATCTTATACTCAATCCACCGACGTGTTCTTGTTTATCGTCTTCTTTTAACTATAGTCCAGCTGGACATGTCATTACTGGAAATGTTGATAAGGTTAAATATGAAGATCTAAAATCACTTATTTTGAGAGGTCCTAAATTCAGAGAACCTCGGTCTTTCAATGGGGGATAGAACTTCATCTCTATTACGAATTTTGTCGAAAATTATGCCAGATGATGGACTAAATCTGAAAAAGAAGAACTTGACACATTGTCAGAATGGATAAAAAGTATAAGAGGAATATTAAAATCCCGTATTTGACATGTGTACAAAAATGCGTACTATCTATCCTTCTGTGTTTAGTAAACCAAAAGTGATACAAGAGTTAGATAGATTACATGAGGAATATGTTTTGGTTCCAGCTGACAAAGCTTGCAACAAAAGTGTATTTGTTTGTAAGGCTCAGTATTACAACTGCGTTCTAAACGAACTTAATTCCACATTTACTAATCGCACTTCAACACCATCTGCCCTTTCAAAAGATGAAATCGTTCAAAATGATGCTTCAGTTTTAAATACATTAAATATCTCAGTCAATGACGGATGAATATGAGATACCGTACCTATACTTGATCTCCAAACTCCACAGAAACCTTACAAACAAAGGTACATTGCTGGATCTAGTAAATGTTCTACCAAGCCCCTATCTTTGCTCCTCACGAAAATATTAACTGCTGTGAAGGAGAAACTTCAAATGTACTGTGCCACTACATATGCCAGAAGTGGTGTATATCAAATATGGATTCTTAAAAATTCTAAAGAACTTTTAATGAATTTGTAATCATAAAACGTTTCTCAAATTAACAACATTAAAACGTATAACTTTACAACACTTTACACGACCATACCTCACAATAGATTAAAGACTAGACTTTTTGACATCGTCGAGAGTTTCTTCATCAACAAAAATGGTAAAAGGAAATATTCATATCTAGTGATCGGTCATCCCAAAAATCACTTTGTTAAGCACCACTCTAACTCCACGCACAAGTACTCTGAAGTTGCTATTAAAAAGATGCTTTAATTCCACATTGACAATATCTTCGTAGTCTTTGGTGATCGGGTCTTCCAACAGTCTATTGGAATTCCCATGGGCACGAATTGTACTCCTTTGTTAGATGACCTGTTTTTATATTCGTATGAAACAGAATTCATTAAAAAGCTTCTACATGAGAAGAAAATATATCTTGCTGTGGCCTTCAATTCGACATTTAGATATATCGACGACGTTTTATCTATCAGCAATGATCATTTTCATTCATGTCGATTCGATATATCCCAGTGAACTTGATATAAAAGACACCACAAAGTCTTCCACATCTGCTTCGTACTTGGATATTTACTGAAAATAGATGCTGGCGACAAACTAACATCTCAACTTTATGACAATCGGGGTGATTTCAATTTCTCCATTGTCAACTTCCCTTTTCTAGGTGGCAATATTCCATCATCACCTGCATATGGTGTTTACATCTCCCAATTGATTCGATACACAAGAGCTTTTTCTGCATACGATCTGTTTTTAAATCGAGGCAGGCTAATGACAACGAAGTTGATGTTACAAGGGTTTGTAAAGTCTCGTCAAAATTCAGCATTTCGCAAATTTTTCGGTGGTTATAACGATTTAGTTTGTCAGTACATCTTTCCATTAGGTCAAATGCTGTCTGAGGTGTTTCATACCAATTGTTAGGCCGTTCTGTTTCCGGATTACTCCGTTCACCTGATCGGGATGTAGGGTTCACGGCGAGTGAGACCGGTCGACAGGGGATGCTTTCTTCTCCTTGGAACCTGATCCCACCTTTGGTATGTCCAGGGGTTCGTGTTTCCTCGTCTCTGTGATTTGTATTTGTGATAGGAATTACGAGATTGAATACTGGTGGTTATCTTCACCTTTACATTGAAGCAAATTTGATCGTTCTGATGTTCGTCAACTACTGATTTTATAATAGATAATATAAGGAATTACTGATATCATAATCATGGTGATCCATTACATAATAAGTTTTTATAGCGGACTTTGTGTTCGAAATTTTTATTCTTTTTATCGATAAAAATAAAGATAGTTTTGTACAGCATTAGACCACAACAATTATTCATTTAATTTAGGGTCAGAATTTTAATATGCATTGAATCGTTACAGTATCAAAAGCAGGGCCTCCTTGTGTTGTGTCTAGTTATTAAATTATTATCATTTTGAAAATATTTTATTTATTTATTTCACTGTTTTTTGTTGTTGTTTTTTTTCATTTGTAGGACACCACCCATCTCTTAGCATTCCATCCCTAGTCCCATTCGCTGTCTCATTTCATAATGCATTTCATTCTGTTGCGTTACGATGGGCGTTTCCGCAACAGAGATATACCACTGCATGTATCATAAGTGTTCGCATAGCTGATATCAGTACGTGTTCAGTAATTATATATGAGTGAGTATTAATCATGCAAGTGTCCACAATTCTAAAAATAAATTGTGTGAAGGATATGATTAACAAGTCAAAATAATACTGATTTATTTAACATTCTGCAGGGGGGAAAATAGCATTTGTAAAAAGAAAATAAAAATCAACGAATAAAAATTCAGTTACATTAAATGAATAATTTATGTTGTGCAACTACTTTATCATTTTTGTTTGTTTGTTTGTTTGTTTGTTTTTGTTTTTTTTTTGTTTTATATATATATATATATATATATATATATATATATATATATATATATACATATATATATATATATATACATATATATATATATATATATACATATATATAATCGGCGATTTATTTCAGCATGCGTCGACAGATGGTACATATATAACAATGGAATGGTGTTTGATTTTCTTGAGAATCATCATAGAAAGTTTATATAGTAAATTGACACAAAACACTTATTGTTAGAAAAAATGATAAGAAAATAATTCAATTTTTGGGGGGGTGGGGGTGGAAGGGGGGGGGGGTGGGGTGGGGGGAGGGGTAGATAAAATAACACAATGACAAAAAATGAGCATATTCCACATGCAGTGTGTTATGATTTGTTTGTTCCTTATTTTGAACACTGGGAATTCTAAATCTGTCTCAAAATATACATACATGTATAAGAGAGAGAGAGAGAGAGAGAGAGAGAGAGAGAGAGAGAGAGAGAGAGAGAGAGAGAGATCATTTACATTTATAACAAATGATCCGTGTCTTAACAAGTTGGAAGTAAATTCATTGACAAGCGTCTCTGTTCTATTATATCTAGATATTAGTAATCCGTTCCCTGTCCTTCCTGTCCTTGAAAGTGACCATGGATTATGGACATGAAAGATACTATACTCAACTACCTGAAGATATTATTAAGGAAACATACATGTTTGAGAAAGTGGGTTTTCTTTTGGAGCATTATTCCATGTCAGTATTTTACGTATGGAGTTAATTAATTATAAAGCCAAATCGAAGGTAAGTCAACCATATACATATGCATATAATATACAACATACTCAACGTATTCTTAAACTCTTTAAATGTATAAATGCATTAAACTCAAGGCAGCTTTAATAAGAAAACCGCAGGCAATTAAGTACTAATGTAAGTGACATTTTGTTTTCTTGATAAAGGATCTATGTTTTAGCTGTAACCGTACCTGCACTTTCAGGTAACCTTGTATATTTCTGTATCTACATGGTGTTAAAAAAAGCAGCAAAACGCTGTGCAGGGGAATTAAACAGAACTGTGGCCTATCATCTATAAGAATGTCGATTGATGGCGGTGTTAAATTTTTATTTCATTTTGTCTTTGTCAACAAAATTCTTAAAATCTTTAATTATTTCCTGAGGACCGTTTCTGACGGCGAGTTAATTTTAGTCCTGAGCGTTGGTGGGTCAAATTCATTTCCTCCCGTACTTCATTTTGTGTCAAGTTTTCAAGAGAATCTAAATATTTCCGTTCTTGTGAAACTCACCTATATATATATATACTTGAATTATTCGATTTTACACGAAGGGGATGTTTTGGAGTAAATGTCAAAAACCGGCTTCAATTAACCCGAAGTGTTTTCAATAATACATCTCTAACGGCGCTCGGTACAACACAGCGGCCTTATCATGCTGGTTTGGGGGACATTTTAATTGGTTTTTTGTTTCAAACCGGAGATAATCACGTTGTGTCGTGGCATCAGTTTCGTAATGACATTGACGGCCACTATTCAGTTCAAATTAGTTATCATCTGAAAAAGAAAGTGGGGAAAATCTTTCGTCATATCATGCAGACCGTCCGGGAGTTATGTACTCTGTCTGTGATACTATTTATTAACGGTAAGTATACGATACGTCATTTTCACGGTATATCATAATTGATAGGTATTAGCACAACTCCACTACTTTATATTCAAAAACAAAATGAATAAATATATAGGTAACACTGTTTGCATAGAGACCCAAACTTTCGAATGTTGTCAATTGTCGTCTGCTAACTGAACTAAAATGGGCATCGTTTTGTATAAGAAAAAAATCTGATTTACTGCGGAAAAGGCATGGGAAAGAAATTCTACAATATTTATGCAGGAAAAACATTACTGTTGTGTTTTACTATTAGCAGGAGGTCTGTAAGTATTCATCTATTACAGTAGCATAATAAAATATGGGTTTATAAAGTATAGAAATGATGATAGACTGTGTGCATTCAAGAGGTCTATTAAACCACAGCAAAACGTAGGTGTAGAATTTACCTCTTAAGAAATGTTTCGATGAATTGTTTCCTACACGGTAAATAATGATATAGTTATCTCAAGGTATTCAGGCAGTCTGCAGTATTGGTCTAGAAAGATATGTGTTAGCTTAAAAACGCTACTATCACAGCAGGGAATGAAATAGAAATGGAAAATGGCTGCTCTATAGTTCATACACGAAAGGTGTAGTAACTCACTTTAACCATTGAAAAATATTGTTCATACTTTAACATTTACATACCTAATGTATTTGCCATCGACATTTTTACCAATTGAAATGATAGCCATTTCCTCATGAATGTATATATGAATCGTGATTGTTTTAACGGCTGGGAATTCTCCGACAGAAATAAAAGTAGAATGTGAATACAAAATAATGAATTTCATTTTTGAAAATACATGAGGGTATAAACAGCAACTTTTCATGAAGCGCCATCTGAAGTATGCAGGCGTGAAACGTCGCAGTTCATACTCCCGTGCATATTTCAAAAATGACATTTATTTCTTAAATGGAATACCGATTCATCTTCAGAATAACAAACCACGAGGGATTAAGGTACGTGTAGCTAGGGAATAATAAAAAGGTTTTAGATTCTAAGCCAGGCGGTATATGGTATCTTTTACTACAATGTACTAGGAATCGGACTGTCAAACTGGTCCTCACCACGGCAAATGTTTAGAAATGTGAGGTGAAAAACGTATGAAGTGTCTACTCACGGGTGGGTGGGTGGGGGGGGGGGGCAAAGCGGTCGTCTTTCTGAAGATGAATCGTACGTTTCGTTTGTAACGCTTAATTTGAGTAGGTGCTCAACTTCCTATTAGAACTCTTGCATGTCTTTTCCCCCTTCAAATCCCAAAAGTCCATTGAAGAATGGATTTAATGACAAAACATGCTACTGGGGTTGTAGAATAATTTGATACACATTGTGCTTTTTATAAAATGTTTCGCATTATGCCATTGTGCTTTTTATAGAATACTTCGCATTATGACTGTGATCTGTAGCAAGTTCTATAATAACCCAATTGTCATACTTTACCATTAAATTGATTCTACGAGGAACGTGAGGTGGCCCTGTTATTCTGTGCTCGTGTTCCTGCTCCATGTGAGAGAGAGAGAGAGAGAGAGAGAGAGAGAGAGAGAGAGTAAAACGTGTAAAGTGAAGACAAATTTTAACCATTTGACTAATGTTGTGAGGACAGAAGTGTACTATGCGGACAAAAATCCTGTCCTCATAATTAAATCCTCATAAAAAAAAAGACCCACAGCACGTGACAGATGTAGATATAAAATATTATCTTGTTGAGGACAATTGGTGTGATGACATGTCCTAACTAATGTTCTCTCTCAAAACCTTTATTTACAACCCGAAAGAGAGTAAATAGATAAATCTTTATAGGTGTTCCTATAGCTACACCTAACATATAGTACTTACATTTTGCCTTTACAATAATACATGTGTGTATTCTCTTCTAGACATTGTGGGGACGACCTCACTTTACAGGTTTGGTCGGAGAGAGAGAAAGAGAGAGAGAGAGAGTACATGTACTGGTGTGTACTCTTATTTCTCTATAAACGACCGAGTCAATGAAATGCTTGTAAAACAGTTGTAAATGTACATATATATATATCACTCTAGTTCTAAGTGTGAATACTTCAGCGAACACTTTGGAATATTGAGAATTCTAGGACACCTCCACCACAAAAGGTCATAACGAAGTTCTTATACGTGTCAATTATATTGTAATTTAAGTGTTTAACAATATAATGAAATATGGAAAGAAACAGAATACATTCATTAGATTTTACTTATGGCCTCTTGACATAACTTTTCCAGTTTTACGTGGTGGACGATTTTACTTGTACTTTTGTATTGCCTGTATAATCAAAAACATGAAGTAAATTGCAGGTCTTGACCATTCTACAACAAATTATAAGAGATCAGCATAATTTGAAACAGTTTAATGTGTATTGAATATTAGTCTCTCTCTCTCTCTCTCTCTCTCTCTCTCTCTCTCACTCTCTCTCTCTCTCTCTCTCTCTCTCTCTCTCTCTCTATCACCGAGAATAACAATATAAAATAATTTTGTTTATAGTTTGATTAATTTGGATATGAATGTTTCAGGCTGACAGACAATATAATTTTGACAGTTTTTTTCATGTTGTCGTGTTCCATGTCAAACACGCGTCAATAAGCTAATTCTCTCACACCGCGGTTTTATCAATCATCCCATTGCACTCAGTGTGCATGCAGCTGAAAAGTATGGAATTTCCAAACGAAGTTGTGATGCAATATTCATTTAACCCTCAGTGACTAACAAATACCATCCAAATTATATATACTGTTCAGCGAGTTTGGCTCTGTTGACCATTAGCGGCACGGCGTACTGATACCGAGGTCTACTATAAACATAGTTCTGTGTGAACAGTCCGCCTTTATTTCTGTTAATTTTGATTTGATTTAGTCTCACTACGTTCCTTGGGTGCAGAACTATGAGAAAGAAGGCGATAACTGCTATATATGTATGTCAGGTTTTTTTTTCTTTCTTTTTTTAGATAATACTCAGGCCTAATGATAAATTAGAGACAGACAGATGATTAATGTGATGAGCTCCTTTAGTCTGTCTTTCATTAGTAACGGCATGATACCTATGCCCTGGCGTACGTATAATAGAAATAAAGGAGAAAAATGCACCTCATCAGGAAGGGTTTCTGGCCAATATATTGATCCCATCTGAGATGGAATATGTATATACATGTATGATAAGCCAAGTACTGCGGGCGTCGTTCCCGAACTCGATCTTAGATTGGAATTGCACGTTTACCGACCCTTGACGTTTACGTACTGGAGCGTGTCACAAAACTTGTCGTAGAAATCTTATATCTTAGAAAATAGTGCCAAGCTTTTTATATCGGCCTGGTTAGCTCAGTGTTTAGATAATCTAATTTATAATGAAATGGTCCCGGATTCAATCTCCGATTGATTCAATCCCCCCCCCCCCCCCCCCCCCCCCCCCCCCCCCGTCCTGTACTTTGCTGCTATATAACTGTAATACGTAAGAGATGATTTTACATTTTTATGTGCCACATCTAGGAACTATCAAACTACGATAACTCAAAGGCAAACCTGCTGATATAGCCATTGTTCGTATAAACAAGATAAGATGCAAGTACATTGTACCTGAAATATCACGAAAAATTATACATTTGAAAGTCGCTTATGACCTTAATATAATGCGTAGGCACTCTCTGACCTGAAGTAAGCTTCACAAATAATGATTTAATGATTAAATATTGTTTTAAACGTCCCGCTCGAGAATTTTTCAATCATATGGAGACGTCCCCATTGCCGGTGAAGGGCTGCAAATTTAGACCTATGCTCGGTGCGTATGGCCTTTGAGCAGGGAGAGATCTTTTACGTGCCACACCTGCTGTGACACTGGACCTCGGTTTTTATGATGTCATCCGAAGGACCGCCCCATTTAGTCGCCTCTCACGACAAGCAAGGGGTACTGAGGATCTATTCTAACAACCCGGATCCCCACGGGGACGGCTTCACAAATGAAAACATCACCCTAAATAATTATACAAAGCTTGATAGACGCTCGACGTTTTTAAATACCTATGATGATAATAAAAAAATCTTCCTGCAAAGAACCTGTAATAGTTTGTTTTCCCGGAAGAAAAAAAAATATTATAAGTATTTAAAACATCGAGCACCTGTGGTCTGATTGTAGTAACACGGAACTCAATATGGAGATAGAATTCATGTAAGAATTTTTAACCGTCTTGTGATATGATTTTTGAAATCATTTTGATTAAAATCTTGCAGAGATACTTTTCATAGCACATGTTTTATATATATATATATATATATATATATATATATATATAATATATATATATATATATATATATATATATATATATGTATATATATAATTTTAATTTTTGCATGAAAACAATGAATAAATACCCTCTTCGGAATATTTACAAAATCTTTCTCTTTTAAATCTTTTAACCTGTCAATTCCGTATACGTTATGTAATTTATTTATTGCGTTGAAAATATGGCTCTATATTTCCCTGCACACCTGCGTTGATGTAACCTCTGACCCGGGTTTTATTGGTTTTACAGGTATTAGGAGTGTCACACACGCCGAATCAGAAACAGGATCTTCAAAATATAGCAGTAAGTCATGTTTTGTTGTGCTAAGTAATTCACTATCATGACATTCGTTGTTATATGGAAAAATGTAAGCATATGAATTAATATAGTATACTGAACGTTTTATCTTGAAGAAGTTGTGATTTATCTCTGATAATTTCCTGTTATTTGAAATTTATATTACATCTTTCCAAAAGAATTAATTACTTTTATGGGATTGAATAGTGCATGCAACAACACGATTTACACAATCTTATCATTGAAACAGCAACAGCTCGCAGTTCAAATCGATATTGGAATTTACACTTCTAGTCAAAATTATGAAAACCGTTTCACTGGGTCAGATCTGTTCTACTATTTTCTGTCTGATTCACCAGAACTATTCAAACACTACATCCTATCATTAACCAAATTGCATTGTTACATGGGTTTTGTGGGGGTCATTTTGGTGAGAGAGATTTCAATTATTAAGGGTTAGGGGGACTGCCAATGCTTTCTGCTATCATGTGGTTAGGATCCGAGCTATTCGTAAATTCATTAGTTTCATCAAAGGCATTATTGTCCAGGGATATAACTGACATACCATAATTAATCAAATCGAATGTTGCATTCTTTTGCGATATCACACTACTCTAACCCTTTTTTTTTTTCACGCTTTGCGTCTGACAGATTTAGACGTGTGTAGCGATTCAGGTCATACAGTTTTAGACGAGAAATGGCGGGAAATAGGAAGCAAGACGTCTAGTAACTGCGATCAAAGACTTCGTAAAGGATGGTACAGGTTCTTAGTCAATGGCAAGACTGCACAGCTGCCTACACTCTGTTTAAAGGTAGAGATAGATTTCAAATTGGAGATTCGGAGTTTCTACTCAACGTAGTTATTTACTGAATGATGTCAATACGCTAGAAGTAGTAACGTGATTATCGTTAACTTGCGCAAATTGCCCTCAATACAATCCTTTAAATGTTCATAAATTATCTTAAATGATTTCTTTATACCAAAAAAAAAAAAAAAAAAAAATAAAAAAAATGATGTGATAAAATTACAAATCAAATCAAATGTCATAAGATACTGTTGATCATTTCATTTAAAGGTTTTTTAAAAAAAAAAAAATATATATATATATAGAAGTACATTCTACAAATTCTACAGACCCTCCTTCAGAGGAAGCTGCAATTCAATTTTGTCCGCCACTTATCAGTCTACTTGGCTCGCGTACTGACTTCCGGTCATATGTAAACAGAGCGTCTAAGCAGCTTCCTCGCCAATTATATTCTTCCTCAATCTGAAGTAAGAAATGTCTCCAATTGACCATTCCTTTTAGTTAGAGCATGTTGTTTACTTGTCAACAATCTTTCGAAATCTTGCAGTTGCGGTGACTCTGACACTTGTGTCTGAGAAAAGTTCAAACTCTAATTATTATTTTGTGGAGAAATAAATGCCACTTCTTAACTTGAAAGACAATTATCCTTTCAAAGATAAATACACATAATTAAAGTATTTTGTTTTGAAGAACTCAATGGTACGAAAAAAAAAAACCCGTCAAGATATTTGGTGTACTACATATGTTCAGAACGATAACAGGTTTTACTTAGAACTACATTTCCAACAACAAGAAAGCTAACTTGTCATTTCCAAATTAATATGTATGGTTCCTCGTGTGGTTTAAATTCAATTTTCTTTCTGTTTATATTTTATAGAGATAACATGGGGGCACGGTCGATTTGTAAACAGGAAATTACGGTTGCATTTATCATTAAGTCCTCTTCGCGCTTTAAACTTACATATTGAACATGTTATGAATAGAAATGCAAGGAAATAGTTAATTTTCTTTGAATGTGCTTATTGAGTACTAGAATGAAATAGGTGATGATAGCGAACAATAACCCGTGTAAGGAATACAAAATGAAAGAGAAAGCCGCCCGCGTGGCGCAGTGGTTAGAGCGTCGGGCTCAAAGATCTGATGATCCTTGAGTCGGGGGTTCGAATCCCACTGTGGGATGTGGGTGCCGGTCTTTCGGATGAGACCGTATAAACCGAGGTCCCGTGTCGCAGTAGGTGTGGCACGATAAAGATCCCTCCCTGCTCAAAGGCCCTGAGTGCCGAGCATAGGCCTAAATTTGCAGCCCTGTCACCGGTAATGGTGACAGCCGCCGGATAGCTGAAAAATTGCTCAGGCGGCTATAAACAAACAAACAAACAAACAAAACAAAATGAAAGAGTTGGGCAAACACGGATCCCTGGATATGCCAGAGGTGGAATCAGGTCCTTAGGAGAAGTAAGCATCCCCTGTTGACCGGTCACATCCGCAGTGAGCACTTTATCTTGATCAGGTAAACGCAGTAATCAAAATCAGTGTGCCAAGAACGGCCTAACAATTGGTATCAAACATGGCAGATAACATTTGACCCAATGACAGGTTTTATTGGCAAACTAGATTGTTATAACGACAATGGAATTTGATTGATTGCTTGATTGATTATTTATTGTTTTGCGCCACACTCAACAATTTTTCAGTTATCTGGTGGCGTCCAGTTTTTGTTGGTGGAGGAGAGAACCCAGATACAATGTACCTGGGAAGAGACCACCGACCTTCCGCAAGTAAACTGGCAAACTTGCTCACATAACGCCGCGGCCGAGATTCGAAAACGCGCCGACAGAGGTGAGAGGCCTTGTGATTTTGAGCCCGATGCTCTAACCACTCGGCCACGGAGGCCCCACAATGGAATTTGCGAAATACTGACTTTAAATGAGACTGTTGTAATCCCTGTAACATCAGCTGGTTTGTCAATAGCATGCCTCGATTTAAAAATTGATCATACGCAGAACAATCTTCTGAGTATCGAACAAGTTGAGAGACAAAATCGTATGTAGATGATAATGGAATGTTGCTACATAAATATGAAAAGTTGATGGATGAAGTTTAAAAAAAGCCGTTATTTACACAATTTTGAGAAAAGTTGTATGGAATTAAAACAGATTATGATGGTAATATTTTATTGGTCATGACGTCATTAGGTGGTGGAAATGAAAACAAGATACAGATGAAATTGTCTTCACCATAAACGGTTTTAAAAACTTCCTGTGATCACAAAACTATGCATGCAATGGATATTGATTTCACGAGAAAGAAATTTAAACATCCGGCAATTACATTTGGTATAAACCTTGCTACCAAATTGATGGTTTCACAAAAAAGAATTATGGACCGTTAGGTAATGTCTAATACAGTAGATCAGAGATAAATGATATTGAATCTTTATTAGAATGAGATCTCACTCACTAAATTTCATTAAGTCACAGATACCACGTGAACTATTATAAGGCATCTCTATCCTCTTGTGGATGAATCTAAACTGAAAAAGAGGCGACTAAGTGGGGCGGTCCTTCGGATGAGACTGCGAAAACCGAAGCCCTGTGTCGGAGCAGGTGTGGCACGATAAACCCCCCCCCCCCCCCGCTCAAAGGTCGTAAGCGCTGAGCAAAGGTCAAAATTCTGCAGCCCTTTACCGGCAGTGGTGACGTCTCCATATGAGTGAAAAATTCGCAAGCACGGCATTATACAGTTAACCATCATAAACAGATACATAGACGAAAGTTAAAGATAAATAATCTACCTAATAGGTATGTTTTGTAATGGTCTATGTCGATCTTACAAGTGCACGGATATCAGTACACAAGTACCAGCGCATAGGAGACTAATGACGACAATTGACATCATATCTAAAGTGGCGTTCTTCGTCATTCACCTCAAGTAAAGGTCCCATCAAAAGTCGCTATAATTCTATTTGTTCAAAACCTTATAATTTCCGAATTTTCTCTGCACAGTGCTCTTAATAAAATCAAATGTGTTCCGTCATGAAAACGAATTAGGTACCAGTAACAGGAATATTAGTATATAGAAAGAAGTATTATAATTACGTAATTATGTATTTATTTATAAATATACAGTGGAATTTTTAACACCATAGTTAGACACAGCCGAATGCAGTCAAACTTTATGTTGGAATACACATGATATCTTAAAATGCTTTATAGTCTTCAAATGAAAACAAAGGTGAACAATTCAGTAAAAAATCAGAAGATGCAGTAAACACGGGCTGGTCATTAGCGTCGTGGACGGTCATCACCTCGACCAACGAATTATTTCTGATATGTACGGTTTGATATAAAATTATAAGTTGGTAATATTCTATTACTTAACTACGTTTATATCTATATGTATATGAATAAACAGTCGTTTTCGAAAGAGGTTAGGAATGAACATGGCAGCAAATTTTTGTTCTTGAACCACATGTAATAAAGAATCTTGCTTGCAAGAAGTGTCATAAAATTTTGATATTGTTCCATCATAAGGAGTCACAGCGATCTAAGATCATTTAATGGGTTCATTTCTAAGAATATCTGGGAGAAGCATATGGGGTTCCCAAGCACCATGTCTTTGTAAGACTTCTCGAAAATGAAATTTAAAAAACGAAAATGCTAGAGCAGCTCAAAGTTTTTCATCATTATCATATTTTATTTTATTTTAAAGAAGCACCAAATGATCAATCGGATAGCGTTGTAGATATCCTACGTGACAAAAATATATCTTAAGGCTTCAATATAGGTTGATATAGAAAACCACCAAAACGACCGTGTTGCATGGATACTTCCGGATCTCTTCATGTACTTCCGGATCTGTATATGAAGTAGTAGTCTTGACACTGCACTTTGAAATCAAAGCAGGATGTTTTAAACTGATATTAAATATCAATCTTCTTATGTTAAATGTATTTAATGTTTGCAGGTAAAAGTATCCGGAGGTATTGGGCATGTGAATGAAATAGTGTTAGACATATGTGTGTTTGTTGTTTATGAAAGCTTTCGTCAAGAGTCGCGGATTCAGAAATGTCTGGGAGGGGACAGTAAACGGTTGGGTGTCTGGGATTATTTTCAGGTCCCCAGTGTGTCCAGAGCGAGGTTCTGGTAGTGGGCCATGAGGCGACGTTTCCTGATACTACCGAATTCTAGTGAAATAAGACGTATCTATGTATCTATTTCAGTGTTTTTGGAGAGAATGTATGTTTGTTAAGCGGTAGGGTGCGCCGGTGCTGATTCCGGCAATGGTCATCTTGGAATACCAAGGACTGGCGCGGGTTCGATTCTCGCTCGCGTCGATATATATGAGAAAGGTTGTCAGTTTACTTTCGGAAGGTCGGTGGTCTCTTCCTGGGTACATTGTATCTGGGCTCTCTCATCCACTAATAAAACCTGGACGCCACCAGATAACTGAAAAAAATTGTTGAGTGTGGCGGAAAACAAACAAATCAATTAAGAACTGGACTGTACAATAAGTATGCTCCAAAATTGAAGTATTTTAATTATTGAACAAGCACATAGGTTTTTTTTTAAATCAGCATTTTTTTCTCTCGTTTTGACCTATACTGAAGGTTATACCGTAAATTTTCTGTGGTTTCTTTGTTTATGAACAAAAACCAGCAAGTGTCAACTAACTTCAAGGGCAGCCATTGTACAATCACCCAGTAGAGAATCTTGACTGCTGAGGTCACGCAGGTTCAGAAGCTTAAGATAGCACTCATATGACTAATTTGGGTGACGTAGGCAAGCGTTGTGAGCACTTTATTTTATTTATTTCTTTTGTTTTACCGTTTGCACACTGTATAGAAAACTTAGAACTCATATACATGTATATGTTCTACTCTGGTATAGAATAATGACACAATATTCAAACTGAAACGTTATGATATATTTAATTTCAAAAATTTTTCTTTTGATTTTAATTCATACTGTGTTTACTATCGAATATTCTGCATGTACCTTAAGGAGAGGAATTATATAGGCATAGCCTGCTGCCTAATCCTTACTATGTTATTCATAATAAAATATGATTAAAAAAAAGTAGTATACATTCATATTTATGGAAGAGTATATGCTTTTAGGAAGCGCGGATATAGAGGGGGGGGGGGGTCTGGACACCCCCTCCCCCCCCCCTCCCTTCGTGGATTTTTCAACTGAAAGAAAATATAGCCATGTTTCACTCTAGCACTTTAACATTGCTTCAGAGTCTACTATCTGTAAAAACGTGGAAATTCCGGAGGTTTCGCCCTGGAACCAGATCCCAGATCCCCTAGAACCCCCCCCCCCCCCCCCCCCCTGAAAAAAGCTGGATCCGCGCCTGCATTTAGATCTCATTGATTGAAGTGAATTTTATCTCCTTTGGTAAATCATAGCGAAATATAATGCTGTCCATGTACATTTTCTCTGTGATTAGAATAAGGCATGCGGGACGGTGGTGCCACTTCGACTGGACCTGCACCAGCAGAAACTTCCGGCCGTGAACCACTCTATCAGTGTCTCTGTGTGTGGCTCCTACACTATACTTAACAAATGGGACTGTTGTGTGCTGCGACATCCCGCTTTGGTCCACAACTGTGGTTCATTTTACGTCTACAGACTGAGTCCACCTGACCGATGTGACGTAGGGTATTGTGTTATTAGTAAGTACAAATTCTTAAGCCACACCATAGTGTGTAGCTTATTACTAATTCGATATTTAAGATGTACATTTTAATTAATTTAATGATAAATACTGTGATTGCTCTAGGATTGAGTTGCACAAAACATCTAATGAAACATGCAGAATTACTTCAGTAAAGAAAACGACATTTACAGAAATTGATTTTCACTAAAAGATGACATCTTCATCAAAAGTATCATGAGACATACATACCATGAAACATAACTACATATCATAGATCTAACTGTAAATTATACATATTTACATTTACAATGCTTTGGCCTTAATATGTGTACAAATTTTACTGATAACCATTTCCTCGTGAATGTGTTGCGGTTGTAAACAATGCGCGTATGAATACAGATAAATATAGTACTTCTATTTTAATAACAGGGAATTCCGACAGACATGAAAGTAAAATGTAAAGAAATATAGTTCACTTTTGAAATTTGAAAGAAAAAAAAGAACAACAAAACCATGAGGGGGTGAGTTGCGACGTGTCACACCGGCATACTTCATGAAGTTCATTAGCTTTTTCTATTTTAATTAATATGCATGTAAATGTATAATCAGCAAAGGATGATTGCTGACAACAAATCTTGCTTTAAAATTTAAAAAGTGATTGATTTTATGGATAATTCCGTTCAGGTTTTACACCCTCACTTACTTTGAAGGTTTTTATCTATTGAAAAGATATTAATTGATGATTTTAAAAGAAGGTGAAACAAATAAAATAATTACAACACATTTGCCAGCAAAGTTGCTAAGTACTTCGGTACTAACATGAATTACAGATAAAAATTTGCTGTGATCAAATTAAGAAATTCAGTTCAAAATTAAGGATTATCTCCCTCATGCATAGCTCTGATCCTTTGCCGTATTTGCTTCACTATTTGATATTTTTTGGTTTTTTCAGGTCTTCTAAGTTTGTTCTTATTTCGGATTTCCAACATTTTTTACTTGAACATCACTGAAGAGACATTATTTGTCGAAATGCGCATATGGAAATTCAATCAAGATTTATTAATTACACTGAGGAATAATTTACATTATTGGAAATCATTTTGTCGTGGTTAATGTAGATTTTGTTGTATGTTGACGGGGACGTAATTTGCTGACCGGTGCATATGGTGCATCAAAATTGATACCGTTTATGTTTTATATTGAAAAAATATGTGTCCTTCGTTTAAGTTTTCAAACAGACATTTCACTCTTAATTCAAGGTGAGGGTGATTTCATGAA
Organism: Ostrea denselamellosa; assembly: GCA_024699665.1. Classification (NCBI taxonomy): domain Eukaryota; kingdom Metazoa; phylum Mollusca; class Bivalvia; order Ostreida; family Ostreidae; genus Ostrea; species Ostrea denselamellosa. Next base: position 7,030,981 of record JAMZEH010000068.1, read on the forward strand.
GATGCACGCTTTTACTGCGAAAACAGGAGAGCCTTCATACCAACGCCCAAAGCCAACTTATTTACCATCTACTGCAAAAGGTATGCAATGAAAAACAAAATGCGAATGCATTCTTGATAATTTAAACTAGCATTTTTCTCTTATCCACAAATCGTCTCGACCTCTAGCAGCTGTAAATGTGTTGGGGAATTATATTCATGCTATTCAAAACTTTCTTTAAAACGTTTTTTTTTTTGTTATGGAAATTCAATCAAGATTTATTAATTACACTGAGGAATAATTTACATTATTGGAAATCATTTTGTCGTGGTTAATGTAGATTTTGTTGTATGTTGACGGGGACGTAATTTGCTGACCGGCTTATCTACTACAATCTGTACATGTACAATTGTTTATTAATGCTATCTGAAGACCTAGAAATCTGTTGTTACTTAGTACTAAAGGACTGAATGGAGATATCATGGTAAAATAATGATTTTACAATTTGGATTCTATCTTCCAAGCAATCAAACAAGAAATTAACTAACTGCAATGTAATATAAACCACAAGCCTTTAATGAATTATTGCTGAACGTATTTATCTTTAAAGTAGAAAAAGGATGTTCGTCCAGCGAGCGCCAGTGTCCTGATGGCTGCGTTCCATTATCTCAAAGTTGTCCGATGACACTGGATTGTGAGTAGTTTACATCTATGTGCATTACCTCTGATTCAGATCTTTAAAGGCTTTCTTCTAATGACACGAATTTAACTCACATTAAGATATGCAATTTTCAGTTAACCCAGTTCATGTACAGCGCAGAATAGTGCATACGTTTGATACAATTAGACAAAAACATTATTTCACAAGTAAAACAAGAAAGACAACCGAAATAAGATCAGCAACCCTTCCTACAAGCGAATCAAGTACAGATAATATTGGGCACCACACGCAGCCTACATATCGTATTGAAACGTTTCCTACCACCACGGAACGGTCAAAAGTGAGCACAAATATCAACAGAGGTGTGTTTACCACAGTGATAGCAGCCATTACATCAGATAATGAGGCGTCTCCGACAAAGAGGCTTAAAGACGCGATCCCATCCACTGTCATAATGGACAAGGTTTCACAAGAATCAGCTACTGGCACGACCGAAGAGCTACGGGGTCAAATGGACAATTTCACTCTCTCTGATGGTGATCATAAGATGACAGAATCCACTGATTTTATCACTCAAACAATATCCGAAACTACTGTGGAAAACTCGCCAATGACGACAACCACGACTGGACTAAGAGTCGGTAATACAGGTGTCTACCATCACGACAATCAAAACGAACAACCGGTTTCCGGGGACACGTACTGTGGAGTAATTCTTGCTTTCGAGTTCGAAGCCTCCCATGTACAGGTATATTTAGAATAGCCCAACATTGTTTACATCCATAAAAACAATATAATTGATAAACTTAGAATTATAATGGTATATGATAGAGACCGGTATATTCAGAGTTTGAAGAGGACGGTGTAAGTTTTTCATTCTACTATCTGTAGTTGAAATCTTAGCACATACATATATAGCATATACATACATGTTCGTGCAAAGGGCGATGGTGACGAGGTTTTCGTATTTTCATGTTAGATATTTTGGTACACGTTACTAGAGAAATACGTTTTTACCATTGATTCCAATTTTGACTCTTTCAACTACCAAGTATGAAAGAACGTAGAATGTACCGGAGTTAGATTACACTGTATTTCACATCAATGTCATTTTCATATGCTGTTCTAGCGTACCCATTGAAAAGTATTTACCTTATTCCATAAGGGGAAAATAACTGCATTTCACAAAAAAAAAAATAAAAAAAAATTGTACGACACTTTAATACTTATCTCAGAAATATTTTTATTATAAACCCCTCGGCCTCTAAAGCACACTATAGCAAAATCGCATAATTCCTCCATGGACTAACATAGAAAACTATTCTTTTTCAAAGTATTGGATAAATGTTAAATTACCCGTTTACTAATAAGAAAATTGCGTGCTCTTGCCAACTTCTCATATTTATGTAGCAATATCCCATCACCTGCATATGGTGTTTATATCTCTTAAATGACTGAAGACGCAAAAGCATATTCTGCTATGATCAATTTTCAATCGAAGCAGGGTACTACCATGTAAGTTGATGTTCAGGATTTTCTCGTTTAAAGTCAGTATTTTGCCAATTCTGTGGTAGTTATGATGATCTAGTTTGCCAAAACAACCTTTCATTGTGTTAAATGCTGTTTGGCGTGTTTCATATTGTTAGGTCGTTCTTTACATACTGATTTTTATCATACTCCGTTTACCTGATCAGGATACGGCTCACGGCAGGGATGACCGGTTAACAGGAGATGCTTACTCCTAGACACCTGATCCCACCTCTGGTATGCCCAGGGGTCCGTGTTTGCCCAATTTCTTATACGAGTTATGAGATTGATAACATGAATTTGTTATCTTCACCTTTTCCAATTACCTGATCAAATTATATAGGGCTCAAGGCGGGTGTGAACAGTCAACAGGGGATGCTTACTCTTTCAAGACATCTGATGCCACCTCTGGTGTGCCCAGGGGTCACTATTTGCCCTGCTCTTAATTTTGTATCTTTTATAAGAATGGTCGCTATTCGTTATCTTCACTTTTTTCGTTGATTCGTATACAACTGTATATTGTTTCTGTTGCAGAATACAAACTTCACACGTTTTAGAAAGAGGTTGCAGGTGGTGTTTGCCTCTTTGTTGAATATTTATTATGTGGATAACCACGGACTTTACATGAACGGCGTTTTCTCGTGGAAGACCCGGTATCACAGAGATATATCCAAATCATACACGTCAACTCACGTGCATTTTGGACAGGGAATCCATAACCAGTCATATTACTACATAACACTGTTTGCAGAGGATATCTTCAATGCTGGTTAGTATAAATATATATGTATTAAAGTGCATGTTTGCGTCATACTAAGGATAACTTTCCAAACCTGAATTGATAATCTCAGGTATTCTTGTGACAGACATTGATAATCTTACGTCTATAATAGCCTACCTAATGCAATATCTATTTAAATTTCCAATTTGGGGTAATTTTTTCTGAAAGTGTTTGAAAGCGGTACGATATTAATAACGTTATATTAATATATCTTATTCTAGTTCTGTACTTACCAGATAGAGTTATTTCAACCCTTCTTCACAACACTACAGTGGTCAGTTACATTCAGCAAGAGGTAAGATCATTTCTCGAGTAATAACTTTATACCCCAGCTTGAAAATTATGATTATACATTTCTTGCAGCGGTAGATTCAGTAATGATTAATGGTCTGACCTCATACAATCAATATAGCCCTTTCCCTTCGTATAATGGAAAAAATATGCTAAAAGATATTTATACATAATTTATCTACAGCTTCGAGATGAATTTGGTAAGAGTTTGTTAATTATTTCATCTTTTATTAATATTTATTGTTTTTTCATCTTTTTTTTTGTCTTGTTTGCTTTTGACTAACGAACTAGAAGCACCATTAACTTAACAACCTCTGTCTTTTCTTTAAAATAATTTTTTCTTATTTTTTTTTTATAATCTTACACTTTATACAATTGCACATAGTGTTTGTATATGATTATGATATTGTGAAAACATTAATCAGATTTGATAGGCCTATTCAGTGAAGAAATGAATTTCAATTTTTTTTTTTAATTTATGAAGTTATGAACTGTAACTCTTTACGCCGACATACTTTATGAAGCGCATTACCGTTTCATAAAAAGTATGCCGGCGTGAAGCTTTGCTTTCCATACCGTGATTTATTTATTTATTTATTTTTTTGAAGTGAAATTTATTTCATTCTTATATTTACAGTCTACCCTCTTTGCTGTCGGAATTCTCAGCCGTTAAAATAGATGTACTATATTTACCGAGTAGTTATGTATTCATAAGCACATTGTTTACAATTGCAGCGCGTTCATGAGAATATGGCTTCATTACCATTCGTAAAGATATCAAAGACAAAAACATTGAACATTTTAATATAAACGTATATATCCTAAAGATCTTTCTATTAATAAGACAAAGTCATTGTATGTACCAAACAGCCATATACAACAGTGCGACATTTAACTCCGGACACTACAAATTGTGGACTTTTTGCTACCCTTTATGATAAAAATGAAAATCAAAGTGCATATGGTGGGATTTTTTGCGGTATATCATATTCCAAGGTTGGATTTGCACATCTTTTAGAATAAAAGACAAAAATCCTATAGGAGAATGACAGGATTTCAGTTCTACAAAAATCCTATGATAATCCTATGGAATAAAAAAATGTAATAGGAGCAATAATCCTATAATTTTCAATAGGATAATTAATCCTATATAAAGTGTGCTTGGAAAAAATCTCCTATATAGTACATTCATAGGATAAATTATCCCATGTATTCGATATCACATGGGAGTAAAACTCCCATAAATAATCCGACAAATAGGAATATTTCTCTTATCTAATTTATATTATGTATGTTTTACTTTATACTCTGCAATCCAGTAGGTATTATTCAAACATGAGTATTAATAGTGTAGATTCTATGTGCTATAAAAGCAAAGTGTCTCCCTAGACCCATCTTGACAAACCTTAACAATAATATATGTACAGGTAGAACTTACTATGTATTGCTGTTAGAGAGAATGATGTTGCTAACTGAAATAATTCCAGCATTGTAATCAAATTCTCAATGCTGTTGCAACATGAGATTGATTTCCTAAAGCATGCATCATATATATATATATATATACATATATATATATATATATATATATAAAGAAAAAAAATAAATTCTGTATAATATTATACAAAATATTATACAAACATATGAAATTCCTTAAACATTCTTAAGCAACGTTTTTAACACATATGCAATTGACATTAATGTCTAACTTCATTATTCTATCTATCTACCTACATGACTATCTATCTATCTATCTATTTGTCTATCTATCTATCTATCTATCACGCTAGCACGCACATAGAAAGTCTTTATATATAGATATCCATAAGCCGAACCCCCCTTTTTTACATGTAGGAGTGTCTGGCAAGCGCGTTAAACTTAGACCGTTCGACCATCTAAGCAAGTTTAAAGACTTTCACGACGATGGAATTCTCGCCATGCTGTTTATAGTAATTGAGAATGGAAATATGAGAGGCAATTATCTAACGCTACTCTGCATTTCAAATACTTTTAACGAATCACATAGTACATTATATATTAATTCACTTTGCTTTCCTTTAACGTATCTCATAAAGTTTGAGTTTTTGAAGTAGGATAATCATTACGTGTGAATACTCTTGATCTAATCTACAAGTTACATACACACGGAATCTAAATATACGTTTGTGCAGCGGATGTTGGTTAACAACAAGCGATAAGTAGTTGTTTATTACCATGCATTGTAATAAATCAGGAGAGAGAGAGAGAGAGAGAGAGAGAGAGTTGTGTTTTATAGACAACCATCCATCCACCCCCGACGAATATCGGTTGAAACGAAACATCTCTTACTATCATTTTGGTGTTATCAGATATTAATGTTAATAGCAAGTGGTCTGTTACATCATGACACTTTATATTTCTAGATTAAAGATTTCCATGTCACTTTTGTGAACACAACAACCAACAAAACGGAAGTACTATCAACCGAAATCCCGTCCCGTTCTACTCCTCTACTGTTCGCTAATTTGGGGCTCTGTTTGGCTGTCGTTGTGCTTATTTCCATTTGCCTTGTTTGTGCACTGATTGCAGTTCTGAAAGTGAAAAGCAAAAATCGATGTATGAAACTCCGAAGAAAGTCTGGACAGTACTACGTGAAGGTATGTTGTGATGTAGCTATAATCTTTTTTTATATTCTTTATTAATATTTATTTAATACTGTTTCATGCTGAGAATAATTCGTTGGGATATTGTTTTGAATTTCGGTACTCAAGGTTAATGCCGAGTGGTTAGAGCATCGGGCTCAAAATCACAAAGCCTCTCACCTCTGTCGGCGCGCGTTCGAATCTCGGCCGCGGCGTTATGTGAGCAAGTTTGCCAGTTTACTTGCGGAAGGTTGGTGGTCTCTTCCCAGGTACATTGTATCTGGGTTCTCTCCTCCACCAACAAAAACTGGACGCCACCAGATAACTGAAAAATTGTTGGGTGTGGCGGAAAGCAATAAATAATCAATCAATCAATCAATCAATCGAAATAATTAATGTAGAAACTTAACTGGACTATAAATTGTCACTTGATTAGATTCTGTGAAACCAAAGGACCTATCGGTAGATTATTCCATTTCATAGAGTAGTAAACTTTATAAATGGTAATTTTTTTACTGACATATGTACATTTGAAACAAACACACTGCTTCATAGCATGGCACTAACCACCTTCAACACGCCACGATGATCGACGACGCGCGCTGAAATAGAAAAAAAATTAAAAATCCTCAACTATTCGACTTCGTGTGAATTTGATATACATATTCTGTATGTAGTTAATGCTCTGTTTCGTAATTAAACTTTGGCAATCCTAATGCAGCATGTAAATTTTTTATTGCAAAGATAATGGATCTTCTTCCCGTTCTGATCTATTGACATGCTTTCATGATCGATCCACCTGCGTCAGTGTCCTTGATGTTTGACCTCTGAGAATCTGCAAATGGATACTGAAACTATTTTACATAGCACAGAAATACAACAAATGCATACACATGAAACTCCATCTGTATGATGCTCAAAACAGAAATAGTTAATTATTGAATCGTGATTTTATAACACTTTTGAATACCAGTAACAATTCACATAAAACCTTCTCCCATTTTTGAATACGTTGCACGTATTCCCATAAGGCCTTAGAAATGTTTTCAGAAGCCAGCATATATGGCAATCTCTAAAATTATGTAGTAACTGAGAATGGAAATGAGAGGCCATTATTTAAACGCTAATCTGCATTTGAAATACGTTCAATAAACCACATAGTAAAATAAAATAAAATAATTTCAATATCATTTTACATCATTAATTACATGGAAAATAGCACCTGTGACATAGCATAACCATAAAGTGATATTTTTTAAATCGTTTTTCGCAGTGGGAGCAAGCGCTGAAACGGGATGTATGTAAAGGCATAGAATATATAGAGAATCCAATAAAAGACAAAGATATTACCAAGAGCGATAGCTCGGTGAAGCAAAATCTTATCTCTGCCAATGAGAAAGACACGACAGAAGAAGAAGACAATGTGGCAAACGATCTGCGAGGAAGAGAAAGAACAGACGACAGTTTTTGGATTGTAGCAAGTAATGGATATCACGAGTCTGTCGTTGTTCAGGGATTACAAACAAAGTTATAGTTATCGCATTCATTTTTGTTTGACCGCAACAACTCGCCACTAGAGGGCGTGATCGTGGACATTACTTTAGTCTATGAAAAGCCGTCTTCTTGCCAGAATTTGAATGAAAACTTGTGTGAAACAGTTTGTGTCTATTAAAGATCTAACTGAGTATTGCACCTAGTCAAAAAATATACATTCACATTTTATCTAAGATTTTGTTCAAACAATCGATGTAGTCAGTTTAAGATTTGTCATCAATGTTGCATGGGGTTCACGCGATTTGGTTCTAACAACTAATACTAAATGCTGTCACAGGATATACACTGTAGTCATATTGAGATTATACATACATGGACATGTAGTTTCTAAATAGAAGTCCACGGTGTCAAAGCTGCTTATCCCCCCCCCCCCCCCCCCCTTGAGCATGTGCTCTTCTGATACGGGTATGGAAGGACATTCCTGTGACATTCAATACAGGGACCAATATAGGATACGTGAATTAAATCGTTAAACTTGTACTCTAAGTCAGCCATCAAAATCAACAGCATTGTCATAGCTCTGGGGCTTATGTTTATTCGTTATATATAATATAGTGCCGACTTTGAAACACAATTTACCACTACTTTACCACTAGTACACAATCGGCATTACTATGATTTAGAAGAGAACATCCCAGTATTCAAACATTTCGGTACTGTCAATATTTTCACATACTGAAAACAGAAAGTGATACTTATTTAGATATAGGCAAAAGATACATTTTTCTAGACAGGAATCTTCCAGAAGAATTTCTATCATTTTAAAATGTTGATAAATTCAAAGTTAATATTAACCAATTATCGATAGCATTCAGAAAGCTAGTTCCGGTTGCATTACTATTATTGACCAATATATTTGGCGGCAAATGTAGCCTAGATCTAGGATCACTTCTAGCATTCACATCAGTCAACATTGAAGATCAGAAAACATTGTTAACACTAAAAATCAGGAAACATTGTTAACATTGAAAATAAGACAACATTGCTACCATTTAACATCAGAAAACATTGCTAACATTGAAAATCAGCAAACATTGTCAACATTACAAATTAGCAAACATTGTTAAAATAAGACAACATTGCTAACATTGAAAATCAGCAAACATTGTCAACATTGAAAATCAGAAAACATTGTTAACGTTGAAAATCAGCAAATGTTGCCAATATTTGAAATTCAGCAAGCATGACTAACATTTAAAAACTCTCAGTATTATCAAAATTGAAATCATCAAAGTTGTTAGCATTGAAAATCAGCAAACATTGAAAATCAGCAAATATTGTTAACGTGTTAACATTAAAAATCAGTAAGCATTGTTAAATTGAATTCAGGAAGGAAAGCATTGAAGAAAAACAGCGTTGACATTGTGGCAAAATAGGATCCTGCTCTGAATAGTTTATAATCAGTTTCGACCCTTTAAATTAATATCTTGATAACATGCCTATTATCTAGAATGCATTGAGAGAATGCAATATAGCTCCGGTATTGTTTTTTACTACACATACATCTATGCACCTCTCACAGCTGGCGGTTAATTTTGTAATTATGATCAAGTGCGTGGTCGATAAAACAAACATAGGGAGACTACATTTTGGAGAATGTAGGGACATTGATTTATTCAACATGACATTCAGAAGAGAAAGGGCATTTGGAAACATTGAGACATAACCAAACACAGCCAATTGTTATATGCGTATTAGTCTCTACCAATTGAGCAAAAACGGGGTTTCTTTATAAAGGACGTGTTTTCTAAACCTATAGGCATTCACAACTTCACTATTAATATTCGTAATTGATTTAACAGAAATTTCTAAAGGCGCTGGAAAGGATATACAACTTAAATATAATACGCATACAGGGATATATTGCTTTTGAATCATTAGGTTGTGTAATCATTATTTATTTATTTTGTATTCATAATTTATGAACTGTATGTGCTTTAGGGTAATCCAACCCGGTAAAATAAAACTTAAAAGTTCAATTACTCTCCAATATTTTATCTGTTGATAATCAACCACGTGCTAGTAGGATGGATGTCATTGATTGCTGCTGTGCTGCTTACAACCTTTTCACGCCACGCGGATGAAGTCAAAAGGTAATAGTTTTAATTAAAGAGAAACTGCAGAAATTCAAGCGATCTGAAATTGAAGGTGGCAAAGGACCTACAATGAAGGACACGTAGGAGTGGAGGAAATTCATAATTGAGATTGAGACACGACCGAAGTTGAAAGAGAAACAAAACTGAGACTAAAGGATATACAATACTAAAAACGAAATTTCATAGGACTGGCACGGAAGGAGATTATGGAATGGCAAAAAAGCAAAACGTTCCCGAGTAACGAGTAAACCGATTTGACCATTAGAGAAGCACATGATTGAGGATAAATTAGACACGTCACTGAGATTTCAGTAGTAAAGAACAGAGAGGAAACAAAGGATGAAAACTGAAGGGGAGACACGATTAAGAAACAGAAATAGACATAATATTGAGACTGAAGGATTGATTATATATTGTTTAACTTCCCGCTGGAGAATTTTTCGCTCATATGGAGACGTCACCATTGCCGGTGAAGGGCTGCAAAATTTAGGTTTATGCTCGGCGCTTATGGCCTTTGAGCAGGGAGGGATCTTGATCGTGTCACACCGGCTGTGACACGGAGCCTCGGTTTTTGAGTCTCATCCGAAGAACCGCCCAATTTAGTCGACTCTTTTGACAAGTAAGGGGTACAGAGAATCTATTTTAATAAAATAGGATCCCCGGGGGGCTAAAGGAGATGCAGCACTGAGACTAAAGAAGACACGGGACTGAGACTAAAGAAGACACGGAACTGAGACTATTGGATGTATAGGAAAAGGCTAAGATAATTAACGGTATTCAATCTCGTAATTTCTACAGAAAATACAGATCAGACATATGGGCAAACACGGTCCCCTGGTCATACCAGAGGTAGGATCGGGTGCATAGGAGGAGTAAGCATCCCCTGTCGACGGTCACACATGGCCTGAGCCTACATCTCAATCAGGTAAACGGAACAATCTGTAGTCAGAATCAGTGTGCTAAGAATGCCCTAACAATTGGTATGAAACACGTCAGACAGTATTTGACCTAATGGAAAGTTGTACTGGCAAACTAGATCGTTATAACGACCATCAAATTTGCGAAATACTGACTTTAGACGGGACTAGACAAAACCCTTTAACATCAACTTCTTTGTAAGTAGCCTACCTCGATTAACAAACTGATCATATGCAGAACCAGCTCTTGCTTATGGAATCAGTTGGGAGATATAAATGCCATATGCAGGTGATGATGGAATATTGCCACATCATAAACAAGGGAAGTTGACGATGGAAAAATTTAAATCATCCCGTTTGTCATAAAGTCGAGTTGTTAATTTGCCGTCAGCATCTATTTCCAGTAAAATATCTAAGTACAAAGCAGATGTGGACTGACACTAAAGGCGACATGGTTGGCTGTATACTGCTTAACATCCCACTTGAGAAAATTTCACTCATATGGAGACGTCACCATTGCCGATGAAGAGCTGCAAAATTCACACATCGAGGTTAAGGTATCCCGAGTAAAATTAATAAGTAATAACGGTATATTCAAATTGGAGTAACATTCTTCCAAGCGTCGCATATTTTACTAATAGTCGTTTGACATTATGTAAACAAATATCGTGCCACGTAGGAAAACACCTCACTGAACCATGACGTCATCATACAAGTGACGTATAACTATTTTTTTTGTTATCTTAAAGACTGTCAGTTGTTTATCGCCTTTGAACGGGTGGAAAATGCAATCAAATCAAGTACAGTTTGGGCTTGATAGATCGATATTGATTTAATAATTTTAAAAAAGTACCTCAGACTGGAAGAATATTCTCTTGTTCTTATATATATTCTTATATATGAGTTATTATATTCATCCCCAAATATTATTTAAACGAGGCAATAAATCATACCTTCCGTATCAAAATTCCATATCGTCAATAGTTACCCTCTATGGTATGCCTTGTTCGGAAGAAAATAGTTATCTTTCACCCAAACCATTGCGTTTACGATTGCAACATCAACTCTCCCACATGAGGGCGATCACAGTGTAGTACAAAAATTATTGTAGCGCATACTAACTATAGATATAAAAGATTTATGTATTATCACAGAAAAAGTTTTAAAAAATCATTTGACATGCATATTTAACACTTGATAGTGATAGCAAATAACAATACATTTTGACATTGTCCTCGCAATACAACTAGAGATATGTACGTCGTGATGTATTTTTATATTGTGACGTCCTGTGGTAAGTGCACTGATGTACATTTTGTAAAATGTACTCGGGACACCTTAATCCCGCTGTGCAGGCCTATGCTTGGCGTTTAAGGCCTTTGAGCAGGGAAGTATATTTATAGTGCCACACGAGAAAATGGATATGAGAATGAATGAAATACACGATTGAGTGTAAATGAGATACATCACTGAGATTGCAGAAATAAAGAACAGAGAGGAAAAAAGGACGGGATCTGAAGGAAAGACACGTGTATGCAACGGAAATGGACATTATACTGAGATATACAGGACTGAGACAAAATGAAACAAGGGGCTGAGACTAAAGGATATAAAAGACCTCAGGAGATACTGAACTCCGATTAAAAGAGGTATAGGACTGAGAATAATAGAAAAACAGGATAAAGACTAAAGGAGGCACGAGATTAGGATTAAAGGAGACATGGGACTGAAGCTAAAGGAGGCATGGGACTGAATCTAAAGGACACTTGGGATTGAGACTAAAGAAAATTCAAGACTGAGACTAAAGGAGACCTGGGACTGAGACTACAAGCGACAGGGGACTGAGACTAAATGAAACATAGCACTTAAACTAATGGAGACATGAAACTTAGATTAATGGAGACATGGCACTTAGAGTAATGAAGACATGGCTATGGACAGAGATAGAGGGATACAACAACGAGACTGAAGGAGATTTAGGACTAAGAACGAAAGAAATATCTCTAGACTGGGATGAAGGAAACATAAGACTGAGACCGATAAGGACATCATATTGAAATTAAAGACTGTATACATGTTGGACCTATGCTGAAGGGGGGAACGGCACTGGAACTCAATGAGGAAAAGTCGGAATGTAAATGTGCCTTAAAACTAAAATTAAATAGCAGCAGGGGACTGATACCGATATGAACTGAAGTGAAAATGAAGAATCTCATAGGATTGATAATAACAGAAGAAAGGATTGAGAAGGAAGGATAAACAGGATTGACTGGAAAGGACACAAAACTGAGAATGAATGGGAAGCTTAGCTAAAACAGAACTTGAGGTAGGATTGAGATTAAAGAGAAAAAGAATTGATTAAGGCTGAAGAAAAACTAGGACTGATAATGAATGGGAAACAAATTAAACGCAAATTAATCATGACACGAAGTCGAGTATGAAAAACGCGATACCCTTGGACTATTGAGAAAACAGAATTAAAACTGATATGGGATGAAATCAAAATAAACAAAACGTCGAAATTAAAGGGATTGCGACTAGATGGGACGAAAAATGAGATGGACGAGGTGGACAATACTGAAATCACGGGAAAGAAACCGTAGGGATTGAAATACATTATTTCAATTCCTCCCAAAGTGTAGTTTCTTTAGAATGTATGACAGAACAAGTTATATCTAAATTCTGTGCAGTTTTAAATAAATCAATTAACATATCAATGAAAAAACCTTTTTAAAAATGAATTTCATATCTTATAAAAAGTGAAGATCATGAAACCGGGTCATTCTCATAAATCCTATAAAGAATATAAAAATTGAGAGTAGGACAAACAAGGACACTTGGAAACACAAGCAGATTTCTAGTCGGAGTAATTATTCCCTGTCGACAAGTCACACGTGCCGCCGCAAGTCCTATATCTTGATCAGGTAAACGTTCGATCTAATGACAGCTTGTATTTGCAAATAAGATAATTATAATGACTACATAATTTGCTAAATTCTGAGATAGTTGAAACTAATGTAAAATCAAGATATTTGTTAATATCCAGTCTTGGTTTAAAAATTGATCATGCGCTGAATATCCTATATAATCATTTGTGAGATATATACCATATATAGTTGATAATAAAATATTGCTACATAAATATGGAATATAGAAGAAGTTGTAATCATTTGTCATAAAGATGAGTTGTTCCGATTGCCATGAACGTCTATTTTCAGTAAAATATCCAAATAAAGCATATGTGGAAGACTCCATGGTGTGTTTTATTAGGAGGTCACTGATGTATATTGAATCGACATATGAATGAAAGTGAATATTGTTAACAGGGAATACATCGTCCATTTTTCTAAGTGTTGATGTGAAGGCCACAGCAAGGGTTTTTTATACAATTTGTCAGTTTTGTGTCTTATGATCATATCTTTCCTATCTATTTCTATGTCCAAATGATCGTAAACGTATGTATAATTATTGAAATAGAATACTTTATATTTTGGTGAAAGTAATTACAAATGATCTATGTTATATTTATAACATTTATTCGAAGCCTAGTCAATAAATAACCAACCTAACTTAATGCCGTTGAGATCAACCTCTTCTTTTTCGATGTATTTGCCCTCTAATCTGATGCACTTGGATCAACGGTGTTCAAGTACCATCAGACCACAACTGGAAAAGGCAAGCTTCCATTGACCCACTCCTCAACTGCCACCACGACTTCTTCGTCGGACCGAAAATGACCTACACGGATACCCCTTTTCAAGTTTGGGAATAGGAAGAAGTCTCTAGGAGCTAGGTTATGCGAATACGCAGGATGTGGTGTTAATTCATATCTGTTTCGCTCTACAGAATCCATTGCAAATTTGCAAGTATGGACTCTCCCGTCGTCCTGTTGCAGCAAAATACCTTTAGAATGTTTACTTCGGCATTTTTCACGGATGGCGGTTCTCAAGCAAGTCTGGGCAAGTTTGTATAGTACACTCCAGTTATTGTACTTCTCTTGGGAAAAGAGTTTAACATAATAACGCCTCTCGCATCTCAAAATACTGTGTCAATTACCTTGCCAGCAGATGGTTGCGTCTTGAACTTTGGCCTCGGGGACCCCGGCCCTAACCACTGACGACTTTGAGCTTTATTCTCCGTCTCATAATAATGAACCCAGTCTCATCTACAGTCTCCAGATGCAAAATAAAATCATCTTTTGACCTAATACGCTTCAACAAGGCACTATATACTGATGCTGTGGTTGCCATTTGCTCATCGCTGAGGGATTTGGGGACCCAACAGGCAGTTAGCTTCCGCATTACTAACCGATCATTGAAGATCGTTGAAACGCTACGATGTGAAATGCCCAATGCCTGCACTATTTTGTACAGCTGAATTCGTCTATCAGAGTATACCAGATCCCAAACTTTGTTGCACATTTCTTCGTCGGTGGCATCCAATGGGCATCCAGACCTGGCTTCATCTTCTACAGACGTTCTACCGCATTTGAATTTCCTTACCCTGCATTTAACCTGAGCATAAGATAGTGCAGAAGACCCATAAGCATCGGCTACCTCGCTTTATATTTCATTTTCCGTTTTACCTTTTAAATACAAGTACCGAATTACAGCACGGTACTCAGCTTTAGATGAAAAGCATGCCTTTGCATCACTAGCCATGTTTGACATTTAATATCTTATTAAGAAATGAATCGATACGCGTACAATTTTGTACCCATCTATAAAACATGTATTGAAACAAGGTATGAAACTCGTAACCGTCTCGGTCAATGGAATAGGCTGGTTACTTATTGACTTGACCTCGTAGAAAAGGACAGGACAGCGGGTAAGTCTAAAGATGTCCTCTCCATATATAATTACAAAGTTGTCATGCAACAAGCGCATAATGCACGTAAACGGGGGATGTACTAAGGTGAAATGTATATATTTTGTACAAAACACGTGAAAAGCATAAACAAAGATAACAAAAACAACAGAAAACGAAAGCAAAAGTAGTGAAGAGATAAAGGTATCAAAAAAGAAAAGAGAAAAAGCTCAAACCTCATAAACTATATAAACAGCAAAAGACTGAATGCTAGATATATTGTACAATCAAAGTGCTTTCCTTGCTATATTTAATGAATGAAGCTAATTTTGACCTGTGTTATACGATATAATCTACATTGGTGTCGTTTATGGTCTATAATTATAAGAAGCGTAAACTGCTCAAAGTCAGATAATATCGTATAACACAGGTCAAAATTTGTGTCATTCCTGATGATGTGATACCAAGAGACCGAACTATATTGTACAAGCTGACAAAATGTAAACAAACACAAATTTACATGGTGTTATATCAGTATATCGTCACCCTTTATATCGCCACGCTCGCATAACCCCATCAAAATGTGTAGAACAAATTTCCATAGACGCCTAAGAACCCAATATAATGTCAAAATCGCCTATTGCCATCCGCCACCGTTTCCAGGTACAAATGGTCAAATTATCTTTATACGTCCTCTGATGCCAACAACCAAAGATCGGAAGCCATAATTATACATAACTGGTCTGTCCGGTGAATCTTAATGAATCCAAATTTTCGGCGTTTCACGAAAACAGGAAGATATGGATAATGATGAAAGTATAGGTAATTGCGATTATAACTTGAATATAAGCATCTACAAATTGTCTTTGACATTGTCCAGTAGGAGTACCCACCAGTTAAACACCAGAGAAACGACACAACTATTAGCCACCAATAGCCAGGGATCAGAAGCCATAATTATACAGCCATATAATTGGTCTGCCCAGTAATCATTACGAATTTAAATTTAACGTGGGGCATAACACATGTAAGTCCAGATGATTGCGATAATATCTTGAACACACTCATTTAAAATGTGTCTCTAAAATTTTCCAAGCGTAAACAGTTCCGAAAGGAACCTTCTATCAAGTGCAGATTTCTACCAGAGTTCATTTACACACAAACTAAATCTTTATACAACGAAACTTCGACATAAGGAGTTTGCTATCAGCTGCTATAAATTGTGAGTACCGTGTGACCTTTTTGTGTATTGATGATATAGTTCTGCGTTTTAGAAAAAAAAAACCCAAAACGATTGCATGCTTGTCAATCGCTCAACATATTCTGTCATCATAGAAAATGAAACAGCTCTACATATATTTATGTGTTTCATAAATGCACAAACGCAGAACATATTATTTAACAAAGTTTTTAAAAGAACTAAAGCAAAACAATTTCCTGCATTTACATATCTTGTCATATATAGACGGCAATAAAAGGACAATAATTTATTAATTGATCAACCACACTTTTTTGTTTCAATTTGATGAACTAAAATGGTCAAACTCCTTATAATGTCACCCTTGATATAACACCAAAATAGGCTGGGACAAAACCTGACGATATACCGCGGTAACACTGTATATTAGATAGTTTCTTTATCATTTCTTTATTTTCGTCTATTGCTTTGCTAGGTAATATCTCTAATCAATGTATAAAAATTTCATAACAAATCAACAATTTAAACTTTATTGTTGCAATTGCCTAAATGAGACGAACAGATGATGCAGGCAGATTTCCAGCAGTTGGTGTACTAAATACAGGCTGGCTGTCTCTTGTCCTTTGGAAGATATCACAATTTACCTGTCGTGACGAAATACCTGTAGTAACTGTACCTCTAAGGCGATTTCCGATCGCTTATCGGAATCCCCATCACAAAGACCTCATATGGTATGATTTATATGCAAGTACCATGCTAAATAAAAAGGCACGAATTCAATAAACTTTGCAAACATATATAAATGTAGATTTAATCAATATGTACTAAACAGCAATATTACCAGCTATAAGAACATGTTTTTTTTTGCAAGAAACACATTAAACTTTTTTTAAATTAAAAATGATTATCCCCCTCCCCTTTTAAAAAGTATTGAAATGATGATGCAGTGAAATTAGTGCGATCTAATGTGCTTTTTGAAGTTTGAATTTAAAAAATAAAGTGTGGTTGATGTATTTTTGTATTTTCATTTTTTAGTCTATTAGCATGTATTGCATGCAGTTACATTGTATCAATATATTATGATGAAAAGAATCAGCGGACATAGTGATTAATTGATTGTTTGTTTTACGTCCAGCTGTGAATTTGTCATTCATATTAAGACGTCACAAATCGTAGGTGAAGTACCACAAATTTAGACTGTCGATCCGAATCAATCAAGGTTCTAATTGGCTTGGAACCATCTCAAAGGTCTCTGTAATTCGGGAATGGCAGTGTGATTCGTAACTGACCTATAACTTCGGTTGTGGAAAATGCTAAGAACGATCATATTTACAACGATTTTCAGATAATGCAATTTATTTTTCACTAGAGTAGCATCTGATCTCACAGGAAGACTAAAAACCAAATTTTCTTTGTTAATTAAACAGTCAGCAATCGTAAAAGAAAATCGGGATCTGGAACTGGGCAAAGTACTGTACTCTTCTAGTTCAAATCGGAATATTTATAGTATGAAATAACTTCCATAAACTTTCCCATGATATGTTGGTCGTGTGTTATAACAGATACGGGATAAAATATATCTACGGGATAAAATGTATCTAGCAACTGTCCAGCCATTACAATCAAAACAGAGAAGTGAAAAGTATTGCTACAAACATGGATGACGTCATCACAATGTGAATATCAGTTGCATGGGTGAAAAAAATATAAATGAAATAAACATTATTTACTTACTGTTTTCTTCTAGTATTTTTAGCAGACACTTTCTGGATAATAATTTAGCTTAACCTTGAAGGGATTGAAGAGGATAAACTACGGATTATGAATGTATGTTTGAGAGAGCCCATTCCAAATTTTGTCACGGTCGTTTTACGCTAATTCAGACAGTTAGGCTTCTACTTCTCGGACGGTTTGACGATTTTCTCCACAATTGTACAGTGTTATTACGTCCAAAGACTAGTTGTGTTTCTTCTGTTGTTCAGAAAGACTTAGTAGAAGAGCGTTCGCTTCGAAACTGACAGGTCGTTAGTTCGAGTCCTATTCGCGCTACGGTCGCGTTCAACCTAAGAGGCCAAATGCTCGGCATTTAGAAGCGAGACTGAATAACGGGTTTTCGAAATATGATCTAAAATCAGATGTTCCGTGTCGCGGCAGGCGTTGGCACGTTAAATAACCCTCACTGCTACGGCCATGAGCGTTAAGCATAGGTGTATATTTGTGGTACTTCACCTACAGCTGATGACGTCTCAATATGAGTGAAAAATTCTCGAATGGACGTAAAACAAACAAATAAACAAACGACCATGACCACTGTTCAGGTTCCCTCGGCACCACAAATTGCAGCGTTGTCTTTTGAGTTTAGCTATTGAAAGCATATTTTGAATTTTGCCCACCTATATCCCTCCTGATGTAACCTACGGCTAAGAGTTCTGGAGACTTGTATATCTTCATTCCTATTAAAAGTTGATGTACGTAATGCCTTAAAGAGATTGTCATATATCAGTTTTTGTAATGAGATAAAATTTCTGATCACCCCTTTATTTATTGGGACCTTCAGGGATCGTTTTCAACACTCCCTTTTTGACAGAATTTTTTTCAAAACTTGGCTCAACAGTGCTTTGATGGATCCCTAATGGTTCGCCAATTTGTTGTCATTAAACCCCTTTGAATTTAAAGAAACAATCCGGTCCTTTAATTTTTACTGACAATTCTCTCTTTTTCTTCGACATTCTTTTCATTCGATACCTCACCGGAAATCGTCTGCTATGAATTACAAACAGTTCCTCATATAATTCATTCGCTAGTTAATTCACACACATGGTGTTATGTGTTTAGTTTCCTATGTTATGCGTCAGCAATGAAAATAGAATTTGAAGTGAGTAAACTTGAGATGACGTCAGCCATGTTTGTTGCCTTACTTTTGGCCACTCATTGTCGTACTGCTCTTCATAAGACGGCGGAGAAAGAGGGGGAATGTTATCCAAAACCAACAATTGAAACTCACCAGTTTAATTTTTAAAAAACTCAGTGTTACGACCACCTGAAATTTGACTTTGATAGAAAAGGGGCGAGTAAACTATCAATGTTAAGATCTGTATCCGGTTGAAATAAATGAATAATAAACACTTCACCTTTAAACAATTTTCCTCAAGATTCTGTCTGTCTATGTGCATACTTTGGAGTACTCGCTGACAATGTAAACGATGGCGACGTTGTCTGCTTTTATTGATCGCCATATTGGAGCCATATGTTTTTTTTACTTACCTCTGCTACGGAGCAATCTTAAGTCGTTTTTCTCAACCTGTATATTTAGATATCGGTTTGTTTATATGTAACATATTAATGACAAGATTTGCATTTGGAAGGCATGTATATTTCATACCTGTAGCTTGACAATATGTTATATTACTAACGAAATATATGAAGAAACACGTAGTTCCCGAATTGCATTTGAGTTGTTTCATTTAGCTGAACTCTTCCGTGCGGTGAAACAAAAAAGATATTTTTGTAAACAAGAGAAATTGTCTATTGCAACATTCTTATATTGCCCAAAATAATCATTAGTTGCCCGAAAGGCAGAGCAGATTCATAATGTACTGTCTTTCATTGTTAACGTATCGAGTGATTCGAAGAAATATAAACAGTGCGACATTTAACTTTGGACACGACAATCTATTCCATATATTTGATATTAAATACACGTGACATTTTATCCCACCAATGTACTATATAGAAAATTTCTTTCAAGCACATTTGATCCCGTGGGGATCAGGGTTAGAATAGGGGCGGTCTTTTGGATGAGACTGCAAAAACCGATGTCCTGTGTCACAGCAGGTGTGTGGTGATAAAGATCCCTCCCTGCTCAAAGGCCTAAATTTTGCAGCCCTCCTCCGGTAATGGTGACGTCTCCATATGGGTGAAAGATTATTAAGTGGGACGTTAAACAATATACAATTAAGCTCACTTATATAGGACTAATTATCCTACTAAAAGGTATGGGCATATTAGAATTTTTATCACATAGGATGATGATAGGATTTTTGTAGGATTAAAAATCCTGCCATTCTCCTATAGGATTTTTGCCTTTGAAGGTTGATATCTATTATTCTACATGGATGTTTGAGCCCAACCTTGGACTATTACGTACTGCTAAAAACTTCAACTTTGTAGTGTCCAGATTTAAATGCACTGTTTTGAAATAACAAAAATCATACATGTATCTAATTAGCTAGATCTCTTCTTGATATAGTCAATTTAATGTATACCACAGGTCGAAATATACAAAAATCACGATTTCATAACTCTCAACCCTCCTCTATACTATAATCACATACATTCAGTACATACCAAAATGTGCAAGGAAATATATCTCTATCATAGGTTTAGAATAGATGAAAAGAGGTTCGAAAGAAAAGACGAGAAGCTTTATAAATCGGGATACATTTTTACTGTATGGCCTACAGAACGTCCACATGAACCAGTAGTTTACTATATCTCACAGGGCTGATATATACACTGCATATTATCACTAGATCTCACAGGACTGACAGATACACTGCATATCATCACTAGACCTCACAGTGCTGATAGATACACTGCATATCATTACTGTATATCACAGGACTGACAGATACACTGCATATCATCACTAGACCTCACAGTGCTGATAGATACACTGCATATCATTACTGTATATCACAGGACTGACAGATACACTGCATATCATCACTAGATCTCACAGTGCTGATAGATACACTGCATATCATCACTAGACCTCACAGTGCTGATAGATACACTGCATACCATCACTAGATCTCACAGTGCTGATAGATACATTGCATATCATCACTAGATCTCACAGTGCTGATAGATACACTGCATATCATCACTAGATCTCACAGGACTGATAGATGCAATGCATATTATCACTAGATCTCACAGGGCTGATAGAGACACTGCATATCATCACTAGATCTCACAGGACTGACAGATAAAATGCATATTATCACTAGATCTCACAGGACTGTCAGATACACTGCATATCATTACTATATCTCACTGGCCTGATAGGTAAACTGCATATCATCACTAGATCTCACAGGACTGATAGATACACTGCATATCATCACTATATCTCCCAGAACTGACAGATACACTGCATATCATCACTATATCTCACAGGACTGATAGATACATTGCATATCATCACTATATCTCACAGAACTGACAGATACAATGCATATTATCACTATATCTCACAGGACTGACAGGTACACTGCATATCATCACTATATCTCACAGGACTGACAGATACAATGCATATCATCACTAGATCTCACAGGGCTGACAGATACACTGCATATCATCACTAGATCTCACAGAACTGATAGATACACTGCATATCATCACAATGAAAGGCCTGTTTCACGTCCAGGAGTCACGACGACGATTTTAATAGAACTTTGTACTCTCACCAACTATACCATCCATAAAAGTTTAAGATAATAACTTTTGCTTATTTTCTATCTACAACTTACATTTATGCCCTTTGTCAGTTTAGACATTGACGAAAGTGTCACTGACGTGGGAGGAAACAGGAATACCCATGGGACGTACACGTGTCCAAGTGGGCAACCGTAATAGACATGCAGCCCTGAACCATGCACCTTTAGTCAAAGGACCAGGAATTTCACGAAATATGGTAGAGGTATTCATAACTAATCTCATAGTTTGAAGTTAGAAAATTTCAAATGTTAATACGCGATGCACGTACAGCGAATAACAAGGGAACACCCTAATTACGATTGGTCAATGACTCATATGACCTATTACTTGTACTACCTGCGGAAGTATACTGCAAAAGTGCAACTCTTGGAGAACACATGATAAAGTTCATGATTTGTTTCACAATATGTATTTAGATGATCAATACTTTGCACTTTCGTGCAAAGTCAACAAACATTAGATAAAAAAGTATAATTATTTGTATACAATAAAATGATTTACAAGGAGTCTTCAGAGATACGTCACTTCATCATGTTGGTCGAGTTCGGTTTCTAAGATCAAAAGGCCATTTTTACAGGAAACAGGAAGTGACGTATTATGTGTCATTTCATCATCAATACTAAAGACAGGATTTTCCACCGCCGTAACACTGTCAACGCAAGTAACATGGACACTGGGTCGACAGTTCCTTTGCTGCGGATTCCCATCATCTTTTATGACGGTTTTGATGTCTCCATTTCGATCATCTTTCCGAAAGCTTGCTTTCAAACTATTATTTGCTTCCGTTGATTTATTGCTGTCAATGTTTGACCTAATTGTGTCCGTTACAGAACTGACCTTTGAGGCAGGCGAGTGTTTGCTGATTATTTTCGTTACTTGTCGCCGGAGTTTCTTTGTAACTAGATGAATCTGTGTTGTTTTATAACTTCTTACTACAGATATAGTGCAGGCACGTAGTAAAAATATTGGCATCATATATAAAATATGAACTTCTAGAACATCAAAATGGCGAAATTTACGAAACAAAAGGGCGCTTAAAGTGGAAAATATTCCCAAAAGTACAATACATGAAAACCATCCAATTAATTCAATTCGATTAGTTGATATGAGATTCTGGTAACGTTCAAATTCCCTGCTGTTGACCGTTAATAAATGTTGGTTCTTATTCACTTTCACCATAAACCGTTTTAAGATAATCTCCATCACAACACTTGAAAACAGCCCAATGCACCACAGCGACGCTATAAAGTACACGTATTCAGGAGAGTAGAATCTGTAGTATGCACAGATGGCGTCCTCGTTATTCCAGCCCATCAAGGGTACAAAACCGAGAACAAATGACACATTCCACATCAGCACCATCCCCGTTATAATATTTTCTTTTTTAATGTGAACAATGTATTTGAGTGGGTGTGTAAAACGTAGGCAGCAATCCACGTGTAGCCACACCAGCGAATACACGGAAGCAGTCGTCGCTGTGATGAAAATGCTGTCCGGAAGGAAACAGTTGACCTTCGTGGTTTGCATGGAATGAAAAACTACGGCTTTGAACACTGCGTAAAGCCCAGTCATGACGTCAGCCAAACATATACTCCTCATGAACACTAAAACTGGGCTTCTGCCCCCCGTCGTAAACTTTGACAACAACAAGAATATCACATTTGATAAAATTGAAAGTACTCCTAATGCTCCCCACACAAATAAAAATGGAAGAAAATACAATACTCTCTGTTGAATTTCCTCTTCCAGTGACGCATGCGCTGTTAAGTTAGAGACTGGCGATTTGTTCATCCCTCCGGCATCACGCAATGTTTTTGTCGCTTTCTTACGATATCAATTTCTTACGTCTTTTCTGAAATGTATAATTATGATAAAATTAATCCAAGAAAAGGTTACATATAGTTTCAGCCGCCCGCGTGGCGCAGTGGTTAGAGCGTCAGGCTCAAAGATCTGATGATCCTTGAGTCGGGGGTTCGAATCCCACGTGGGTGCCGGTCTTTCGGATGAGACCGTATAAACCGAGGTCCCGTGTCGCAGTAGGTGTGGCACGATAAAGATCCCTCCTTGCCCAAAGGCCCCGAGTGCCGAGCATAGGCCTAAATTTGCAGCCCTGTCACCGGTAATGGTGACAGCCGCCGGATAGCTGAAAAATTGCTCAGGCTGCTATAAACAAACAAACAAACAAAACAAACATATAGTTTCTATCCTCTTACTATTCATTCCACTAAACCATATGAGGTAATCAAACACGACAAATGGATAATCGGTTCTTGCCCCAATATGACCTCGGATTATTTATTTGATTAGGATGTACATATGAATTAAATACTATTTTCAATGTTTTCTATGTGATTTCGGACAATAGCTGAGATGTTACTATGTTACTTTTCTGACGTGAAAAATTATCGTGTAAGTGACACTTTATTTTGAAGTCTTATCTCCATTTAATGCACGTCATCATAGTATTAGGTTGTAGAACACACAATATACATAATAGATATATCGAAATATGTGTTACTTGTGCTTTTGTTGTGAAACCTAACACGTGGAAAGCAGGTAAAGTGACTGCTTTTTCAACAAAGGTTCGACATTTAATAGAACGAGTCTGTTTTTATTATTATTCATTTTTTGTTGTTGTTGTTTCTTTCTTTTTTATTTGCTGTTGTTGTTTTGTTTTTATAGTTTTGTTTGTTTGCTTTTGGGGAGTGTTTTATGATCTTTCTTATTTTTATTATTTTGTGTGTATGTGTGTGTGTGAAGAGAAGGTCTACCCACATATGATATTGACATTTTACCAAAATCGACTATAAAATGGTCAAAGACAAATTTGACTGTGACCCCCATTTTTTCACAATTCAATATTTCATATCAATTGACTGCTTTTGTGTTACATTTTACAACCTATGGTAAATATACATACTTTACAACGAATCGACTCGTTTTTGAAAATAATTTTTCGTTTTGTATTTCACATCCTTTTCTGCCTTGTCCACTCATCTTCGGTAAAGGAACTCACATAAACTAAATCAACAAATAAGTACTAGTCCATAATGTGAAAACAGCTCTGCAACCTCGCCCATACTACACTTTTGCAGTCTATACTCAAAATGCCACTTTTATTCCATTTATATTTAACTTTATATTTTGTGGAGATAAGCTAACGTCCTTAATTGTCGATTATATTTTTTTTTACCTGTATATTCAGTAAACTATTGTATCATGTAGCGACCACTCATCCTAGCATTGATCACACTCGCCGTTGCTTAATTAGTTATTCTATCACATCACAAGAAAAGTTAGCTCACTAGCGATCTCTGTGTATTGTCCGTTACATTTCCCCCTGCTCTGAGAAGCTTCGCCCCGACGCTTTAGCATCCGCCGACCCCGACGAATGGCCACCGTCTTCCCCGGACGAAACTACGTCCATACATGGACAAAAAAGTCCCAGAGCTCCCAAAAGACTACCTGTAGTAGACGCTCACCAAACACCAGAAACCCGCCGCTACCGCCATTTTGTAACGTGTAACGGTCCTCCATCATACATTATAGTACTGATCACGCTCGTCGTTGCTTAACTTGCGAGATTAAGAGAGAGGCTCTACCACATCACTAGGAAAGCTGTCTCATAAACCAGGCAGTGCAGGTTCCCTATATACTCTCCACTACACTACTCAGTGGTTGCTCTGCAGTTGGTCAATAAGACGCTATGTTGACAGATCTACCACAGTCAATTGGTTAATAAGTCAACAAAAGCTATGGCATCCACTACTAAAATTCGAAATTCAAGCCTCAGGGGATAGCCAAATCAACAGCTGACTCGCAGACTGAGTGTGAGGTTACGTCCCTTGTATACAAAGCCTCATGGTTTGTATGAAAGGCTATCCAACCTGTTTTATGTTTAGGTACCGCGTATTATTATCTAAATATGGGGAAATATTAAGTCATTATCTGAAAGGTAGCATATCATCAAATAAATTATTGTAAACAAATAAAGCGCATTGATCGCTGAGATGATGGTAAATGAACTCCGAATTCAGTGTAATTGATAAAGTATATTGGACATTTTCTAGACTGGCGGTTTGTGCTCTCCTTGGAGGTTGGCGGTTAAGGTATTTAGACAAATTGCTGTTCCTAAGCCTACCGCGTTTAGTTTAAACAATATTTTATTCAGAAATAAGTGATAATTCATGTTTACAAAATATGAATCATAAAGATTGAGGGGCAAAAAGGCTGATATTAATCTCGCTCACACTCGCTATCGGGTTTGATGTTCTCACTTTCGCAATCACATTCATCTGATTTATAAGTAAAATAAAATTCTCATTTAAAGCTTTGATTTTAAAATCCGCATCACCGCCATCTAACATAGATGGTCTTCCAATGTATCAAAAGCACGGTTTGTAGCGTCACAGGCAGGACTGCTTATTCTAAAAATAATTTTATCTTATGTCTGTTTTCTACTTCTCTTCACATATTCCTCTTTTTTTTTTAATGAAGAAGACATTCGTTATGATAATTTATGTGTACTTTGTACTACAAAATGTAGTTAATGTTTTAATTATCTTCACTCCTCTCATCGTTGTTGTTGCTATATACAACCATAATTGTCAGAAAAGTTTTCCAGTTATGTAAATTTCCCGTTATAACGCCAAATTCGCCGTTCGCTATCCTGTTTTCAAATTAAATGTACATTTCTGAGAGTTCGTGTGGATTATCATCAATTCTAACGCAAATTTTGATGTAAATATCGTAAAACTGAATGATAAACATCATGCATTTTAAATGTTGACACAGAAGGCTATGTGTTCTTGTAAACCTTTATTTCCGTTCTATATATAACTAGGGTAATACCCAAATTTCTTTCATTTCTGGCCCCGTGGGGATCCGGCATGTAGAAAAGGTCCTCAGTACCCCCTTGCTTGTCGTAAAAGGCGACTAAATGGGGCGGTCCTTCGGATGAGACCGCAAAAACAGAGGCTCAGTATCACAGCAGGTGTGGCACGTAAAAGATCCCTCCCTGCTCAAAGGCCATAAGCGCCGAACATAGGCCGAAATTTGCAGCCCTTCACCGGCAATGGTGACGTCTCCATATGAGTGAAAGGTTCTCGAGTGGAACGTTAAACAATGTTTAATCAATCAATCAGTCTTTCATTTCTGATCTGCTGACCGGTCCCAGATCAACAGCTATGCACTGTTGAATGCTATTAAAATGTTGACCGATTGTCCTATCAAGACATATCATCTTCAATCCACGCCTGAAGATTGTGTTTACCCATTATTAATATCATTACGTACTATGACGGCATTTTAACGAAGAGTGTTATATCACAAAAATGCTGCCATTTTCATAAATAATTGAGTAGAGAAAATCGCTTTTTTTCTATATGTGAACGTGTAATGTGGCGATAGAACAGTATCACTATGTATTTTTTTTATATCATTACTTACATTTAACATGACGAACACGAAGTTGTATAACAAAATTGTTATAGACTGGATTTAAGAACAGCTGTTTTGTTTGACCATTAAAACTGATCTATTGTCTTCAATGTTCGGAGTCGGGCAATAAATCCGTTATCGGTCAAACAAATCAGCTGTTGTCCTCGACCCAGTTAATAACGGTGTAATACTATAGTATTTGTTCCGTTACATCTATAATGACGCCATGTTACTATTTAACATACTTAATGCGTATATGTAATTGTATCATGGTATCAACAGCATGACGTTATTTCTAATGTAACCTTTTTTCAAGAGCAGTGACTTTTATTCAAAACCTAACCCACGAAAAAAAATAGTTCAGATGTTTTATTACGCTTTCTATGGTGGCTGGTTTAAGATAGGTGAATTCGTTCCCACAAAATTAATTTTGCTCCAACAAAATAAAATTCGTTCCCACGAAATAAAAATTCGTTCGCACAAAGTAAAATTCTTTCCCATGAAATAAAATTCGTTCCCACGAAAGTAATTTGTGTCCACAAAGTGAAATCCCTTCCCACAAAATAAAGATTCGTTACCACAAAATAAAATTCGTTCCCACGATTTTTTCCCCCTATAATTAAGAGCAGGCTATATGCTTACGTTAACTGTCTTCACCTACATCTGTACATAAACAAAAACTCATTATCGATTTCATATTGCTGTTACATTGACGTTATGTTTTATAATTATTCAATCCATTATAAATCTGTACTAAGCTTTATTAGCAACTTTAGTTCATATATCATACATCTGTGACTGTTCTTTCAGTTAGGAGTACGATGAATATATGATTCTATTTGAGAACATTAACACAACAACTCTTCCATACACTTTCCATGACTCCAATTTTAAACAATCAAAAGCCTAACAATAAATTAAAACTCCAACTTTTTATGGAGAAAACTGTTGGGGAAAAATATTTCATTTATTTCAAGATTCTTTCATGTATGCACACAAAATGTTCGTCTGTAATGTTGAGGCTGCACCCGGTGAGCTTATCTTGTCAGTGAAATACAGCAATGGATTTTAAAACAGAACATTGTTTACTTTCTGCTAATAAAAGCAGACACGTACACGGTCATAAACTGCATGCAAAGGATTTTTTTTACTGATATACAGATGATATGACCTATGATGCTTTGAACAAAGGTTGATTAATTAATATATAATGAAGTGGAATAGAATTTCAGTCTTGTTGTTTTATTTGGATTAATGATTAAATGTTATGGACTTTGCGAATTTTACAAGCTTAGTAGTCCTTTAACAAATGGATATTCGTGGGAACTAATTTTTTATTTCATGGGAACGAATTTTATTTCGTGAAAACGAATTTAAAAAACAATCTCATCTATCCGTCCTAAACCAACCGCCGTAGTTTTCTAGAAAATTGTTGTCAGAAATGTCTAATTTTATTTCTGTTAAGCATATTTTGTCTCTCACACTAAAATAACAACGTAGTTGTCCTTCCAATTGCGACGGAGTTAAACCTTTTAACATTTCTGTCAGTTAAATGCATACGGGTCTTTTACTATGAGATGCGTGACAAAGCCCGGACATCGCCTTTGCAGGGATACTGCATCATGCAAACTCGTGTTCATCCTAGCTAATAGCTTTATCTACAGCAATATCACTTCTCCTTTGTAAGGGTATTCTTTCTATATGACCGGAATATAAACAATCAGTAGTTTTCATGCAAACTGAAAAGAACGACGCGGAATCAGTCATTATAGTCTGCACGTAATCTTGCACGCACGTAAGCGATGATCTCTCCTGTCCATGGACATTGCGGTTACTGGAAACAAAGGGATTGGATTTACTCATGCAATCAGAAAATATAAAGAGCAAATATAAAAATTCCCATCAATGTTGAAAAAGTAGACGAATATGATTCTCCTAAGATATAAATGAATTCTTTGATCAAACAATTTTCGTGGTTTTTTGCTCAAGTGTAGCTGTATTGCTAAATTTGTCACCAGCTGGATTTCAACTTTCGTTTTGTCGGATAACCTATACCTGTGGTGTATTTTTGAAAACAAATCTACCCGTCTTCTATCTGCCGATATCAGGCATTGGACCAGTCTAGTCCGATGTCTAACGGGGTTAACTTATAGTTTTATAGTCACTACTGCTGACCACATATGTAGAACCAATCAGACTCAACCACTGGCGCTCGACGTTCTAAATATCTATAATAAAAAAAAATGTCTGCCTGTAAACAAACTATTCACAAGGTATATCACACCGCCATCTTGGTTTTCAGTTTTATCATCTGTATCGCTTGCAATTTTCGAAACTCTATCAAGGTTTTACCTCTCGTCAGCGTGAACTGCATATAAAGTCGATTTACTGGCTATAATCACCGTCAAACATCGTCTACTGCTTCTCAAATGCGAAAAACTAGCAACCGGGGGACGGAAGTTGACAAAATTTCGGGATAACCCTCTTTCCAATGGTCAATAAAATTAAAAATAATAAATATCATAATTAGCGGTAAATTTAAATATGTTCTAGATCACGTAGATAGCGAAGTAATGGATCTTGGGTCTATATTTCATTTATTCTTTTAAATGTTAAACATGATTTCACTTATTCACGTATTCGTTGTATCAAAATCAGTTGAAAGTGAATGTTATTCGTAATAAGGAAATTTCACAATCGAATTAACACCCACACACGCGTATAATATACGGGGGCATACTCTCAAACGTTCAAAGTAACATTTATACATCCAGATATCATCTCCTGCTTATCTATAAATTTTCAGTGTGGTTACAAAGGATGACAAACCTTTGTTGGTTGGAGTCAAAGCAAAAGGGGGGGGGGGGGCATTTCCAATGTTGTTTCTGCATTGCTATAGATTTACTAATTTCCCGTGCCAGCCTACCACAATACCAGACAATTTTATTGTTTGTAGGACTGCACATTACCCTACATGCAGTATCACCCCCCCCCCCCCCTTTTTCCCCGCACGAACATCAGACAGTACATCAGCAAGGTAATTCTCATTTGCATAATTATGTCAACTTCCGTCCCCCTATTACCAATTTTTCGCATTTGAGAAACAGTAGACAATGATTGACGGTTGATTATAGCCGATGAATGGAATGTATTTCCCGTTCACCATGACGATACGAGAAGTATGACCTAGACAGAGTTGCTTCTAAATAGTAGGAGTCTAATGATGATATTATAGTGAACTTTTCGCCAAAAATTACAAGCGCTGCAGCTGGCAAAAAAGAAAACGAAGATGGCGGCTCGATATATACCTTGTTAATAGTTGGCTTTGCAGGAAGAATTTTTTTTTATTATAGGTATTTAAAATGTCGAGGGCCTATGGACCCAGCCTTACAGAAACCTGACTTACAGAAAAACCCGTGTGGGAATAAAAGTGCACGATATAGTATCCATTTCTCTTTTTTGTTTTATCACGTTATTGATGACGACACTACTAGTATTACTCTTTGTTAAAACAATAGTAAAACCATATTTCATGTGAGTGGCAGTATTCTTACGCTTAGCGCTATGCACTCCTTTTTGTAATTTTGATTACAATACACGTATTTCAAACAACCATTTCCCTTTCCCAGGGGTACATGACGTTACGATTAATTCAGTAGAAACATGATTGTCCTCATACAAAAACCAATAATTAAGGAATTTATAGCAAAATTAAAATTACTAACATCTCTCAAGGTTAGGCCTTGCATAGGTGGCTCGTCAGTCACGGCAGCTCTGTACAGCGCGGTCATGGGGTGTTCTAGTGACATACAAACTGCGAGTTAGTGTGCAGTTCCGGTATATGCCCGAGATACTGATTTAGTTCGCCGCAGTACTGAAAGTGTAAGTAACGGTTATTGGTGTTTAAAGCAACGTTCCCTATCACGTGAAGCGAATCTGCACGATGAAATGTTTGGTTGGGTCTAGTTCTACATTGTTTAGCGTCCCGTTTGAGAATTTTTCACTTATGTGGAGACGTCACCATTGCCAGTGAAAGGCTGCAAAATTTAAGCCTATGCTCAGCGTTTATAGCTTTTAAGCAGGGAAGGGTCTTTTTCGTGCCAAACCTGCTGCGACACGAGAACTCGGTTTTTGCCGTCTCATCCGAAGGACCGATACATTTAGCCGTTTCTTCAGGGCTCGAAATAATTGATGGCGTGTTGTTCTTGGGCCAATGAATTTTGGATTCGGACTACTGTTCTGTAAAGAACATCTGTCCTAGTGACCATTTGTTGTTTAATACTTATCAAATTCCATTTATGATCGGGCTAGTACAAATGTAAATTTGATGGGTGAAATCGACCAAACTCTGTTTGGTTGTAAATAAGTTGTACTTGAAATACAAGAAAAATGTATCACATGATAAGTACTGATTCAAGGAACAATTTACAATGAACTGAACAATCTTAATCGTCTAATCAGTACGTTGTCAGTGCGATGTCAGTACGATGGGTTGTTTTTTTTTTTTGGGGGGGGGGGGGGTATTTTTTGTTTTTTGTTCGTTTTTGTTTTGGGTGGTTTTTTTTTTCTTGTTTTGTTCTCTCTCCCCTCCCATAGGCCATAGAACGGCATAACGTGTAAACAACTGACCAGTACAATGTTAAGTTGAGAGTCCAAGTGACCAGTGAAAAAATATAATTATTGCTAGAAGCAAGGAATACTGAGGACCTATTCTAACCCGGATCTCCAAACGTTTTTGGTTAAGGTATTACCTTGTGTGACATATCAACTGATTTGATCGTAGATATATAATTATGTTTTACCTCACTATAATAACTCTATAGAATTCATGTTATGAGATAATCCTACATGTAGTAAGTCCTAAGCTGCTAATCCGATTAATTAGTGCTAACCATTCTTCCTTTATGTATCTCAGGATATTCAAATGTAGGGTCTATTAAATCGTATCAGTTACAGACTTAAAAATCAATTACCGTAATTAAAAGTGGAGGAATATAAAGAGATCAATTCGAGTTGTGTTTTTAGGAGGAGAATGGCTTCCCAAACGACCAGTTTATTAGAAATTGCCCTCACTTTTCTACAAGATGTTTAAAACCATGCAAATTTTTAAAGAAAGAAATCCCGTTAAATTTCGATAGGATAAGATTTTAGATTTTAACAATTCACAGAGGATTTAGATAAATACTTGTAGAAAATTCAAAAATACACTGTACATATATATATATATATACACCAGACCGGTTGCGAAAACTGAGTGGTAAAGAGTTCGCTTCTTAACCAGAGAGGTCGTGAGTTCGTGCCCCGCTCGCGCCATGACCGCTTCAAGCCTAAGACGTTAACATAGGTAGTGATTTTCGCGGCAGGCCTTTGCACGTTGAAGAACCATGACTGTCACGGCCCTGAGCTCTAAGCATAGGTCTAAATTTGTGGTACTTCACCTACAGCTGGTGACGTCTCAATGTGAGTGAAAAATTCTCGACAGGGCGTAAAATAAATAATCAATCAATATAAATCTGCGACAGTTCGCCGGTTTCGAGACACATCCGAGTTATTTCCCTTTGAAGAAAGTGCGAAACAATTTCTTTACATACGGAAGTGGGACAGTTATTCATTACTGCATATTATTAAGTGAATTTGTTCGGTAAGTTTCTCATGCGCAGTTTCATCAAGAAGAAATTAAATACATGAAATCCTTATTATTTCAAGTTATTTCGTTGCTCGTACGTATCATATCCAGGATATTACTTGCTAATATGACATTATATTTATGTTTACACTGGCACATATATCGATGAATTGACTCCTCTGTCTGTGTGGATTTTTTTTCTGTGTAACTATGATTTATTATACTTGTAACGATACACATCACGCTATATTTAAACAATAACATGATTTCTTTGTTGTTTTATCGTGAAATGAAGAGAGCAAGCCTTACAGAAAACAATCATAGCATTTTATTGTTTATATTTTTATTTTATGTCTATTTTAAAAGTGTGTCTAGATTTAAGTACAAAAATATATTGTTGACCTACTCGTTACTTTTAAACGGAACAGCCAACACACTCTTTGACCTTGACGACGCTCCATATTTGATAAATGATCACGCGGAAAGGTGTTACAAAATTACCAGATCACACTAATTTGCAACAACCATATCATTTTCTATTACGAAAGCAATGTTGAATTTCAAAAGAATAACAGGGAAATGATACATTGAATGTAAACAGTGATTTTTATTTCTATCCATTTATTTTCTTTACACAACAGAGAACCCAACAGGATTACACATGAGTGAATATCCACCATTTCAGCTTTGAAGTAAAGTCGATAAATATTAAAACAATTTATCATCAATCGATTCCTTATTTGGCATATAATTACTAATCAACCGAGCACAGAAAAAATATTGAATGCTCTACGTGGAACATATGGACTTTACATCCTGAATTGTTCACGCGTTAAGGAAATGTTATATTTTCAATAAAGGGCTTCGGGCGATGATGCCGTACAAAAGTTGTCATTAAGCCCAATATTTAACCACGATTCAGAATTTATTCCGAATGGTTAACATTTTCGATGATGACCTTGAAGAGTACTCGCATGAAAACGTGAGTACTCGCATGTAATAATGATGTGACGAATTCTGTTATTGTCCTGAGAACTCAAATGTAATAACGATGTGACAAATTCTGTTATTGTGCTGAGAACTCAAATGTAATAACGATGTGACAAATTCTGTTATTGTGCTGAGGGGGCTAGATTTGGCATACTAATGATTACCGCCCTATGTCAGGCATTGAAATATGAAATACAAAGGATAAAACTGTGTCGCTGCGTTGATTGTTCCGTGGAAGGTTTGGAAAGCTGATGGGATGACTGAGCTCTGCCGTTTAGCCACCTTTCAGTTAACTGAATGGCAGATTTTCATCCTGTGACTATTCAAACGTCTCATATCTGTGTAAAGGTGTAACTCGACACCTCTCAATATATATATATATATATATATATATATATATATATATATATAGTCTCTTTTGTTGGAGCAAAATTTAAAAAACAAACACTCTAAACACTAAACACTAAAAGTGTTTAGAGTGTTTGTATGTATGTATATATATATATATATATATATATATATATATATATATATATATATATATGACATTAATTTTATATACATATGTTGCTATGTCAAGATCTTCAGAGTGCGGAGCTTCAGAATGCGAACCGTTTTTTCGCGAAATCTTTAAAATTCAGCCAAACGTTTGAAATATTTTTCGTATATTCCTTTAGAAATAATACAGCGCAAGTGTGATCATACACCATTTTAGCATATTTCATTGATATTCTCATTTTATACATGGTGTTTGTAAATGGTTCCTGATCATACATGCTCTCTTTGTATTCTGACGAAAAAAAAAACCCGATATGAAATCTTGCATTTTTGCTGAACATTGAAACAAATTAATATGAAATTTTGTAGTATTTGTAAGCTTCGTCATCGAATGATTAAGGCATAAAAAGAACTTTATTTAACTGTTTTGGAAGAAAATGGAATTCCTAAATTTCTTTAGTTACAATTATGCATAATTCTATTTCAAAATAGTGTATAGAAAAAGGTAATTATC
The DNA here is from genome assembly GCA_024699665.1 of Ostrea denselamellosa. Taxonomy (NCBI): domain Eukaryota; kingdom Metazoa; phylum Mollusca; class Bivalvia; order Ostreida; family Ostreidae; genus Ostrea; species Ostrea denselamellosa. Next base: position 7,065,984 of record JAMZEH010000068.1, read on the forward strand.
GCACAAAGCGCTTTTTTCAATGCAATGTAAACAGAGCACAATTTATGACCGTTTTATTGCGATACATTGTGTACATAAAAACTCGATTACATATGTGACAATATCTGAAGTTGCTTTACGTCGAAAATGAAAAAAAAAAATTAAGTAATAGATACCTGAAAAAAATATGAAGGAAAATAATATAGGAAAATTATTATGAAATTATCTGGCGAATTAATTATTATCATTATAATACATACTTCAAATATTGAAAACATTAAGTGTGCAGGCAGTTTAATTTGTTAGATTTTAAAATGTGTACCTTGCATATGTTGCAATGATAACATTGTCATCTGCATCCTCGAATTTAAACTGTTGCAATAAATAAATATTTTTTTTATAAACATATTTTATTCACCATCATAAACGTATTGAACTTGCATTGTTTAACAGGTAAAATGCAACTGATCAATAATGTAATTGAAAGCGAACGTGCTCTGTCTGTCAATTACCGTGGTTTTGACATGCTTAAAACATACTCCACACTCAGCTTCATATTTATAATAACTCTAATCATGCATGACTATTCTCAGCTGTGTTATTTTAATGTTGATTGCCGTAAAGGTCGTGCATTTATCAATTAAAATATACCTGATAGTATCGCACTAATAGAATTCTCGCAACGAAGATTTCGAACAGAGCGTCTACGAACTTTCTTCATAAAATGTTTGAATTTATATACCGTTAACTCTGTGCTGTCGATTGTTATGCACATTTGTATCTAAACCCCTAAAATAAAGCATTGCCGTCTTCTACACTTCTTAAATAAATATCAAGCTGCCCAATGCATCAGCAAATTAATTACAATCATCCATCTGTGGATGTATGTAAAATATTACATACGCTGTATTCCATAACACAAGCGGCACATTAATCTTCGCAGTTTTTATCATTGTTAATTTTTTTCTTCATTTTTTTTTACTGAAGAAGTGCGTCTTTGGGAGGTATTATGCTGAAAAATTTGAATGTTTGATCAAATGAAAACCTACCTTAAAAACGATTACCAAACTGTTCCCATGCGGATGTGATATTATACCACTGGTTCTTTATAAATCATAATTGTTATATAACGCGATGCAACTACTCAGAATCACCGCCCAACAGGTATGTACATATGTTGTGTTGTCTGATGAACTGAAATCGATTATAGATCGTGTATCGGACCGTCCGCTTTGTAATATATAGCGCTATGTACAGAGTTTTATCTTATAGCAAACTCAAAATCGGATACGGTGTCACGCGAAGCAATTCATATAGAGAAAAGGTTACTTGTGTCGTAATTCTTTATCCCCCTAATATGCTGCGGAGTTGACAGGTATGCTGGTGGTTTTATAATCATGCGTTAAATGTCATCTGTCGCAGATTTTGTGGAGGAGAAGCATACTATGTAATACGTATTTGTTCTCTGGAGAGCGAATGAAAATAATTTCAGTAGGGTAGAAGTAAGAAACATTTAAAAAAAAAAGATTACATGCGGGTATATATCGTCATACTCCACCAATCGCATTACATGCAGCCCTTCATGAAATCTATGCTGACACGAAGCGTTGCTGTTCATACCCTCATGTACAAATGTATCTACAAAAATGAAATATATCTTTTATCTTTACATTTTATTTTCATTAATGTCGGAGTATTCCCACTCGTTAAATCTATCAAGTTTCATATACACATTGTTCACATTCACGGGGAAACAACTATCATTTTAGTTAGTAATTTGGTTGGTTGTGTTTTGTGTAACGTCCCGCTCAATAATTTTCACTCATAAGGAGATGTCACCATTGGTGGTGAAGGACTGGAAAAAAATAGACCTATGCTCGACTCTTACGGCCTTTGAGTACGGAGGGATCTTCATCATGCTACACCTACTGTGACTCGGGGCTTCGGCTTTTGCGGTCTCATTTGAAGGACCGCCCCATTTCGTCCATGCTAAAATACCAAACCACGGTGAACACATTATTTGCCTACAGAATATCCAATTGTTAAAGATTACACTGGGGAAATTCAATTTGAAATCATGAAATTCCATAGTACGTATACATGAAAATGCATCAGTAACTAATGAGATCTGATACCAAATAATTAAAGACAATATTATACAGCACGGCATGCATACCAAAAAACAAACAAAGCCGTTTATATGAGGTATTTACTACATGGTTACAATGTTGTTATTAGCCACATTTGTACATACAGGATTCTTTTCCTCTGATGAAACCGTTTTTAGACAGAAATCAATTAGGAGATTACTTGTTCAATGTTCAATTCAATTGGGTACGATTAAGAAGTAATAGGATTTATTCGATTTACATCATAAATTTACAATTTCAGTGTCCGACATATCAAAATTGACTACGTGATTTCCCAGTGTAACGACCTCCTATCATTACACAAAAATCCACAAAGAAATTACCGTACAGAGGAAAACGTGATCTAACCTATGACAATTCAGGGACGTCAGGTTAATCCCAGAGACCCCGTGTACAGATAATTCAGGGACGCCATGTTAATACCAGAGACCCTGTGTACAGATAATTCAGAGACGCCATGTTAATACCAGAGACCCTGTGTACAGATAATCCAGAGACGCCAGGTTAATCCCAGAGACCCCGTGTACAGATAATTCAGAGACGTCAGGTTAATCCCAGAGACCCCGTGTACAGATAATTCAGGGACGCCAGGTTAATCCCAGAGACCCCGTGTACAGATAATTCAGGGATGCCATGTTAATCCCAGAGACCCCGTGTACAGATAATTCAGAGACGTCAGGTTAATCCCAGAGACCCTGCGTACAGATAATTCAGGGACGCCATGTTAATCCCAGAGACCCCGTGTACAGATAATTCAGGGATGCCAGGTTAATCCCAGAGACCCCGCGTACAGATAATTCAGAGACGCCATGTTAATCCGAGAGACACCGTGTACAGATAATTCAGAGATACCAGGTTAATTTTAGAGACCCCGTGTACAGATAACTTAGAGACGCGAGGTTAATTCTAGAAAACCCGAATACAGATAATTCAGAGACACCATGTTAATCCCAGGGACCCCGTGTACAGATAATTCAGAGACGCTATGTTAATCCCAGGGACCCCGTGTACAGATACTTTAGAAACGCCAGGTTAATCCCAGGGACCCCGTGTACATACGAAATCTACAAATCCCACGATAGAGAACTCATAGATGCATTGTACAATAATGCAGTGAATACCATTTACCAAAAAGAACATTTTGTATACTGTGACAATTTACAGACCACTTGCATGTTTTTTTATAGAGTCCATGTATAGACAATCTAACGACCACATGTATAGATAATTAAAAGACCCATGTATATATAATTGACAGACCACATATATGTATAAGTGACGGACCCATCCATAGATAATTCAAAGACTCCATATATATGTAATTCACAGACCCCATGAATAGATGATTCAAATAGTCCATGTATCAACGATTTACAAACCCCTGTATAAACAATTAACAGGCCTTTGTATTGATAATTTACAGATCCCATGTATCGATAATTTACATATATATACCACGTGTACCGATAAATCACAGACCCCAGGTAATCATAACTTATAGACCCCATGCAAAGACAATATACAGACCCATGGTTTAATTGTTTCACAGACCCCGAGTATGCATAATTCAAAGACCCCTGTATAGACCCTGTGTATATACAATATACTGATCCTATGTATAGACAATTTACTGATCGTGTGTATAGACAATTTACAGACTCAGTGTATAGACAAATTACTGACCCAGTGTATAGACAATTTACAGACCCTATGTATAGACAATTTACAGACCCTGTGTATAGGCAATTTACAGACCCTATGTATAGACAATTTACAGACCCTATGTATAGACAATTTACAGACCCTGTGTATAGACAATTTACAGACCCTATGTATAGACAATTTACAGACCCTATGTATAGACAATTTACAGACCCTGTGTATATACAAGATACTAACCCAGTGTATAGACAATTTACAGATCCCGATTTACAGTCCCAGTGTATAGACAATTTACACACTCCGTGTATAGATAATATTTACAGACCCATATAGGCAATTTACAGATTCCACACATAGGCAATTCTGTAAGTTACGGTTGAATTGGTATTTTCATTAAGAAATTCAACGTCTACTCGGTAAGTGTGTCTTTTGTCTATGGGAAGAAGGGGGCGGGGTCAACAATGGACTGTATCAGATTTCGTATATCATACGTGAATAGGTCGTAATAAATCACCTCACTAGAACAAATATTTATATTCTCCATGTTAATTTGCCTCTGATATTTTTATGTATTTTAATGATAGGCATATCCTCATGAATATGCTGCAGTTGTAAATTATGCACGCATGAATAGAGAACTACTTGACATACATGTATTCTAACGCCTGGGAAATTCCGTCATAAATGAAAGTATAGAAGTAAATTTCATTTCTGAAAATACATGAGGGTATGAACTGCAACGTTTCACGTCGGCATACTTTCATGAAGTATTCCTGCGTGAAGCATCGCTGTTCATACCCTATTGTATTTTCAAAAATGATTATTTCTTAGATAATTTACATTTTCAATTTTTTTTTCCTTGATATATTTTCCATTGCAATGATAACCATTTCCTCATGAATACAGATAGTAGGTACACATTATTCTTGATAGATATAGTACATTTATACTTATTCTTAACATGTATAATGTACACGTATGTTGATTTATTGTTACATTGACTGATTATTAGAAAATGTACACTAATAAAACGAATCTGCATGTATTAGTGAAAGCAATCAAAGCCTTCTTGAATATTGAGATGAACTATATCTCCAGAGAAACACACAGGTATTGGCAACACTTAATTTATCAAATCTAAATATCATGTAAAAAAAAATGAATTGCAAATTAAGTCTAGATGTCCATAGACACTTAAAAAGCTATTAATAATTGATGTCGCATCTAAGCAAATCTTTAATGTGCCCTCAAATATATGATCCTAATCCCAGGGTTACGTGTTAAATTCAAATCAATCCATTTCTGTATAACTATTGATACCAAAAATCAATCCTCGAGCCTATTGTACATAATATACTTCCTACAGAAGAAAATTTCCCCAGAATCATATGCAGAATTTTAAAACCCTGTTGAATTTTTTTGTTTTAGTGGGAGCGGAGATCTTTAAAGACAAATCATGGTTTGGATGGAAAATTTATCAGTCCCATGATATCGTATTTAAATTCTAAAACAAAAGTGTATTTATTTCTCAAAGAAGAAATTTAATTACCTTCAGAATTTTATTTCAATTTCTTTCAAAATTTCATATCTTTTCTATGTTCGGGTACTTTTGAACCCATATGGCCGTGCCCTACAAAATAAAATATGAAAACCGGTTTCATATCGCCGAGGGTGATTTCCTGACAGACAAAACCGATATGAATAGCCGCTTCTTTTTAATAGCCATAACGTATGCATTTTTTAAACTTACTTTTCTTCCTATAACTTATACAAATATGTCTCCTTTTTCTATCTTCCGACATGGCTCCTTTTTTTTCATTTGTTTGTTTGTTTGTTTGTTTATTTGTTTATAGCCGCCTGAGCAATTTTTCAGCTATCCGGCGGCTGTCACCATTACCGGTGACAGGGCTGCAAATTTAGGCCTATGCTCGGCACTCAGGGCCTTTGAGCAGGGAGGGATCTTTATCGTGCCACACCTACTGCGACACGGGACCTCGGTTTATACGGTCTCATCCGAAAGCTCAGCCAATACAAGAGCGCAATTCCAGCATACTTAAATACGATTTTGCCTACATTTTATGCTACGTTTTAAACGTGATCGCTTTGTTGCCTTAAACATGGAAGTCTTATTTCTTATCTTTTGGGGCCCCTCCATGGCCGAGTGGTTAGATCATCGCGCTGAAAATCATAAGGCCTCTCCCCTCTAGTCGGCGCGGGTTCGAATCTCGCTCGCGCCGATGTATGTGAGAAAGTTTGCTACTTTACTTTCGGAAGGTCGGTGATCTCTTCCCGGGTACATTGTATCTGGGTTCTCTCCTTCACCAATAAAACCTGGACGCCACCAGATAACTGAAAAATTGTTGAGTGTGGCGGAAAACAACAACAATCAATCTTATCTTTTATTTCTTAAAGAGACACTACAGCTCATTCTCAACATTTTAATCAAGCAGTTTTTTTTTCAAAACACGTATCGATGAAATGATTAACGAAAACATAACAAAATAATGTTTTCTAAACTAATAATTGACGTGTTCAAATGAAATATAACAAGATCTTACTTTTAAAGCCCAACGTGTGTGTCCTACCTTTTGGTTTATTAAACAGTCATAATGATAACCACGAAATTTTATTTCGTACGGAAGCCCATATAGGACCTATCAAAAAATATTTTTGAATTTGTTATAACGAATTCTTGAATTTGTTAAAACGAATTTAAATCGTTATAACGAATTGTTGAATCCGTTATAACGAATTTAATTTGTTATAACAAATTTTAGGAATTCGTTATAACGAATTTAATCTGTTATAACAAATTCGCTGAATTCGTTATTTCAAATTTTGAAATCTGTTTTAACAAATTAAATTTGAAATAACGAATTCTTGAATTCGTTATTTCAAAGATTGAATTCGTATTTTCGGTTTTTTAAAATCTGTTATAACGTATTTTCATCCAATTCGTGATAACAAATTAAAGAGTGTCAAAATTTCAATGTTATAAATCCGTTATCACGGACTGTGATCTGTGATAACAAATAAATAAATTTGTTATAACAAATTATAAAATTGTTATTTCAATCTCCAATGCAATCTGATGAAAATACGTTATAACAGATTTTAAAAAACCGAAAATACGAATTCAATCTTTGAAATAACGAATTCAAGAATTCTTTATTTCAAATTTAATTTGTTAAAACAGATTTCAAAATTTGAAATAACGAATTCAGCGAATTTGTTATAACAGATTAAATTCGTTATAACGAATTCCAGGAATTCGTTATAACGAATTTAAATCGTTATAACGGATTCAACAATTCGTTATAACGATTTAAATTCGTTTTAACAAATTCAAGAATTCGTTATATCAAATTCAAAAATATTTTTTAATAGGTCCTAAATGGGCTTCCGTAATTTCGCATATGAATTGCATCTCATTCTATTTTTACCTCTTTCCTCGCATAATATGTCAAAATTCTGAGTCTACACACTGTAAGCTTTTTTACTGGACGACATTCTGCACCGTCTGTGCGCATGCGTCTGAAGACCGAAAGGAGGAGACTAAATATTTCATATTTTGGAAGGGCCGTCAAAAGTCTCTCTCTCTCTCTCTCTCTCTCTCTCTGTGTGCGTGTTTGTTTGTGTGTGTGTGTGTGTGTGTGTGTGTGTGTGTGTGTGTGTGTGTGTGTGTGTGTGTTTAAACGAGAATTTTCAATTTCAGAAATGTGTTATTTTCGTACATTCGACTATGCAACAGAATTTGAGGAAGTTTTCAGAAAATTGACATGTAATTATTTATCGCAAAATGAGCTGTAGTGGCTCTTTCAGAAATTAGCAAGTTCAGATATGCCATAAAAATTACGTAATATATATTCGTAAGAATATTTTAGTTATTTTTGAACACTTTACATGTACAGTAATTGTGGGGGTTAACTATTCCTTGATTTTGTAGATATGCATATGATCTTAATAGATTTCCATCATTATGTATGTATGTATGGTACGTTTTTAATTTTTTTTTTAATTTGTATTTTTCCACATAAATTCGAATATCTAATTTTGAAGTCAATTATGTAATAACTTCAAATCGTTAAATATTATTATTTTACTCAACGACATATACATAATGGGATATATTTCAAGAACAACTAAGTAATATTTAATATTTATGGGGAAAAATCCAATCAAAATTGGGGTTTAGTCAAATTGCTAGGCCGTTCTACGGAAAAAGGCCCTCGGCTATATAAAACCTGTTGTTTTGATAATATCCTTTTTTATGTTGCAACTCTGTCCCTCATGAAATCGCCCTATGCTGTATCAGCCGGTATTTGTTTTATCCGTTTTATTACGCAGCGGCTGTAGAAAGGATATTAGACAATTTAGAATTCCCATAGAATTTATTATCCCCATATTCCCAATGTCACAATGGGGTATTCACTCTCCCTATCCCTTTGTCCTTCAGCAGGAAGGGGTAAATTGTTTGATTTGTGTTCTCGATTTACTGAGAACATACTCTTAGTTACGTGCATATATGTGGTGAGTCATAAGATAATTTATAAAACGAATTCCTGCCCAGAAATTCGGGTTCAATTTGACTCGTTTGTGAAGGATAAAATAAACTGTCTTATCTTCGACTGAATAATACATGTATCAAATATAGATGTAATTGTTTCGTTTTCTAAAAAAAAAATCGCATTTGATTATTATGTGCGTGCACCTTTGGACGGCAGGCTGACTATGTTGTATATGCATTATCAAAATTATTTATTGAGGCAGTCACACAGAGCTGTGTATTGGCCATTCGGTTACAAGAACCATTTCCTTTCTATACATACATGCATGATTTAAAGAACATTTAAAGCATTGTTTAAAGATTTTTTTTTATTAATCTGTAAAATTATGTTTTCTACCTTCTCACATTCAAAATATTAAAAGAACGTTTGTGGAAATATTTGTTCTGAATTCCCGCTCTACATAAGCAATATCAGACGCCTTGTGTTACAAGACAAAACTATATCATAATACACTTCAATTTCTTCTACGCATCTACCCTGAAAATTCTTACTCGTATCTTATACACGTTCTGACAATTACCTTGCGCAAAAAGGTAACAAACAGTCAGTTAATTAATTAATCGACTGCATATACATGTATGAATCAGAATCGGAAGTGACGTCATTAATAAAAAAAAATCCGGCATATACTGATATAAAATGACAAATTTTGACAGAATAAAACACCCGAATGAGACGTTTTCAAATATTTAGCGATAAAAATAATAGCCATCAATATAGGATCTACACAGAAACAAAATCCGACTCGAGAATCGTCTACGGCAAATTACACATTTTCACATAATTACTGCACGATACATGTAAGTAGAGACAAATAATGTGGAGAATTCTGCAATATGGTAGATTTTCCCTGGGAGTAACTCTGCTATGATAGACAGGTTTCTGGGAGTGGGGGCTGCTATATAAAGAGGTTTCTATGTATGGGGGCTGTTACAACGTATACTAGTCGCCAGTTTCGGTGGAAAGTGGGGGGAAGCAACTGGATGTATACAATACTGCTCGAAAAAAAAAAATAATCAAAGAAAAGAACTCAAATACATTACGTTTATTAAATGTAACTTTACATAAGACATTAGTACTAGAGGGGAATCTAATTAGAATTAGAAGTTAGATCCGCTTGTATGCGAGCGTATCTAAGATTTAATTTTAATTAGATTGCACTAGATGTAACTACCCCACCACTGTGTAACTTATAGTTGTGAACGTCTTATACAGATAGCTCAACACTTCCAATTTAAAAAAAAAATTCTAATAGAAAAAAAAAATTATAAAGTATACATTTATTGACAGGTTTAAAACTATTACAATGCTCTAGTTTCCAGCTGAGAATTACACATATGATATTCACAAAACCCCGGATTACATCTACATCTACAGTAAATAGTACTGTACCATATTTATACTTTCCATCATTAAACATGTATCCCCTGGGGATCCGGATTAGAATAGACCCTCAGTACCCCTTGCTTGTCGTAAGAGACGAGTAAATGGGGCGGTCCTTCGGATGAGACCGCAAAAACCGAGGTCCCGTGTCACAGAAGGTGTGGCACGTTAAAGATCCCTCCCTGCTCAAAGGCCGTAAGCGCCGAGCATAGGCCTAAATTTTGCAGCCCTTCACCGGCAGTGGTGACGTCTCCATATGAGTGAAAAATTCTCGAGCAACAGACAATCAATCAATCATTAAATATGTACAAGAACGTTACATGTAACTCATCCGAGTACGTGTACATACAACTTGAGCATTGTGTATTGACATGTTATTGCTAAACGTTCCAATGATCTTGATTAGAAAATTGTTTAGCTAACGGTGTGTCATTGGATGCGTTTTGAATCAATGATCCATGGTTTAGCCTTTGTTGCTCAAGATTAAATATTGATTTTATATAATATGACGGAATTTTATATCTTGCATTACAATTATATATTTATGAAATTTTTACACATGAAATCAGAATGAAAAACCTGCTAAACACTGCTAGTCTTATAAATAATATAATCATATATTGTAGAAAGAAATGAATTAATGAACAAATGACTGACACAAACAGTCATTACATGTATAAATACACCAGGGAAGCAAGATATAGAGGAAGACTGTCTCAATATTTATAACATTGATCAATCAATGTCCGTTATCTGCAAACCCTTTCCATGTAATATACGCGGTACCTCCAGGTTCTCATCTGTGTGTGTATGTGTGTGTGTGTATGTGTGTGCATCTGTGTGTGTGTGTATGTGTGTGCATCTGTGTGTGTGTGTGTATGTGTGTGCATATGTGTGTGTGTGTGTGTATGTGTGTGCATGTGTGTGTGGTGTGTTGTGTTTGACTGTGTGTATGCATGTGTGTATGTGTGTGTACATGCGTGCGTGTGTATGTATGTTGTGTGCTATGTCTGTCTGTGTATGTGTGTGTGTCTGTCTGTGTGTGTTTGTGTGTGTATGTGTGTGTGTGTGTCTGTCTATGTGTGTGTCTGTGTGTGTATGTGTGATTGTCTCTATGTTTATGTGTACGTGTGTGGTATATGTGTGTGTGTATGTGCGTGTGCGTGCGTGTGTATGTATGTTGTGTGTTATGTCTGTCTGTGTATGTGTGTGTGTGTCTGTCTATGTGTGTTTGTCTGTGTGTATATGTGTTTGCCTCTGTGTTTATATGTGCGTGTGTGGTATATGTGTGTATATGTATGTGCGTGTGCGTATGTATGTTGTGTGTTGTGTCTGTCTGTATATATGTGTGTGTGTCTGTCTATGTATGTTTGCCTGTATGTGTATGTGTGTGTTTGTCTGTGTGTGTATATGTGTTTGTCTCTGTGCTTATGTGTGCGTGTGTGGTATATGTGTGTGTATGTATGTGCGTGTGTGTGCGTGTGTGTATGTATATATGTGTGTGTTACATTAACTCTATGGTGTAGCGAGTTGACAATAAAAACGCATGGGGAAACTATATTGGAGACACGGAATGACGTCCATAATTAATAATTAATTTGTTAACGAGTCTATGGTGATCATTGACAGAGAAAGCAATAACTAAACATACAATTACCACGCATCATTAGGCATTCATAGCAATGATTTTTCGTTGTCCTTAAAGCTTATTCCAAAATTGAGCAAAATAATGTTAGTTTTACCTGCTGTTTTCTTTGATGCATAATTGTGTTGAACATATTTGTTTGTTTTTAATTTGGTTTTGTTTGTTTGGTTTTTTGTTTGGTTTTTTGTTTTGTTAAAAAAATCCGCTTTAAACGAAACTTTTACTAGTATGTATAACCTTTGTAAACAAAACCATGGCACGGACCTTGTTTATACAATTGTGAGCTGTATGTCTATCTGGTGACTCGACGAATGATATTACAAGTTTTGCTGATCATCAGAATATAAATTAGTTAAGCACTGTACGCATTAAAATGGAAAAATAAAAGTTGAACATTTTTCAGCTTAAATCATATCCATGCCCCCTTCCGGAATATAGAGGCCATAACTTCCAAACACAGTATTCTTAATGCGTGTGGTTTGTTTTCATTAATAATATTCAATTGTATTGAACAATTTTTATAAATATAAAAGTTACTGCCCATTTAATAATAATGATAATCAACTTGATGTGATGATTTCGTATTTAATGTATAGAGAATAGGCATGTATTCATTTGTCCATTTCACCTTGAACTCAGATTTGTTCAAGGCATACGATTTTTCTGCAAAGAGTTGTTAAATATAGAAATTTCATGCTATATTTAATGGTTGTGCAAAATATGAGAACAACTACACGTTCGGCGTAAGAGAGTCTTTTATATCAGTTGCCTCTGTACCGTACACGTGCCTCTGACTCCCTTACAGCATGTATGATGCGTACGTATGCTAGTAGGAAATGATTTCATTGCATGTTGTTCAGCTGTGTTAAGAAAGGATCAAGGTTGATTACTTTTAGTTCTGTGCTAAAACACGGGCAGTAAGATAATTATTTGGTTAAAAGTTGGATTTCTACACGAAACTGTATATAGTACAAGTTAAATTTGAAAAAATCATTTCAACATTTTTTTTTTCACAGAATGTAAATAAAAAGTGCAACATTTGTGACATTTCATATTTCTCATACTAAAAATAACCATGACCCTCACCAAATACAGGAAATTAAATTTGAATCATTATTTTCTTTTATCTTTCCGTAACAATGTAGATAGTGTATATTTTTATCTTTTCTTACCTTATTTGGTTTTTTTCACAAACACCTGTATATTGCAGCGATATCGGCTAGTCATTTACAAACTGTCACGTGTCCTGTCCATTCATTATTGATGAATTTCCCCGTCCGAAGGGAATCAAACACCTGTAGGGTGTCGGATGTCCTCATCAATGACATCACGGTAAACACAGCCAGGTATTATCACATTGCACCTGTCAATATCACGGACCAGCAAATTGTCATCAAAATCAGCACTTCGATTACTTCAATGTTTTACAAGACAAAAATATATCGCAAGACTAATAATTGTTAATGAGGGACAAAGTACATACTGTAAAGGGGATTCGAGTTTGTTCAAATGAAGGGCCTATTCCCTTCAAAAGGGAGATAGTCTATAGTATCGGAGAGAGGTTGGGGCGATAACGATACCAAAAGAGACATTGTTAGAAGTCGCTAATAAAGTTATTACACAAAATAGAGTAATCGCAGTAATGTCTGTTCTGACGATTAAGATAAGATTACACACGAACTGTTTCTGGAGTGAACCACAAAATTAAGAGTTCATGGATTAATCACCGTAGAAATGAGATTCTTCATTAAGTCAAGGTTCAAAATATGGATTACGCGTACTCGGTGCTTGTGAACCCGTGATACTTCACTGATACGGAGAGTCATTATACCACTTTCATGTACAGCTGAATCTGAATATTAATTTGTTTTCCGTATGGAGGGAGATGACAAGCTGTTCTATATATGCAATGACTCCTTTTTATTGCGTGTTGTTGAGCATGTACACATAATAAATTGTGCAAATCGATACCACCTTTCAATAACTATTGCATGTATCAACAAGAACAAAAAAACTATTACAGTGAGTTGGCTAGATCATTCGATTGGTTTGAAAGACATTAATGTTTCAAGTTGCCTATTTGTGCATTTGGAGGGGGAAAAGGAACATCAGCGATTTTCTGACAACAAAGTGAAGGAAAAAGTTTATTCCGCAGATTTTACTCAATAAGTCGGGTTATGCAATCCTTTTAAAGCACACTACGTTATTAAAAACGATACGAAAATAAAAACTTGAATTTTGAAAATAAAGAGTCTTCCACATCTCATTCATATTTGGATGTTTTATTGACCAAAACTGTTAACGGTGAAGCATAGCGACTCAGCTTTATAACAAACGAACCCTCTTCAGTTTTTCAACCCGCAAGTTTCCAGAATTTTGTAGCAATATTCCAGTATTACCTGTATATGTGTTTATGCCTTAACCGATTCGATATGTCAAAGCATTCGCTGTGTATAATAAAACTAAAAATCGAAGCAGGCTACCGACAAATAATTATTCCAGATGGTTTAACAGTCTCGTTTGAATTCAACATTTCGTAAATTTTATGGTCGTTCTAACGAGACATATATAACTTGTCGTTAGGTTAGATGCTGTGTGACACGTGTCATACCAATTCATATCAATTTTTGCCATACTAATTTAGACTATGGATTACTCCGTTCACCCCTCTCTCTCTCTCTCTCTCTCTCTCTCTCTCTCTCTCTCTCTCTCTCTCTCTCTCTCTCTATATATATATATATATATATGTGTGTGTGTGTGTGTGTGTGTGTGTGTGTGTGAAAATGAAAAAGAATATAATCACAATAATAATTCTGCAACCAAAACGCTTACCCACAGAATCCTGAAATTTACAATTTTGATAAAGGACTATCTACTCCTTTTTGAAAATAATATTACAGAAAGTGTTTTTAAATGTTTTACATATATACACTATATATGCACCAAATTTGGTCCCACCCTGGAAACAGAACCCAAGGGATCATGAAATTTACAATTATGAGGGAGGCTTTCCTGCTTTACATCACTATACACTTAGTTTTTCTTAAAAATATACGGTTGTAGAAGAAAGGTTTTGAAAATTTGGCCAATTTTGGCAGTTTTTGCCCCAACTTTAAGGCCCCGGGTTGCAGACCCGAAATTTGAATTTTAGTTTCCCCTTGTCCCAAAGATGCTTCATCCCTGATATAAAGGTAGTCATAAAGGAAAGGTTAATAATGTCATTTGTTAACACATTTAATCACTGGCCGTTTGGGTCCCACCATGATATGATACCAAAACCCAATTTTGGTAAAGGCCTTCCTGCTCTATATCACTGTGTATTTAGTTATTCTTACATGTGTGTGGTTGTCGAAAGAGAGATTTTAAAAAAAAATGGTCACATTTGACAGCTTTGACGAACCCCTCTGGCTCCAGGGGTGCAGGAGTCCTGAAATTTACAATCAATATCCCCCGTGTCCCAAAGCCGCTTCATACCTAATTTGAAAAGAATTGAAGTGGTAGTTAACAAGAATAATTTAGAAATGTCTATCCGTTAACAAATTCAATCACTAGCCATTTTAGCTCCACCCAGATATCAAAATCCCTACTCCATGGAATCATGAAATTTACAATTTTAGTAAAGGTCTACCTTCTCATTCTAAATATTCATTTAGTTTCAATTTATATATCGTTAGCATTAAATAGGATGTCTTACACATAGATATTACACACCATGTTTGGTCACGCGCCCTGGAGTCAGAACCTCTACCCCGGGGATCATGAAATTTACAATCATGGTTATCGTGGAGGTCCTCTACATCACTAAGTATTTGGTTTTTCTTACAGATGTACCTTTGTAGAGAAGACGATTTTTAAAAATTGGTCAATTTACGACAGTTTTTTCCCAGCTCCTAAGGCCCCAGAGGTTCGGAAGTCCTGCAATTTACAATTTATCCACCCCCCCCCCCCCCCTTGTCCCAAAGATGCTTCATACCAAATTTGAAAAGAATGTGAATGATAGTTATCAATTAGAAACTTAAATTGTTTTCTAGTTATTGGTATTATTCATTATTTTATCTTCGGGAATATCAACATAAGGTAGAAACAGGTATCACTTTTGTTATCACCTCTCAAACACATTCACACTCACACTCAAACGGTTTACAGGTAAGTGCTTACATTTTTAATGCAATTGTAAAAAAAAAAAACCCAACAAAAATAAATAAATAGATAAAAGCACTATCAAAAACAAGTAGGGAAAAGTATTACTTAAAATAACAAGATTATGATTTTTTAATGTGTTTTCCATACATGCCAGGTATTGTCAAACGTTTTTGTTTTCGTGTCCTGATATGCGATGCATTTTTCAACCCTATACTTGTTGTACATAGCAATAATTGAAACAAATGGCAATTTACATTTTTTTTCAAACAAGAAAAAAATACATTGTTTTGTAGGATGAGGACGTTTACAATTTTGCTGCCATTACACAATGGACGTTCGCCTAATAAGATATTTATTACATTGAATTTTAGGTTTTTAGAAGTTGTTTGATAAATATGCATGTTTAGATTGCTCCATAAAATAGATACTTTTTCACAGCCAATGACAACATGTTGGTTTGTCTCATCTTCCTCATTACAAAAGGGACAACGATCAGGTGATACAACATTGCATTGTTTGACAGGTACAATTCTGAGACTATTCTGTATTGTAACCTTCAGGTATAGCAGGGACCTTGGCAGTCTTACAACATTCATATCAAATATTTCTACTCCATAAGGAGCAAGTTCTAACTGTTTGTAAACAGATTTAGTACATCTAGTTTGCAAATTCAAAAGTTTATAATATAATGGAATATCTGGTGTCAAGATTTATTAAAATTTTGTTATGGATATATGCACTTAATACGTTATTGTATTGTTTTATGCAAACATGGATATCTACTTCATTTTTTTTTTTTTTTTTTTTTTTTTTTTGAAAAACATGTGATAAAAAAAATTATCTTTGTCATCTAGAAAATCATCAATGAGTTTCACACCTTTTTAAAGCAGCGTTTGATAAACAGTGGTTTCATACTAACTACAAAATTTGCATTATACCACACTAATGCTAGGATAGCTTTCCGTATAGAATTTTTTTTCAAAAGATTTCATTACAAGGAGCACAGAGTTCAAAACCTTTTGCCAGAAAATATATTGTTTTCTGGAATAAGACATTCAGAAATAAATATATCTCAAGATCAAGTAGTTTGTGAACAAAATCACTACAGTTTTATCGCTTCAAAAAAATATACCAAGATTTCTAATCCACTTTTTATAAACTTTTCAACCATAAACATAATAAAGACATAAGACCCTTGACGACGCTCCATAGTTACGATTACGCGGAGGGATGGTAGTAAATACCGGATCGAACTAGTTTGCAACAAACATGATTCATTGTTAATGACGAAAGCAAGCTGAAATCAAAAGAAATATATGAGATAAGATTTATGCAAGTATACTCCTTTATTGCGAATTATCGAAGTAGCAAAATACATTTAGAAAGAAATCGTTATCGTTGTATTATAACTCCTGGTAAATTCAGCACTTCAGTTTACTTTTTAATTTATCAATTAATTTAATTTTGTTTTTGTTTTTAGCTCCGTAGAAACGCGCCCGTTGCCGCCATTGTGTGGCGGATGGACTGTTTAATCAAAATGCAAAAAGTTCTAAATTTACTTGATTATACCGGTTCTTTTTATCCAATACATCGTCAATTCTTACACTCCTGTTCTTGTAATTCAGTTTTATAATTAATAATACAAGTAGTTGAGACTTGGAAACTAATTCAAATATTGTAATTCATTAATTTGGTTGATATATTTTTCAAAAAGAACATCGATTCTTTAAAAAAGTTTTAATTAACTTATCCGAAATTTTGTATAAAAATTCAGTATTTTGGCCAATAATTAAAAAACAAAAATCGCTTATAACCCCCATTTTTTAAAGTTCCATTTTAAGACACATCTTTATAATTAATGTTCAGTTTTAGAAATTGTCACTTACTCCTATTATTTTTTTTATAAACTGCCAAATTCTATATTAAGACTGTTACCGTATATTTAATTCAAAAAGTCATGATTTATCTACGGTGTATTAGTATTATTTTTGTTTATATATCCGTATTGTTAGAAGACATGATTATGTATCTGTTTGTTGTAAGGATTGGTTTTTGTTGCTTATATTACGTTGATGTTAACAGACAAATAAAGTTTAAACGAATAATTGACTAAATTTTAAGTGTAAAAATATCAAGTTTAAAATACTGTCGTTCAGTAATGATCATTATGACCCAAGGTTTTCTTTTAATTTTTTTAATTATCCTTCTATATAGAATTAATAAATATAATTCCCAAATAAAACTCAAGTGCGAACTCTTTAATATGTATATAGTTTGAAATATATTGGGTGAATACTTTTCGAATACACAAAATAGGATCTGAAATTTCTGTAATATCGTTACTTTCCTCTCACAGGGGAATAATATTACTTCGCAGTAAGTATGAATTCGTTATAAGCGTGAACTCAATACAAGCATGTTTTACTGTATACTGTTTCTGAAGGTCTCCTCTATTCATGCTGTAATGTATGATAGCCGTGTGTTATTTGATGATCACGTTTCTTTTTTGATATGTCTTCTACTTCTCGGTATCTCCATGTTGGGATCTGTTGTTTGTCCTGTGTTCTGCTTCCGTTTAGCCTCATTTTGGGGACTATTTTGTTTCTGTTCTTGCGTGCCAGACTAAGATCTTGGTGCATCTGTCCGCTCGTGGTTCGAAATCAGCCATGGCCAGCTCGTGTAAGTGGAGAATAGTCGACCCCTGGTAACCACGCTGGACATTATTACTGAACCACGCATTAGGGTGGTCAAAAACAGCAGCAGATTGACAGTAAAACCAGCCATGTGTATAGGAAACGGCCTTGGCGGTTTTTAGTAATTTCCCCGGCCCGTTACTTTATTAGAGGTTGGACTCTCACACCTCAATCCCCCCACCATTGTAACAGGCCACACAGAAACTTTCTTGGTGAAACATTTCTCTTCGAACAGTTCCATGTTGTATGTGTTGTCATCACCAGCAAAATACACCATGCCTTCTTTCGAAGATCAGCAGACGCTCATGTCCACGTTGAGCCAGCAGTTCTCTAGAGAACTTCTCTTGACTCAGTTAGGATCTAAGCCTTTAGCTTAATTTGTGGTGGGGTGGCAACATTCAGATGTATGTAAAGAATTTTGCACTTTGCCAGGAAGTGTTGAAATTTGTCTTTTTGATTGAGTTTTCTACTAATATTCAGTGAATGTTAGGCACATGCACAAAAGTGTAATACAGGCGTGTCAACTCTGCCTTCTGCTCAGTACGATCATAGGTAGGGGTGATTAAATAAATAGTGGGCAGAGACGCATTGAACGGTTCCTGAAATCTGCATTTATGTAATTTATCCTCATAATCTCTAACGTTTTGTCTTGATTCGTCCAGTAATTTCTTTTTCCCCGCCAGCCTCGTCTATATTACCTCAAACCTTTCCTCTACATTATAATCCTTTCCTTTATCAGTGACATGATAATTAAGAAGCCAGAAAATGATGATGGAGACACAACAGTAGCGGTCTATGATCCTCCTCACGGTAAACTTCACCATTCCTCTTATAAAAACAGGAGATAATATATTGATATATTTAGGTTTATTCCTTGACGTTCAGGAAGTGACCACTGTACAAGACAACCATTTATAGTCATAAAAATAAAACCAACAAAGGTTTAAAACATGCGGTGACACAATCAAATACATCATTAAAACAAGATAATTTTAAATTCCCAAAGGGGAAAAAGGGGGTAAACAAAAGAGAACAAAATATGAAATAATCTCAAATTATAAAATTGTTAAAGAATGAATATGTCTATATGGTGTGTGTGTGTGTGTGTGTGAATGTTTGTGTGTTAATGTGTTTGTGTGTGAATGTATGTGTGTGTGTGTGTGTGTGTGTGAATGTTTGTGTCTTAATGTGTTTGTGTGTGTTTGTTTGTGTGTGTGTGTGTGTGTGTGTGTGTGTGTGTGTGTGTGTGTGTGTGTGTGTGTGTGTGAATGTTTGTGTGTTAATGTGTTTGTGTGTGAATGTGTGTGTGTGTGTGTGTGTGTGTGAATGTTTGTGTGTTAATGTGTGTGTGTGTGTGTGTGTGTGTGTGTGTGTGTGTGTGTGTGCACAATCTGGAAATCAATCGGTGAGGATAATAACGTCAACTGCTTTGTGTTGGCGTCAAATTGAAACAAACCGAACGTATATCGCCACATTCAATGAAATTATAGTGACTGCATTCATCGTCCACTCCAGTCAGTTCAAAACTTTTTCAAAGTCTCAGTTCTAAATTAATTCAAATATTGATAACATATCATTTCTATTTAGAAAATTTGTTTCAGAATCAAACCACATACCATAGAATTTCATGGTTTTTTTTTAAAAAGTACATATGTCCCGTGGGCGCCGACCAAGTTCGTAAGCAGCAAGAGTAAGTTTGACAGGTAGACCACGTGACCATCATTTGTAACAATGGAAATTTGAAACTTTGTTGTGAATAAAATGTTATTTTTAGTTTTCCTCTGCTAAATCGATAGATTTAATGATTTTATTGCCTTTTGAGATGCATAATGATGACATAGCTTTGCATGATACCTGATAAATCAATACACATGTATTAATTACACTTTTCACAACACTCGTCGAGTAAAATTAATTAAACTCACATTCTACAGCACTTCCCTCTCGATTCATGTGATCTGTGCAGAACTAAACCTATTAATTGTTATGTTCAATTCCTTTATATTGATCAATGAAAAGGGAGGGACTTTGAAATAAAAAAAAGTTCTTTATATTTTGTTCATCATTTTGAATGATATGAAACAGCTCCATACATGTAGCTATGTATTTGTGTCATTTACTGATAGTTTAGTTTACTATAGAGTCATTGATTTATTACATCTTGAAATACAAATGGAATTCTTTCTACGAATCACATAAGGATATAATGTTGCAGTCAACTATATTTATAACCCGAGGTCTTCCGAATGCAAATACCACTAGCTACACGAAAAGGTAAGAGAATACCGTTTATCATAAACATGGACGAAGACCAAATAAAGGCGATGAACCTAGCCAAAGAGGCCATAATTTCATTACACCTGACCAACCCGATTGTTTGAAAAAAGAGTTCAACAACATTCTGTTTTCAACATGGATTTTTAAAGGTTTAAAGTATCAGAATTACAGCGCTTTTTACAAGATCACTCTCACTTTCATCGCAATTATAATAACAAGTTAACGCTATATCATCTTGCAGCAGAATTTAAGTGTATCACGGAACGGTGTGGCTCACATTTTGATGACCTCATCATCTCTAGTTTGGTTGCGCTGATTAATTAATATTTTCTCAATAAATGATGTTCCCCGGGTTCTTAAGGATGGTGCGGTATTGGTTCACCATTAGCAAAATGTCTGGAAAATAATCTGTCGTGATGTGAGTGATTGTAGTCACGGCGCCTTAACACTTCAAGCCATTTTCTGTGGAGTTTGGGCTGTTTAGATGTGGAGAAATGGAAAGAATTTCACTTCAGCCATATCTCCCCTTCTTCCTCGTATCTGACACACATCCTTCCACAACACAATAAATCTTGGGTATTTAGCAGAAGAACTTGTTTCTAACATAAAACATTTTACCGGAAGTGATACCCCTCAGTTTTGCAAAAAATCACGTGACTGCCGGAATACGGTACATGTAACTCGAAATGGGACTACTAATTGCGCTTTGATTATTATGGACAAAACATACGTTTATACCAATTTTTATGAGTTTTAAAGGTACTTCTCTACCTTTTTTTTCAATTTTGGAATAATTCTCAATCCCAAAAACATCTAGAGCAAATCTACATAAAATCAAATCCCACTGGTCGCGGTAGATCAGTGGTTAGAGCGTTCGCTTCGTAACCGGGAGGTCGTGAGTTCGAGTCCGTTCCTGCCATGGCCGCGTCAAACCTAAGACGTAAAAATAGGTAGTGATTGCTCCTTCGCCAAACGCTCGGCATTTAGAAGTAAGAATAACAGGTCTTTCGGATATGACCTTAAAAACGGAGATCCCGTGTCACGTTGGGCGTTGGCACGTTAAAGAACCCTCACTGTTACAGCTGGTGACGTCTCAATATGACTGGAAAATTCTCCACGGGACGTAAAACAAACAAACAATCAAATCCCATCAGTACTTCCAGTACTTTGATTCTTAATTAAACAGTAGTTTTTCACCTTTTTAGCTGTCTATTCCTTGCCTATTCAAAAAATTACCTTTATAATTAAGCAAAAGGCTAAGATACTTAAATTCGTTAATATTTTCCAAGTCTACATAATTGTATGTCCAAGATTCACTTAACTTAATTCACCACCTACATGTAAGTACTAATCGAGCCTCCTTGATACTGCCGTAAGGTTCTGTATAAGTCTAACTTTAAGACAGATTATGAATGGCGTCTCCACATGTATATAATATTCTTGCCATCATAGAATAAGAACAAAAGAAACAAATTCAACCCTACTCACTTAAAGTAGGTCAGTTGTAGTTGTCCCTCTTTTGTTCTTGGTCGTGAGGTCCTCGTTTCTTGAATGATATTCAAATCCAGTTATGTGAAAAACAATCGCAGAGTGATTGTAAAAAGGCAGTAAAGTTCTTCAGTTAAAAAGTAATTGAAATTTCAAAGCAAAGAGTCTTATATGTTGCTATGGTCAGTTGGATTATTATCATTATTATTTATTGCTTTCCGCCAATTTTTCAATTATCTGGTGGCGTCCAGTTTTTTGTTGTTGGAGGAGAGAACCCAGATACAATGAACCTGGGAAGAGACCACCGACCTTCCGCAAGTAAACTGGCAAACTTGCTCACATAACGCCGCGGCCGAGATTCGAACACGCGCCGACAGAGGTGAGAGGCTTTGTGATTTTGAGCCCGATGCTCTAACCACTCGGCCACGGAGGCCCCTGGTCAGTTAGAAAATGTTCATTCACTAATACCTGATAATTAGCACAGGCCATTAAACTGTCTTACCGGTCGCACTCGTTATATAACGTAAAGGTGAGTTGAGTTTTCCGAGCAATTAAACATCATCAATTAAGCCGATTTTTTAAAAATATTAATTTGTCTCCGGGAACACTGAAACCATTAATAAATCTCAATGCCTTCCAGGAAAAATATCTAGGAGGAATAATTCATTTGTTCCATTTTTAACATAAAATTACATTCGAATACTTTGAAAATAGCTTTCAAAATTGCAATGTATATTACCTTTCGCCTTGGAGAGTCAGAAAAAAAACGTATAAGAAAATTGAGCTAAGCACACCAACTACGTAGATTTAATGGAAAATTTTATATGACAAAATTTTATACGAAGACGTAAATATAAGTAGTGACTGATCCTTCGCCAAGCGCTCGGCATTTAACAGAGAATCATAGGTCTTAAACCCTGAGGTATCGTGTGTTGCAAGCGTTAGTACGTTAAAAACCTCACTGTTACGTCAAATATAGGTCTAAATCTTTGGCATGTCACCTTCAACGGTTGACATCTCAATAAGAGTGAGATATTCTAGAGGAGACGTCAAACAAAACATTTTGATAGTTTGATATGAATTACCATATAGCTTGTATTCAGCTCGTGGGGATCCGGGTTAGAACACTCCCCAGAACCCACGCCTGGGAAGAAAGCTACATAGAAAGAAATCAGTGCATGATGTAAATGACTATTCGTCATCTAGTGAATGTGAAGATGTTCTCACTGGTGAGGAAGTACACAGTGTCAGCAAGGAAAAGAAAATCACAGCTTAAATGGTTATTAACAACCAAACAGTACAGTTCCACTTGGATTGTGGATCCAGTGTCAACATTCTGCCCGAGTTCGTTTATAAGAAACTGTGTATAGACCATGAGAACCTGACTGAAACTAATATGACTTTAGTTATGTACAATAAGAGTGAGATAAAGCCCTTGGGGAAAAGAAGGCTGGCTTTACTCAACCCGCGAAATAGAAAGAAGTAGAGCATCGAGTTATAGTATTAAGAACAGAACTAAATCCAGTTCTTAGAGTATCGGCAATATAGGCGATGAAGCTTATCACTGTAAATGTACAGAACTTTGTTGCACAGATAGCAGGAAAGAGTACTGAAACAGAACCTCTTACGAAAGATGAATTGAAACAATAATATCTGACTTCGTCTGAAAATGATGGTCATAGGAAACTTGAAGGAGGATTACATCTCAGGACCGAGACAGCTATGACACCAACAAAGATTCCAACCAGGAAATTGCCAATGTCACTCAAAGCAGACCTGAAGAAAGAACTTGATCGGCTTCAGAAACTGTGCGTGATCATGCCAGTAACGACTCCAGCTGACTGGGTTTCATCCATGGTTGTAGCCAGGAATCAAGTGGTGCAATAAGACTTTGCATAGACCCTAAACCACAATGGAAGATATACTACCAGATTTGACAAGGGCCAGGGTCTTCTCAGTAGTGGATGCTAAGGATTTTGGCACGTCCGACTTGACAAGACCAGTAGTTTAACCACATTTGGAAATCCCTCGGAACGTTACCGTTGATTGAGAATGCTCTTTGGTATATCACCGGCTCCTGGGGGATTTCAGAGGAGGATGGACGAGGTACTGGAGGGTCTGGAAGGAACCAAAGCTATTCACGATGATATACTAGTCTATGGATGTGGTAACACAGATGAATCAGAGAATCACCAGTCCTGAGAACCCTTCATCCACCAAAGAATACAACACTACAGTGTAATGCATCGCAAAATGGACTGGGTGCATGTTTGTTGCAAGATGAACATCCAGTAGTCTATGCTTCAAGAGCACTGACCAAGACCTGGTGCAATTATGCAAAAATCGAGAAAGAGTTGCAGGTTGTAGTTTTTGGGTTAGATCGTTCCAGAAAGGATTGATTGATTGATTGGGGCTTTACGCCGTGTTGGCAATATTTCAGCCATTTTACGTTCCAGAAAGGAAAAGGCCAAGATAACTAACTATACATTCTCGTAATTCCTATAGAAAATACAAATCAGAGAGATGGACAAACACAGACCCCTCGTCATATCAGAGGTGGGGTCAGGTGCCTAAGAGGAGTAAGCATTTCCTGTCGACCGGTCACACCCGCCGTGAGCACTATATTCCGATCAGGAAACGGAGCAATCCGTAGTCAGAATCAGTATGTCAATAACGGCCTAACAATTGGTATGAAATATATCGGACAACATTTGACTTAATGGTACATTGTACTGGCAAACTAGATCGTTATAACAACCATAAAAAATGCGAAATGCTGCCTTTAGACGAGACTGTACAAACACCTGTAGCATTATCTTCTCTATCAGTAACCCGCCTCGATCTAAAAACTAATCATAAGCAGAACAAGCTCTTGCGTATCGAATCAGTTGGGAAATATAAACATCATATGCAGGTGATGATGTAATATTCCCACATATATAAGAAGAAATTGAAATCATCCCGTTTGTCATAAAGTTTAGTTGTTAGTTTGCCGTCGGGATCTATTTTCAGTAAAATATCTAAATACGAAGCAGAAGTGAAAGAATCTGCGGTGTCTTTAATTTCGAGTTCACCGGGATATATCGACTCGAAATATGAATGAAAATGATCATTATTAACAGACAATACGTCTTCAATATATCTAAATGTCGAATTAAAGGTCACAGTAAGAGATTTTTTTCTTCTCATGCAAAAGCTTATGAATAAATTCTGCTTCATAAGAATATAAAAATAGGTCAGCTAACAAAGGAACACAATTCATGTCCATGGGAATTCCAACAGACTGTTGGGAAACCTGATCACCAAAGACTACGAAAATATTGTCAATGAGGAACTCTAGCATCTTTTTAATATCAACATCAGAGTACTTGTGGGTGGAGTCAGAGTGGTGTTTAACAAAATAATTTTTGGGATGACCAATCACTAAATATGAATATTTCCTTTTACCATTTTTATTGACGAAGCAACTGTCTATGATGCCAACAAGTCTTGTCATTAATTTATCGTGACGTATGGTCGTATAAAGTGTTGCAAAAATCATACGTTTTAATGCTTTAAATTTGAGAAAAGTTTTGTGATTTCAAATTCACTAAAAGTTCTTTAGAAGTTTTAAGAATCCACATTTTATTTACACCACTTCTGACATATGTAGTGGCACAGTACGTTTGAAGTTTCTTCTTAACAGCAAGTCGTAATAAAATACCTAGTTACCATGAAAAAACGAAGTTAAGAAACAATGATCAATTTCCGTCTGTTAGTGGAAAAATACCGAGGAGACTCGGATATTTTGCTGCCGCAATGCTTCTCTTGAATTGAGAGGTTAATTCTATGGTTTTACACTTGACGAATTATACTTGTTATTAGGGTCTGGCACAAGCACTGTTATTTTTTTAATTGTCAAGTCAACACTTTGGATTTTTACAGGTTTTTTTATTCTGTCTTGAGAGTTATACCGTAGCATGTTCCTTATATTAGATGAACAATGTCTCTTAATTGCTCTTAATTAGTCTGTGTGATTCATTAGTGGTTCTCAGCCAGTTTCTAAGCAAAGTAATTCTTAAAATTCTAAAATAGGAAACTGTTATAAGTATTGCGTTTTAGATACCATGAAATGGAGACTAACTAGGGACATGGGTTTATTGAATTCAACTATTAGTCAGAAAAAATATCCAGGTGTGTTTCTTGTAAGTTGAATTTAATACGTATTCTGTATTCTACAGCAAAAAGGGGGAGTTGAAACTTAAGTTACGGAAACACACATGGAAGATGATACCTATTGTTGATAATTATTTATTTATATGAAGTATGATCACATGTCGCTCAAATAACAGTAATAACAATTCAAACAAAAATGCACATAACATTGCTAATTTGTGATATTTCAAACAAATATAGCTCCTTGTGGATCAGGGCTACAGTAGGTCCTCAGTATACCTTGCTTGTCGTAAGAGGTGACTAAATGGAACAGTCCTTCGGATGGGACCGCAAAAACCAAGATTACGTGTCACATGATGTGGCACGATAAAGATCCCTCCCTGCTCAAATGCTCTAAGCGTCGAGCATAGGCCTAAATTTTGCAGCCTTTCGCCGGTCATAACAGTGACGTCTCCATATGAGTGAAGGACTCTCGAGAGGGTCATTGAACAATATACAGTCAGTCATTCAAACAAACATACATACCAAGTAACATTTCTAATTTGTGATGTTTTAAACAAATATACATATCAAACTTTTTCTTTTGTGATGTCTCAAAATCTCTGTGGCGTGACCAGGGATCCGTGTTTCCCCTATATCCGATTATATATTATTTATAGAATTGTTGAGATTGATCATTATTCCTCATCTTTAGCTCTTTCATTCAATATTTTGTCGAAGCCTAAAACATTTGTTAAACAAGTGAAAGCATGAATGGCGTCTTTGATTGAACTTTATGAAAAAAATGTTGGTGACAAAGGATGGTTATTTTCAAATGTAAAATAACATAATGAAAGCAATTGATAAGATCGTTAATGACAGTGTATAAAAACCTTGATACAATGTATCTGTAATTACAGAAAAACGGCCATGTGCTTTAGAAGAGGTTATCATGAAATCATTTACGTATCAATATTAAGTTAATGATTGTGCGAAATTATATTGTCCAAAAATTTAATACAATTATTTTCAAATTTATTTCTCATTAATTTTCATTTTAATTTATTTACGAATATTAATAAAGATGATCAAAAAAAAAAAAAACAACCCAAAAACCAAGACACATTAAATTAATGGAGGTGGGCTCCTGTGTTAAATCGGTGCAGTGTTTTAGCACAGATTATTGAAACGTTGTGCAATACAACAAGAGATTTCTTTCAGCTTCCGGGTTAAGTGTTAAAACTCCATGGCTGGCATCTTGGCCGATTTGTTGTGTGCACTATAAGCGCTTGTCTTCAGTATGTCTTAAATCAACAGAATCCAATATACGAATATTGATTGATTTATTGATTGGTTGTTGTTTTCCGAAATAGTCAACATTTTTTTCAGTTATCTGGTGGCGTCCAGTTTTTGTAGGTGAGGGAGAGAACCTAGATACAATGTAGCCGGGAAAAGATCACCGACCTTCCGAAAGTAAACTGGCAAACGTTCGCACATATTTCTCACATAGAATCCAATGTACGAAGACTACCCAGCCTTTGTTACATTGTACAAAGTTAACCAGTTTTACACGAATTGAAATCAAGGTGGTTCTTTTTTCGTGTCCATGGTGAACTAGAGGATTCGATTGTGGACTCCATTGGCTTTTTCCTTCGATATCATGGAATCTAACGTTTTATGAATTGAAGTAGAAAGTAACGAACACAGTTCCTCTAACATTTCCGAACCCTTACTCCAGTAAATTGTCCGCTCCTCATTATGGGCAAATGGTTTATGCTGGGAGTGGTTTAAGGATGAAACATCTTGTAGAATAAATGTAACGGGACCCTTTTACAGGAAGAAGCATTGAACTTTGTACGTGATATGAAAATTTAATCATTTACGGCATCAATCGGATGACTTGACGCAACGTTACTTTTTCTACAATGTCTGGTGAACGGGGGACGTCAATATTCAAACTGTTGATGATTGGAAATCTAAACTTTCCGAACTTTGCAAAGATTATGAAACTAGAAATATTTTCAATAGGAACGCAACCCGCTTATTTTTATTCATTGACCTCTCTGAAAGTGACCAAACACTGGCAGCATATGGTAATTCTGTGAAGGACTGGGGCAGACCAGCTGATGCCCTGTTGCGTGCAATGGATTCCTGTGAAAAGTGATTCATACAGTGAAGTAAAAATGTTCTGTTAGTGATGCACACATGCATGTTGACAAATTAAAAGAATTCGCTCAATTTCATGGTAACACCGAATTGCTGTCATCTCTAATGAATGCAAGTGATTTTTAAATGACATGTCTTTGAATGAACAAAATCAAACAGAAAACAATTATGGACTTTTTTAAAATTTCCCTTTTAATCATTAAAACATGTACACGTATGATTTTCTACATGGACATTAGAATGTACATATGTATGATCAGTGTTTCTATGAAGTGTTACTCTGTGGTGTGTAATAAAGTTTATAACTCGCTCATGTATTGGTTAACTTTCTGTTTACAGGGCAAACTGGAATAAGAGGCCACCTGTCATAAGTGGTCACGTCCATAACTTCCCTAAGGTGGCCTCTTAAAACAGGTTTGACTGTACATTCAAACAACTGGGAATTCCGGCAGATGTAAATGTAAATATAACATTCATTTCATGAGGGTATGAAATGCGACGCGTTACGCCCGCATACTTTTGATATCAAAGCTCTAACGCGCTTCCTGAAGCATGCTGACGTGAACCACCGAAGGTCACGCCCTCCTGTATTTTGCAAAATGTGAAATTAATTTCTTAAATAAACTCCATGTAGCAATGAAATATACATATAGTATCGTTGTTTTTCAAAGTAGGTTTGCCACCTAGAAAAATAATGACACCCACCAAAAACGAGAAAAATCTCTTATTTATTGTCAATTTACTTGATAGACACAAACGTTCTACAAGAAGTGCGGGAGAAGCCATCTTTCCCCAGCTCGCCCTCGCTTTCGCGATTATACGTGCCTGTGAAGTAACAACCAGATTTGCCTGAAATGAATTCGCGGGGTTTATTTTAGAATAAAAAAAATCATGTACTTTTTAATCTAACATAATTCTAATCTGATAAGTTTAATATGGAGTGATAATAAATCGTACAATTGAAGTGTTAATCTATGTTTACAGGAATAAGTGCGAGTATGAGTTTGGAAATTTTCAACAGACTTAACGCCAAGCTCTGTAATAATATACTTCTTGATGGAAGAAAAAAAATATATGTTATCTAATTCAATTCATATGCGGTGTTTATCAAGCTACTATCTCGAATATCAAACAAGCATATATTTGTGAATAATTGAATTGCCTCCCTTATCATTGAAACATTCTTAGTGTACAGTATGGTAATATTGCTTTTCATGAGCATAAATATTTTACACGTTTGAAAAGGTCAAACGACATTTTCCTTCCACAAATCAGCATTCTGTCATTTACTTTACATTGTTAAGAATATGATTTTCTTGGAAAAGCGTTTTTCAATGTCGCATATTTATGTAAAGCATTACTTAAAAATGGGATTTTAAGGTTAATGGATAATTATAGTACACTGGGTTCTTCATAGCAAGGACCTTATTGCTCAGAAATCGTGTGGAATTGACACAGGTTCAGTAATGTACAATACACACAATCAAAATATTTTTGATTGAGAGGGGAAAAAAAATAAAACCAAAATCTTGTTTTAAAAGCCCGGCTGTATGTCGGACTTATGTTTCATATAGTCAGGCATTGTCCTCTATTACATTATGTCATTATGTTTGTGAAAGAAACCCCAGACAATTCCAAATGGATGTGGTTTTCTTTTCTTTTTTAAAAATTAAACCATTGTGAATGAAAGAATTTAAATTTTAAATGAGAATATTTAAGAGCGATCCGTTTATTAACAATAGATAGTTATTCTCACATCAAAAGATTTTTACAAAATTCATCAAGATACTTTTTTATTATCTTATCAAATAGACATACTCCAATGTGGAGTTCATTCTTTTAAAAGTGGTCAATTTTCATGATTTGGGTTATGACTAATCAGAGTTGTGATTATTTGTATCAATGTAGGCTTACAGAACATAAAAATAAATACTATCAATGAATGTAACCACGAGTTCATTTATCCGACTATCTACCAAACTTATTTAATACGACAAAATGTTGAGAATTTGTTATTTTATATGGCGTAGCTTATATCTTGTGATGTTGCTGTATCCTGATTTGTTGCTGTATGCTGATTTGTTGCTGTATGCTGATTTGTTGCTGTATCCTGATTTGTTGCTGATTTGTTGCTGTATCCTGATTTGCTGCTGTATGCTGATTTGTTGCTGTATCCTGATTTGTTGCTGTATGCTGATTTGTTGCTGTATGCTGATTTGTTGCTGTATGCTGATTTGTTGCTGTATGCTGATTTGTTGCTGTATCCTGATTTGTTGCTGTATCCTGATTTGTTGCTGTATGCTGATTTGTTGCTGTATGCTGATTTGTTGCTGTATCCTGATTTGTTGCTGTATCCTGTGATGTTGCTGTATGCTGATTTGTTGCTGTATCCTGATTTGTTGCTGTATGCTGATTTGTTGCTGTATCCTGATTTGTTGCTGTATGCTGATTTGTTGCTGTATGCTGATTTGTTGCTGTATCCTGATTTGTTGCTGTATCCTGTGATGTTGCTATGTCCTGTGATTTTTAGATGCGATGCTCTAACCACTTGGCCACGGAGGCCCTCTTGTATGTATACTAGCGGAAAAAAGAAACTGTGCATTATTTAAAGTATAAAATATCAGAATAAAATATCAATGACGATACATTTAATTCAGTAAACGTCCAAAATTTTTTTTAAAAACCCATTTAATTGCCCACTATGTAAAATCTGTGCAATAGAGTCGTGTTCAATCCTATTATCATTAATATCACTACCTGAATCGATTATTAACCACTTATAAGTATAAACAATACGCTTCGAGTTTTATGCTAAATTTACCAATGCACAGTTTCTTTTCTCCGTTAGTACATATTAAACACACACACACACACACACACACACACACACACACACACACACACATATATATATATATATATATATATATATATATATATATATATGACCTTTCGTTTAGTTGGAATTGACTTAATAATTCTCGAGAATAGGTTGACAGCTTTAGATAGATGGCAGATTAAATTCGGTTCAAATCATATCGAAATATTAATTGAGCTTTACCTATATACACTGTAGCTTAACCTTCTGAAATAGTTCTTTACGTTAAGAAACTCATTACTTGATTTTTTATGACTGCTAACAGACTTAAATCTACAACTGACAATTTATTTTTTTCTGTGGAAAACTTCATAGATTTTCCTTCCGATTTGGTAACTTTAATCATCACATAAATGTCGTATATCTGTTTCACTGCTAAAGGCACATGTAAATCGTCAATGCATTTCTTAACACCTCTACGATTTCTATAATGATTGTGATATGAAAATCAGCGGTGATGTGTTTTAGTGACCTCAGAATGATGCGGAGATACTCCTTCGGAGCGATATTTCTATCATGTGTCATTTTCAAAAACTAATTTTAATTCATTAAACAAGCATTTTAAACAATACTAGCTGCTTTTGTTGAAGAAAATTTACAACACATTGAAATAAATTTAAGGTACACTGCTTCTGAAATATTCATCTGAAACGATGTGTCCAATTGTAAGTGTAATGACTTCAGTATCGGCATTTATTTCTGTGTAAGCGATGTAAGATGGCAAATGATTGGTTATCCGGATTGTGTGATTTATTGCGATTACGGTGAGGGATGGTTTATCGTTTCACCACAAACTACATGTAGATTGTTTTTATCTTAAACGTTGACAGATGAATTAATGACTTTATTGTTTCGAGAAATCAATTATCAATTAATAACTTCTATAATGACTTTAATAATCTATTCTACCAAAATAAAAATCTCAAAACGAAACAAAGTGACCATGCCTGAATTTAAAATAACACAACGAAGTAGAAGCTCTGACGGATTAAAGTACATGCATTTTGATCAGAGATAAAATTTGCGTTCGTATTAAAACCAGACAGAAGTACACACAGAACAAAAATCGGTCGTGTTACGGATTTTTAAATTGATATGAAATAAAACTAATGATAATAACAACACAAAAAATAACAAAAAACAACATTTATTTTACAAACAACAACAACTGTCGTACTGCCGGCACTTGCCTGAAGGTGTATGTGTACCTTTAACAGAGTCATCGATCACTGCTAGTGTTTGACGTGGAACACAGCGTGTGAATTATGCGGGACTTCTGAATGGTATAGTAATTATAGTATAAAAAGGTGAAGATAACGAACAGTAATCAATCTCAAAAAATCCTATAAAGTATATCAAGAGAGGGAAACACGGATCCCGTGACGTAGCTGATGTTGGATCAGGTTCCTTGGAAGAATACGAATCTCCAGTTGATCGCTCACATCTTCCGTGAGCCCAATATCTTTATCAGGTGAACGGAAATATCTGCAATCAAAATCAATAGGCAAAAATATTTCTAAGAATTGATTTGAAATACGTCAGTCATGATTGAAAAGTAATGACAGATTGTATTTGGAAATAAGATGAATGGTCATATGGCTTACGAATTGCTGACTTTAAAAGAAACTTTAAATCTTCATAATAGTGACCTGTCAAGATTTTAAAAATAACCATAAGCAGATCATGCTTTCGCGTATTGAATCAGTTGAGAAAACATAAATATTATATACAGGAAGATTGTTAATATAACCTTATACCTAAAACTCCTATGAAAGTATACGAGTACCTGTATGACTGAAACTAGCTATGATATAGGTTTATCTAGATTGGACTGAAAGGGCCTGCGTGGCTGAGTGGTTAGAACATTGCGCTCAAAATCACAAGGCTTCTCGCCTCTAGTTGACGCGGGTTCGATTCTTGCGATATATGTGAAAAAAATTTGCCAGATTACTTTTGGAAGGTCGGTGGTCTCTTCCCGGGTACATTGTATCAGGGTTATCTCCTCCATCAATAAAGCACTGGACGCCACCAGATAACTGAAAAATTGTTGAGTGCGGCGGAAAACAACAAACATTCAAACAATGGATTGTAATATTTAACATCTTTCATCTGACCATTAATATTCATTTTAAAAAACAAATTCTGAAAGAAGTAGGTTACTATCATGCCAACCGCTATTAGGTTACATATGACCTGCGGCACCCTGAACACTTAGTAATGTACCTTACTACACGGCGCATGCTAAATATAGGTCTTCGTGTATAACTTTCCCGTTCTGTCCCGGGTTAGAATAGGTTCTCAGTAACCCTTGCTTGTCGTAAAAGGCAACTAAATGGGGCAGTCCTTCGGATGAGACCCGTGTCACAGCAGGTGTGGCACGATAAGGATCCCTCCCTGCTCAAAGGCTCTGAGCGCCGAGTATAGGCCTAAATTTTGCAGCCCTTCAATGGCAACGGTGACGTCTCCATACGAGTGAAAAATACTCGAGCGGGACGTTAAACAATACATAATCAATCAATAAATCATGTATAGCTATTTCGGGCAGTTCTGGAGCAATACAAAAATGGACATAGGAATGATAAATGCCTGAAGTGCCCAGCGGTTTTTTTTCCTCTCTTGGCTGACATTATACATTGACCAATAAATCAAAGGACTATACCTAAGAATAACTGCATAACAGAGCTAAACTACAGTAGGGACAATATTTTACATAAAACATTCTATCTATGTACGTATACATATCATGATAATGTGCCATACTTCGCAATATTAACATTCAAACTCTTTGACCGTAAATATCAATAAATATATTATTTACACGGTACAAAATATGAATATTTAGATGAATTTGATATTTACATTCTCCGTGATGGTTTATAATGATTTATCTTATGATTTATCATGATGGTTTATTTATTTAAGACAAGTCGTACTGGGATAAAAGAAATTTGGGGTATATGTACTTATTTTAACTCATTATAGACATTTCTACAGGAAATTGAACTTTACATATCAATCACGGATCACAAAAATAATCATATTCTGCTTCCTGAAGGTATTCTGAGGTTTCGTCTAGTAATTATACATTTAGAGGCGGAATGGTTTCAATCAAGTCTTTTCTTTTTCAATCATAATTTCATTCTAGCGTTTTGCATACCAATTGACCCACATTACCGTTGGCTATTGATTCCCCTCTGATTGGAATATTCAAGTCAATGCTGAATGTGTTTAAACAATGGCAAGATGGATGCATGTTACTCTTGTTGAAATTCATTTCCATTGATGTGAATTATTTTAGTTTACAGCCTAATAACTGAAATCTGTTGATGCTAAATGCTACAAAAAAGTTTAAACATACTTCTTATAAATCTTGCTTAGGGAAAAAAATCATAGGTATTTTCAACCAGTAATTTTTAAGATTTCAACAAAAAAAATGTGACTTTCCGTATTAATCTATGGTAATGTCCTTTAAAGGTCATCAAAAATCCAAAACCGTATGAAATATCGATGGAGGAGCGTGTATGAATACAAAAAGTAGTATAAATCATTGAGAGGAATCAAGAGCGGTATGGTTGTTTATGAGTGAGTGTAGAATGTTACGCATTTATTACACAAGAGTAAATCCAACTCTAGCAGACGTTGAAATTTTACTTTTTGCATGTGAAATCACAATTGTGTTGAACTTTCAACCTTGAGTGTCATTATGTTTAACTGTGAACCTTGGGTGTCATTATGTTTAATTGTCAACCTCAGATGTCATTATGTTTAACTGTCAATCTCGGGTGTCATTATGTTTAACTGTCAAACTTGGGTGTCATTATGTTTAACTGTCAAACTTGGGTGTCATTATGTTTAACTGTCAATCTCGGGTGTCATTATGTTTAACTGTCAATCTCGGGTGTCATTATGTTTAACTATCAAACTTGGGTGTCAGTATGTTTAACTGTCAAACTTGAGTGTCATTATGTTTAACTTTCGGTCTGCGATGTCATTGTGTTTAAATTTCCAGTCTCTGGTGTCAGTATGTTTAACTTCGTTGTGTTTAGCTTTAATTTCAATCTTTGGTGTCATTATATTTAAATTCCAATTTTTGAAGTCACTGTATTTAACGTTGAACCTCTGGTGGCACTGTGGTCATGCCACTATACGGACCTCCGTGGCCGAGTGGTTAGAGCATCGCACTCAAAATCACAAGGTCTCTCACCTCTAGTCGGCGCGGGTTTGATTCTTGTTCGCGGCGATATATGTGAGAAAATTTGCCAGTTTACTTTTGCAAGTTCGGTGGTGTCTTCCCGGGTACCCTGTATCTGGATTCTCTTCGACCAATAATAAACTGTACGCCATCAGAAAAATGACAAAATGGCGGGAAACAACAATAATCAATCAATCAATCTGATGCCATTGTGTTTAACTTTCAACCTCTGATGCCATTGTGTTTAACTTTCAACCTCTGATGCCACTGTGTTTAACATTCAACCTCTGATGCCATAGTGTTTAACTTTCAACCTCTGATGCCACTGTGTTTAACATTCAACCTCTGATGCCACTGTGTTTAACTTTCAACCTCTGATGCCATTGTGTTTAACTTTCAACCTCTGATGCCTTGTGTTTAACTTTCAACCTCTGATGCCTTGTGTTTAACTTTCCACCTCTGATGCCTTGTGTTTAACTTTCAACCTCTGATGCCACTGTGTTTAACTTTCAACCTCTGATGCCTTGTGTTTAACTTTCCACCTCTGATGCCATAGTGTTTAACTTTCAACCTCTGATGTCATTGTGTTTAACTTTCAACCCCTGATGCCTTGTGTTTAACTTTCAACCTCTGATGTCATTGTGTTTAACTTTCAACCTCTGATGCCACTGTGTTTAACTTTCAACCTCTGATGCCACTGTGTTTAACATTCAACCTCTGATGCCATAGTGTTTAACTTTCAACCTCTGATGCCGTTGTGTTTAACGTTCAGCCTCTGATGCCACTGTGTTTAACTCTTGTGAACAAATGATAAGCAGATGAGGGAAGCTAGTTGGATTTCTAAGAGATGGAATGTGGTCTTAAATAATTTTATCTTGTCCACTCACATGCCTGAACAAACCATTAAGTTTAATCCCTTTTTTTACAGTAAGAGAACGATATCTATAGGCTTTGGATAACCCTGTCTCTTTAATACTTTAAACAGCAAAACTAAACGAATGTCCTTTTATACTTTGTATATCACACCTAAACCACGACAAAGCAAGGAAATAACGTTATTTTTCACTGCGTAAATCCACAATATTTCACTTACGAGTTTCAATGTCTTACAAATATTTTGTTGAACTAAAAATAACCTAAAATACTAAATATGTCGTTTATTGTCTCTTTTTTTAATTTGCATGAGAGACAGCGATTTCAGTAATCAGAATATACCTATATCTGAACGAAGACTATCATTCTAAACTGATGCATGTCTACATCACCAAATGCCTATAAACATTTCAAGCACTCCGTTTATGGAGATAAAACGTCTTTATTTTAAGGAATGTATATTTCTAAAACTATAGTGGATGGTACCATCTGAATGGCAGTTGACGTTTTCCTTCACCATCAAACATTTCTGATGTGCTATCTGTCAAAAAAGTAACGTTTATTTGGTAAAACATTATTCTTTTGGAAATGCTATTTCAATGACGTCACTGTTTCTACATTATTTGCAAGATATTAGCAAAGTATGAATGTTTACAGGGATTAGTTTGTACTACATGTGTATGTATAGATAGAATAAAACTAGAGAATACAGCGGCGACATATTTTACACAAAGATTTTGATATCAGTTTAAGATGCTTACCATACACTTTGTTGTTGTTGTTATTATTATTATTATTATTATCATTATTATTATTATTATTATTTAAAAAGTAAAGAAAAGGAACGCACGTGCAAAGCTTAAAAATCACTTTACAGTGCATATCTTTAAGCAACTGCCTCTAGAGAATACCGACCTTGATTTTACGTGTACTTCTAGATTTATCTAAACTGAAATAACGTGTTTTTTAAATCACTTCCATTTACAAATCTTAAGCATTTAATAATGCACAAAAACATGCTCACGCATTCTGTTCATTTTTTTTTCTTCCGGCCAATCAAAGGTCATCAAATTAGATTCAGTTATTAGAATCAAAGCACACCTGACTGTTTTGATTTCAGACAAGTAACTGCTTTTTAAGCACCTCTTTAATTATTGTACCGTTTCTCGAAAACAACAAAGGAGGTATTTGAATTCAACATTATTTTAATTTCCAAATTTTTGCATTGATGAAAGTTTACCTGATTCAAGCACATTAGCTCGCAGACTAGTAGGCGACACAATAAATTGTATAGATTAGGGCTCATAATTGTAGAGTAATATATACATGCAAAGATAAGACGTTTGATATAAAACATCTTATAATACATGCCATTTTGCCATATTAATAAGGCATAAATAACGAATGTTAATATTCATAACCAAATAAAAGATAATGTTAATAAAATAGATTTATCCTTAAATAATGGAATATTAAATCAGGTGAACCAAACACGTGTAGATTTCTTGAGAAAACATTTCTATCTAATGCACTCATTTAAGATAGCGACATCAACGACTCTTAAGACACACTCGATGTCGAGAGTCCTCTAGATGTGAAATGTCGGATGTTTTGTATTC
This sequence comes from Ostrea denselamellosa, assembly GCA_024699665.1. Classification (NCBI taxonomy): domain Eukaryota; kingdom Metazoa; phylum Mollusca; class Bivalvia; order Ostreida; family Ostreidae; genus Ostrea; species Ostrea denselamellosa. The sequence goes on from JAMZEH010000068.1 coordinate 7,103,834, forward strand.
CCTGCATAATTAAAAATGACATGAAATATCAAAAATAAATGACAAATCGTGTGTCTACAATTGATTACATACCTATCTAATTCTGATGCATGTCTGTCACATGTTGACTTTCGTTGTTTTGGGGGTTTCTTTGTTTTTTTTTTTGTTTTTTGTTTTTTGGTTTGTTTTTTGTTTTTTGTTTTTTTTTTTTGGTTTTTTTTTTGGGGGGGGGGGTAACATTGTGTCAGTCTCATTTTTCTAATTTCATTTATTTAGCTGTACTTACAAATAATCGATAGATGGATTTTAGTTATTTACATATTCAACTCAACGGAAAACAATAAATAAGTCATAGAATGGTTAAAGTACTTCGACTGTTTACAATATCACATATTTCGTAAATCTTTTGCAGTTAATTTCATTTAACCGATGAGCGTTAAGCATAGGTCTAAATCTGTGGTACTTCACCTACAGTTGGTGACGTCTCAATACGAGTGAAAAATTCTCGACGGGACGTAAAACAAACAAAAACCTGGTATATCCAAGGGTTCGCGTTTGCCTTACTCTAAATTTTGTATTCTTCAAATTCATCATTTTTCGTTATCTTTACTTTTTCATCATGTTTATTTACATGTATTTCAGACAGATATACTGTATATTATACATATACGGCTGATAATTTTCTTGACATAAGTTTTAGAAACATTTCCAAATTATTTCATCCAAACGCATGACTAGAAATTATTTGCATTCAGTGATGGTGCCCTTAATGAGATAAAAACATTGCTAATGTGCATAATTTTGCAAATGATATGTAAAAACAAAGTTAATTATAATGATTTCAAATGATTGCAGTGGAGAAGAACCGGTCTGACTTCGTATTAAATGCATGCTTTTATTCAGGTAATCGCACGTATGGACCACAAACAACAGACCTTTTCGAAAATAAATACCTCTTTTATGCACAGAAAACTGTCACGAGGAAAAACAGGGAGAGACTGTTGAAAATGTACCATGATAATTCAATTACACCATAGTGCTTTTCAAATTTAACTTTGGCACATGTAAAATATATAAATGCGCGTGTTTTGTCCATATACATCAGATGAAAAGAAAAAAAAGATTTTCTGTTTTGCTTATAAACTTTAAATACAGTATGGTTTTATCCCCTTCCTTTTAAAAAAAAAAAATACAGGGATGAAGGGAAGTAAGAATGTAATTAAGCATTGGTAATTAAACAAATTGTACGTGTGAAGTGAGAGAGGTTACATGATTCATCACGACACACGGTACGAACTGCAGAGAATGTTACCTTAATATCATTATACAGAATACACACTGCTGACGACAAATGTGAGAAGTTTGATATTACAAGCGCTAGGTTTATTACGGCCTGTCAAACGTTGCAGTATTTGATCTTTTCCATGTGTATTGTAAAATTTTTCATTTTGTATTCTATATTTTCTATCTATACTGTTTAGTTTTCCATTTCATTTTATATATATATATATATATATATATATATATATATATATATATATATACAGAGAGAGAGAGAGAGAGAGAGAGAGAGAGAGAGAGTATATTTATTCTATATTTTTCATTTGTATTGTATAATTTCCATTTATATTGTAATTTTTTTATTGTATCAGGGATTGTTTATTATGGGTCGGCACGAGCCGGTTCAGTTTGAGAAATCGCATGCGCTTCTGTGGGACAAATATCTATTACCACGATGCGTTCTGATGAAGAATGAGGTTCTTTTATTCATTTATTTTTTTTTTATCAAGATCTATACATTATTTTTCTTCTTTTGGCCACAGAAAACAAAATTCACGATATGATATGTAAAACTAATTTACCAGTGTTTATGATCCACATACTATCGCGAGATTCATCAAGGATCAAAGTCTATATATAGCGATGACGTCATAACCTTTTAAAAGTGATTTGATCTACTAGCGCCACATCTGTTATTCACTATGCAAGTAGATGTTATGAAAAATGCTTGATTAATTAATTATAAATTTTTATCACAGTAATTTAAATAATTATAGATTTTTATGACCTATTTTCTGTAAGTAATGTTTGGAAATTTCATTAGTTGGTTTGCGGTGCAAAAAAGTAAAATATTCAATAAATATATGAAGACTAGGTTAAGGAGTCGGTATAGTGTATATGATTAAATTGTAAAAAAAAGTGTTCAATTCTAAAATAAAATCATGCTTATGGCGATTTTTCGCCGCATACTTGCATACGACTATTAAATTTCATACTATGAAGGGTGTTTATAAATAAAATATAAATTAGTACAATGTAGTTTACAGTATATTATTTACCTTTAAATTGTATAAGACTCTTCATTGTAGGAGTTTATAGAAAGCGTAATCTGCTACACGCTGTCCTCAAATTAAATTGTTGAAAATAAGGTATATTACTCTGTCAAACACTCTGAGTTGGTTGTATATTGTTTAACGTCCCGCTCAAGAATTTCACTCAAGTGGAGACGTCACCATTGCTGGTGATGAGCTGCAAATTAAGAACTATGCTCCGCGCTTATGGCCTTTGAGCGGGAAGGGTTCTTTATCGTGCCACACCTGCTGTGATATGGGGCCTCGGTTTTTGCGATCTCATCCGATGTACCGCTCCATTTACTCACCTCCTACGACAAACAAGGGGTATCAAGGACTTATTCTAACGGAACCCCACGGGAATTAACGACACTGAGCGATATATAATGATATGCAGAGTTCAATATAACAATGATGTCGGCACTATAGATTACGGTAGATGCAGTTTGACTCCCTGATTCATCTACGTGAAACCCTTTTCATTTTTTTCAGTACGTTTCATGATGATTGGTCGGATAAGTACTGATTTGTATTAGATATTGTTGACATGAACAATTTGATACAGTGATTTAATACAGTACTACTGTGTTGTTACAGTAAGCTAATCTAAAGACTTACATACTTTGAATCCCGTAAGGATCCGGGTTACAATAGATTCTCAGTACCCCTTGTTTTGTCGTAAAAGGCGACTAAATGGATGAGACCGTAAAAACCGAGGCCCCGTGTCACAGCAGGTGTGGCACGATAAAGATCCCTCCCTGTTCCAAGGCCGTAAGTGTCGAGCATAGGCTTTAATTTTTCAGCCCTTCACCGGAAATGGTGACGTCTATATGCGAGTGAAACAATTCTCCAGAGGGATGTTAAACAGTATACAACCAACGTTGTTTACAACACACTGTGATAACTTTGTCTGTTTGCCGGTTTTACGTTACACGTCGAGAACGATTTACTGATATTGAATCCTCCCCAGCTATAGATGAAGTGCTACAAATTTAAGCCAGTGCATCAGAGTTGTGGTCAAAGTAGTGACGTTTCTTTATCGTGTCAACACCTGTTGCAACATGGGAATTCAACTACTTTGATGTATCGTTGAAGCATCTCATATGAAGGATGATTTCATCACCGAAAGTGTAATGCAAATTCGCAGTTATTATATATATATATATATATATATATATATATATATATATATATATATATATATATAAATTCTTTTGGATTTTTAAAAATAAATCTTTAAAAAGACTTTTTTTTTCTTTTTTCTTTTTTTGCAAATAAGATATTTTAATGTCCAAATTTCACTGTAATTTGATTTATTGTCTGACTATCTGTAAAAACAACCCAGTAAGATTCAGATTTAACCTCTAGTTTTTACTACGAACTCCGTTCGGAATTAATTCAAAATTTGATCAGACTTGCTTCAAATTAAAAAAAAAATATATGTGATAAAATTTCGGAGTTTTTATCATATTCATTTTAATCTCTTTGTAAAATATATTTTTCAGAAGAAAATATTTTTTTACCTGAGTCTTTCTGGCCTGTTTGATCAGAATCATTAAAGTTTCTTTATTTCTCACCATTCTTGTGAATGTACATATTATACCACTCCTAGCTACAGAATCTAAACCAGTAACACCGATCTCAAGATGTATTTTCAGACCTGGGTTGGAAATATGGAAATAGAAAAAAGGTTTCAACGGTCAAAATTTAATGCTGACATTTATTTTCAAGAGCTGTTTCTATTCCTATCATTAGCTGTAAAGCTTTTACAATGCTGTGGTTTTAGACGATGATTAAATATGCACTGTGACCTTACAAGGACATTTGCGAAGTTCATCTACACCGACTTCATGTTAACCTTCTTTTTCATCTAAATGATTTTGTGTTCATGCACAAACACATTTGCGTTTTAAAAATCGGTTATAAAAGAAGCACTTTCTGAGAATTTTAATGCTTTTCTCGGCGTTTGTTAATTGCTAATTAATACATATACCATAGTTTCATTTATAAAAAGCTGGGAGTTGAATTTAATACTTACATATACCGGTTTTCCATATTTTATACAGGGGACCAAAATAATTGAAATCTATTTTAGCATTTGAAATTTAATTCTGACGTGTGTGGTGATATATTGAATTATTGTCTAAAACTTTCAAGCTTGTGGAGCTAAACAGAGCGTGGATGTTAACATGCCACATAGAACCTTTTGAACCCCTTATGGTCGATTCGTCGTAATAGTCCTGGTAATTTTATGATGCTTATACATGATCTCCGTTAAAGGTCATATTCACCCTTGTAGCGATACATGTAATATACACTCAGCTCCCATCTACACGTGCATTAAAAGATTCATTCAACTTTCACTTACACGTGCAATATAAGTTACACCCAGCTCCTATTTACACGTGTATTATAAGATGCTTTACCATAGACATATATAAGATATGAAAAACAGGGGGGGGGGGGGGTATAAATGCAAGTAACTTTGACCTCTGAAAACAATAAAACAGCAAAATTATATCAAATGCTACATAAACGAAACAAGTTGTGAATCTTTAAGAGTCCAGAAATGTAATTTATCGTTAAATGAACATAAAGGAAACCTAAAGGAAATTCCAATCAACTTTTTTTTTATAAGCTGACATTAGAATTTTAACCCCAGTTTGTTCAAAGAAATGACATCTTCCATCATTTATGTTAGAAGGTATACATTAATTTGAGTTACTTCCAATAAAACTATATACTCAACGTCGTCATGGTGTTATGCTTATCTTTTTATCTCCATTTAGGTGAATCATTTTCCATTTCTTAAGAAGATAAAAGGAAATATAAAAGTATTATGAATATATATATTAATGGGCTTCATTTTTGCTCACTATCAGAGATTGATGAGAAACAAAGATTTCATGTTGTGTTTTGTATGACAATGACTGTCACGTGTTTAACAAGACTTCAATTTATCAATCTGTCAGTGTGATCTATTCCTACTAATATATGTTTCCGCGTGTAACATATTAATAATCGTACAGTTACGAAATCTTCTGACAAGACAAATTTCCATTCACTGCCTGAATATCACAAATAACATTTTTATTACAATTCATTCTATTTTCATGCCTCCTTATCAAAATAATTGTATTATGATATAACATTTGATTTATAAGTTTAATATATGTTTCAGGCTCTTAATGCATGGTGACATGGTTTATTTATAATATTCCCCATTTCTCAAATTTCAGATTTATCAAGAGTAACAAAACAGTGATTGTTGTTCCCTTGTCATCCGTACGCACTCGAGAGTCTCGTGCAGAATACGTTTTATTGTCCACAATTCTGAAAAAAAGAAAATATGACAAAACATCGGAAAAAATGAAAAAAAGGACACAATTCACTCGGATATTTGTATCATATTCCTTCAATGAGAACCATATCTATCTATCTAATCTATCTATCTATCGAGATATATATATATATATATAGACATGTGTCACCTCAAAATGCTATTAATTTTTCTATGTCCATGCTGCATGACATATATATCTAGAAATAATTTCAAAATTAATTCCATTTCTTACAGTACACGAAGGCATGAACTTCGACGCTTTACGCCAGTATATTTAAGCAATGCGTTAATATAAAAAGTACGCTGGCGTGAAGTGCTGCTGTTCATACCTTCATGTATTTTCTAAAATGACCTTTATTTTCCTATATACATTTTTGTATCAATATATTTCTAGCCATTAAAATATTCTTATATATTAATTAAGATTCATACGCACATTGTTCACATTCATGAAGAAATAGCTATCATTTCAATTGGTTGGTCTGTTGTATATTGTTTAACGTCCCGCTCGAGAATATTTCACTCACATAACGACATCATCATTTCCGGTGAAGGGCTGCAAAATTTAGACCTATGCTCGGCGTTTATGGCCTTTGAGCTTGGAGTGACCTTTATTGTGCCACACCTGCTGTGACACGGGTTTCGGTTTTGCGGTCTCATCCGAAATACTCTGTCTTTTAGTCGACTCTGACGACAAGCAAGGGGTACTGAGGATCTATTTTACCCCGGATTCCCACAGGGTAACGTTATCAAAGGTAAAACAATAGAAGCGAAAATACTACTGACAATGTAGGGCTTGTGAATCCTATCGAACTGGTATGCAGTGTGCACAATTCAATATATTGTGTCGATTCATTCATATCTTTACTTTAGAACTAACTTCACGAAAGGTGCCGAGAGGTGATATTTAATTATTAATTAATTTGCTCTTAACGATCAAATTTGAAATGTTTATTGGAGGATATCCTTGAAATATAATTAATCGATACCCATGTTACTGGGTCCAGTTATGCACTGAATGTAAATATGGGATCATGTTTTTTTTATTATTATTATTATCATTTTGATAAACGTGATATAACACATATGATTCCATAAAGGTTTCTCTTTAATTAAAAAGAAATCTATAAAAAGACACCATTTTAACATTTTGTTTCGTAAATTACTATTCCAAATAAAGATTCCGTCTCTTTCCAGAATAATAGAATAAATAATCCCTTAAAACTGCCCTTCTTGATACTGTATTTTACGAACTCTAAATCTTCATGATCAAAATAGAGAGCTAACGCCGAATGTGACCAGTTAACAGGGGATGCTTACTCCTCTTAGGCATATGCTCCCATTTCTGGTGTGACCAGGGGCCATTTTTGTCATACTCTTTGTTTTGTATTCTTTGTGGGATCCTTGAGATTGATAGCTGTTCGTTATCTTCGCTTTTAAAATTAAAATGACGTGACACCTTGGTGGTAGAGCGTTCGCTTCATTAACCGAGACATCGTGAGTTAAAGCCCCGCTCATAACATACTAGACCTCATACTTAAGATGTAAACATAGGTAGTAGTTGCTCCTTCGTCAAACGCGCCCCGTGGGGATCCGGGTGGTTAAAATAGATCCTCAGTACCCCTTGGTTATCGTAAGAGGCGACTTAATAGGGCAGTCCTTCGGATGAGACCGCAAAACCCGAGGTTCCGTGTCACAGAAGGTGTGGCACATTAAAGATCCCTCCCTGCTCAAATGCCGTAAGCGCCGAACATAGGCCTAAATTTTGCAGCCCTTCACCAGCAATAGTGACGTCTCCAAATGAGTGAAAAATTCTCTAGCGGGACATTAAACAACATATAATCAATCAATAATTCGTCAAACGCACAGTATTTAAAAGCGAGAATCACGGGTTTTCCGGACATGACCTTAAATACGGAGGTCCCGTGTCGCGGCAGACGTTAGCAAGAGCTAAGCATAGGTCTAAATTTGTGGTACTTCACCTACAACTGGTGATGACTTATATTAGTGAAAATTTTCCACGGGACGTAAACAAAACTATTAGACAAAATCAAAGTAAAATGTACAGTTTGTCTGAATCCTTACCTTGAACTAAGTAGATCTTTTCTCAACACGTCCATTCTCCAGTATCTAGCGATTTTATTTCTTTGCAAAATTTCAAAGTATGAAATTAGTTATGAACTAGCCGTGCATACAAATGAAATAAACGCGTCCTCCATCGATGTAAATACGAAATTATGGACATCTTTATAATTTATCATTTTAGAAAAGAAATGTCATTTTGGAGGTAAATAATTTCACTCCTCACAGCAATGAGACTCCACGGCCAAACAACATCCGTTATATATAACGTGCATATGTTTTCGGTTTTAGTCCAAATTCCATTTTAGCAAATTGTGGTGTGATCTTTATGAATTTTAAAATGTGTCGAAGATCACGAGCTGCTTTTGTCACATTTCTAAAATACGAGGGTTGTTCCGTAATATCGTGGACAATGCGTTTTTAATGAAGAATAAACCACGCACAAATCTATCATATTTGAGTATAACTGTATATATTAAAGATTCGTGATGAGATTTTTATTTTCATTCGAGTGGGAAAGAGGAACCAAGAGCACTGCTTGAAGGGAAATATATGACGTACTCTCTATTCATATACAAATAAGGGACATGTTTTCCACAACTTTAACCCACACGGCTAGTTTAGTCAGCGTAAAATAAACGAGTGGGATAAAGAAATTCATCTTGAATTTTATCTGTTATAATGTGTAAACAAGCGAAGAACACGATTCAAAAGAAAATGAAATATTATTAATATGTGGAAATGTCACGGTTTTTGGATGCATGTAAATAGGTGATATAATGAAGCACGAATCTCGTTGATATTTTACATCTGAGTCATTGTAGTGTATGCTCTGAGATATGAAAAAGAAACTATATCCTGGTGATTTCCTTACGTCAAATGAAAAACTCGCATTAATAAATGATAATCATCAACTTCATGAATTTGAAAAATGACCAAGCGCACGTGTTGTTTGCTTATATATATGTGTGTGAGTGTGTGTGCAGTATTTATGTGACGAGAAAGGGAAACTGATAGTTCAGCCAATATCCACGTGTCTTCTACAACTTATGATTTCTTAAGCTTGATATATTTTTTTTCAATGCTCTGTGGCAGCTTGACATCGATGTCAATGGTTCATATACCTGTTTCCCATGCCATACCGTCAACAACGAGCACCACGTACTATGTTCGATAGCAGTTGATTTATAGTATAACATTAATATATATACCGTGTGAAATATAATTTTAGACTTTAGACAATCGACTGTTTGATAGGAATTGATCGGTGGATAGCTTACATTTGATCTTTATAGTGGATAAGAAGACTATTTTTATCAGAACTTTGCATACATTACACGTTCGAGTGAATGCTATCTGGAAAACGGAAATCATTTTCTTCATTTTCGGTGTGATTATTGCGAAGACCAGACGTGCATGCTTCTTTGGATTTAATCTTTCCACATTATCCTAAGATCTGGACATGTGTCATTCGACTAACAGGCTCAGAAACAGCATTGTATATGACCATTAAAGTACCGGAATTTTCTCACTGAAGAACCTTAATTAACAGTTTGAATTAATATAGACTTTTCAGTTGATATCCTCATAAGATTGGGCAGCATGGTGAGTTCTTTTTCATTTCATTAACTTTTTTGTTATTTAATTCCTTTCTCTGCAAACAATTTATTGCATGTCTATTGGTCACTTAACTAATAAAGCTAAATTTATAATTTTATGTGCAATATATTTTTAACGGATCGAAAAAAATAAAAACCCAGACAAAGTTTATGGGAAAAACTTGCAGTCAATAAAACAGTTATTAGTGTTGGAGGATACAGTTTCTTGGTTGTACATTTTGGTACCTTAGATTCTAAATGACATTGATAATGCGATTCACCGAACACAAGATTATTAAACGTCAATTAATTTGAAATGCTGATGGTCCAATCGCCGACGGTGAAGGAAATGAAAAATCCTTTATATGAAAGAAATGGGTAGCAGAGAACATTACCATTTGTATATCATTAATTATACAAACAAAATATGTTATTCGAGGAGGAAATATTTTTTTATATTGGCAAATGTACGTTTATTTTATGTAAAATGAGACCACTGTGTCAAATACAATAATAGCTGAAGTGAATACATCAACATGTAAAACATAAAGATACCAATTTTGATGCACCAGACGCGCATTTCGACAAATAATGTATCTTTAGTGATGCTCAAGTCAAAAATGTTGGAAATCCGAAATAAGAACAAACTTGGAAAAGTTGAAAGAACCAAAAAATACCAAATACTGGAACAAAATCCGGCTAAGGATCAGAGCTATGCATGAGGGAGACATTTAATTTTCAAACTAATTTCTTAATTTTATCGTAGGAATTTTTATCCGTATTTGCATGCTAGTACCGAAGTACTTAGTAATCAAAACAAACTGTCTTACCTATCATTTATCGTTACAATTATCATTTATTGCGTTCCTATCAAGTTATTTGGGAATAATTTAATTTCTTTTCTTTCTTATTTAAAAACTTGAAATATTAGGTCAAGACAATGTTTTTTTTTCAAACCATTATTCTGATTTCTGTTAATTCGCTTCAAAATAATACTTTTATTAGTATTTTGAATCAAGAGCAATAAAACAGCTTAATGGCGTATATAAATGCGCCCCTGGGACGTACTGCTTTGTGTCTGTAGCTGTAAATTCTCTTAAGTGTGACATGTCTAAAAAATTCTAAATTGCATTTTCCAAATTAGGTAAGAAAAATGAGAGTTCTTATTTTTCGTGTCAGGATTAATGATTGCTGTGGTGGATGAAGATAATGGCATATTAAGGGAGGCAATTAACGCTCCCTGATTACGGAGACAGACGAGCCTCGTTTCATTATGCTCTCTATCGTAACAAAGCTCTCGTTTTACATATGTTTGCATCAAGACTGGCCTAGTGATATATGTGTATTATGCCAGGTCAAAAATACTATCGTGCAGGTCTTTCTCACCTTCTCACCGAATCCCAGTCACGAATGTCATCGCACGTTTTTTTTAAAGTTGTTTTTATATTGTTATGTTTTGTTATTTTAGTTTATTTTTTATTCCATTTCTTTTTTTTTTTCGTGTATCTGTATCTTACAAATCTAGATATATCCGTTAGTCTTTCATATTACTTTTACAATGCATCTTCAATACTATAAGGGGGCCTCCGTGGCCGAGTGGTTAGAGCATCGGGCTCAAAATCACAAAGCCTCTCACCTCTGTCGGCGCGTTTTCGAATCTCGACCGCGGCGTTATGTGAGCAAGTTTGCCAGTTTACTTGCGGAAGGTCGGTGGTCTCTTCCCAGGTACATTGTATCTGGGTTCTCTCCTCCACCAACAAAAACTGGACGCCACCAGATAATTGAAACATTGTTGAGTGTGGCGGAAAGCAATAAATAATCATAATAATCAATAATCAATCACTGTATACAGTAATCCAGTAGCGTCTGAACTGCTGAGAAAAAGCCCTCTCCCACCTAGCATGAAATTGTATCTTCGTCTACTGTTAATTTCAAATTGCAATGTACAACACTGTGCAATTAACAATAGGAATAAGTCTTAGGACGCTTCCTTTGCAACCAGAAAGCCCGATTAATTCTCGATCCTTGCGTCGCATAAAACCTATGATGATTAGCATACTTAGTGGCAGATCCGCACACCAAGCACCCGGAATTAAGAAATGAAAATTACGGGTCATTCAGATATGACCTATAAAAACGAAAAACGCATGACGTGTTACGATAAAGATCTCTCACTTGAGCGTCATGCTTTGGACAAACTTTGTGGCACTTGTCATAAAGCTGGTGAGGTCCCTACAAGGGTAAAACATATTACAATAGAACGTTAAACTACATAAATACAAAATGAAAAAAAATAAGAAGTGATTTAGATTTTCAACAGGAAAACAAAAGAAAAAGAGATACATGGAATCTGCGTGGTCAGTATAAAGTTGTGACTGGGTTTTGGGTTCGATTCGGAAACTCTGATTCAGAGAGCTTGGTGGTTTTTCTAAACACATTGTCGTTCTACGAAGCAATACGTATCCCAAACATCAACTCCTACTGAAATACTGTGTACTTATAACTAATGTTAAATCAAATGCGAGAAAGAATCAGCAATACTAGAATTAACATTGTCACGATTCACCGCAATAACCAGGATAATTAATCTGTTTTTAAATCCATCCTTGATCAAAGTCTTTTTTTCATTATTGTAAAAAAAAAATGAACGAACAATAATCAATCTCATAGTTCGACACATAGACAGAATTGAGTCATGAAATTAAACTCCATGCGACTACGATGCCGCGCAATCAATATACTTTGTATTTGGAATGTCGTAACTAAATGCCCCGTAGAGATACAGATTAGAATAGGTCCTCAATACTCCTTGGATTTCATAAGAGGCGACTCGGGTTAGAGTAGATCTTCAGTACACCTTGCTTGTCGTAAGAGGCCACTGAATGGGACGGTCCTTATAATGTGATCGCAAAATCGGAGGTCCCATGTCACAGCAGGTGTGGCACGATAAAGAACTCTCTCTGCTCTAAGGCAATAATCGCTGAGCAAATGTCTAAATTTTGCAGCCCTTTACCGGCAATGATGACGTCCCCATAACAGTGAAATATTCTCGAGAGGGACGTTAAACAATATATAATCAATCAATTAATCTAAACCAAAAGCGGCAAACGTGACTCGTATCTGTCTTCCACATTTTGTTTTCGTAGATATTTCATTACAAGTAAAACATAGAAAATAAGATATAGAACAGTTGTCAATGTCATAAATCCTTTAGATTTTAAATACAAAACTGACAGTAGAGCAAACATGGATCTCTGAACGTATAAGAAGTTGAATTATGTGCTTAAGAGGAGTAAGTACCCCTTCCTGACAGATCACACCAACCGTGAAGCTTATATCTTAATAAGGTAAATGGAACGTAAATCACAGCATTTAACTTTATGATAGATTATATTTACAAATTAGATCATTATAACGATCATAGAACTTGCGGAATGCTCATTTTATTTTGAATTTTAACATCAACTCACTTGTCGGTATCTCGCCTCAATTTCAAAATTGATCATAAACAGAATATGCTCTCGATTATCAGATTTGTTGACATTATATGCAAGTGCTAATGGAATATTGCTGCGTAAATGCGAGGAGTTGGTAGGGTAGAGGCTAATTCCATCCTGTCTGTCATAACATCGATTTGCCCTTTACGTTTCTGTTAAATAAAGTATCGAAATATAAAGCAGTAAGTTTGTTTGTTTTTGTTTGTTTGTTTGTTTTACGTCCCGTCGAGAATTTTTCTCTCATATTGAGACGTCACCAGCTGTAGGTGAAGTACCACAAATTTAGACCTATGCTTAGCGCTCAGGGCCGTAGCAGTGAGGGTTCTTTAACGTGCCAACGCCTACCGTGACACGGGACCTCCGTTTTTAAGGTCATATCCGAAAGACCCGTGATTCTCACTTCTAATTGCCGAGCGTTTGACGAAGGAGCAATCACTACCTATTTTTCGTCTAAAGTTTGACGCGGTCATGGCACGAGCGGGGCTCGAACTCACGACCTCCCGGTTACGAAGCGAACGCTCTAACCACTGAGCTACCGCGACCGGTGAAAAGCAGTAAGAGAAGTACCGTGATACTCGCTTCTTTCTTGCATATGATCCATCATGTACATACTACAACTAACATTAGACAACAACATGGCATAAATAACGTTCCAAAAACTTCTGGTGTTATATGTAATGTTTATGGCATTATGGGAATTAATAATTCAAAATATCAGAATTCAATTTCATGTAATGACAATATCATAAAAGAAAAGGAACAAAACAGAAGAAACAATGTTTGGAAGTGGCACTAACTATATGTCTGCCGGATATTTTTTTTCAAGATAGGAAGCTTTATGTGGAAATATTTTTGACCAGAAGCATATCGTAAAATATAATACTGTTGTTTGTATTTTTAGAAGACTGGTCACGGGGCACAACTGATTCTTTTTGTCATATTCTGGAATGGACTCGTTTCCGCTGCAATTACTGGATATCAGGGTTTTATTACCCCAGATCAGAGCTCTGGTTCACTTGGTGGTCTCAGCAGTCCGACATTTGGTGGGAACGGAGGGAATGTTGCAGTCGTTGATAATGGCATACTTAATCCAAAACAAATTCATTCCTCTTCGTCGTCATTATCCAGTTTCAATAATTTCATAGATAAAATTCAGCAAGTTCCTGAACAAATACCACTCGCGTTGTCTTCTAACGACCCCGTTTCGTCTGCGGTTTATCATTCGGTGCCACTGACAAAGACCGAATTGCCTCTACCAACTGAAAACACGGTTGATGTTGCTATTATCCAGAAACAGACACCAAACGATTCGCCATCTAGAAAACCATCTATAGCAGGTCAAATAGACGTCAATGATCAAAAGAGAGCATTCACTGTTGACCAGCCGACAGTGAAAAAAGCTGTTAACAGGCGAAAAACATCCCCAGGAAGACACAATACTCCATCCCCTCAGCCAACGGAAGCTACTAGCATAAAGCAAATAAAGCAGAAGGGAACAAAGCCACAGTCCATTCGATTCATGAGTGGTAACGAAGTGTTTAGACCAGGTCAGAGGAAAGCTATTTATAAATTCACTGGTACATCTTTCACAACATCCCCTAGACAGACAAAACGACCTACCCAAGAGACAAAGGCGCCGAGGATTGACACACCACAAGAATCTAATAAACAAAATAAAATGATGAAACACACGGCGTTTGATAGAATCATATTTGGGGAAATTTTTACCACAGAATCTCCCGTAACAATATGGAGGCAGAGTGTTGAGCGAGGTTTTTCCGACACAACAAAAAGTATTAGTGTACCTATTACAAGTCATTTTCAAAACGAGTCGCCGACAAAACCTCCTCAAAAGAAGTACTCATTTGTAAATCCAACTAAAACTACTCTTGATGGCTCTCACATTATCACAGAAGATAATCCACCCTCAGACATTATAATAAACCATCATGAAACTTCATTATCCGAGAGGACTAGAGCGTTAAACAGAAGTAGATATAACGAAGTATATCAAACTCAGAAACCCCCTACACAGCTAAGACAAAGGCAACCAATCAAAGCATCGATGACCTTATCCAATATGAAAGTAAAAAATAATAAGACACATCCGGTTGCTAACCCGACGCATGTTGTATCGGATCCATATGCGGTTGCAGACATTATATTAACCAGCAATAAACAAGGGGCTCTATTCCAAAATAGGGATGCTAATATTGCAAATCAAGACACCAGAAATCATCTTCAGAATGGTAATAGAGAAAATACCCATGGATCTAATCGTCTGCATAATTTCAATATTGAAAACCAAAAAGAAAAACCGATGAGAGAAATTGTAGACTTCCAAAATAGTGGACTAAGTTTAGGTTCATTTTCGAATACTCAAAATGTGAACTTAAACAGCCAGAAATGGATGAATAGCAATAGATTAGAAGCTACTCATCAAAAGAAAAAGTCTCCTGTAGCATCACATAGAACGCATAAAAACAAGGAATTGGTAGAACAGAATAGCTTGTCCGGTAAAACAGAACTCATAACAAGTCATGGGCAAACCGAAATTCCGCAAAAGCATGCTTCAATCTCAAAACCCCACTCATCGACATTACAAAGACAACCGAAGGCCAACAATCATTCTCAGAGAAGACATAGTATATCTCGGAACACAAACACGAACGGAAATCCACCTCGCCAAAATGTGCAGTACCCAACTAAGATTCAAAAATTATTTTCACAGGCGGAACAGCAACAACAAAAAGGCATGGAAACATCGGTTAAGGATAAGATACAATCTTTAAATGCACAACCGAATCGCCATTCTCACTTGCAAAGCAAATCACACACTACCCGGTCACGCGGTAAAAATCAACACAAACACCATACTCAGACCAGAAACCGTGCCCATGTTCCAAGTGTTCCTCAGCAGAAAAAGGAAAGAAGAAGAATCTCGAACAATGCGGTAGGTAGGTCGCTTTCAGACCCTGGGGTACATGTATCTAATATTCAACAGAAGGTTATACAGTCTCAAACTGGTACAAAAAATGAACTTCGACATATGAAGCAACCAATAAGAAACCAAGAACAACTTCAGAAACAATTTTTAAAACCGGAAGTAGACAATGTTCCTTACACAATCGTTGATGTACCACCGTCCCCCGCAGAATATTTTCATAAATCAGTTAGTCATATTCCACGATCTGAAAATGTAAAAAGTGTCCACAAAATACAGTCTACCAACAGCTTATATAGAGATCAGAATTCGCACAATTCAGGATCGCTCCGAGCTGAATATAACTTACGAAATGACGTTGTGGAAACTAGACATTATAACCATCTGAATGAGCTTCCATTTACCAACTCTTTAAGTCAGACAAATACTGCAGCAAACAATAAAAGACGCCCAGAACAAAGTGTTTTCCAGATGGAGAATGCCAATGCATTATATCCTAAAGGTGATCAGCATCACAGGCCACAGAACCAAGCGGCAGCGACAAATGGTTATCAGGAAACTCACCAACAGGGTCAAATCAATATGATCAACCACATGGCAGCGAAAATAAATCCACTGGATGCTCCGACGATAGACGCATCATTCAATATTCCAAAGGAATTAATTAGCAATCCAAATATCCAAATGTTGAATATTGAAAACCCTGTACAAAGTGGATACTCATTGGATGGTATCAATATCTTGGACATCAAGCCCATAAAAGGGTTGTCACCAGACATTGTTCAGATTTCGAAAGTGACAAACAAAATACCCATCATAGAAATTCCAATTAACTACAATTATTATGACACAACGACTGTTCCAGTTGTGCACTCAAATACAAATTTACATACAGCTTCCTCCTTAGCATCTCATGGCCACGCTTCACAAACAGCATTCACCAAAGCTCCAGAAATATTCCAGATGACTACCAAACGATGTAAGTCCATGTATATTACTTACAAAAAGAGAATTGTAAATGACATTTCATGTATCTAATGGTAGGATATACATTTCCTTGGCATCTCAATATGCACACCTTACTACTCACTTTTCTATATGGAATTTTCTCTAATGATTCACCAAGTTATTTATATTAAAAGTGTTTTTGTGAATTTATTGTCAACAAAATTAATGATTATCCAGTTCTAGCGTTTTTCTTAAGTTTTCAGATTAACACACTATGAGTAAATTCTTGCTTTCTTATTTTTACAGCATGTTCCTATGAAGCTAATCCTTTTAACAAAAATCAGTATGCCATGAGCCATTCCGAAGCCTTGGCTGGAAGGTTTACGTCAGAATGTCCTGCAGGGCTTCATTTTCGTGCAGATAGATGTCGCTGTGATTGGCCGGAAGCGCCTGGCAACTCAAACGGCAAATGTAAGAAAACGATGTTTAGTAACATATTATTTTCTAACATTTTTACTTAAATGTTCTATCGGTATTCAAACAAATTATCAAGGCGTGTGCTATTCGTACTGCAATTTAGAAATTTAGCGATTCATTACGTAAAAAGCTATTTTCAGTTTAAATACACAAAATGTTGATTATTGGAGATATCTAAATAGTTGGGGTTTTCTATTGAAACATTATATCCCTCTGTAAGCAAATGTTGCAATTATCAAATCGAAATTCAGGGAATCGCCAGGATAGGATTTTAATTAAGCAAAGACCTTTTATCTTTTTGACATGGTCTCACAAATCAGATCTTAATGACAGACTATGAATATAAAGCACATCTGCAAAACGTTCAATTTGATAGTTATTACAAAGGTTAACATTGCACATAGTAAATCATGCCCTTGTGACTTGCTCGTCGATGACTTATTCCTATCACACAACGCAATGTATCAAAAGGTTACATTGCATTTCATATTAATTAGATACAACAAATTACATAGCTTTATGAAATCATGTATAATTAATTATAGAAATCATCCATGAGGGGTCAAGTCCACACCATAAACATTTTTTTATTTAGAAAATATATAAGCATTAACATTTCTATACTGTCAATGTAGTCAAGTAAAGAAGGTCACATAATTAAGCTTACAGCGATTTGCGACTAATTTTATCACAGGCTTCAGGAAATATAAATCATAGGGAAATCGTTGTGGGTTAATGATGATTCCCACATACGACATCGATGTTTTGGTGAAATGATTTCAGAATGCACGACTGACTATGAACAACAATAGATAGTACTTACAAACATTAACTATTACTATATTACTAATTAGATAGAATAAATCAATCACAGGAATGAGATAAATCTATGTGACAAATTCAAGACATAATTTATTTTGCTTTTTTTTTTTCAATTTAATTTTATTATATTTGTTTCCAGCTTGTAATTACATAGTAAATCCAAGGAACCGGAAGCAGTATGCCAATAGCATAGAAGACGCCCGGGCGGGAAAGCTGTTTGACTGTCCAGCAACTTTACACTTTAGTGAGACGAAATGTCGCTGTGACTGGCCTTGGCCTTGATAGGTAAACAGTGTTAAATATATATGAAGGTTTCAGATGTCAAACTTTCCAAATTCCGAAAAGTACAGAATTATGAGAACAGTTGTGGATTATAATTTTATTGCATAATTTACGAAACTCAAATTGGTTACGGTCTGTGATTCGTAAAGTTTTTAAAATATAAAACTATAAGTGTATACTTTGGTATATAAGTGTAAGTACGCCACAATACTTTGGTATATAAGTGTATACTTTGGTATATAAGTGTATACTTTGGTATATAAGTGTATACTTTGGTATATAAGTGTAAGTACGCCACAATATTTTGAAGACAACTTTGTGTTTAGTGATGTTAGGATTTACACGTTTCTTTACATTTATACTAGTGTTGTATGTAGATTGATTCAGTCATCATGTGACCTCTATTTCGCTTTAGTGACATATAGTCGTTTTATGTTCTTGCGTAAAAGAGTTAAAAGCACGCTGTTGACGAGGTGGTCTAATCTCTTAGTTGCAAGTAGAAATGAATTACTTTTTATAATTACTCATTTACAATGTACATACATTATATTCAATTCCCTTGAATTTTCCTAATTTTCATGAACTTTTAAGAAATAAAAATATTCAAATCTATTACTTATTATTATTAATACATATATATTCATTTAATATTTAATGATACTCATTGACTTTTGGGAGAGATTAAAACTAGAAGAATGGTTTTTTTTCTAAATATCACTGTAACAATGTTTATGCATTAAATCATTTTGGACAATGAAGTCGGAACAATAAAATTCATCTAATTATCAACATTAATACATTCCTCGTCAACCGCAACGAATCGTGCTCTTATAGGTCTATAGTGTTCCTATTTAGAATGTTCATGTGAAAATTATTACCTAATGTCAATGAATACCTCTCTCTCTCTCTCTCTCTCTCTCTCTCTCTCTCTCTCTCTCTCTCTCTCCGAGATGTATTCTATATATATAACTTTAAGCACTTTGAAAACATTCCACTGTGGATAAGACTCTGATTAAGAATTCTATGTTTGAGCGTGCTTGATTTGATATATAGAAAACAATATTCTCTCTCTCTCCCTCTCTCTCTCTATCTCTTCTTACTAGGACGTACCACGTTCTACTACTGATTAGCTAACATCTTTGTATCAAATATGATTGAAATGCTGAAAATCTTTATATCGTTTTAGAAAACCAGCCTATGCACATCATAAAACATAAAACAACGCAAATATAATATATAAGCTATCATTCTTAAAACTCCTATAATTGCCCTTTTCTCACTAATACTGCAGAGATTAGAATAATTTAAAAATATTATTAATATCTTTTTTCAGTTTACCGCACGAAAAAAAAAAGATTCATGATTTTTTCAGCTAGCTATTTCTTTCTCGTTTTGACAACCTTATCATCTGTCCACACTAAAATTAATTATACCGAATCAAAGGTAGTTAAATTTAAATAAGGTCCGCGAAGAGACATACGTTTCACGTTTTTATATTTTTTGCTTTCAACCGACGGAGTTTAGAGGGAAACAGAAATAGATTTTAATTTCTCTTTCCGTGAGATATTTGTCAGGATAATTAACCCTTCTATCTCCGCCTGTCAGGGAGCACGCATGTGATAGGAATTTCAAATATGGCGTAAACCTTTTTACAATTACAACCTTAAATCAATTACAGCTTTGAAATCTCCAGATGGGAATTTCAAATAAATATATTTGAAGGTGAACAAAATTGTCAGATTAGTAAATAAGTCAGTAGTAGACCAATTTCAATACATTTATAAGAAATGAAAAATAAATTCAATTAAAAAAATATTGTTTACATAACAAATATGATAGGTTTATAAGAGTTCATCGACAATATCTCGGTCCTGTGACAGCAAGACATTTTCGTATTTTAGATATTTTTTCATTTGTTTTTTTTTTTACTGTGACATACTGTTTTCCAGTGAACATTTTCCTTTACTGTTTTTATTTTGACAGATACTCTATTGATACGATACTCCCGGTGATTATGCCGACATGGGAAGAGGTGGGGCTGGCCGGCCATTTGTAGGGCACTCGTTCTCAATTAAAGCGTGGACATACAGACATTTCCAGCGAAAAAACCAAAACATACAGTGATATAGAGTGCTATTGTGATAACTTATTTATGTTAGCGTAAAGTGTGCACATTATGAAAACTATTTCATTTGTTGTTTATAGATTTACGACGTTCGTTATCTTGGCCTTTTCCTTATGACTGTATTTTATATGAATGCTGTTTACATTTTTTTTTTCACTTGTGAGAATTTTCACTGATAGTTGTTTATGTACATTGTAACACATTGTATTTAATCATTGATAATTAATCATAAATCGTAAAACAACAAACTACTGAGTAACTTGTATTTGTTATGATTCCAAAAACTTCAGGATACAATCTTGAGACCCTTCTTATATACAATATCTTTAAAATCATCGCGAAGCGGATTATAAAAAGAAATGGTAAAGATGAGGAACAGTGAGCAATTTCATAACACCTTACGGAATGCAAAATTAAAGAGTTGGACAAACACAGAGCCCTGGATATACCAGAGGTTGTATCATATGCTTAGAAGGAGTAAGCATCACCTGTCAACCGGTCACACCCGCTATGACCTCTCTATCTTGGTCAGATAAACGGAGTACTCTGTAGTCAAAATCAGTGTGTAAAGAATGGTCTCAATTGGTATATAGCACGTCAGAGAGACGTTGATTCAATGACAGGCTGTATTGACACACTGGATCATTATGACAGTTGAAACTCGTGGATAATCAACTTACTTTAAACTAGCCTGCTTCAATAGACAAAATGATCATACGCAACACAATCTTGTGCATATCGAATTATTGAGAAGCATAAGCATAATAGACAGGTGATGATGGCATATTGCTACATAAATATGGTAAGTGGACGATGAAGAAGGTAAAGTCCTCCCGTTTGTCAGAAAGGTGAGTTGTTAGTTTGCCGTTAGCATCTATACCCCAAATAATATCTAAGTACAAAGCAAATGTGGAACTTTCTAATGGTGGTTTTTATTCTTATTATCTTATTATGATAATTGATGTCATGTTTCATTTACAAGGTCAGACTTGATCCACATGATGGGTTGTGGATTTAAGGAGAATGTAGGAGTTATACTTCTCTTTCATTTCTAAGCTGACAGAACACAGAATAAAACTCGGAAATAAGAGTACAAGTTGATGATTTTGCTATGAAAATCCATCATACTGAACTATTTTGCTTCATATTAAGCAAAGTTTTAATTAAGAGGATCATGCTTTTGATCCTCCCTTCCCTAGAAAATTAGAAAATATGTGCCTAACACGTAAAGTGATAGAATGGACGGTCCTTATTAGCATATGAATATCAAAAAGGAAGTCGTAGTACGCTAACAAGATTTCAAGTTCTTGGTTTTCGTTTCCTATAATCAATTTGACCTCCCTTCCCCATTTTCACATTAGCAATGTTAACCCAGCTGAGTTAACTCAATTGAAGACAAGGAGAGAGAGGAGTAAACTACATTTGTGATGCATTGTGGTCGATCAGCGACAGCGAAGCCGTGTTGGCCTACTCGAAATTGAATTTGTAGTTGCTGAAGACAAATTTCAACAGACATTCAAAAGATCTTGGGGAATTGATAGAGAACAAATAGATTAAGTCAACATTAAGTCATCATTAAGCTGCAGATCAGGTTTTTGCATGTTTTGGAAAGGAACAGTGACATGTTCATAATCAGGACTCCTGTTTTCCTAACATTACACCGACAGATTTGGATGAAGTGCAGGTAGGTTGTATTTTTTACCTCCAGGATGAATTAGAGATGATAAAACGAACTGACAGACTTTTTGTTCACTACATATATTTCTGTTGTAGGATTTTAATGAAGACTCGCAGTTGTGCCATGACACGAACATAATTTTTCGAGCCTCGAAACCAGTCTGGCTGATGTTGGTGATGATTGTTGCCCGGAAACAGCAGGTTATCATCATCATAATGTAAATAGGTCTGTAACTCTCCTTCCACGTCTTTGCTTTCAATTTCAAAGTCATCGTATAAATTCGACCTATTTCAAAAGTTGCAGTTTTAGTTGCAGACGGTAATTAAAATGAAACAACTGAACTATATGTTCATTATTTTGTTTTATTAATAAGAAAAATAACCTCCATATAAATGTTATGACACGTGGGTTTTTTGTTGTTTTTTTTTGTTGTTTTTTTTTTTTTTGTTTTTTGGGGGGTTGTTTTGTCAATGTGTACGCTAGACAATTTATATTCATGTTAGGGCACCATTCGAATTTGAAAACATTCTTAATCATTGCAATCTAAATTCATTGTTTTAAGATATGCGCCATGGTGACAGATACCTCTTTATAACTAATGCTCAAATGGAATATTTCTAGCAGCCGTTCTAAGCAGATAGAAATGTGTAAGCTGGGTCTTCCTTAACACTTATTTACCTTGTGACTACGTTTCCAATATACCAGCTGTGTCGTCGTCATCTGGAGTTTCGTTTCAAATTCTTTGAAAGCCAATCAAACAAAGGATACACTACAAACTTGTCAGCAGAGGGACCGACCTTTGGAGATTCATTGAAGATTGACATGGGATCAGCGATGCGTTGTGGACCTTTGACAAATTTGACTTTTTTCAGTGGCGTGTGTTGTGTTTGTTATGGATGGAAGGAAATGGGTTCAATTGGTTATAAAGGTGAACAACCTGGTTGTAGTATTATTTTCAATTTTCAGGATTATCTAAATTTACAACACAATATGTGATGCACTGAAAAATATACATGTATCACTCCCTATTTGCTCGGGGGAAAATGAAAAACGTTTATTATTTTAAAGCAATACAGGCTGTAACTAACGGTATCTTTCAACTACCTATATATGAACCAAAGAAACACCTATCGGTATAACTAATATAATCCCCAAGATCTGATAAAAATTCAGCAAAATAAAAAAGGGAATATTGATAGAGGGCTTACCAACAATAAACGACTCATATGAACCACCATGGCCTCGGACACCATCGTTGTATACTCGGACATGGGGATGATGATTGCTGAATATGATCGAGTTGCTGTGACCGTTGTGGTACGAAGATGGATACTGACGTGAGTAAATAAACAGTTCCTTTGTTTTAGCATATTGTTCGAATTATAGTCGTTAGGAAGATCTATTTTTCCGTTAGGTCAAATGCAGTCTGACGTGTTTCATACCAATTGTTAGGCCTTTCTTGGTACACTTATTCTGACTAAGGATTGCTCCGTTTAACAGATCGGGATGTAGGGCTGACGACTGGTGTAAGCGGTCGACAGGGAACACTTACTCCCCCTAGGCACCTGATCCCACCCCCGGTGTGTCCAGAAGTCTGTGTTTGCCCATCTCTTTGATTTGTATATTCTTTAGCAATTACGAGATTAGATACTGTTAGTTAACTTGGTCTAAAAGAGATTCGGATTCTGTGTGTAGCGGAAAAGGATCCATTCAGTGTGATGTTAGTATTAAACAAAAAGTCAAATGCATAATGAAATAAATTTTACATTAATCTACAATGCCTTTTTTTCATATTACGTACATAACGAAATATTCTTAGGGTCATCAAAATTTATATCAAATATATAGATTATAGTGCAAGCCAATCATCACGTAATTTTTTCACTATATATTTCGTTGAAAAATGCGTCTCAGTTTGAGAGAAAAATTCTCCAGAGGGACCTTGTACAATTTGGAGTCAACCAAACAACTAACCAAATTATCTCCCTGCACAAAATAATTATCCCTCCCCACGACGGTGCTACACCCTTGAAAGTCTGTCACTGCTATCGTATTGAAATGAGGATTCGTCATCCAAGGGAACGTTCGTCTACTCTTGTATTCTGAATGACAGCTACCCTATGTACCGCGCTAGACTTGCGATGTGATTTTGAAGCAATATTAGGCGTACCACTGGATGTATTAATCTGACATGTATGTCTAGACAATGTACATTTCTTGGACTGATGGGTTAAAATCCAGGATTGCTACGTTCAGTTAAAGTTAATATTTGAGTACGATTTTTCAAATGAGCAATTCTAATAATTATGTTTTGTGGACATGACATTGCACGAGGACCAACAATGTATGATCATTGGTGAGTGCTACTAAATACCGATAATGACTGAATGGAGTTTCAATGCATTACAAATTGTCTTGCTGTGAAGTATATCGTTATTCCAACTTTCATCCTTCTAACAGCATGAAAAAGCTCATTAGTGAAAAGGCTAAGATAACTAACAGTATTCAATTTCGTAATTCCTATAGAAAATACAAATCAGGGGGATGGGCAAATGCGGAACCCTGGTCCGTGGGATCAGGTGCCTAGGAGGAGTAAATAGTTTCTTGTCAACAACTTTTATCGATACAATATCAGTTTGCTATATGAATAAATCAAATTAAACTCATCTCTGCTATTAATAAGAAAGTGTGGAAACATCATGCATCCGAACAATTCATTTAACAAAAAAGTGTTCACTAACCATGAAATTGTCCGTCCATCTAACCAGAGTCAGTAATCACATTGCCATCATAGCTTACATACCTTTTATAAATATACGTGATAGTATATTGATATTGGCTAACTTTCCCTTTGCATTTTTTTTGTTAGTATATGTTCATTAATTCATATTCAAATCAAATTATAACTTGAAAGCAAAGAATATTTGATATCATTCTTTCCACAAGATAAAGAAATCACCATATTTCCATAGATCATCATGAGTTATTCATTTAATTACAATTATATTTCCAATAGTTTTGCCACCGGTATCTTAACCACATGGAATGATAGTCATTGTCTAATAAATGTAAATGATACGCGCGTTAGTCTTGATATATAAGTATGACTATCTTAATGATTTGAAATACTGTGATAGAAATCTAATTTAAATTTTTAAAAAATCACCTCTGAAAATACATGTCACTAAATGTGTTAATTTTAAAACTTATTCCAAAATTGAATATTTTCAGATGTAATTGGAAGAAATAATTCACATAAACGTGCATTATTTGATCTACCATTGCCCAAGTTATTGCGATTGCCCTCTATTAAACAACCCCGTGGGGATCCAGGTGTTAAAATGAAAAGGACAAGATAACTAACAGTGTTCCATCTCGTAATTCCTATAGAAAATACAAATCAGAGAAATGGGCAAATACGGACCCCTGGCTATATCTGAAGTGGGACCAGGTGCATAGGAGTAAGGGTCCACTGTCGACCGGTCACACCGCCGTGAGCACAATATTTTGATCAGGTAAAGGGTGCAATCCGTAGTCAAAATCAGTGTGTTAAGAACGGCCTAACAATTGGTATGAAACACATCAGACAGCATTTCATTTTATGGTAAGTTGTGCTGGAACACCAGATCGTTATAACGACCATAAAATTTGCGATATGCTGACTTTACACGCGACTGCACAAAACCCTGTGACATCAACTTTGTCAGTAGCCCGCCTCCATTTAAAAAAATTATCATATGCAGAACAAGCTCTTGCATATCGAATCAGTTGGGAGATGTAAACACCATATGCAGGTGATGATGTAATATTGCCACATAAATAAGGGAAGTTGACGATGGAGAAATTGAAATCATCCCCTTTGTCATAAAGTTGAGTTGTTAGTGCTGTTAACAGCGTGAAAGTCTCTATGGTGTCTATGCCAGCATCTATTTTCAGTAAAATATCTAAGTACGAAGCAGATGTGAAAGACTCTGTGGTGTCATTAATTTCAAGTTCACTGGGATATATCGAATCAACATATAAATGAAAATGACCATTGCTAATAGACAAAACTTCGTCGATATACGTAAATGTCCATTTGAAGGCCGCCGATTTTTTCTTCTCATATAGAAGTCTTTGAATGGATTCTGCTTCATAAGAATATAACAATAGGTCAGCTAACAAAGGAACACAATTCGTGCCCATGGGAATTCCAGCACACTGTTGGAAGACCTAATCACCAAAGACTACAAAAATATTGTCAATGAGGAACTCGAGCATTTTTTTTAATATCAACTTCATAGTACTTGTACGTGGATTCAAAGTGGTGTTTAACAAAATGATTTTTGGAATGAAAAATCACAAAATGTGAATATTTCCTTTTACCATTTTTGTTGACGAAGCAACTGTCTATGATGTCAAAAAGTCTAGTCTTTAATTTATCGTGAGGTATGGTCGTGTAAAGTGTTGCAAAATCATACGTTTTAATGCTGTGAATTTGAGAAAAGTTTTCAAATTCAATATAAATTCTTTAGAATTTTTCAGAATCCACATTTAATTTACACCAATTCTGGCATATGTAGAGGCACAATTTGAAGTTTCTCCTTCACAGCAGTTAATAATGTCGTGAAAAGCAAAGATAGGGGTTTGTTAGATCATGTACTGGATCCAGCAATGTATTTGGTTTGTAGGGGTTTTTGTGGAGTTTGGGGATCCAGTATAGGTCCGGTAACTCATATTCATCCTCTTCATTGACTGGCATATTAAATGTATTCAAAACTGAAGAATGATTTTGAAGAATTTCACCTGTTGAAAGATGATCCTCCGCACCCTTAGCTTGTCCTAAGTGGCGACTAATTAGGGCGGTCCTTCGGATGAGACTGTAAACACCGAGGTCATAGCAGATATGGCACGATAATGATCCCTCCCTGCTCAAAAGCCATGAGCGCTGAGCATAGACCTACGTTTTGCAGCTCTTCATCGGCAATGGTGACGTCTCCATAGTAGTGACAAATCATCAAGCGGGACGTTAAACAACATATAATTAATCAAAATAATGTACTAAATATATGACAAAACCCACAAGATCATGTTTACAATTAAATGAAATATATTTTCTATTAAATCGATGTCAATGTTAATGTATATATCGTTTCAAGAATAGCCAAATATGCATTTTTTAGCACACATACTGGTACGCGTTTCTGGAATCTTGCATTATAGTGTGGATCAGACTAAATGGGTACTATCTAGCAGTTGCAGCTACCACATCGTTAAGTACAGTCTAATCATATGCCGGGGTTCCTTTGGAACACACAATGCTGTAGACGGAATTTCAAAATGCAGACAGCCGCCGGATAGCTGAAAAATTGCTCAGGCGGCTATAAACAAACAAACAAACAAACAAAATCAAAATGCAGAAAACTCATATAACTTGCAGACACTCTCGCAGAAAAGAAACATCGTTACGAATTGGTCTGAAACGAGATGCCAATGTAAGGAAAGTTTTATTATATACAACATACATGGCAGTCATGATAAGATATAAGTATAAGATTTAAATTATCTATATCTCCGTCCTTGTTCTATCTCTAGGAACATGCTACTAATATGTTTATCATAATTTGACATATCCAGTGTTTGTATTACATGTGTTTAGTGAAATAACTACTTTTTTGATGAAATGTATTTAATTTTGAAATGTTTCAGAAATTCACAATTGATTTTCCCATATAGAAATTTTATAGCTATGTGATGCATGTCGCTTCTCAATGGCTGTGGCGATAATTCTATCATGACGACTTCCGAAATTAAATGGTTTTTAGCTGGAAAAAGTGAGATGGTAGGCTTAACTATCCTAAAATTGATTTTCCATGCATGGTCCTCCAAAACGAAACATACGTGGAAGACGTCAACTTGTCTGTGCTTCGTAAAAGTTTTTTTTATGTGTATCGATCTTTGATTTTTGTTTGAAACAAATGTTTATTAACCTTTATGGTTATCAAACAAGTTATTATTTTGTTTTATTAAAAAAAACAGGAAGGGATTCGCGCAACACCCATGGTACAGATATTTAATGTAAATTTATATTCGGAACTGGTTTACACGGAATACCATAGAAAATCTTTGGCATACCATGAAGGACAGTCTTGAGAAAAATCAAACAGATAACATCGCAGAATAGAAAAATACTCTCATGAACGTGTGGATGAATCTGGATCAAAATTACCTCGACAATCTTGTGGACAGTATGCCTTGGGTAATTACATAGTGTGCAGAGAGACAAGGTGCTTAAATGAATATTAACTTCAGGTTTATTGAATTCCACAACTTATCAATGTTATTCATGTGACCTTTAAATACTATTAATAGTTTAATTATTATTGCTATTTAATGAATTCCTGATTGTTTTGCACAATAAAACATAACATATTACTGATTGATATATTAAAATGGAATGGTCCTACTTAGAGATTTTATGGAAACTCTTTACTTATTTTCACCCACCTACTTATGCGTCCTCGTACTTTGACCTCCAGAAAGCACACAGTTAAATAACATATTAGAACAGACACTGAATACAACAGATGTCGATAATAACATACTTGAAAAGGTGAAGATAACGAATGGTGACCAATTTCGTTAATGAAGAATAGAATAAATGAATGCAAAATTAAGAGAAAAGAAAACAAGGACTCGTAAATATATGAGAGATGGGATCAGGTGTCTTAGAGGAGCAATCATTCCCTGTAGACCGGTTGCACTCGCACAGAACCAAATACTTCGATCAGGTAAACGTAATAATCGGTAACCAAACCCAGTGTGAAAAGAACGTCCTCATAACAATGTTATGAAACACGTCACAATGCATTTGAACCCATGATATTCATGTTTACCTAAAGATACACCTATTGTGACGAAGTATAATACGCCGTCCTCCAAGTTGACCTTAACCCTACGCGGAATGTCGGATCTTATAAATACAGTGCTTCTTTTTGTTTCGCTGACAATAAGACAGTCTACATAATTGTCAGTTGAAATGCAATGAATTTAGTCTAACATTTCATGTTCTTAATGTTTGAATCACTCGATTTGCTCTTTTGCTTTTTGTTTTCTGGGTTAGTGCAAAATATCTGAATTACTAATTTAAGTACAAGTTATCATTAATGGCTGTATTCTTTACCAGCTACATAACTGTGACCTTGACCTTTTAATAGACCGACATTACATCCCTATCATATGATTCGTAAGTTACGATCAATGTTCAAGATAAAGACAGTGATAGAAAACAATACCGACAGACCAAATAAAACAACTCCCTGATCTTCGATTTTGGGCATGGCATAATATGACCACTTCCTACTAGTGTATCTAGGTATTTATAAAGTTATGTCATCTATGTTATATAAAACTTTCACAATTTGTGTAGAGTTATTGGTTGAATATACATTTATATCTACCTTGTTAAATCCTATGGTTGTTGAGCAACAGTGTATGCATTGAAGTGTATTATTTTTGGACAAAATTATACAACTTCATTACCATTGATTTGGGACAACGGTAGATGCATTCAAGTGAGGGACAACGGTTTATGTGTTTAAGTCTATTATATTTGGACATCGATATGAAATTATGAGAATAACAAACAGCATTCTAGTACCTGACTGTCGAGGATTTACTGGTGTGATATTAGAATACATATCTCGTTACTTAAAAATTGACCAATCTCCTATTCAAATAAAGAGTAAAACAAATGTACACACGGACCCAAGGAAATATCAGAAGTGAATCAGATGCTTTGGAGGAGTAAGCATTCCCTGAAAACAGATCATAAGTTGGCCGGTCATACCCGACGTAAGCTATATATCTTGACCAGGTACACGAAGTAATCGCCATGAACTAGAATTCAATCTAATGGCATCATCGTGTTAGCAATCAAAAAAAAAGGATCACTATAACAACCACCGAATTTGCGAAATGTTGACTATAAACGATGATATTAAATACCCTGGAATTTTCGTTTATTTGTCAGTAACATGTCTCAGTTTTAAAAAACACCATGTGCTATCTTTCATTTCGAATTCAAATATATATATATATATATATATATATATATATATATATATATATATATATATAATTCAACCCGGGTTTAATATCCCAATCGTCAGCAATCAAGCTCATTACTATTTTTATGATCCTGTTAGTATTCAAGTGAACATTTGCATCAATTCGTAACGTTACGTACGATTCAATGGTACCCTACCACTTGTTCAGGCGCCCCGTTGGGATCCGGGTTGTTAAAATAGGTACTCAATAATCCTTGTTTGTCGTAAGAGAAGACTAAATGAGCCGGTCCTTCGGATGAGACCGTATAAACCGAGGCCCCGTGTCACAGCAGGCATGGCACTACAAAGATCCCTCCCTGCTCAAAGGCCATAAGTGTCGAGCATAGGCCTAACGTTTGCAGCCCTTCACCGGCAATGGTGACCTCTCCATATGAGTGAAAAAGTCTCGAACGGGACGTTAAACAATATATACTGATGAACTTTAAAAACGCATCACACGTTTTTCTTATTCATTGAAACCATTACATATAAAACTTTTATTGCAACATACATCGTATTGATTTTTAAAAGTCATCTCTCGAATTACCTGTGTTCATTGTTTGCGCGTTTTGGGTAGCATCGCCTCAAATTTTCAGGGACTTTTAAAAAAAAAAAGAAGGTAATAGTGGAGTTTTTTCGCGATAAAACAACTTTGTTGATGAAAGCATAGACGGCACTAACAAAAAAATCAAAACCAAGATCATGCAGCGCCTACGCAATGAAATGCGCAATCAGGCACTTGGAATGCTGCAAGCAGGCGTTAGTCAGCGTGGGGTTGCAAAACGATTTAATGTCCATCCTTGTACAGTTAGCCGGTTGTTGTCACGATTCCATCAGACAGAAACCCTACATGATCGCCCAAGACCTAGTCAACCGTTTGTGACAACGCCATGGCAACAAACGAGATAAATCACTAAACATCATGGAAGGCCTATACATCCAAGAACCGTTTCCAGAATTTTGAAGCGCCATGGCATCCGCTGCAGAAAACATCATCATCGGCGGTACAGATTGCACTGGGCAAGGTAGCATCTAACTACATGTTATGTTCTCAGATGAATCCAGATTTACTGTTACCAACGCAGACGGCAGATGTCGAGTTTAACATCGTTTACATGAACGTTTTGTAGACAATTGTGTCCTCGAGCGCGACAGGTTTAGAGGGGGGTGTCGTGGTCTGGGTGCGATTGACAACAATTGGTCGTTTTAAATGGAACCCTCACTGCTAGGAGATTTGTGGACGAAATTCTGCAGCCTGTTTTAGCAGCATTCATGCAGCAGCATAGGCAAGGAAATGGGTTAATTTTCCAACAGGACAAAGCGCGCGCACATACGGCAAGATTGACACGAAACGTTTTTCAAAGGGACGCCATTGACGTCCTTGATTGGCCCGCTATGTCCCCAGATTTGAATCCAGTGGAACATTTGTGGGACGAACTGCAGGGACGTGTGCGCAGCCGCCAGTCTCAGCCTCAGAATTCGCAAGAATTAGGGAGAGTATTGTTGGAGGAATGACAGAATATTCCTCAGAGGACTATCCGAAATGTTTGTCAATCAGTGTCATGTCGTCTTCGCGCCGTCATCATAGCTAATGGAGATCATACCCGGAACTAGTGAACAAAACCCCATTTTTGACGCACCCCTCATTGACATTCATTTCAACTGTAGCTTCTTTGTGAATAAAATGATGTTCAAAATCAAAAGAATAGTTTTCATTTAACATGGTTTATAATATACCACTATGGATTTGTTTATTAGATATATGAACAAATTTATAATACATAAAATTATCAAGTCTTGCGTTTTTAAAGTCCACCAGTTTATAATCAATTAGTCAATCTTGTTCAGGCGATTTATCTCAAAGAGTATGATGAAGTCTATCTATCTATTGTACTCGCAAATGGCTGGTGGAAGAAAAATGTGTGGAGATCCTTTTTCTTTCTGAAGAAAAAATATATTCAGCCTTCTTTTATATCCTCTCTCAATTTACTGGCTTGTTAACATGCACTAGGGAACTTTGTATTCATTTTGTTGCATGACTGTGAGCATTTCACAAATTCTAGGGTCGTTATGATTTAATTTGCAAAAAGAAGCTTTCACGGGATCGAATACAGCCTGACGTGTTCCTACTAATTGCCAGGTCGTTCTTTACATACTTATTTTGACTTTGGACTGTTTCGTTTCCTTGATAAAGATATAACCCTTGCGATCGGTGTGGCCAGTCAACAGGAAATGTTTACTCCTCCTAGGCACCTGATTTCACCTCTTGTATATTTATAGGTCCGTATTTATCATTCTCTTAATATACTGTATTATTCATAGGATTTGTGAGAATTATCACAGTTATGGGGCCATTTCACCAAGTACGATCTGGAAACATCGCACGCGACCACGCGCAACCATAGTCGCACCTTTGTTTTTACGTAGTCGCGTGAAAAATCCTTGCGACCTAGACATTTATTTTCTCTCTGCGCTCTACGTTCGATGTTATCTCGTATAACTTTCGTTGTAAACGTTCTTGGTGCGTCCTACACGCTCTATGGACGCTCGGTGCACGCTCTACCTGCGCCTTTCCACCCGATCTTAACACGATCAGGGATCGTTGTGTTCGATCAGTCTACCATGTAGCATCGACCTCTCGACGACCTATGTTCGCAAGTGCGCGACCTCTGCCGACCAGTACTCGACTTTGGCCGATTTCGGCGCGTACGAGTTGCAATAAACACTCGATCAATACGATTTAGATACGATCCAAACGTTCTAGCCTCGATCTATACGCTCAATTCTAGTTCTTTTCTCAACTACTTCTCGTCCGAGTTACGCCAAATTTGCCCTGGTCGTTCAGATTTACGTGCGACCTACTGCTATCGTATAAAAAGACCCAGCGATCAGTGGGCGACCATCAGTTTTGACCAACCTGAAAGAAGCATGGATCCTATCGCTTTACATCATGCAATGCTATTGCAACATCATGCCCTGAAACTACAGCAAGACTCTATGATCATGCTGACGATGTTGAAGACGAGAAGAAAAAAATATACTAAAAAGAAATATTGGGTTGTTCCGTGGTTACGTGAACGTCAAAGAGATCATTATGGCCAGTATACCTCCCTCATGAAAGAACTGAGGCTTGGAGATGAAGCTTCCTATCGGAACTATCTGCGTATGCCACTGGGTTGGCCCCAGGATTGCAAAGATGGACACTAACTATAGAAGAGCCATAGAAGCAGGGTTGAAGTTGACCGCCACCTTAAGACACCTTGCAACTGGCATAGATTACCCAAGCCTTTCTTATGACTTCAGAGTATCGCGCCATACGATAGCTACATTCATTCCACTTGTGTGTCAAGCTATTGTGGATGAGTACAAGAATGAAGTTATACCCTGTCCAACCTCAGCTGCTGAATGGAAGGCCATTGCTGATGAATTCGAGAGAAGATGGAATGTACCACATGCAATTGGGGCTCTAGATGGTAAGCACGTGGCCATCAGAAAACCAGCAAGTTCTGGATCTCTGTACTATAATTACAAGAAGTTTTGCTCCATTGTCCTTCTAGCTCTGGTGGACGCGAATGCCAAATTCCTGTGGATCGATGTTGGTGGTTTGGGACACCAATCTGATGCTCAGATATTCAACGCCAGTGAGCTGCAAGAATGCATTGTTGATGGTTCAGTTCAACTGCCAGCAGCTGAACCTATGACCAATGATGACGTTGATGTACCATTCTTTATCCTGGGTGATGATGCTTTTGCCTTAAAACCCTACCTTATGAAGCCATACACCCGGAGAGGTTTAACCAAGGAAGAAACCATCTGTAACTACAGAATTTCCAGAGGCAGGCGCGTGGTTGAGAATGCGTTTGGAATCCTGTCCTCACGTTTCCGGTGTTTACTGACAACTCTACAACAGAATCCAGACAACTGCAGATTAATTGTGGAAGGTTGTGTTTGCCTGCATAACATAATGAGAATGAGGTACCCGGCACTCCAGAATGCAGATATGGACATGGAATATTTAGATCACAATATGATTCCTGGAGAATGGAGAAACTCAGGAGATCTGCAAGAGTTGGCCTACCACTTGGGCCGTAATAGGGACAACGCCGAGGGGAAGAAAGTACGGAATTACATAAAGAACTACTTCAACAGTCCTGTTGGTTCTGTTCCATGGCAAGAGAAAATGGTGTCCGCAAAACACAGAGTTTTCTGAGTGTTGTTGCTAATATGATATATCTCTAACTTTTAAACTTTTCATAACTATGTGTAATAAACCACAATGTGTAAATGATTTTATATATTTAATGTATGATTAGAGATTAAAATACAAACAAAACAAAAGGAAACGACTAATAAAATAAAATAGAACAAAATGAAATTAAGAAATAAAAGAAATGAAAGAACAATAAAACCAAAAAAAAAAAAAAAAAAAACAAGCAAAAAAAAAAAAAAACAAAGACAAAAATCAAACAAAACAAAATACAAAAAAAAAACCAAAAACAAAACAAAACAAAACCAGTAACCAACAAAAACCCACCAAAACTAACAGAAAAAATGGGGGAAAAGAAAGAAAAATATAGAAAAAAAACCCACTGAAACCAACAACAAAAACCCACCAAAACTAACAGAAAAAATGGGGGGAAAGAAAGAAAAATATAGAAAAAAAAACCCACTGAAACCAACAGCAAAAACCCACCAAAACTATCCGAAAAAAATGGGGGAAAAGAAAGAAAAATAGATAGAAAAAACGCGACCGTAGCTTCCGAAAAAACATTGCGTGATTGTACTTATCAATGGCAAATTGATTTATAGCAAAATTAAACTTTAAAGAGGCGTTTAACAATACAATATCTGTGTTACAAACGCCAGCAGTCATTAAAAATATCCTCAGATACAGACATAAAAGGAAAGAATATCAAGATGCAAACATTCATAATCCATGACAACTGATAATATAGCGAAATTAGGCTGCTTAGTTACTCAACAAATTACAATTACTAAGGTAAAAACGATAACAGCCATTTAATCATCGTGTACTACATGTAATTGCTATGCTCCCTGGCACATAGTCGACGAAAACTAAAACTGTAGCATCCTACTTAACATCAATAATTCATAGCAAATGTCAATATTGACAATATTGCAAATTAGGCTGACGAGTCTTTTTCAGGGTTGTCATCAGTTCCTGTTGCAGATGGTCCTGGCCGAGTTATTCCCAATGAACTCAGAAAACTATCTGATAAACTAGGATCCCGGCTAGCAGAAGGAGTCTGCAGATTGTGGAATAATGGCGATGATGACTCTGGTGGGCAGCTGGAGGACCTGTAACCAGGGTAGTTCTGCTGTATATATTCTGCATTCATGGAATTCCATACAGATACTCCTGGAGTTGGGTTTGGGTTCCATTGGCTGGGGAGAGGCTGCCAACCACAATCCGATTGCTGACACTGTTGCTGCCGGACCGGAGGTTGTTGTTGCTGCTGAACCCGAGACTGTTGCTGCTGCTGGATTTGAGGCTGTTGTTGTTGCTGAAGACGTTGAGATTCAACCTTTGCAGATTTGGTGCGGGCAAAGACATCGCTGACCAGACTGTCGTAAACCGACTCGGGCAGCTGAACTAGAACATTAGTAAACCATTGCCCAAAAGAGATCCGCTCGTTGACACCCGATGGCCGCAAGGTCCTCATAATCTCGTTGGATTGCTGGAGGATGTCAGTGGTCCTGATCGATTGGTCGTGGATCCTTGAGACGTGTTAGCTGTGGCCTTCCTCCTTGGCGGTCTGGCTGTACATGTGGGTTGGGTCGACGTCCCAGGAACTGGGTCGTTGAGGTCAGGCAAGGGACCAGGGAATTCATCATCTTCATTATCAAGGTCAAGAGGTTCCTCGACGGCTTCACCATCTGGCCTGCTGGTTGCCTCGGTGTCCACTGGTCTACTGGCTGCAATCTTCTCCTTCATAGAAACAGCATTGCGGCGGGACACCTCGACTATGTGTGAGCACAGAAAGTCAAAGACTCTGAGAATCCATCTGAAACACAAAAGGGAAACATATATAAACAATACAAATGTAGTTTAGTATTATAATCATATCCTTTATATGCATTTAATTATTTTTGAGGGTTGTTTTGAATTGTTTTATTTGTTATTATGCATCAGTAGCCGATCCAGAAATTTCGAGGGGGGAGGGGGGGCACAACTATTTTGGATGCCAAATCGGGATACTATTATAATTTGGTAAATTTGTTTTGGCGAAAAGGTAGGGGGCCTCTACATCCGCCACTGTGCATGGTAATTATTTCATGACATAAGATGATAAATTTTAATCTGACAAATGTTTCACATTATCTGTAAAATACTTTAATAGAGTACACATGTCGATATAATGCTATATAAATATTTGGAATTACAATTACAAATTAAGACAAACCCTTAGCAAATTTCCAAATTTCATTTTTCATAGCTAAAGATTTATTTTTTAAACAAAACATCAACGGTGTCACGAATCATAAAATATGGCGTAAGATTACCATTGTGAAAAGAGAAATCTTATAT
Organism: Ostrea denselamellosa; assembly: GCA_024699665.1. Classification (NCBI taxonomy): domain Eukaryota; kingdom Metazoa; phylum Mollusca; class Bivalvia; order Ostreida; family Ostreidae; genus Ostrea; species Ostrea denselamellosa. The sequence goes on from JAMZEH010000068.1 coordinate 7,140,597, forward strand.
AAAAACCAACATATTTTTAAATTCACCTATCTCTGTCCGTGACTTTTGGAGCTCCTTGCCCAGATTTGGTCTTCTTGAGGCGTCCAAACCTGGTTCTCATGGAGTGGAACCAGTTGCTTACATGATCAGCCGGCAGATCCATTTTCGTAGCTATCTCCTGCCATGTCTGTCGCCTGAGATCTTTATTGAGCCACTGTCTGTTGGACTTATCATATAGATGAACGTTCTCCTGTATGAGGCCGACTAGCTGATCTTCCTGGTCTTCAGTAAGCCTAACATGCAGCCTCTGTTTTTTCGTTGCATTAGTAGTCTCCTCCTGGTTATCCTCCGTTATTTCACCTGGGATGTCTTCGACTTCAGCCTCAATAGCGGTGGGAGAATCCTGTTGAGGGGATGGGTCCCTTGGTGGGGCAACTTTTCTTTTCCTGGAGCCAGCTGCAGCCTTGGTTTTTCCCGCCCTCGGCATAAGTCAGACTTGTTCAAACGCTAGTCGCGTAATGATCATCGCATGAGCTTGCACCCTATCTGCACGGTTTTCAGTAGGCGTGGCTTAATCGGATTAGGCGAAGGTAAATCGCAACTTCAGCGAGAAATGATCTTTAGTGGTTGAAACTTAAACGCACATAGATCGCACCTCAATCCTGTGATCATAATCAAATCGTGTCCATTTCGCAAACAGTGAGTGCACTGGTCTAAGGAAAATCGGGAGCAGGTAGCATGAAGCGATTCATGTCAAAAACCCGAGCTGCGATCAATTTTTCAGGAAGACCATTCTTCGACTTTGGGCGACCACAGGAGACCGAGGCGTGACCACTTCGTGGTCAACCTTCGACTTCGTGCGATCTTCAGCGATCAAGCCACGCTCTTAGATCGCAACTCAGTCTTCCGGGAAGAATTTTTGGTGAAATGGCCCTATTATTTAGCTTCATTTATCCATCACATTGTGGGCAAACTTGAAAATAGTTTGCAGTGTTTATTGACAAAATATCAAGGATTTTCGTACCACAAAACAAGACTTACTTGAAAAGGTTTAACATTTGAGAAACATTTTGTTAAAGCCATGCTCTTTAGAAAAAGTATAGATAACGAGCAGTGATCAATTTCATATGTCATAGAGGGAATACATACTAAAGAATTGCGCAAATACAGATATACCAAAGATTGGATCAGGTGTCTAAGAGTAAGCTTTCCATTTTGACCGATCACATCTGCTATGAGACCTATATCTTGATCAGGTAAACGGTATAAACTGTAGTCAAAATCAATGTATAAAGAACGGCCTAACAATGGCTATGAAACATATTAAAATTACAGTTTGTGTTAGCAACCTAGATCATACATTTAATAAAGACTATAGAATATGAGTGGGGCATTAATTGTCTTTAAACGTTCTGCATATAATCAGATTTTAAACCGAGACAGGCTACTGACAAACAAATTGATGTTACAGGGATTTCTACAGTTTCTTCTAAAGTCAGCATTTTGCAAATGCTGTGGTCACTATAACGATCTGGTTTGCCAGTGCAACTTTCCATTAGTCAAATGCTGTCTGACACGTTCCATACCAACTGTTAAGCCGTTTTTGGCGCGAAGATTCTGACTACGGGTTAATCCGTTTACCTGATCAAGATATAGGGATCATGATGGGTCTGAACGGTCGACAGGGGATGCTTACACCTCCTAGGTACCTGATCCCACCTCTGATATGTGCAGGAGTTCGTGTTTGCTCATCTTTTTGATTGTATATTTTATAGGAATTACGAAATTGAATACTGTGGAATCATTAAAGTTCGTGGGGGCCAATGTTCGTGGGTAGCCAAATATATACTAGTTCGTGAGGATGTAATTGTGAAGATGAACGTTATCTTGAATATATACAAATTTATACTATAGAAGCTATTACAAAGAATAACTGATTTGTGGGTATTAACTTCGTTGGTAAAAGGTATCCACGAAATCCGCAAACATTGAGCCCCCACGAGCAATAATAATACCACAGTACTATGCGTTTTCGTAACCTTTTTCTTTTTTTTCCCTTTCTTTTACAACAAACAGTGATACATATGTTTTTGCATAAAGATAAGTTCTGGTGTTATACTTAAATACATAACACACTGATTAAAAGGCATATAGTTTCCGTAGTAACATCGTGAGAGGAAAAAATGTTGCATATATTTATTAGCCTCTTTATCATGAACATTTTATAGTTTAATTCTTATGTCATTTTCCATCATAATATAACAGATGTATCCATTCTCCGTCCTACCTTTACCATTGATTTTCATGTAAATCATGAAATTTAGAAAGTCTTCTTAAAAGTATTCAATAATACTACTGATGATCTTTATGATGTAAATCATTTTTATTGATTTTATTTTGTCAAAACTGCACACTTTTTTCACAGTAATTTATACGTAATTCAATATGCTATATATTATGATTACGTTTAATATGTAGTAAAAACAAATTATAATTTGAAGTTCAAAACAAGAATGGCAACATACGATAGTGGGACTTTTTAAAGATTGGATTTCATATTAATTGAAAATTTGAATGCCTGGACAATGTGTGACAATATCGGATATCATGACACACAAACGATCCAGGTAACCATACCAGACGGTTTCCGTCCTCCAAGGGAGAATGTTGTGTTTGATGTTTTGTGTTCTCTTCCTATTTCATCCTGTACAAACGGACTCTTTAGGAATCAAACCGCAACCTTTTCTTAAAAGTAAGAATATAAAAATCATATTTATTGCCAAACATTCTTCATGAAGCTCATATACGAGAATGTTATATATATCAAATGAAGATGATAGATAGCATTTAGCTTAATGCATTAGTTAATGTTAATTTAGTTAAAAAATAATCAACCTGAAATTAAATTTTCTGGAGGTATATTTTTTATCCATATGGAATCATAATAAATATGGTGTTGTTTTTTGAATTATTAATCAATGTAGAAGAAGTAGTATTTACAAATCCGCATTAAGTGGTCTTCTCATTTTTGTTTTACGAATCTTCCCATGCCTTCTCTTCCAACAGGTGAGGTTGGCTCTTTTCTGAAGCATGCGCCGTGGAAGCACACGGACATGTCCGCTTCTCTCAGCGGTCCGATGATTTTAACTCTCCAGTCCAAATATAGGATAGGCGGTGGTCTCGTTTTCAGAAAGAAATGCAAGTATATAGTAAAGAAAATTGCGAAACATTATGAGGGTTGATTGATATGTTGTGAGGCTCATATGTAAGGGTTTGAATTTTAGCGAACATATTGCATTATTTTTCAACATAATTTTTTTCCGCATCCATGAGAGGATCTAGAGAGGGGGTCAGGGGGTTCCGGACACACCCCCTTGAATTTGCAAAGATAACAAAATTATAATATAACGAATTATAAGAAAAATGAATTGACTAATATTATATTATAAATATTTCTGAATTGATTTTCTTAGTATTGTAATGTCATTATGAGGTGAGAATCAAATCACAAATGTTATTCGAGTTTCTAAATGAATCTAAACAGGAACGCTTTGTTTAATATCCTATGACGAGTGATTGACGTCATATTCTTGTCATTATGCTACTGCATCGTCATAAAGTCATCGGCTTTAGTATACCTCTAAGTCTACTAACAATTAGTATGCAACTCAAACTCAATCACGAAAAGACAGAATGCTCATTTTTGTTTCTAACACCTTGCCAATGACCCAGCAGATGTCATTTTATTTTTTGGGTGCAATAGCATTCCGCGATACTGTGGCAGTTTAGAACTTGGTATATTTCAATAGAAAATTCTGCATAGAGAAGCAATACAACGCTCGGTCATCCTAACTACGGAGATGAGCCGCATTCAATCGTTTCTTTATTTGATCTCAAAGATTGTACAATTCTTGTGATATTTCTACTGATAAAATGCGTTGATTATAAATAACACTGCCCTTCTCTGTGTACTTACACAATACGATACTGATTACGCCCACGACAAAAGGGCCCTTATGGCAATTTGTTTTACCCATTTTCACTTTTTGGCAGATTCTGATAGACAGTAGGTTGAATGATTAGAAAACACAATTGTATGGCTCTCCTTCACTTCTAAGTCGTATTTCTCTGCATTTAAAACACTGATATATATATATATATATATATATATATATATATATATATATATATATATATATATATATATAACATCAGCATAACGTCATGACGTTAATAACGTTATACCAGAGAACAACACTCTAATCTGAAAGAGACAAGATGCTGGATCTATCTTCTAAGTCTTATTTCATTTCTTTAATTGTTTGTGTATTATTTGAGAAAATAAAAGAAGTCAAATTTAGGCACTGTTAATAATATTAAATGGAAATAAATATCACCAGTTTAAATTTGATATTCATACCTTTATCAAAGGAAAATTTAGCGTTTCACAATTTTAGTTAAACAAACACGTAAACCATAAAAGATACTGTATTTTGTCGAGTACTATACACATTGGTATTTAATACTAACCTCTTTTTTTTTGGTCCGTGGGGACCCGGGTTAAATTAGGTCCTCAGTACTCCCTGATTGTTTTAAGAGGCGATTAAATGGGGCGGTCCTTCGGATAAGATCGCAAAAACTTTGGCCCCGTGTTACAGCAGGTGTGGCACGATAAAGATCCCTCCCTGCTCAAAGGCCATAAGCGCCGAGCATAGTGCTAAATTTTACATTCCTTTAACAGCAATGGTGACGTTTCCATATGAGTGAAAGATTCTCGAGATGGACGTTAAATAATATATAATCAATCAACCATTTTTTTTTTGGAGGGGGGGGGGGGGGTTTAAAATGGCGGAAAGTCGCAGTTCGTCTGTATTATCCGCGGCAAACATTCTGAGCAATCTGTAATCTTGCCTGTATTCTCCACGATTAATTTCACCAGAAATTTTTGTGCACACAATGCAAAGTCTCAACAAAGCACAAGAACTTTCATACAATACAACAATGTCCGTTTTATAGAAAAAGCTAATCTTGTCTTTATACATGGTAAATAGCGGTAATCTTCACTGAGTACCTTTTGGGAAATAATGTAAATTTTAGCAAAGCATGAGATTTTGTAGCTTTTTCAAAGTTTAACACACTCGATATTTTCTTTGTTTAAACTTTAATTCAAGAGCCTACATTATAAACGTAAATTGCCTCAGACCGGAAAAGTTGACAGTACATTCGAACTGATGAAAATCGTCAAGTGTTTGATACCACAGAAATAGATTCCAAGAATTCGGGTCAATCAAATACCTTGAAACACCCAGTCAACTAAACACCCTGACACACGCTGTTAACAAACCACTCTGATGCAAAAAAAAAAATATATATTAAAAAAAAACCAAAACAAACAAAAAACAAAACAAACAAAAAAAAAAACAAAAAAAACAGAACCCCCCTCCAAAAAAAAAAACCCAACAAAAAACAAAAAACGTCATCAAACATAACCGACACAGAAAGTTTACCAAACGAAGTTTGGTACACGAAGTACACGAAGACAATGAATCACAAGGGAAAAAAATTGTCAATGCATGTTTTTATTGTCGATATCGTTTAATCAAACAGAGAACTGTCTGCAAAAGGGTGTAGATGTGTAACCGAAATCGCGTTTATTCTTTTGTTGTTGCTATAATATTTTTCCTATTTTTAATGACCATTTGCTTTCGATATCATATTGTTTTTAACTATGAATTGGGGGGGGGGGGGTTACTTTGTTCTTACTTGCAAACTTAGTTACTTTCAAATATAAAGTAAGACATATTGGCTAAGTAGCCCTCTACTTTTGAGGAGTAAGAATTTAGGCTGGAGCTGATGAATTTAACTCATTTAATGAAGGACGAACGAAATTAAGATTTTAAATTCGAAATTAGGGAGTGATAACATCATTAAGGTTTCATTTTTTTATTGATTGCATTTGTTTATCATTATATATATATATATATATATATATATATATATATATATATATATATATACATTGTGCTTGTCTACATTTGTTCGAAAAAAAATTTTGAAGTCAAATTCTTCTCCGTTATTTAATTTTAGCTTCAGAGGAATTTACAACTGAAAAACATTATAAAACCTAAATATTCGTCGATATCAATATAGTACAAAGATTTACACAGTGTAACAGATGATGAACAAGACAACTGATTGACGCAAGCGTCAAATTTGGCCGCGAATTCTTAGTATACACGCATCAGAGGTCTCCTTAAATATACTTTATAAGGCAAACATAAAGTATTTTGATATACATGTACCTCCATATTGAAGCATACTTTCTGGGTGTAAATCCTTCATTGTTCTGCTTTCTAGCAGAATATCCACTTGCTATTACGCAGCTTCCATCACAATAAGATATAAATACATGTTTGTAAACTGGGTTTTTTTATAATCAAAATTATTTTTTAGAAAGTCATGCATTTCAATAAATATAAAAAAAACAAACAAACAAACAAACAAAAACAAAAGAAAAAAAAAACAAAAAATTAAAAAAAACAACAAAAAAAACCCACCAAAACAAAAGAAAACCACTAGCCATGACAAAGACCCGTATCAAATTTCGATTGAATATTTTCATCTAATGCGGACAAAAGTCCACAAAACGGATTCTTGCAATTCACCATGGGGCATAATTTTAGTCAAAAGTAGGTCAGGTAAAAAAGAAACTCAAATTTGATCTGTAACTATTCAAGACAAAGTTATATCTAAAATTGCAGTTGAATATCTTTATTCAAAGCGGAGAAAAATCCGGAAAGCTGATTCGGAATGACAGACAGACGGACAGACTGATGGTAAACTAATAGATTCCTTTTGCAAAGTCGATAGAGGACTAAAAAAAAACCCATTAACAAATGTGCTCTGTAATGAATGTGCATGAAATTGACAGGGTTATCAGAGACAGAGTAGCAATATACATGTTTGATTGAATATTGTTATGACTCTAATATTGCACAGAAGTTAATTAGTTATAACGTCGAATGCAAAGTTTTAAAATGCATAGCACATGAATCTTGTAATATAACAAAAACGGGAATTATTTACCTTATAAAAGAAACAATAAATAAATAAATAAAATAAATAAATAAATAAATAAATAAAAATTAGCAAAAACAATATCTTGTCCAACTTTGGTTTAGAGAAATGGGCATTCCAGATTTTTTAACTTGTTTTGAATAGAGAACGGATGAAGGACACATTAAAATGATTTCAGGACATAAGGAAATCATTATGATGGTTGCACGACTATAGACTAGCATTGACTGGGACATTGTAAGGCCACACTGTTTACAAACAAAAACAAAATTTGAACTTGACTACACAACATGTGAAAATGTAGTTTAAAGATACTAAACGACAATGTCTTTGTAGTGTAAAAAAGCATCCTCATATCAAGAATATTTCAGAAAGTTGAATTATAGTGAAATGTATGAACAGGTATCATTCTCAACAAAATAAATAACACATTTCAATTAAAGGACCAACACAATGTTAAATGTAACTTCAAACTAGCAACTATAGAGGTATGTAACTATGCAAGATAACATTGTGTAAGTCAATTCAATATTTCATTTGTGTATATTGTTAAACATCAGATATAAAAATGATCGAGTGTGCATATTGCAAACGATGAGGGAATTAAGATGATACAAAATATCAAAATCAAAATAGAATTTAATGCTTAAATCACTATATGAATTTGTTAATGAGTATTGATAGGAACACCAAGACAGGCCATGAGACACCAAGACAGGCCATGAGACACCAAGACAGGCCATGAGACACCAAGACAGGCCATGAGACACCAAGACAGGCCATGAGACACCAAGACAGGCCATGAGACACCAAGACAGGCCATGAGACACCAAGACAGGCCATGAGACACCAAGACAGGCCATGAGAAGCGAAATAAACCTCAGTTCAATGAAAACAACAATATGGCACACTAATCCATAATAACTACCCAGTGTATCAAGCTAATATTGCAATGTAATAAGTCAGAACACCAGCTGCGCTACTGCAAATTAGACAAAGATAGAGATATCCCAAAATTTTCACAAGGTGTTCCCTTTATTACACACACAAACACACACACACACACACACACACACATATAATCTCATGTTACCTTTTTTTCCAAATCATAACATATTATCGCCCGCCCCCTGGCGGCCGATGATAATTGAATAATTGTACTGTGATGAGCAAGTTCACGATCTTTTCGTATTTCGTTAAAGTAATAGATTTTACCCATTGGGTGCCCCAGCAACTGAAGCGTGATCTCTCTTGGAATTATAAATATTGATTTCAAGCATACAGCAGTAGAAAATTTTCATACAGAATCTACTAAACCCAAAATATTCAAATTTGTTATGACTTTTTTTTACTATTTTGTATATTCTGTATAGTAAATAATGAATTATAATAGTGTATAACCTAATACACCGGAGAAATATAACATAATGTCTGTATGCTATTGGCTTGACAATGCAATAACCGAGGCGGATCTTGCATTTTTAAGAAGTGGATTCAGCTTTTGTATTGATAATTATGACATTGTTTGTACCTCAGATTTGTCCATGATTAATTGTTCAAACAAATAAACATAATCTTAGGTGAGCCTTCATTGAGTTGATATTTACTCCTACATGTTTTATTTTTGTCCATAGCCTATCATGAAGAAAGCGTGACACGGAATAATCAAGATTTTATATATCCAAATTTACTTTCTGGATTGGTTTACAGCGTAGATATTATTATGCATTATATTTATTACACGTGGTGTTGAATTATGAGTGCATGCGTCTTCACGGCGCTACGTTACGTCAAATCTTTGTGACGTTATTTTTGTGTTTTATATAGAATATGCCATAAGGACCTTTGGCATGGACACAATCATACTATCGAGAAGCTTCAAAGCCCACAAAACAATGAGAGTTTACTTAACATTTATAGACTTACAACAAGATTAAAGAGTCGCTGTATGTTTCTTTACGTTTAAAGGCTCACCCCGAACTAGCGCCAAACTATATCACGGAACTTATCCAACGTTACGTCCTAACAAGTTCTTTGCGCTCAGTAATATCCTTGTTGTCAACAATTCTACTCAATTGGGCAAAACCATAATCATCTTTCATTTTTTTATTATGTTGTTTAGGTGTTTTAGATTTCTCAATAATGCCTTATCTTAATTGTAGTCTACTTTATTTACATTACGCGGTAGCTCAGTGGTTAGAGCGTTCGCTTCGTAACCGGGAGGTCGTGAGTTCGAGCCCTGCTCATGCCATGGCCGCCAAACCTAAGACGAAAAATAGGTAGTGATTGCTCCTTCGCCAAACGCTCGGCATATAGAAGTGAGAACCACGGATCTTTCGGATATGACCTTAAAAACGGAGGTCCCGTATCACGGTAGGCGTTGGCACGTTAAAGAACCCTCACTGCTAGGGCCCTGACTGCTAAGCATAGGTCTAAATTTGTGGTACTTCACCTACAGCTGGTGACGTCTCAATATGAGTGAAAAATTCTCGACGGGACGTAAAACAAACAATCAATCAATCAATATTTACATTTTTGTTTTGATGGCTGCTTCATATATTTTACGCCACAAAAATGAATAAATACAATAAAATTAAATTAAAAAAAAAATAATGAAAAATATATGTTACGTTTGTCAAATCTGACGATATAATTATCATTTAATTGCATTTTAAGGAATGATTTGTCATTGAATTAATGTCAGCTTTGTCCAATTGACTTGTAAACATTTCTTTTTTTACTAAAAGTTCATGAAAGTACAAAGACTGCTCAGAAATTTTGAAAAAAAAGCCACACAGGAAAAACAGGGACGGTGTCTATACTATCTACCCCAGTGAAGGAAGAAAGAGAAGAGTCTTTTGTGATATGACTACAGACGGAGGAGGGTGGACGGTAAGTCAGTCAATTATAACTTCTATGATTACATTAATATTTCAAATTGTTGAAGATGAATCACAAGTACGATATGTCGGGGCATAAAAAATAAACAGATTTCAATTCAAATGTAACCGTCTTTACGAGTATGTGTCGTAAATATGGTCACTAAAAAGGATGATGTGAATCTTCCACATTCTTAAGGGAAATTGAAATAGTTATGGGTTTGTTTTCTATTGATAAAAGTGTGAAATCACGGGTGCCTGTCTTCATTGTAAGTATATCCCGTTTACGAGTTTCAGCCCGCTTTAATTTGATCTAAGTAATGAAGGCGTGGGTAAATTATAATACTCCTTTCTCCTGAGTACACGATATCATGGTCACGTCTGTGAAGAATGAATCGTCATCCAGTAGCGCTGATAATGGGTTTACATTTCCGATCATATCAGAATTTACTTTTAATACGCATGTATAACACATTTCTTTCATGAATCACTGCATATTTTTTAAAAATCCGATTTTGCAAGATCATATATCAGTAAATAAATCCAATATGCATGTAAAAGTATTTTGATGAAATCAATTCATTATTTTTGAAACGTGAAGAATCTATTATATCTTCTTAGCCTTGCTAGCATGTCTTAAACAGATCCCTTACTCATAAATATGGTTCAGTAGCTCGTGTAAAAAGTTTATATTTCAATTTAATTTTCCAATCAATATTTTGATAACTTGCTATTTAAGAATTAAAGTGCTAAAAAATTCAATGTATATGCAAGTAGAGACAGAGAAGAAACCTACAGCCCGCCCGGTAAAGGACTTTAACATTAATTTGAAGAAAAGGAGATAAAAGCACGATGTATGTGTTATTACAAGAATTTAACAAACCACAATAATCGTTTGTGTCTCCCTCGACTTCTGGTATCTGAAATATCTTATATAACCACCATGTAAATCCTTATATTGGGCAGGTTGGATATATGTATATATGATTCTGGTTATAATAGGCCCTCAATACCCCTAGCTTGTCGTAAGCGACTGAATGGGGGCTGGAGTGTTTCCTTATATATATATATATACCGGCACCCACGTCCCACAGTGGGATTCGAACCCCCGACTCAAGGATCATCAGATCTTTGAGCCCGACGCTCTAACCACTGCGCCACGCGGGCCATATATATATATATATATATATATATATATATATATATATATATAAATTTTTCAGGTAATACAAAGAAGAATGGATGGAAGTACAAACTTTCAAATCAAGAAATGGAAAGACTTTGCGGAAGGATTTGGTACCCCGTATCGTGAATACTGGCTAGGTTAATATTTACGTTTTATAGAGTGGGTATTATTTCGACATATTTTAATCAAAATACATGGATGTAATAAAGTATTTACAGACCTTTGAGAAGCGTGCTACTACATCTTCAAAGCAATCCGTTCATCGTTCAGTGCGAACCATTAAGCGTTCTGCGTTCTTTTAAATCGTTCAGTGTTCTATGCAAACCGATCATTGTTCCGTTTGGTTTAAGATCAAAGACAATCATCAATAGGAGAGTTTGTAACTTCATATACATCATGCCGAGCTCACCATGATGCTCTGTATCTGCCACTCCCTAATATTCATTAAGCAGACACCCCATTTCCACCATCTCGTGGCCGTTACCAGACGACAAAAACAAAATTGCAGGCTTCTTATTCCAGAACATCCAGATACGAGGAATTATCCACCATCCGGGTGTGGAACTATCATGGAGACAATCTGGGGACTTTCGGGGAGAAAATATTGTCCCAAGGAATAGAATTTAGATAGATAGACAGATAGATAGTCATGCAGATAGAGAGATAGAACCAATTTTCTCCATGTACCAACGTATGATCAACGCGCTAAACTGATTTGGAAAGTCAATAAAACTACCTTTCGATGACGATGAAATTATTGCCACGCTGTCATATGCTGCTTGATCATTGAGAATGGAAATGGGATGTAGTTACTTGACGTAAATTCAAGAGGATCATAAAGAGGGCAGATTAATATGTAGTGAGATCCATATGTAGGATTGAACTTTGCCGGACATATTGCTTTGAATTTGATATAAAGATGCTACAGTTCCTCATTGACAATATTTTCGTAGTCTTTGGTGATCAGGTCTTCCAACAGTCTGTTGGAATTCCCATGGGCACGAATTATGTTCCTTTGTTAGCTGACCTATTTTTATATTCTTATGAAGCAGAATTCATTCAAAAGCTTCTACATGAGCAGAACAAAATCTCTTGCTGTGGCCTTCAGTTCGACATTTAGATGTATCGACGACGTTTTGTCTATTAACAATGATCATTTTCATTCATATGTAGATTCGATATATCCCAGTGAACTTGAAATTAAAGATATCACAGAGTCTTTCACTTTTGCTTCGTACTTCAATATTTTACTGAAAATAGATGCCGGTGGCAAACTAACAACTCAATATTATGACAAACGGGATGATTTCAATTCCTCTATCGTCAATTTCCCTTATTTATGTGGCGGGACCTCCGTGGCATTGCCCTCAAAATCAAAAGGCCTCTCACATCTAGTCGGCGCGGGTTCGATTCTCACTCGCCAGTTTACTTTCGAAAGGTCGGTGGTCTCTTCCCGGGTACATTGTACCTGGGTTCTCTCCTCCACCAATAAAAACTGGACGTCACCAGATAACTGAAAAATTGTTGAGTGTGGCGGAATACCATCAATCAATGAACAATATTTATGTGGCAATGTCCTATCATCACCTGCATATGGTGTTTATATCTCCCAGCAACTTCGATACACAAGAGCTTGATCTGCATATGATAAGTTTTTCAATCAAGGCGGTTTACTGACAAAGAAGTTGATGTTACAGGGGTTTGTACAGTCTCGTCTAAAGACATCATTTCGCAAATTTTATGGTCGTTATAACGATCTAGTTTGCCAGCACAGCTTACCATTAGGTCAAATGCTATCTGATGTGTTTCATACCAATTGTTAGGCACACTGATGCTGACTACGGACTGTTGTTTGCCTGATCGGAATATAGGGTTCACGGCGGATGTGAGCGGTCGATAGAGGATGCTTTCTCCTCTAAGGCACCTCATCCCACCTCTGGTATGACCAGGGGTCCGTGTTTGCCCATCTCTCTGATTTGTATTTCTGTAGGAATTACGAGATTGAATACTGTTAGTTATCTTGGCCTTTTCATTGCATTGCATTATTTTTCAACATAACCTCCATCAGTATGTATACAATTTTGCCAGTGATGTTTAAGGGCCTCAATGCCACTTTTAAAGAGGTCCTTTCCTTAATTGTTCAGAAAGTCCTCTACTGCATGTATGACGTCATCATCTGACTGAAAGTGGGTACCGGAAATTGTCATTTTCAGTTTTGGAAATGGATGATAAGGCGATTAAGGCAGATATTCAATCACTTTACAGCCACAATCGTTAATGAAAGAAATGGTAATGACAGGCTGGTGAAGAGGGGTATTGTCCTGGTGGAACAACATGCCTTCACTTATTTTTACGCAGCGTTTGATTTTTTTTTTATTATTGTCCCGTAACTGTCTCAGAAGTGATGCTGGGAATGTGTCATTGATTGATTGTCCATTTTAGAGATGACTTATTATCAGGATACCATCAGCATCCCAGAAAACCGAGCCTATAATCTTTCCAGCTGATGGAAGAGGCTTTGCCTTCTTTAGCGGGGGTGAACCAGGGTGCGTCCATTGTGTAGACTGTTGTTTGGCCTCTCGAGGAAAATGATGGGCTCATCCATAGTCACAAATCTATGAAGAAAATTAGTAGAATCTACCTCTAAAATGTTTAGATTAGCACGCATCAAAGTGCGCCTGGTGTGCTTCTGATCAACTGTCAGAAGTCTTGGTACCTACATGTAACGGGCTGAAAGCTTTCTCATTGCACGATCCTCTGTCAGAGTGGAATGTACTCTTTCCTGTGAAATGTCAACAATACTTGCTTTGTGTTTTTCTGTGACTCACTTGTCAGCCATGACCATTCCTGGGGTTGCAACAGTGACAGACCTTCCAGGATGGGAGCCATTAAGGCTCTGGCTACTGCGTTTAAATTTCACCATCCACCTTGTTTTACTGTAGCATATGAATTGGCATCTTTTCCTAGTGTTGCTACCATATCAGTATGGATATCATTAAGTGTTAAACCTTTCTTATGCAAATATTGGATCACTGCTCTTTCACCGATTTAGTCCGTTTTGTAAAAGTCACTTGCCTTGTTTACTTTAGAGTGCTACCTCGTTGATATAAACTAACCTAATGACACCAGTCTTTGGGTACACGGCCTTGAATAGTCAGGAAATGGTAGAGTTGGAAAAAGAAATCAATGCTACCCTCCTTCAATACAAAGCACACAGCATTACCCTTGTACACTCTGTATTTGAAACGTTTTTATATAAAGCACCGAGATTGTAATAAACTCTTGTAAAATCATAACTGCCTTAAGTGAAGCGTAATATAATTTATAATTCAATATAAAGCATAGAAAAATTCACCATATTTAGATACCCACTTCCGCCCTTACCCCGGCTTGAACTCATGACCTGCTTAACCAAATCTCCTAGCAAAGCGTTACCAGCAGCCTAGACCACTCAACCATCCAGGCAAGTTAACAAAACTTTCTTGCCTTGTATATTTTACCATAATGGCCGGTGTCCTTAACGGCAATAAGCTAATTTATACCAATGCACTTACCGAAGGTGTATTCCTTCCCTGCACAGCTTCTTGTGCAGGCTTACGATGTACAATTTACCACTACTCTCAGCCAAATCTGCCCTAGACGCAAAAAATGGGAAACACGTCATACTATAATTCAATTTCTCATCAAACCAGACTCATGATTTAAATTTAGAAGTGAAGGTTGATCAAGTTTCCTTACTCTCAAATAAGAAAGAGCAATCCCATGTGTTTGTTGAGTCCATATTTGACGTCTTTTGGCGGCCATTCATACATGTGTAAACGCTTGACCAGGAACCAACAAACTGTATTAGGAATCATTATATATTCATCTTTATTTCATTATTATCATTTTGGGAGTTGATTCTATCAACTCCTCTTTGCAATCGCTCGTTATTTTACTGTTTCTGTTTATTAAAGGCAACTTTCCTGCCCATTCCCTAGCATGAAGTCATGGTGTAACGCCCCCCCCCCCCCCAAAAAAAAATTGCTTCAGTCTTGCCCGATGAGAAGCTTTATTTCATATAAATAATGTAAAAATGTAGGTCTTTATATATTTTATTTCTGTCTTTCGGAAGAGGTCAATCATGAGTCTCTTCTTTTATTCTTTTATGTGTCCTGGAATATACAAATTGTATCTGTATCGAATGGTGAAGTAAACAATGTATTTAACAACATGCAAACTGAATGTACAAAATAAGGATAGAGCCGCGAGAATATTTTTGTTTCTTTGATTGTATAGTGTATTTTGTTTTTGTTTGGTTGGGTTTTTTGGGTTTTTTTTGTTTTGTTTTGTATTTTATTTTGCGTTTTTAACCGGGGGGGGGGGGGGGGCTGATTTATTTTTTTTGGAAGTTTGAATCAATTTATGACTTTACAATTTTTTGTAAAAAAAAAAAAACTATATCATTTACTGCATAGGCTTTATCTTCAATGGCTATAAGCTATTGCAATTTTCTAGATCATACGTATACAGATTATTTTACTATTCATCGTTACGTGTAAAGGACAACGTTCAATTCCGTGGAAACCATTCAGCGTTCAGTGGAAACCATTCAGTGTTCAGTGGAAAACATTCAGCGTTCAGTGGAAACCATTCAGTGTTCAGTGGAAAACATTCAGCGTTCAGTGGAAACCATTCAGCGTTCAGTGGAAACCATTCAGCGTTCAGTGGAAACCATTCAGTGTTCAGTGGAAAACATTCAGCGTTCAGTGGAAACCATTCAGCGTTCCGTGGAAACCATTCAGTGCTCCGTGGAAACCATTCAGTGCTCCGTGGAAACCATTCAGCGTTCAGTGGAAACCAAGTTTTTCGTACAGTGTTGTGAAGTAGTCTAGTAGCACACTTTGGGGTCTGTAGATAAAATGTAAGGGGGGGGGGTTATAGAATATTCAGTTTTATCATTGTTTCTTCATTTCTAAGATTTTATTGAAGACAATACACCTTATGTACATATCTATTGGTTGACTTCTGAATTTGGCAGGTCTATTCGAAAATGCTCTTAAAAGGCTTTAGAAATTGCATAAGAAATATATTGAAAGAAAATATAAAATTTCGATTCGTAGTTGAAAATTATTAACTGTTCTGTAGCCTTTACAAATAACGATGATATATGGTAAGTTCTTGACAATCTGTAATTTATTTCATTATTTATAGATCTACTAATTTATTTCCTTGCTTTTGCAAAAACAAAATGCATGTCTGTATTTTCATTAATCAAATCTGATGCCCTGAAATTTTGAAATTTCTTTCAGGCAACAATGCCATACATGATTTAACAAAGGGCGGGAAAATGAAACTAAGAATAGACATGAAAAAGTTTAATGGAGAACGAGTATTTGTACAATACTCGACGTTTGTTGTCGGCAGCAGATCAGATAAGTACAGGCTGAAAATAGCGGGATTCCGTGGATCTACTGGAATGAGTACGTAATTATTGGTAGAGTAATAAGTATTACAAAAGTGTCATAAATTAATGGATATAGTGATTGTCAATAATACAGCACTATAGAAAAACTATGATGTGTATCTAGAAGACGTTGGGATAATTCTAAAGAGATATATCGAAAGTCTTCTGTATAATTATATTGTATAGAATTTGGGGTAGAGCACATCACAGACATTACATTACTGCATTTCAACCATGATATGTATTTATATCATGTTTCGTACACAAAAAGGTGAAGACAACGAACAGGGATCAATCTCGTAACTCCTATGTAAAGAATATAGAATAGAGAGTTGAGCAAACACGGTCCCTGGATGTACCAGAGGTGGAATCAGGTGCATTAGAACAAATGGTCTTGGTTGTTTCTTTGTTTGCTTGTTTTACATCCTGTCGAGAATTTTTCACTCATACTGAGACGTCACCAGTTGTAGGTGAAGTACCACAGATTTTGACGTGACCATGGCAAGAGGGGGGGGGGGGGGGGGGGGGGGCTCTAACTCACGATCTCCCGGTTACGAAGCGAACGCTCTAACCACTGAGCTACCACGACCGGTCAAATGGTCTTGACAAAAATAGAACCTAGGTTTTGTTTTCGATGAACTGCATCCTCCGCATCTTGTTTGTTCCATATGTACATCAACAACATAGAAATGTCTATATCTGTTCTTCAATTAATACGATTGGTCAATATGTACTGACGTAATAGTCTGGTCAATCTAGCAAATCACATCAAAGTAATAGCAACAGAAACAACGCGACAGAAGCGTGATTAGCAACATACAAAAAAATCGGACAATGGGAAATTTTTCAAATGTTTTGATAAATCATTCATTTTTCGTGGGGTTTACAGCACAACGTAAACGTAAAGGGGAGTAACGCACCTATGAGTGCAATCGGAATAATATCTACGCAACTACATGTATCTAAAGTAAATTGAAGTGATTAAACATCTGAACAATTGTATTAAAATGTGATTTTTGAAATCTATATGTAGATAATTGCAAAGATATTTGTCGACTTTATACTATTATAAAATAGTTTCAAATCTTTTATTTAACACTTTTTAAAGAATTTACTTTACTTTTAATCTTCTGTAAATGGGGATAATATTCATTTGATAAATTATGAATTATCAATCATAAATGAAATCATAAAGAAATAATGTCATATTACAAAGAGGAACTAAAACAAAAGTAAGGAAAACCATTCGGGTAAAAAAATTTCGGCTATCACTTGAGTAAACATTTTCTTTTAAAAACTCAAGAAAGTAATTTTTATCTGTTTGAAATTCAGCCTGAAAAGTAATACATGTGTAAGTAGTGAATTCAATAACTAGTACTCATTGGCGTTATCAACAATAGATATATTAATATGGGAGAGTGGTGGTGGTGGGGGGGGGGGGGGGGGGGGTAAACGTCAAGATCAAACATCACATCTCTACGTTTAAAATGTAATTATTGTCGATCGTCGGCCTGCGAAGCATGTTACGTTTGTTGAAGAAGGATTTAAACCTTGAATGAATCGTGCTTATTTATAGGCCTATACATTGAATCGGGGAAGTGGGGGTGCTCCCTTCACTGTTGTGACAATACAAACTTTCATTTTGTAATGTTTATGCGTACAGAAAGTCACTTATTTTTTACATGCAATGTAAAATATTATTGCCTTCTCCATTTTATTGATAGTACAATGTAGATGGAATTCAATATTCCACACCCAATAACAATTCAGGATTATAAAGTTTAGGGGAAAGACTATTTTTCTTTCGTTTGATTTTTCTTTGCTTATCAATAATGTTAGACAATAGCAATTGCAAAGTCAGACCCCCCCCCCCAAATGCCCCCTCCCCTTTAAAAATGATGCAATGCTATATAGTAACCTAGTGACAAAGTTTGTACGACCTTTGAACAGGTGTGTTGTGAGCGTGGTATTTAACTACGTGCACTAGCTCGACACATCATAATGTCCCGTCTTGTAGCTGGGGTTATTATGCCACATGTTAAGGAACATATGGATTCAGATGTCAGTCCTCCTGTCTACTATAATTGCGTTTGCATTTGTTCTAAATAAAATAAATTTGAAAGATTTTGTGTATATCTTCCACTTTCATCAATTCTTAATGAATTTTTGTCTTAATTCTTGATAGGGCGTGCAAACACGAATAACATTTTTACTGTCAGTATTAAAATCACACAAAGTGTTTGCATATCAGAACAATGTTTCCTTGATTTATTCAGAATCTTGGTATTTTTCCTCCCTGATCAGCAACATTTATCTGGATTTTCAAACATTTTCCGTTTGAAGTAAATAAAATACCTAAATAATTAAGTTCATTTTCTGTGGTACGTGATTACTCCCCCATTTGTATATACCATGCACGATTTTTCTTCTTTTGACATTGACCAACCCCATCTCACTTAGCATACGTTAATGTAACCAATGGCCCTGATTTTGTGCAATAATTTGTTTTAACTTTTCATTGCTGGTATTGCCTTTATGACCTGGGAATACTGAAGCTCCAGTGTTGACAGGTCTCGTCAAAATGATCATCTCACCTTACCTTGTGCACTATGGATACATCGTTCCTTTTTACTGTATATATAGTAGTTCTACGATGACATTCCATGTAACATACACTAATAATTGTTTTAGGTCACTTAAGCAAACTTTGGGGATTATTGCAATTAGTCTGCGGCCGTCGTCGTGCATCGCGTGTTGTTCGTCGTTAATGATTCATCATCTTTAACTTCTCGATAACTACCACTCCAGTTCTTTCAAATTTGGTATGAAGCATGTTTAGAAAAAGGCGGGCATGAAACATATATTTCAGCACTCTTGCCCTCTGGGGCTCTAGGGCAGGGCCAAAACTGCCAAAAAGGTGACCAATTTTCAAAAAATTTCTTTCGAACTTCACATTCGTAATCAAAACTCAATACATAGTAATGTAGAACAGGAAGGCGTCTACCAAAATTGTAAAGTTCATGATCCCTAGGGTAGAGGTTCTGATCCAAGGGCGGGGTCAAACTTGGTATTTGGTATTTATGGGTAGTATATTTTTAAAAACTCTTCTTCAATGCTGTTTATAGCAAATTGAAACTAAATGAATATCTTACTAGAGCAGGAAGCCTTTTACCAAAATTGTAAATTGCATGATCCCAAGGGTAGGGGTTTTGGTTTAAAGATGGCATCAAAATGATCAGAGACTAATTGTGTTAATTATTTATCATTTTAAACTTCTTAACAACCACTATTTCAGTTTGAATGGGAATGGTATGAATATTTAGAAACATATAAACTTGTTTTATATTTCTATGAAGCAGACTTCATTTTAAAACTTCTACAAGAGCAGAAAAATATCTCTTGCTGTGGCTTTTAATTCGACATTTAGATATATCGACGACGTTTTATCTATCTACAATGATCATTTTCATTCATATGTCGATTTGATATATCCCAGTGAACTTGTTTTAAATTTCCACATTTTAGCGACTTAATGGCGAAAAGACGAACGACAAAACCCCCATAATTTTAGCCCAAACTTTCAATTTTCCCATTGAGATACAGACGCCGATTTTTAGTATGTTGTTGGTATGTGTTTTGTTGAATAAATAATCAACGTTTTAATCCTGCTAACATTAGTATGAAGTTTTACCTACGAGAGTTGTTCAATATATTATGTATATTGTATCTCAAAACCATTCGACTCGAATAGTGAAATGAACATTGCATCCCATCAGTGTATTCTCCAATCTCTTAATTCATTTCTGAAATGCGTCACGGTACGCTGATTTAGGTAGACCTCTGAGGCACTGAATGACGGGTGAGCCAAGGGCTTGTCGGGACTTGTAACAACGAACCGATAAGAACTTTTTAAGTTTCGTACAAAAAGAAAAAGTCGCATGGGGCTAGATCTGGAGAGTATGGTGGGTGTGGCAAGACAGTAACCTTCTCCGACTTCACAAATTGTTTCTCAGCCTCAAATGTAAGTGATGGAGTATTATCATGAATTAGACGAACATGCCTAAATCCTGACACAGGGCATCGTTCATAATAATATATTCGTGAGTTTTTTCATTATAACATCTCGGTAATTCCGACCTGTAACAGTTTGCCATTTGGCACAGGGATTTGTACGGCTATACCATCACATGAGAAGAATATGCAATAAAGAACCTTCTTTGTGCTTATGGTTCTTTTGGCAACTACAGGCCTTCAACCGTGTTTAGTTAGCCATATTTTATTTCCAATATTTCTTACTGTTCGAAATAGTAAACCCGTGTCTCGTCACCAGTCACAATGTTTGCAAATTGTTTTTGATTAAATGTGGATACCATTTTGAGCAATTGCTTAGCGGTTTGTACTCGTACCAGTTCTTGGTCATCTGTCAATATATGCTGTATCCATCTGGCAGAAATCCTTTGCACTTTCAAAATACGCTTCAAAATGAAATTCACCCGCGATAGCGATATGCCAACAGCTTTGGCAATATCACGTATCGTGTACCTGCCATCACTTTCAATTATTTCCCTGACATTTGAGACATTTGCATTGCCTGTTACAGATTTGACGGACTCTGTGCCAGTCGGAAATTTCTTTCTACACTTCCGAACCTTTTCATAAGATACCTTATCAGACCCAAAAACTTTCCCCAATTCAGTAAAAATCTGCATTACCGAATGATCGAATTGTGTGCGAACTTTTATATAAACTCTAATTTCTTCAATATTCTCAGCCCGATTTGCAACCATATTTTCAACAGTGGTCAATGACTGGCTCCATTGAAATGATTGTAAGTTCAAAACGATGTGGAGCTGAAGGCTCGTGTTTATACCGTTAAAACTGTATTGAATAGAGCTATTCAAGAGTATTATCATCCACAAAACCGTGCAAAGCGTTATCGCGCTGTGGTACACATTACATATCGAACAGCCCTGGTAATATGACAAGATTTCCGTTATCATTTTGTTGACGTATTGACGTTATAACATGTGTTAGGTAATACATTTATTTATTTACAGGGGATTCCCTTATTTATCATAATGGGATGCAATTCACCACGATAGACAGCGATAACGACCAATGGAAAAGTAACTGTGCCGCATCATATGGAAATGGATGGTGGTTTAAACAGTGTCTTCATTGCAATCTTAACGGTAGATACTATAGAAAACCAAATGCCAGTACTTCTGGAATAACCTGGTATTTATGGCGTTACAAGTCTTCCTGGGATTCTTTGAAATCTTCAAAAATGATGATCAAACCGTAATTGGATATGTTACGTGCTCATCAATAAATCTTGGAATCTTGACCACTTAATGAATTATACCATTACATCTGATATCTTTACTCCGATTCGATATTGCATGTCTATATCAACAAAAGCAGTATCTTACATACATCACGTGACAATTCATTGAGTATACGATTCTTGTATTTAAAATAACGATATATATATGATATATATGATTCTCAATGATTTCTTAGTACCCTTGAAAATATCAACAACAACAAAATCCCGTCTCACAAGTGAAATAAATTCAATATCCAACTGAGCATTGAATTTTCTGTTTATTACATTTTCTTACGTTTTCCTTTAGCTTTAAACGCTTTCAGCCTACCCTGTATTGAACGTTGAAAACAATATTGCGCCAAAAATAGTATTTTAGAAAGTTGTAAAGTATATAGAAATAAATACATTTGAACAATAAAACAACTTTGATTAAACCTTATTTTAATATTCAAGTAAAAACACGATAAAGTATTTTTGTTACGTAAAATCCAGGTGGTTGTATTTATCGTGGATGAATCTTACGACAGCTCCAGTTGTTATTTTCACATTGAAAATAACACTTTTGTTATTTTCACTGGGAATATAAAATTTTTGGATAATTTCACTGTGAAAATAACAACTGTGAAAGTATTAATTTTATTGAATGGATAAATTTCAGTATTCCTCTGCAGAAAATTATATATATATATATATATATATATATATATATATATATATATATATATATATACCTTTTTGATTCTGCTCAGAATTCCGCCTATCCATTCCACTCTTAACAAATCTGAACCATTATAGACCTTTTCGAAAGCAAAGTCGTTTTGTGTTTTTTTTGACATAGAAATGACTGAGTAGTTAAGATTTGTTTACGCCTTAATGTAGAAAGCGCACGAACGGAACTGAATGAAAAGGACCAGACTGTGTTCGAAATTATCACTTTAATATTTTTGTCTACAGAATTATATTTTGCCGGTGTAAAGAAGACTGGCCCCCATAAATAATCACCGGGTGTCCCTTTTCGACCCCCGGTCATTATTCGACGTCGAAAATTGACATTATTTGATGTAGAAAAATGACGCTTTTGTCGTTTAAATTCAACCCATTCTATGTGAATAGAAAAATGACTCCTTGTAAAATTATTAAGGATTGTTTGTCCATGGGAGATTGTTTAATATTGTCAAATTAATGACAGTAAACAGTAAGTAAATTTATCATCTCTATTTGAATTAACTAAAAAACATGATTAAGATTTGTTTCGGAAAATAAGAATTTACTGGTTATAACAAGATACTGACTCGTCAAGTCATACGAGTATATCTGCATTTTTTTTTTTTTTTTAAAAAAAAATCGTTTTCTCTGTTACTAGATATTTAGACGACAAAATGAGTGCATGTTTGGGATGAGCAAAGATTTCACTTCCAAATTGTGAAATTTGTGGGATCTGCTATTAGGGCGGGGTCTATTTATCATGTAGGGAAAATGCATTTATTTATACTTTAAAATGTAATTGAACTTTCGATCATAATTCTGAGTTAAGAAAAGAGCTTAATCATTACAATCTTACCCCCACCCTATCCTCAAATGCACACTAATTAACCAATATTCGGATTTTGAGTTCAATTTTAGAGACGAAGTCGTTGGAGCTTGGCGTTTTGGGGGGCAGGTCCCATATGAAAAGGTAACGATAACGAACAGTGATCAATTTCATAACTCCTATAAGAAATACAAACTAGATAGTTGGGCAAACACGGACCCCTGGACATACTAGAGGTGGGATCAGGTGCCTAGGAGGACTAAGCATCCCCTGTCGACCGGTTACACCCGCCGTGAACCCTATATCTAGATCAGGTAGATGAAGTAATCCCTAAATCAGAATCACTGTGCCAAGAACGGCTTAATATTTGGTATGAAACACGTCAGACAGCATATAACCCACTGACAGATTGTATAGCCAAACTAGATCGTTATAACGACTGTAGAATTTCGAAATACTCACTTTAAGGAGATTCTTGAAACCCGACTCATGTAGCATCAACTTCTTTGTCATTAGCCTATCTCGATTTAAAAACTTACCATACGCAGAACAATCTCTTGCGTACCGAGTCTGTTGTAAGATATAAACACCATATGCACGTGAATATAGAATATTGCTACACAAATATGGGAAGTTGACGAAGAAAAACTATCTTGCTGTGTCCTTCAACTCGACATTTAGGTACATGTACATCAATGGCGTTTTATCTATAAATAATGTTCATTCATATCTCAATTCGATGTATCCCAGTGAACTAGAAATAAAGACACCATAGAGTCTTCCGCATCTGCTTCCTACTTAGATATTTTGTTGAAAATAGATAGTAGCAACAAATTAACTACTTAGCTTTATGACAAATGGGATCACTTCAGCTTCTCCATCGTCAACATCTCATATTTGTTTATCAATATTCCATCATCACCTCCATATGGTGTATATATCTCTCAATTGATCGAAGGGGCCTCCGTGGCCGAGTGGTTAGAGCATTGCGTTCAAAATCACAAGGCCTCTCACTTCTAGTCGGCGGGGGTTCGATTCTCGCTCGCGCCGATATATGTGAGAAAGTTTCCCAGTTTACTTTCAGAAGGTCGGTGGTCTCTTCCCTGGTACATTGTATCAATTTTTCAGTTATCTGATGGCGTCTAGCTTTTGTAGGTGGAGAAGAGAGCCCATATACAATGTACCCAGGAAGAGGCCACCGACCTTCCAAAAGTAAACTGGCAAACTTTCTCACATATATCGGCGAGAGCGAGAGTCGAACCCACGCCGACTAGAGGTGAGAGGCCTTGTGATTTTGAGCGCAATACTCTAATCACTCGGCTACGTAGGCCCCTTTGGTTAGTGTGACTGTGGGTATGTGGCATTTCATCTGATACCCAGTGGTGGATTTTCGCCACAAATTTACAAAATAATGTGAAAAATCTCAAGATTTGGCACCACAAATCACTGAAAAATTTGACTTTCACTTGCCGCTATCCCTTCGGAAATCCTGGATCCCCACTGATGCCATATTATGAAATGGAATAATAAATACTATTTTATTACCCATATATTAAGAACTCGTATAAATCCCTTTTAATTAGCATATTACTCTGCCAGGACAGAGGTAATTTTTCTATGGGGGTATTTTTTTTCAAGTATAACGTATACAAAACTGACCTCTGGATCTTTTTTCTACAAAAAATCCCATTTTTCTACGGCTGGGGGTCATTTGTGAACGTTGAAAAATGACATATACCTCACCCCCCCCCCCCCCCCTCATTATTCTATGGGGGTCATTATTCTTCTTTACACCGGTCACGGTAGCTTTGTGGTTAGGGCGTTACCTGCGCACCAGAGAAATTCTGGGTTCGATTCTTAATCCTGGCAACGCGTGCAACTTGAAACGTTCAACAGGTAGCAACAATTCCAGTTCCGAGTGTCAGGTATTAGTAATGATACTCACTGACTTTGTCAGAACGAGATCCCTGTTACAATGGGCGCTAGTACAATTAATAAAGAAAGTTGACTGCAACGATCCTGAGCCTCATGCAGAAATCGGTAGCATTTCGCCCTAATGCTGGCTACGTCTCTACGTGATTGTAAAATCGTCCAGTGGTAACACCTTATAAACAAAAATAGAAACAAGAATTAAACAAACACGTTGACACTTGTAGAAAATACTATTAAGCATCTCGAATTGAAGAAAAAATGTAGCAGGCAACTAGGTACATAAAACGTTCTACAACAATGCAGAGCTTCAAAATTTCAAATACTCTATATTTTCGTCGACAATTGATTATATATCGCATGTTAGTGAGGCGTAATGCTCAGGCATATTAATACATTTTCCGAACAATCTATTACTACAGTAATAGTATATTTGGATGAGGTGACAATTTGTGGCATTGTATGTCAGTATGAGTTCTAACTGTGTCACGGACTAGAACGGTAGTGTTTGGTATGCGAATGCTATTTAAAAATTTATAGTTGTGGACTGCAATGTGAGAGTAAGGATTTACTTAAGCATTGTTTTCTAAATAAATTCTAAAATGAGTAAATATAGTCCTTTTTTAACAACATGGGCTACACCTAATTACTAGACTCACATGCAGAGCTAAACAGAAGAGCATTAAAATTGTAAAGTATTAAACCAATACTGTGGAGCTAACTTTGAACAAAATTGAATCAACACAGAAAAATTCACTCTGACAGATGGTACCACTGTGGTTTCTCTGAATAATAATGAGCAAAATAAGTATAATTTGATTGGTTGAACAAGTATGAACCTTCAATACAAAGAAATCCTGCTTGCATATGAATTTAACCCACTGTAACCTTGTAGTTTTCTAAGATGATGTTGGTTCCTCAGAAATATCTGGTAGATGTATCCACACATCATCTCTATACAGATCCTGGAGATGATGTTGTCTCCCTCAGAGATACCTGATAAATTTATTCACACATCTCTATACAGATCCTGGAGATGATGTTGTCTCCCTCAGAGATACCTGATAAATTTATTCACACATCTCTATACAGATCCTGGAGATGATGTTGTCTCCCTCAGAGATACCTGATAAATTTATTCACACATCTCTATACAGATCCTGGAGATGATGTTGTCTCCCTCAGAGATACCTGGTAAATTTATTCACACATCTCTATACAGATCCTGGAGATGTATGTGATGGAGCATTATCATGAATTAGACGAACATGCCTAAATCCTGACACAAGGCGTCGTTTGTGATAATATTTCTTGAGGTTTTTTAGAATAACATCTCAGAAGGCTCCGTGAATGGCCTTAATGCTCGTCGCCCGTATAAGGATCCTGTACTTACACAGCGTCATATACGTCAACAGCTGGAATGGACACCATGTCATCTTCATTGGACACGTCAACGATGGGATGAAGTAATGTTTTCAGATGAATCACTTTTACATCTGCCTAGAACTGATGGTCGTACGCGAGTATGGAGAAGACGCAATGAAAGGCTCGCATCATGTTGCATACAGGAAGTTGACCGTTGGAGTGGCGGTAGTGTCATGATCTGGGCATCTGTATCTTTCCGTCATCGCTCTGACTTGCATTTTTGTGGCAATAACCTTAATGCTTAAGGATACAGGGATGATCTTTTGGCAGCTCATGTTCAGCCCATGTTTCAAAACCACCAGGACTTGAGTTTTTCAACTGGACAATGCTCGTCTTCACACTGCTAGACGTATATGACGTAATTCTTAATCAGATGTTTTTGTGTCCTTGTAATTCTAAAGCTAGTAAACAAATAAAACTTGAATACTTAAAATCATGAGATAGAATGAATAAATAAAAAAAATCGTCATTTGCTTTATGGTGCATTTTTTATGTTGTAAAGTATATAATGATTCGACCTAGTTATTTCCGTTTTGACATTTTTACGTCATGATACGTCGGGTTACGTCACGATGGGTCGTATCTATAGACGCTTGTCACTTTCCTTTTGGCCTTCTTCCCGTCTTTTGGTTTATAGGAGTTATTGTTCTTCAAGAAAAGGTAAATCAAATTTGCAATGCTTTTGTTCTTGCTGATCATGTTTTAAAGATCTATAGATATTTATTAGGAATTTTCCCATAACTTCTAGGGGGCCTCTGAACAGATTGTTTTGGATAAATTCGTAATCTGATGTATAAATAAATTAAAAGATTATTGTTGAAACTTATCACTGTGTTTCTTTCGATGATTAATTTAATTGCGTTCTACGTTTATGCGGATCACTACCAAATCATAAATTGTATATTTCGGATCGCTGACGGATCTTATTAATCGATGAAAAGCAGATCCACATTTACATGTACATATCAGTTCCTTAACTCTCTTAGTATCCGAACTCACTGATGTGGTGTCTGACCCAAAACGCTATAAAAAATAGTGGCAGCTGTAAAATTTGATACTTCTACTGTTCTGACAATCAATGTTTTGAATCAGTGAGACAAAACTATACACAGTTTAGTCAAGTCTTATTATGTTACGATTTGTGTAGAAATTCTAAAACCAAACTGAGTGTTCGTTCTCTAGTGCTTGGAATTTATATTTGATAGATTCTGTGACGTTTTACTTAAACAAAAGTATGGCAGAACCTCATGTGAGCATTCAAAACAAGATACATATGATGGTGGGTCATGTTGATACGGAAGCGTATTAGTGCCACATATATACTTTACTTTTTTTTATTTTCCACACTTTAATCTGTAAAATTTACACTTTAATCTGTAAAATTTACACTTTAAAGTATAAAATTCACACTTGAAAGTATAAAATTCGCACTTTAAAGTATACAATTCACACTTTAATCTGTAAATTTTACACTTTAGTCTGTAAAATTCACACTTTAATCTGTAAAATTCACACTTTAATCTGCAAAATTCACACTTTATTCTGTTTTACAGATTAAAGTGTGAATTTTACAGATTAAAGTGTGAATTTTATACTTTAAAGTGTGAATTTTATAGAGGAAAGTGTGAATTTTACAGACTAAAGTGTGAATTTTACAGATTAAAGTGTGAATTTTACAGATTAAAGTGTGAATTTTACAGATTAAAGTGTAAAATTTACAGATTAAAGTGTGAATTTTATACTTGAAAGTGTGAATTTTATACTTTAAAGTGTGAATTTTATACCTTAAAGTGTGGAAAATAAAAAAAAGTAAAGTGTATATGTGGCACTAATACGCTTCCGTATGTTGAACCAATTTCATCACTCACTTTGAAATTGTTCGTTCTCTAAATACATGGTCTAATGAATCCAAAGCCCTGCAGTTTGCGGCAGGTTTGCGAAGTACAGCCCACAGTATCTTAACCGATTTATGACCTCGTCAACTTGGGGACTATCGCGAGTTGAAAGATGTCCTACAAGCTCGGTTTAAACCAAAAATTCAAACTGAAATGTATCGCGCCCAGATGAATGATCGTTACCGTAAAAAATGAGACTTTATCTGAACTGATTCAAGACATTAAACGTTTAGCAAGATTGGCTTACCTAAACGCCCCATGTGAAAACCGGGATACTCTGGCGTATGAATTTTCCGTGACGCACTATGCGACCAAAATATGGAATGGGCCATATGTCAAAGTACCTCACGAAATATTGATGAGGCCTTGATTTAGCATTAAAATGTGAAGCTGTCAAATTAGGGAGGGAAATAAAACATACCCAGGCACTGCGCATTCAGCAATAAATCAACGAAAATAGTCTGCAACCGGTACCTGTGTGTACGATGAATGAATGATCGCTAAGTCAGAAAAAAATTTCTGAAAACAGAAATGAAACAAAGAATTTTTATTGTGGCAAATCGGACCATTTTTGGAATAAATCCCGAAAAAAGAATTCATGACCAGAAAGCTGAAATATTCCGTGACCAAATTGATGTTGATAAATTTGACGACAGCGCGGAAGTTGAAAGTTGGGGTAATCAAACCCAAGAAAAGTCTTTAAACGGACAGAGGATGAGCCTTTAGGTCAACTCTCAGCTGTGACAGTGCTGAAATTAAAATTTGTGAAAAACGAAGGACACACTGATAAAGTGTGTAAACTTAATGAAGCGCTCAACAATAATTTATTTGTGATCGCGGAAATAAATGGTCTTTTTGAGACTGGTGTGACTGTTTCTGTGCTGCGTAAGAGAATATACATATACGACAACATCGTTGGTAAAGACAAACAAGTTAGACAGTCAGTGTGGAAAGATATGTGTGGCTGATGGCAAGATGATTATCCCTGAGGGCGTCACAGTAGTGATCCTTCTTACAGTTTCCTTTCGGAAGGTCGGTGGTCTCTTCCCGGGTACATTGTATCTGGGTTCTCTCCTCCACCAATAAAAACGCCACCAGATAACTTCAAAAATTGTTAACTGTGGCGTAAAACAATAAACAATCAATCAAAGATGGGAAATCCTATTCCTGTAGAATGATAGCTGCTGACATTGAGGTGCCTGTCCTTGGTTATGATTTTCTAAGAGACAATGATTGTAAAATAAAATTAGGTTCTGGTGCCCTCAAGCTAAATGGTGTTTCACTAAATTGCAGATCTTAAAATCAGAATCATACCATAATTAAGTTGTCACTGACTAAAAATGTTGTGCCGCCTTGCAGTGAAATGATTCTCCAGTGATATGCCTGTAGAAGGAGCAGCTGTTGTTGATCAAGGTTGCCCGTCTGTTTTCATGAAAGGGATATTAGTCGGGGAGAACATTATTTGAGAGAAAGCAAAATGTTATTCTTTACATGTAGTTAATGCTTCTGTGTTCCCCCAGACCATTTTTAAAGGGACTCTTACAGTCGAATATGAAGTGGTACCACGTGATAATATAATTGCACCTGCTGACCACTGTGGTATTAGTTCTGTCTATAAAATGACTCATCGATCTCAGAATTCTGTTGATGATATCCCTGATCATATGAAACATGCAGGGAAATCTAAATCCTGACCAAATGCTTAAAGTGTGTGATCGTTTGAGGGATCTAGATGAAACTGATCGTGTCTGTCACAAAATTGATACAGGTCAGGCTCGAGCTATACAACAAACCCCAAGGCGTGTGTCGCCGTAAAATGGCTGAAATATTGCCAACACGGCGTAAAACCCCAATCAATCAATCAATCAACCAAGGCGTGTGCCTCTTTCTCAAAAGAGCACAGTTTCTCGGGAGTTCAAACGCATTTTAGATGTGTTATAAATTCCTCAATTGTCTTATTGTTGGTTTCATTTGATTCTGTTTTGACTATCGGAAAGTAAACGAAATGACAATCAAGGATTAATAAATGATTCTCTTGATGCTTCGCGCTGGTTTTCATGGTTCTCGGGTTTAGATCTGGTTTCTGGCAAGTTATAATCAACAACTTTGGTGACATACAGTGGGTTATAAATATGAATATACTAAAATTCGCTTTGGACTATGCAATAGCCCTGAGACTTTCGAGAGACTTATGGAAAGCGTTTTGTCAAGTTTAGAATGGGAGACGTGTTTGTTATACATTAATGATATAATCATCTTTTCAAATTCACTTGAATCTCGAATAGAACATTTGAGAGAGATCTTAAAACGCTTACGTCATGCCGGATTTAAAATAACCCCTAAAAAGTGTTCCCTGTTTCAACGAAAAATGAAGTGCATAGGACATATAGTCTCTCAGAATGGTGTCGAATCTTGCCTAAGCAAGACTGGGGATCTAACGAAATGGACTTGACCATCCAGTGTAAAAGAAGTTTTCTAGGTATTATAGCATACTACCGGCGTTTTATAAAAAGTTTGGTAGATATTGCCAAAGTTCGGCAACGGCTGAGAGGGAAATCGGCCCGATTTCTTTGGACTGCTGTTTTTCAGCGTCTGGAGTCTGTTCTAATGACCCGACCTATTTTATCTTACCCTGGCAAGTCGAGGTCATTTATTCAAGACACCGATGCTAGCGGTACCGCCATCTGTGCTGTTTTGTCATAGATTCATGAGGATGGTGAGCATGTTGTAGCTTATTTTAGTGTCTCTCTAAACATGAAAGGCCGTATTGCATTACCCGAGAAGAATTGTTAACCGTCGTGGAGCTTGTGAAACATTTTCACCATTACTTATCTGGCACACAATTTCTCGTGAGGATAGACCATGGTGCAGGCTTCGTCGTTTTAAAAACCCTGAAGGACAAATAGCTAGGTGGATCTAAGTATTGAATACATACAACTTCAGGATCCAGCATCGCCCTGGAAAAGCAACACGGCAATGCTGAGGTGCATCTCGCAGACTCTGACAAAATTGTAAATTATGTACTTCTCATGAAGATAAGAGATATATATTAGTCATTGAGGATTACTTTATGAAATGGGATGAAACCTACCCTATACCAGATCAAGAAGCTAGTACCATAGCTGATATTTTAATAGGTTTTGTCTTTTTGGAGTCCCATTGCAGATCCACTCCGACCAAGGAAGATAATTTCAGTGCAATTTATTTTTTCATTTGTGTAAAACTATAGGAATTGACCAGATTCGAACTACTTCCTATCTTCCGCATAGTGATGGGCTTGTAGGAAGGACAAACCGGACTGTTATTGACATGTTAAGCAAAACTGTCCACATAAACCAAAGAGACTGGGACAAGAAACTACCGCTTGTTTTGTCTACATATAGATCCTTCATTCAAGAGAGTACCCAAGAATATCCATCCGTTATAATGTGTGAACGGGAACCATTATTACCAGTTGGCCTATTATTTGGAAGGTCTCAAGACCAGAGAGTAGTGTCTGAGTATGTAAAGACCTGTTCGCAAATGCATGAAATGGCCAGTCCAAACTTTAAAACCCCAGCTACAGACAAGAGAGATCTTATGACAAAAAGATCAATGACATGACCTTATCCGAAGGGGGTGGTGTTATACTATTTATCCCAATCAAAGTGAAAGGTGCATCCATAAAACTTATGTATAAGTGGGAGGGGCTCTATACTATTGAGAGAAAATGTTCCAAAGTGTATGAGATTAAATTAAAATCCAATTCCAGGAGTAAAAAAGTGCACAAAAACAGGCTACAACCTTACTTGGTTAGAGTGAAGAAATGGTATGTTCTTCCCACAGTGGGGCCTCCGTGGGCGAGTGGTTAGAGCATCGCGCTCAAAATCACAAGGACTCTCACCTCTAGTCGGCGCAGGGTCGAATCTCGCTCGCGCCGATATATGTGAGAAAGTTTGCCAGTTTACTTTCGGAAGGTCGGTGGTCTCTTCCCGGGCACATTTTATCAGGGTTCTCTCCTCCACCAATAAAAACTGGACGCCACCAGATAACTGAAGAATTGTTGAGTGTGGCGGAAAACAATCAATCAATCAATCCCACTGAAAAGCTACACGTTATCATGGATTATTGTGCATATCAATGTCGTTATCTTTTGTTTATCTTGCTATTATGTACAAAAATTCATTATTGTGTAACTGTTTCCCCGAGATCATTACGCGAATTATATTGAATTATGCATTTCAGTGTGAAATGTATTGCTTTAATGTTCATCCATATAGAGGCACCTCATATGTTTCCATGTCCAGTGGTCCTCATCATCAATGCTAGGAGTGCGGGAGGAGGTTTCACACTTTAGAAAAACTTTGCCGCCACAGCAGAAATGTTCGCGGAGAATTTGTGTCTTGTGAGTTGTGTTGCTATTCTGTACCAAATACCAGGATGTATCAGTTACGGAAACATAATGAGACTGTGCACAGAAAAGCTCTGTCTTCATCTAGGGAAGCTACTGCTGTGGAACCGGTGGTATCGTCTGCTTCTGTCCTCTCTGACATTTCTTCTGCTTCTGACTTTGAGACTCCAGAGGAGAAACTGGACGTGCTTGACTCTTTCTGCAATTGCGGGGAAGTGAGCATCCCAGAACTGGCCTTTTTTTCCAAATACTTCCACACCAAACCCAGCTAAGAGCACCCAGCTTAACACCAAAGAAATTGGACACCATTGTATCTGCTTCAGTGGATTCATCTGACACTCATCCCACGGGATCATATTTCATACCGAGCAAAATACAATACATTGTAAGCAAGTAACGAATTTCATCACATTGATTAAATGCATGTACCAATAGTAAGTAATACGGTGAAACTATTTATATATAGTGTTTATATATATATATATATATATATATATATATATATATATATATACAAATAACAAAAACAATTTGCTAATGACAAAGTTTTTGCTAATGACTGGGCAGTTGTTTTATAAAGGGGAGAAAGAAATTCATCTCAATTACCAAATATTGAACCTATTTATGTTTGTTTATTCAGTTAGACTCGGTTTTCTTTTAGTGTTTATTTATTTATTCCGTCAGGCTTTGTTTTTAAACCCTAAAATATGGTATTTATTGCAATAGATCAATACAGGGGATCTACGTGTTATCAACATGAAATCGGCAATAGCGATCTTTGGTGATCATAGAACGAAAGGAATTGGAGAGAGAGAGAGAGAGAGAGAGAGAGAGAGAAGCGGATTTGTTTTCCATTTATATTCCTCGTTATCTATTATCGGTATATCGAAAATTACAATATCATGTAATTTTGTGATTTAAAGAAAATTCTCTTTACGTATTTTGCATATTTATTATCATAAAGTAATTGGAGTATATGATCTCATTTTATGAACACCCCTTTTATTTTGATATTAAAACTTCTATAAGATGTGGAATTCTTTTATGCAGCAATACGTAGTACTTATGCTACATACTCTAGTCCTTCGGCCCTCTATTGACAAATGACCCGTAGAGTCCGAAAGGCGCTCAATGATTGATTGATTGATTATTTATTGCTTTCCGCCACACTCAACAATTTTTCAGTTATCTGGTGGCGTTCAGTTTTTGTTGGTGAAGGAGAGAACCCAGATACAATGTACCTGGGAAGAGACCACCGACCTTCCGCAAGTAAACTGGCAAACTTCCTCACATAAGGCCGCGGCCGAGATTCGAACACGCGCCGACAGAGGTGAGAGGCTTTGTGATTTTGAGCCCGATGCTCTAACCACTCGGTCACGGAGGCCCCCGCGCTCAATGAGAGGGCTTTGATGTCCCAGCGCATACTACTGACTGAATGGTCACAGAAAATCAGTCGACTGAAACATCACTGAAATGTCACAGAATGGTACCTTTCAGTTTTCAGTGAAAGGTCGCACTTCTTCCTGTATTACTAAATATAAATTAAAAGATTATTGTTGAAACTTATTACTGTGTGCCTCCGTGGCCGAGTGGTTAGAACATTGCGCTCAAAATCACAAGGCCTCTCACCTCTAGTCGGCGCGGGGTCGAATCTCGCTCGCGCCGACATATGTGAGAAAGTTTGCCAGTTTACTTTCGGGAGGTCGGTGGTCTCTTCCCGAGTATCTGGGTTCTCTCCTCCACCTACAAAAACTGGACGCCATCAGATAACTGAAAAATTGTTGAGTGTGGCGTAAAACAAGAAACAATCAATCAAACAATATTACTGTGTCTGTCTCACTGATTGATTTAATTAAATACTACGTTTATGTGGATCGTTGTTAAATCATAAATTATATGTCGGATCCCTACCAGATCGAAACGTACATGTATACCAATTCCTTAACTCTCTGAGTATCCGAACTCACTGTAGTGTCTGACCCACAACGCTACAATAGCAAGTAAAGAGTTTCAACATTATTGTGAAAAATCTGACTGACATAAGTCACAGGATATAGTAAATGTTAATGATGTTTTGAACCAGCTATCCTTCCTGGGGTTGTTTGAAATGACCTATCCTCAATCTTTTCTTAAAGAAAAAAATGTGAAAATTGATTTTTCTTTCATAAATGATCCGATATCCTATTTTATTTTAGGTTACTGTGTAGCTTAGTAAAACAGCACTATTCTATGAAAACTTCCATACAATTCTGCTCAGGAAATGTTTGACAGAATTAATGATCAATCTTCAAAACTCTAGATCATCAGAGGAAATTTGGTGTGCCTAACATTTTTTTTTTCAATTTGTCAATGCCTATTAGTTTTCATTTGCAAATATGCAAAAATGTATTCACACATCGTGAACATGCTGTAAATAAAGATAGAATTTGTAATATATCATAATTATATATAACTTTTGTCTGTTTCAATGACACTTCATGTGAAAAATAATCTAA
The DNA here is from genome assembly GCA_024699665.1 of Ostrea denselamellosa. Taxonomy (NCBI): domain Eukaryota; kingdom Metazoa; phylum Mollusca; class Bivalvia; order Ostreida; family Ostreidae; genus Ostrea; species Ostrea denselamellosa. The sequence continues at coordinate 7,176,158 of JAMZEH010000068.1, forward strand.
ACAGAAAAACAAGAATAACTATATTTAGTGTGTGTCAAAAGAACGTAGATAATCCATATTTATTGCATACTGAATATCGAATCTCAACGCGTCCCATAAATATGAGAAGAACCCATCCTAAATTGTGATATATTAAATCAACATATCAATGGCATAAATATTGTTGATGTATAAAATGTTTTTGATTTATCTACATCCCAGCTAAAGGTCAAATAATGTCTTTGATTTGTCTACATCCCAGCTAAAGGTCAAATAATGTCTTTGATTTGTCTATATCCCCGCTAAAGGTCAAATAATGTCTTTGATTTGTCTATATCCCAGCTAAAGGTCAAATAATGTCTTTGATTTGTCTATATCCCAGCTAAAGGTCAAATAATGTCTTTGATTTGTCTATATCCCAGCTAAAGGTCAAATAATGTCTTTGATTTGTCTATATCCCAGCTAAAGGTCAAATAATGTCTTTGATTTGTCTATATCCCAGCTAAAGGTCAAATAATGTCTTTGATTTGTCTATATCCCAGCTAAAGGTCAAATAATGGAATAAATATCGATAGTTATCGGGCACAAGAGAGGCTGATCTATTTGTGGTTATGTTTGAAAGTGCGCATGGGGAAATGGGATTTTTTTTTTACTGTTTCCTTATTAATAACATTAATAAAAATTCTGAATAGATAGATAGATAGATTTTATTTATAAGTACTTACCGGAATGGCAGTATGTAAAGTACAGAAGCATCTCATTATGAGTTTTCAGTTATAAAAAGAAAAAGTTATTTTGTTTGAATATGCTACAACTGCATACACTATATATATATATATATATATATATATATATATATATATACATATATATATATATAATATATATATATATATATATATATATATATATATATATATATAGAAAGAGAGAGAGAGAGAGAGAGAGAGAGAGATGCAAAGAGTTGCAGACATGTGACATGCACAGTATGGCCAGCCCAGCAAATTATCGCTATCGCGTCACGTGACATAGATCCGTATATAATTTGCCATATGACACATGCACATTTCTGAAGCATGTATGGTTTCTGCAAAGTATTAAACTTCAAAATGTAATAATATCCATGATGTTTGCTTCATTTGGAGATTGTCATACTGGTACTGAAACACAATTGCCTGATAAACATGACCGTATTTAAGATTTCAAAAAATCTTAGAAAGGAGTCTGAGGGTCGTTTCTAAGTTCCCAGTTCGCCCTGATGGGATACAGAAATGCCCCGTGCTTAACTGTCTCCTAATGATGAAAATTATGTAATCTAATTTGAAAATAAATAATGTTTCAGTTTGTAAACTTCACCCTATCATGTTGATAACGCTGTTGCTCCCTGCTCCTAGCATCTTTTTAAAAGACAGACTAAATCCTGATATATATATATATATATATATATATATATATATATATATATATATATACATTATAATAATAATAATAATAATAATAAAGAAACACTCCAAACAGTTTTCTGAAATATTTCGACCGTGTTACCGGTTTAGAGTGTTTGTTTTTAAATTTTGCTCCAACAAAAGAGACTTTATATATATATATATATATATATATATATATATATATATATATTGCGCTTAACTTCCTCGATATACATGTTATAGCACTTTTTTAACCAGGCACGTTCAATATTGAAACCTAAAATATGAATACTGTGTTTGAAAAACAAAACTATTTTAAAAGTACTCATTCATAAATGATAGAACTTGTGTATTGCTGCTTTTTAAAGTTGGGATCCAAATTAAGTTGTTTTTTAATTTTGTTTCCATTCCTAAATAATATATTTCAGTATAACAATTTCCGTATGTTTCTTTGGACTAGTATTTTTGCGGCCGATTTGATGCTTTGCATTAGCATTAGAGAATTCTTCTCATATAGAAATTTTTGAATAAGAATATGATAGCAGGTCAGCTAATAAAGAAGCGCAGTTTGTGCCCAATGGAATTCCAACAGACTGTTGGAAAATCTCATACCTTAAGACTGTATAACTATTGTCAATGAGGAACTCTTCGTCTCAATGTTTTTATATACCACCTTCAGGGTATCAGGATATTGTTTAACAAAGTGGTTTTTGGATAACTCAACGTTATAAAGACAATTCTTTATTGTTTCGTGTGAGGAATGGTGATGTAAAAACTCCAAAAGTTGAAATGTTTTATGCTATTAATTTTGAAAAGTTTATCCGATTTAAACAGTTTTACAATTTTTAGAATCTCCTTCTGATTTACACTATTCCCATCTATTTTGACAAAGTATATTTGGAGTTTCACATCATATTATTCCATTTTTTCCGTGAGGAGTAAAGATAGGGTGTAGGTGGAACATTCATCTGAATTAAAGAATGACTATCTGAAATACAGTCATTACATGATGATTTTAAGTATGGATTACTTCGTTTACCTGATCAAGATATAATGCTCACGGCCGGTGTACCCGGTCAACAGGCTATGTTTCCTCCTCATAGGCACTTGATAACACCTTCAGTGTTTCCAGGGGTCTGTGTTTGCCCTACTCCTTACTCTATACTGTTTATGGGATTTATGATATTGACCACTGTCGGGTTTTTTTTTGGTTTTTTTTTTGTTTTTTGGTGTTTTTTTTAAAATTATTTGCATGCCTGAAATGAATAACTAAAAGAACCTTCACCTGACTTCTTTAAACACTGAAAATGATGCACTTGTATCGATATTCATCTGGATGATGTACTGAAGTATCTGTGGGGTTCATGAACTAAAAATATACTCGAAATAATCAAATCATCTTTGTTCACCGATATCCCACCGTGTGAGCATTACTGCGTGGAAGCCCTGCTTGTAGCTTCTGGATGGATCATGCAGTAATGGTGGAGACGGCGATGAATTCGAGTTTCCTTTTGTTTGTACTATCCACCACACAACACAGGGGGATCTAGAATACTGCGTATACATAATCTTCTTTCTAACCGGAAAGTTTTGCGCGAGTGTTTTTTTTTTCCTACAAAACTATTCAAATTTGGTTTCGTTAGAGACTTTGTAAGTAAAATACGATTACAGTGACTGTTGATATGAATAACTAAAATTCTGCATCATCTTCCTTACGAATGAGATGGACTGTTATTAATGCTACCTTAATATTATATTAATTTATATTTGCATCAAGTCAACAACAACACACTCAAAATATGCCAGTACTCCTGCAGTATATATGGTTACAGTAATACTTTTCAACATACATACGAGTATGTGTTCATCCTCCATATTTGATATACATGCCTACACTCACCAATATGTTGTTATCTGATTGCCATAGAATTGTATCATACCAATGAAATGTCTCTCAAGGTTTCAATAAACTAAATTATACATACAGGTGCTTGCACATCAATGCGATAAACTGTGTCATTTTTGAAGAGATTTTAAAAGATTTCTATTTTTGATATGTACATCCTATGACACTTTGAATGTACAGTCCGCCTTGTCTTGGACTCGGGTATTGTGATTTAAAGAATCTGGAAGCGGTAAATAAACACTACAGAAGAGTACTTACATACCAAGTTCACATTCCGAAGTTCTGTATTTTTTTTATTTTTTTTTTTTGAGTGGAAAACAGTTCAAAACATTTTCCTTTTACATGCATACCTGTACTGCTGCCTCAGTTGATCTGGTGACCTTGACCTTTAGCGTTGTGGTCTCACAAACGACAATGACAGCGCTTATTTATTTGAAATTTCATTCCTAAATCGCAAATAATAATAGCATCCACAAGTCATTTCTTACCTCTGTGACCCAGTGACCCAGTGACTTTACTCTTTGCTTTTTCAACAAACAAAATATTTAGAGAATGCATATTTGATAACGAATTAGATTTTGAGTGACAATTAAACTGAACAGATGGCAAGTAATGTAAAATGTATTCACTCAGAATAATAGGTTAGAACTGAGTACAAGATGGAATTTGTTCTAATTTGAAATTAACACGGTTATTTTATGCATGAAGCGAAACTTGTCCCTTCAGTTCATAATCAGCTACCGTTCTTAAAGATCCTTTGGATCGGAAATTGTATATAGTTATTAAAGCAACAAAAGGCCTATGGACCACATCGCTCACCTGAGCCATCTTGGCCCTGCTTTTGTTAAGCTGTTGTGATTTTTTTTAAATGTTTGCAATCTTGATTCTTGACCATTTTTACCCCATATTGTGTCCCCAATCTATCCCTAAAGGGTAACTTCAAAACCATGACAATCTCACAATGTAAAACTCACGGTTGAAAACTTCATTTTAGTATGATTACACCGTGAATTTTATGATATTAAGCACTCGTAATTAACCACTCGATTAAGCACTCAGTTAAGATATATCAAGTTAGATCTTGGTGTTGGTTTGATTGGACTTGACAGCCGGTTTGTGACCGTTTTGTGCATGAATCCAACTCAGCATTCAACCGTCATCGGACATTGATACTGTAAACCTATAGTATGAGATGTTGTCTAACGTAGCTTTTCTTTAAAACATGGCAAGGTACAAAGTACTGGGGCAAGACCTTGCTCCCAAATGAATTGTCTTGTCACCAAGAATTCATACATGAAATATGAAAGACTCGCCATGAGCAAGGTTAAAGGTTCGAGAAAATTTTGAAATTTTGGTTAAACTCCAAGGTCACAAGCTCAAACATCATGGCGTCAAATGATATGTTTTGTCATAAGAAATTTATTAAAAAACATATGAAAGCCTTATCGTAAATATCTTTTTAAGTTAGATAGATATAGAGTTAGAGAGATATTCCCTAGGTTAGGTTTTTTTTTAAAATAGATAAGCCTCCAAGGTCAAGATCACAAGGTTAGAATCTTTGGTTGTAAAAGGTCTTCTGAAAAGAAATGCCCGTATAAAATACAAGGTCCTTATCACTATAGACTTATAATTCAGAAATTATGAGTTAGTTCAAGTTTTCAGAAAGACAGACAAGACAAAAGCAATAAACTTCACGGGGGCTTAAAAAAAATTGAATCCATAAAACTTAGGAACATTTGCATTTTGAAATGATTTAATGTGGCCCTACTAATATTGAAAGACTTTGTTTTCGTTGATTTCCTGTATATTCCTATATAAAGCTTTAGTCTTCTACTATAGCAAGACCTTATTCCCGTTGTCATTGACTCGAAGAAACTTAATTTTGAATTACCTGAAGATGTTTGCATGTTAATATGTTTAAACCATGATCTTGCTGTTCTTGAAAAGTTTTTAAAAGATGTTTCTCTATGTATTCTCATATAAAACTATGATCCCTTATTGTGGCCCCTCCCTACCCTCGTAGATAGATAGATAGAGAGATAGATAGATAGATAACCACATCGCCGCCCTGTTGTTCGCAAGAAAAAGATTTTTGAAGATTTTTCCTATGATTTATCCATGTAAATCTTTGTTCCCATATTGTGGCGACAACACGCCCCGGGAACCTTAATTGAACAAACTTGAATGTACTCTATATCTATGGATTCGGAGCGCCAAATGAACATAAACAGAAATAATTGAAGAGATCTTTAATTATTTGAAGATAGCAGCAATTTATATGATGCGCGCAGCAATTCTCGAGAAGAAGTCGAAAACGTTAAACGTTTACAGGCGGGCGGACAGACGAACGCAGAACAAAAAGTGATCAGAAAAGCCCATTTGAGCAAAACTACAAGCATTAACAGTTTTGAATCCATTTAAAACCTCACGTTACGACAAAACATGAGAAGTACAATATCACACTGATTTTGCGAATTTTAACGAGGTTTAGATAATTATTTGAAATGTTGTTTTCAGACACAAGTGTAGTGGGAAGACATGTTAAACATAAAAATGAGTTGCCATTGTGATATGGTTAAGCCTGATGGCCAAAATATCAGTAAACAATTGTGAGTCATGTTGAATTGTATTTATTTTCAGTGATATAATCATTCCAATGTTGGCCCATGGGGGATCCCGGTTGTTAGAATAGATCTTTGTACCCCTTGCTTTCGTAAGAGGCGATTAAATGGGGCGGTCCTTTGGATGAGACCGCAAAAACCGAGGCCCCGTGTCACAGCAGGTTTGGCACGATAAAGATCCCTCCCTGCTCAAAGGCCATAGTGCCGAACATAAATCTAAATTTTGCAGCCCTTCAGTAACTCAGTGGTTAGAGCGTTCGCTTCGTAACCGGGAGGTCGTGAGTTCGAGCCCCGCTCGTGCCATGGCCGCGTCAAACCTAAGACACAAAAATAGGTAGTGATTGCTGTCAAACGCTCGGCATTTAGACGTGAGAATCTCGGGTCTTTCGGATATGACTTTAAAAACGGAGGTCCCGTGTCACGGTAGGCGTTGGCACGTTAGAGAACCCTCACTGCTACGGTCGTGAGTGTTAAGCATAGGTCTAAATTTGTGGTACTTCACCTACAGCTGGTAACGTCTCAATATGAGTGAAAAATTCTCGACGGGACGTAAAACAAACAATCAATCTATCGTCAAAATCCAAGATTATCAATATACCAACTTTTACATGTTTGCATGATCTGCTACAAGAGACGGCGATATAAAAAATATAGATATGGGACTCCTGAATCGTGCACATAAAGTATTGTAAAAATGGTATGTTTTTGCAGTGATTGGATCTGTAGATCTCTAGTTTATCGCATTGTTTTCAGAAAGCTACAACTTACTACTATAATTTCCAATAGCAAATGAATAACAGGGATGCATATATATGTTAATATTAAACATTTCTTTCACAGTCAGAGTTCACAGTTAGAGGTGTACGGGTTATTTGGGGGGGGGGGGGGGGGGGGGGGGGGCATGTATATGTATACCACATGGACAGTTTGGTGGAGTGAAAGTATTCCCCAGGCTCTCATCAACTCATAGTTGTGTTTCCGTATTATTTTACATTTGTTTCCTTAATTTAACATTGCGTTCAAATACAACCCTTTTATCAACTTCCGTCTTCGCTGAATTAGCGCTGTACTTAAACATTATGTTAAACATGTTTATATTTTTGCAAGTTGATCATGCCTGAAGACTCGCCAGTTTCTACTAGTGCACCAAACATTCATTGTACCTGCGATTGCACCTCAAAAGGTAATTAGATACCACAGCTTATGATACGTAGTCCTCTCGTAGTTGTACAACATGCAACGAATTTCATTAATGTTCAGCTGGTGTCAGTGGAAACCATTATTTCATATTTCAAATATTTAACATTGTTGTTGTCAGTATAAATTATATGTCTATAAGCGTTATTCTTTTAATTATGAATATTGTGGCATCATTAAATTTCGGGGGGGGGGGGGGGGGGGGGGGGGGCTCAATTTGACTGCATTTCTTGAGTACCTCTATCCCACGAATTTCAAACCACATTTATATCACGTTTAAATGTACGAATATCATATACACGAAGCTACACCCCCTAGAAAATCCACGAAAATGTCCCCCGCGAATTTTACTAATTCCACAGAATTTGATCGGATTTGGTTTGCTTTTTTCTAACTGCATGAATATCTATGAATGTCCAGGCATGAATTTAAATCTAAATCGATGTCTTTTAGAGAGTTACAGATCAAACTATGGGGCTCACGGCGGGGTGACTGCTCCACGTGGAGTTGCGTACTCCTCTTCGACACCCCATCCCACCTCTGGTGGTTCCCGTGATGAATATTGATCCACCTCTGGTGGTTCCCGTGATGAATATTGATCCACCTCTGGTGGTTCCCGTGATAAATATTGATCCACCTCTGGTGGTTCCCGTGATAAATATTGATCCACCTCTGGTGGTTCCCGTGATAAATATTGATCCACCTCTGGTGGTTCCCGTGATAAATATTTGCCATACTTCAAATGTTTCTTTTGTATAGGATTTATAAGATTAATCACTTTTCCTTATCTTTACTTTTTTCATAAATAGCCGTATCCTTGAAGTCCATTTATTGATACATGATTACACATGGTAAGCGGCTCATCAATTCAAAGAAGATTTCTGATTTTAATCTACTTGAATAAACAGTTATATACTCTGCCTTTCCAACGAATACAAAGTTAAATCATCCATGACATTTAATTGCTACTCTTTTCATATTTATTCATATCCATGCCAATGTCTTATTTTTATTGTAAAGCGCTTTGGAGGACTAACATTGATACAGCGCTGTATAAATTCTATGCCATTGTTATCGCCCTTTCTTTACTTTCACAGGATGCACGACAGGGTCAGTATTTGCTGGACTCATCGTCGGAATCCTCGTTTCCGTCATCCTCCTCCGCGGCAAGTGGAGCGGAATCAAGCTGTATATGTTTGTACCAACATTTCCTCTTCTTTTAATAAGATATAGATGCGCCATACTTTTGTCTTTAATATTTATTATCATTATTATTATTCATTTGAGCAGATTGAACAGATTCAGAAAACCCAAAGCAGTCTCAAATTCCGCGTATGAAGCAGACTTCAATTTTAATCCGGTACGTTTTAAAATACTACGATAGCAATCCACGATATTGTTTATGTATTTGAGCATTACTCCAAAAAAAAAACCCCAAAGGTTGGTTATTTCTGTATCTTCCAGAATACAAGACAACTACAGAAAGCGGAAAGTGTGTACCAGAATGTTGTAATCAGTGATGAGAAAGAGGTGACTATCGAGGAGGTCCCGCCCAGTGTAGAGGTCCCAGAGGATGACGCTGTGTATTCTGTCAGTCTTAAGAAAGCCGTCAAACAACCCGGTCTGCCCAGAGACATAATCCAAAAGATCGCCAGTCGACACGAACAGTCCACCCAAATTGTTGCACGGAGGTCACAAGAGCTAGAGGATTACGTGGATATTGAAAAGGTACCATAAGGACATATGTGATCTTTTTTCAATAATATAATTTTTTTTTCGTAAAATTTCACGTACAATTCACTTGCATTCTATTTTTTTAAAAAATGGGGCATGTTACCATGTCTGTTTTAAATGTTTTAAAGTTCGCATATCTTGATAGTTCCTGTTTGTTGCAAGTAAAATGTATAGATGGGTATTTCCCAGTAAAGAAGGAGAAAAAAAGAAGTTTGGAATAAGAGAGTATCGAACCCGGGCCGGGAACTTTACATTATAAGTTGATATAACCACTGAGCTACCCAAACCAATGTAAAAAAAAAAAGAAAAAAAAAAGAAAAAAAAAAAAAAAAAGAAAGAAAAACCTATTATACAGGAACTCTTCATTTTGAGGAGATGCAAAATATTGTCAGAAAATGTCAGAAACGCCGCGTATATCCTTAAATAAAAGATGGTGACAGACCTTTATCGTAGATCCGCCCTCGTGTGACTTATCAAAGTAGAAAAAAAAAATCACTGACTTCCACCAAATATAAGATAATTTAATCAGTAGCCAAAGAAATTATATATTTTACCAACTTTTTTAAGATGTCAGACATACAAAAACACAAGTTTATATCAACATCAGAAAATCGCACAAAAACAGCGTAATAAAAGTACCAAAACTGGTGAAAAGGTCAAGATTCAAATGTCAACAGTTTCAAAAACTGCTATTTTGTAAATATATATAAATTAATTGCAGATATCAAGGACATCTTTGTATGACAGACATACAGAAGAGAAGTGCCGCCATAGGCGTTATTACCCTTCACAGTTTTGATTGGTTGTAAATTGGTTGTAAATTGGTTGTAAATTGTTTAACGTTCCGCTGTAGAATTTTTCACCCATATGAAAACGTCACCGTTGCTGGTGAAGGGTTACATAAATTAGGTCTATGCTCGTCACTAGCGGCCTTTGAGCAAGGAGGGATCTTTATCATGCCACACCTACTGTGACATGGGGTTTGGGTTTTGAGATCTCATCCGAAGGACCACCCCATTTAGCCGCCTCTCACGACAAGCTAGGGGTAATGAGGACCTATTCTAACCCGGATACGTTTTTGGATTATATCCAGGGAATAAAATTCCTCCAAGGATGTATTTCTATCCTGCACAAATACTAATGAAATAAAGATTTTGAAACCCATGATATCACACGAGGATGGGGCTATCTTAAATGTGTTTCGGCTTGTTTATTTGGGCATCTCGTGATAAAAACATACCATCACATGAATTTAGCCAATGTAATGTTCACTCCTACTATTGTTAAATTTAAGAAAATCAAAAAAATTAATACTCAACGATTGTATTTCAAAAACTAAATAAATAAATAAATGCGAGAATCATAAGCGTAAGCTGTTGTCAATGAAATCGGCCTATCCATACTATACAGAGATTCTGAAGTAATAAATATTTTCTTATAATTAGAATTCCTATGATCAAGCCACGCCTTCCTGCTCCTCAACTCTTCCGACATCAATAAGACAACATCATTCCTCCCAGAAGAAGACCTCTAAAAACGAGAAAAAGAAGTCGGGGAGTAGAAAGAACGAAAAGAAGAAAATCAAGCACGTCAGCATCTCAAAGGACAGCATACCCCCGGGACAGCAAGGGGAAACAACCGAGTTAATGACAGCCCCGGGACAGCAAGGGGAAACAGCCGAGTTAATGACAGCCCTGGGACAGCAAGAGGAGACAACCCCGGCCACATCCGCCATTATCTTCAAAGAAGCCTCGCTGAATGGAGAATACTTCGTGTTAGATAAAGTGTTTTGTTAAGTAAACCAACAAGTAGTGATAAATGTTTTCGCTGACTATGGTGTAGTATATGGTCGACGCTATGTGTGGTGATTGTAAGATATTGATATGACTCATTGCTTGGATATTTCAAAGACCTATGAATAAGACGGTCAGTATATATGTCGTCAAACGAAGAGCAAGAGGAAAATGGAGAAGTGGATGAACTTTTACAGTTTGAGATTGTTACTTTCTTTAATGAATTGATTACATGTGAATTTCGGGAAAACTACTCACTTGGGTGTCCGTGTAGATGTAAACGTCAATAGGTGACGTGTTATGAGATGCACTTATTTTCAGCTGGATAGGAACATCGGGTACACAAGATCGGGTAGTACTCGGCTTTAGGGGGAGGGAGTTATTCGAATGTTCTTGCTCACGACTGAACGATATTGCAATACTGTTCAGTGTCTTGAAAATGAACTACAGCGCAACGAAATTACTTGCTTTCCAAGAGTTTTGATGATTTCTTTCCAGAATAACTAATCATTACATGGACGGTTTAATGAGACAATTGAAAAGGTATTTCTGTTACCGAAATATAAAATGAACTTCCTTTCCCTCTCGTATAACTTAAAAATATCTTCAAAGATTTATAATCCCTTTTATTTAGAAATTTCAAATGATTCATGCATGGCATAGATTTACGATGTTCTATTTCGTTTCGAAGTCATCTTTGAATTGTTTTAAGAGATGCAAAACATGTCTTGCTTTTGTGTAAATACATATATCTTGTTAATAATTCAGAAATCCTGCAATTAAATAATCCAGAAATCCTGGTAATTCCATAATTCAGAAATCCTATAGCAATTAAATTCACAACGCAAAACGCATCTGTTTTCCTGGCGCAGTTTGTATGTTAAAAATATCAATAATAAATTAACAAAGTCCTTAAAAACAAGTCAAAGTACACATAACTTTATTTTATATATTTACATAGTCTTTGTTACGAATTAAACTAATTTGTTTCGCTTAGTTTACGTTTACTTCCTTCAGCTCTTTCATCTTGTCACACGCAGCAGTATTATTTATGGAATTTAATTACTATATATGTATCATGATTCTCGTTAACCTTCATTAACCCCCCCCCCCCCTTAACCTAAGTATTTTTGAACTGACCAAATTCTTCCGCACTTTATCTATAAATATAACAATAAGAATGAATCGATTTCATCAATTATACTCTTTGTATACCTCTTGTGGTTATAAAATGTTCCGATAAAATTTTAATGCAGATGATTTATATGTAAATACCTGGGTTTATTAATCCCCCCCCCCAGAAATTTATCCGTCACCTCTTGATATACGTGAAGGATCATCAGGTTATTTAGTCTAACTTGGGACACAGTTGATCGCAGATACGATTTGATGTGGCGCAGTGTGCTGAACATTCTGTCGCTGGTAGCATTTGTTGCTGACATTACGAGGAGAAGTTCAATCATAACTGCAATTTCGTTATACAGTAATATGCCTTGTTTTGATGAATTCAGTTATTGTCTGAATGGAAGGAGTGATGCCTTTAGGGAGATTTCCCCTTAGTATTTGAAATTGAATTCTCAAATTTTTGGCATTGATGTCTGTACCGTAAATATTTGTGACCAACTCAAATTCCTTATCAAAATTTCTCCTCTGGCCCCCTTCAACAATAACGATTCCAGCTGCATATATTTGGCATATTCTGACTGATCAAAACGATTTCTAATGCCATTCACAAGTCTTCGACGAGACACTGCAGGACCATCAATATCAAAATCCGTGGCTCTTTTTTTTTCCGCATCCATATAGAATGAGAGAAAAGCTTCGTCTGTTCTAAGAGACTTCAGAGTTTTCACCGTGCTGATAGCCATTTTCTGATTTTCTGCAGCAGACAAAGTTTTTGTCTGAAGGGCTTTGCTAAGAATATCGCTATGACGGAGAAACTGTTCATCCAACAGATAACCAAAGAGGAATTCAAATTTGTTCATGTAGGTCATAACCCTCTCTTATTCTGCATCCCATGTGTGAAACTTTTACATACGCCATTGATTCCTCCCGTACGCCCAATAATACTTTGTAGTTAAGTACTACACTCCAAAGAGCATCTGCACGTACTCTCCATCTTGTTGAACACAAAACTCTTATTCCATGTGATGAGGTCTCTAAATTCTCAGATTCTTTCAAATGTCCAAAAATTGCTTCTCCTCTTCGCGACTCTTTGATCAATTTTGTTATTTCACGCGTTACTTCAAGGGCGTATCTCAAAATTGTAGATGATTTAACAGTATCAGAGCCTGCCAAGTTTAGAGCATGACCATAACAGTGAGAATAAAGGGCTCTGCTCTCTTTCTCTAAAATTTGCTTTGCAACTCCACTTTTTTACCCTGCCATTGAGGCACCCATATTACAACACTGACCCCGTAATTTATTAAAAGGAATATTGAACCCGGTCAAGGTATCAGTGATTGCAGAAACGATTGTATCGGCTTTAATGTCGTCGACTTCATAAAAGCCAACCAAAATTTCGTGTGGCACAAAACTGGTCATCATAATCGTTATACATCATCGGAAGTACATAACGAGTTGTTCTCTATTAGAAATGTCAGTAGTCTCATCAGCCATTATGGTTAGAAATTTTACATTCTCTAAATTTTCCATAACATTTCTAAAACCTTGATAGCCATTACTTTAAGTGCGTCGTTTTGAACTTGTACTGAAACATATTTGTCAGTTTTGTCTCTGAATCCATGCCTGCAAAACAGGACCACTCTCTGCAGTTTAATAAACTCGTGAAAATTGGAAAAACTCTCTTGTTTCCCCCTGATTGGAATATTTTGTTTTGCTAGATATCAAACTCCTAAGTATTTTCAGGAAACAATCTCTGTTGTCTTTTTTCTGTTCCGAGTGTTGTTTACTGAGAGATTCACCAACATCCTTCAACACTTTTGGAAGTGTAAACGATCTCTTAACTGCTTCCCTATGACACTTGCTATTGGTATGTTTTTCAAAGCTCATTGGTTTTGTTCCATTACAGAATGCCTTCTCCTTATTATGATTGACAACATACCACCCTTGTAAGCTGTTATACAGCAGAAACAAAATGCTGCGTCTAAGGGCACATCACAGTGTAGCCATTTCCATTTCTCACACCAAGATCCCTGAAAAGATCTTCTCTGACCCTCTAAACTTGATAAAGGAAATTTGAAATCGTTGTGTTGGAAAGGAGACTCTTTTATATCAGGTGTAGGTCATCTGACAGAATGTTCTAAAGTTTTTTGTTCCGTCCTTGTCCAGTTTTTGCCTTTTAGGGCGTTGAAGTATTACTTGGACGATCTTCAAGCTCAGACGTCTCACTTTTTAGATCTCAATCACCCATTCTGAATGGAGAAGGATTTTCGAGCGTATACTGAAGCTCTTCTTCATAACTGCTTTCCAAATCAGAGCTCCTAGGGTTTCTTGAACTCTCGGTAAGAACATCCGATGGAACGCAGAGAACAAAATGGTAGGAAGACCAATTCTGTCGTACCATATTGAATGTATGAGTCCACAACACACATATTTCATTCTAAGACAAATCGTAGTCCTGAACTGTTTTATTACTGATTATGACAATCTCTGCTGATAGCAGCATTTATTATCTCTGGGAAAATGCTTCGGATGGGCCTATAAATTGCATCGCAAACAGCATCAATGAGGAATACTCGCCTAACTTTGCAGTTGTAAGAATTTCATTCTGCAGAGATTTTGTTGCATTACCAGTTACTCTGCATTCATTTAAAACCGAAATCTCATTTTAAAAAATATGGCAACAAGAATGCACTTGTCGACTTTTTGCTAAAACGTTGAGCGTTCAAATATCATTTCTCATTATGAACCAGTTCAACTAAAGTTCTAACTCGCATTTCAGCATGGTGCTTTTCACATCTAACTATCGAAAGGGAAATTGAGCGGTAAAAAGAATTACCAATTTACACTTTCATTGGAGTTTGACCTTGGGGAGGTCAGTCAAAATCAAAGATTGATCGTATTTGAAACTCTTGCTTTCAAAATCGCTCTGTGATACGGGTGGTAAACATACAATCTCCATGATTTTCGTTTTCAACATGACTAGGAATCTCAGTGCTGCCCACCCTTTCGTTGATGCATTCAGAGCTTTAAATAGTATGTTGTCGATATATGATACTCTGGAATTACCATCCATTGCGAACCGTTATCTTTCAGTTCAGTAACAGGAAAGGTAAATAAAGATAATCAAAACGTTATGAATGAAATTCTTTCAAATACAAGATGTGATATAGACAAAAAAAAACTTATTCTAATAATGTGAACAACCAATATACCAGGACGAATGACGTATACGCGATGCAATGTAAAATTTAAAGATAGTTTTAGAATGCTACTGCTCAAATTATCAGAGAATTGAGCTAACTCTGTGTCTAAAACGTTTGAGGTCTAAGCCCATACCCCCACCCCTGGTTCCAACGCCTATAACATGTAATGATATGGTAGATTCTAATTCACGAACATGAATTTAGAATGTTATACATTTATTGCTACATGCATTAACTACCTATGTATTACGATATTCACGGAGTCCGGAAGGAAGGGTGAATAAAGTACTACAGGGTAGCTGAAGCATCGTATTGACCCCCAAAATGTCAACACATGTTTCATGATTGAATGGTTTAAGAAAAATCAAAACTGACTTCTACAGCCTATGGAATGATTAAGATAACTAAGAGTATTCAATCTCGTAATCCCTATGGAAAATACAAATCAGAGAGATGGGCAAACACGGACCCCTGGTCATACCAGAGGTGGGATCAGGTGCCTAGGAGGAGGTACCTGGTTGGTCATCTCTGTATAGAATTAGTATAGATTGCAATTCCTAGTTAAGAGTGATTATAGATGCGAGCTATTTTTTATAGCCATGACTAAATAAGTTGCAATTTAATACATTAAAGCCGGCTGCTAGAAGATGTAGACCATATTAAATGATACCTGATCATTCATCTATAGATCGGGTTCGATGTTACTATAATACACGTATCAACACTTTGCACAAGTTACATCCCTTGCCCGCATTCCGGGTGAAAAAAGTGGCATTTCCTACTTTGGCCTACGTAATTTTCTGATCTGTAGCTTTGACATGTGTTTTTTTTCCATCAGCTGCAGTCCACTACGGTAATGTTCCAGGGTGGAATAACCCATTTACTCGTATTTAGCTATACTTCACAGTAGGGTAAACTAATAACGGAAAATTTTAATCCCGATTGACCTTTGGCTGAGATTCGGGTGATTAACATTTTCCATAAATATTCACACACTTCACAAAACGTCTTATAACAATGTATGTTTTCTCATCTAAGAATGATCTTTTTTAATCATATATTCTGAGTCACAACGAACTGTTTCTAGCGGCGTAATGTTACGAATGTTGTTCAGATTCAGATAAACAAAATCTTGAAATATGATAAAAAGAATCTATCACGGTTTGTAGTTGGATAGGATTATTATATAACTCCTTGTTTGTTGTCTATCACCCTTCTCCAAGGTTAGGTGATAGAAAACATACCATTCTTTGGATGATATTATCTAGCCAAAAACCATGGGAGGGGCCTCCGTGGCCGAGTGGTTAGAGCTCAAAATCACAAGGCCTCTCACCTCTGTCGTCGCGTGTTCGAATCTCAGCCGCGGCGTTATGTGAGCAAGTTTGCCAGTTTACTTGCGGAAGGTCGGTGGTCTCTTCCCGGGTACATTGTATCTGGGTTCTCTCCTCCACCAACAAAAACTGGACGTCACAAGATAACTGAAAAATTGTTAAGTGTGGCGGAAAGCAATAAACAATCAAATCAAATTAATCAAACCATGGGAAACCCTATATTTACGAAATCATTGATTGAACACATATTTGAGGATTATATGGTATATTCCACCAATTTGTGTCCGATCTTAAGAGTTTATTGCCCGCCATTTGAAAGATTATCCAAATTTTTCTATGAAGGTATTTTATCCAAATCAAATTTGGTTAATAAACTCGAACAAAAAATTAATAAACCCAGGTATTCATATACAATTTACCTGCATTAAAGTTTTATAGGAGCATTTTACAACAATAAGAGTTAAGCAACGAGTATGATTGATGAAATCGATTCATTCTTATTGCTTTATTTATAGAGTGCGGAAGAATTTGCTCAGTTAAAACATACAGGTTAAGGAGAGTTAATGAGGGTTAACGAGAATCATGATACATATATATTAATTAAATTGCATAAGAAATACTTAGTAGTAATACGGCGCGAGACTAGATGAAAGAGCACTTGGTGGTATGTTCGGTGTTCCTATAGATCTGCCCATCGATATGTTTATCTACATTGTATATATCTTTCGATATTTCTGTTTAGACAGAGTCTTCCTTTAGACCGTTAATTAACACACCTTCAGTGTAGCTTTACGGTTTTAAATTCTAAGAGGGAGTCAGTGATAATATGAGTGAGTAGAGTGGATCTGATGCAAAATACCACAGTGCCAACTGAGGCGTAATACGAAGCATCGGTATTTCTCTTAAACAAGTTGGAAACATACTAGTCTAGTATCTTTAAATACGACGCTTTGGAACCAAGTTTCCAAATACTCTTTGCATAGCAGCAAGATGTATCTTCTTGGATATTTATAAATGCATAGCAGCAATATACATCTTCGTAGATATAATCAAGCACTCTGAGTGCATTGCAAGCATACAAAGTTTACTAACGGTAGGATAATCCCGTCAAAAGTAGGTAAAGTGTAACAAAACTCGCACTTGATCTGTAACTATCCACGACAAAGCCACATATAAAATTTCGTTTCCATATTTTCATCCAATGCGACGAAAATTCCAGAAAATCGATTCTTGCAATTCATCAAGGGACATAATTCAGTCAAAAATAGATCAGGCATAAGAGATGGGGCGGTCCTTCGGGTGAGACCGCAAAAACCGAGGTCCCGTATCACACCAGGTGTGACACAAGAAAGATCCCTCCCTGCTTAAAGGCCCTAAGCGCCGATCATAGGTCTAAATGCTATTCACCGGCAATGGTGATGTTAAACAATATACAATCAATCAATCCAATGCGGAGAAAATTAGGAAATCCTCAAACATATATCAAGAGGCATATATCAGTCAAACGTGGGCCAGGCGCAACAAACCTTAAACGTGACCTGTAACTATTCAAGACAAAGTCATGTAAAATGATAGTTGAATGACTTCATCCAATGCGTAAAAAAACTGATTCGGAATGACAGACAGACGGATGGACAGCTAGACAGACGGACAGACCGAGGGTAAACTAATATAAGGGACAGCAGCAATATGCATCTTGTTAGATATAAATAGATGCCGTCTCCTTTCTGGTGTTGGAACGGAAATGCAATTCAAGCACGTTTTGAAAGACTAATGTTCAGCATTTCACGTAATATGAGGGCGAGTCAATAAGTAAGCAGTCTAACTTATTTCCGGTTGTGATCCACCTCTTCTTTTGCGATGTAATTGTCCTCTAATGTGATGCACTTAGACCAACAATGTTTAAGTGCCATAAGCCTAGAACTATAAAAAAAAAATCAGGTTCCTTTCCACTGACCAACTCTCAACTGCCATCAAGACTTCTTCTTCATCAGACCAGAAATGACGTCCACGGATATCCTTTTTCAAGTTTGGAAGTAGGAAGAAGTTTCTAGGAGGTCGGTCAGGCAAATAGGCAGGATGTGGTATTAATTCATACACGTTTCGCTCTTTAGCATCCATTGCAACCTTGCAAGTGTGGACTCTCGCGTTGTCCTGTTGCACCAAAACACCTTCAGAGAGTTTACCTCGGAGTTTATCACGGGTGGCAGTTCTCAACTGGTCTAGCAAGTTTTCATATAATACACTCCAGTTATTGTACTTCTCTTGGATTAAAAAGTCCGACATAATAACGCCTTTTGCGTCCCAAAATACTGTGACCATCACCTTGCTAGCAGATGGTTGCTTCCTTGGCCTCGGGGACCTCAGCCCTACCCACTGACGACTCTGAGCTTTATTCTCTGGCTTATGATAATGAACACAAGTCTCATCTACAGTCACCAGACGCAAACTAAAATCATCTTTTTACCTAATGTGCTTGAACAAGGCGCTGCAAACTGTTGCTCTGGATGTCATTTGCTTATCGTTAGGGGATTTGAGGACCCACAGGGCTGTTAGCTTCCGTATACCTAAACGATCATGCAAGATTGTTGAAACGCTACCATGTGAAATGCCAAATGCTAGCGTTATTTCTTCCACCTGAATTCACCTATCAGAGAAAACCAGATCTCGAACTTTGTTACACATTTCTTCGTCCTTGACATCCTATGGGCGTCCAGACCTGTCTTCATCTTTTAAAGACGTTCTACCATGTTTGAACTCCCCTACCCAGAATTTAACCTGAGCATAAGATGGTGCAGAAGACTCATAACATCGGGTAACGCACCGTGTATTTCCTTGCTTGGTTTTCTTATAAAAATAAGAACCGAATTACAGCACGGTACTCAACTTTAGATGAAAAGCATGCTTTTGCATCACTAGCCATGTTTGACATTTAATATCTTATTAAGAATAACTCGAAACGCGTGCAATTTTGTACCCATGTATAAAACATATATTGAAACAAGGCATGAAATCGTGGCCGTCTCGGTCGATCGGAAATTGACTCGCCCTAGTATTATACTAAACAACGTGTTCTTCTTTTTTAGTCTTCTTCTAAATTGCAACTTAATATTCCAGTCCCATTGAATTTACGGGACTTCTTCAAACCTTATACTTCTAATACTGATCTATGTCAATATATGCATACTTACATAAGAAATTAAGAATCAATTAAATTCAGCATCAATGTATAATATATTATTATCATTATTATTATTAATATACAAGAATTTTCTGGAAACCACCACCACCATTTTATTAATTTTCCATTTCTTAATTGCTTTATTATTATTTTGTTTCCATTCTATTTCCCAAAATATCAAAATAAAATTATCATTGATCTCTTTTACATGTCAATCAAAGATAATCGATTGCTGCTGATCCATTTATATAGGTATATAACTATATAATGATATGTCTTCTTAACGTTCCTGTTTTACTTTGACCAATGATATGTCTTCTGAACATTTCTGTTTTACTTACACGTAGACGACCTGCTCTCTCTCTCTCTCTCTCTCTCTCTATCTATTTCTCTCTCTATATATATATCTGTGTGTGTGTGTGTGTGTGTGTGTGTGTGTGTGTGTGTGTGTTAAATTAAAATTCCAAAACAATCTAAGTGAATGTCACAGGATATTTATTTATTAAATTGTGTATTCATAGTATTGTAGTATATTCACTGCGCATGCGTCATTCATTGATATATTAAGATTACCAGGGGAGTCAAAAGGTGACTTTGAGGGTTCAGTCTTAGGTCTAACAACTGAATTCTTATGTAACGCATCATACAACCTTTTCATTCTAGGACCAACTGGGGTACCAAGTGAAAATTTTGGTGGGGGAAGAGTTCCCTTCAAAGGTGAACTAGCTACCAATTGATTATACTCATCCATAGTTAGCACCTTATAATTTGGATTTCTATTCACTTTCTCAATGTGATCAAGAATGTTATCTACATCTTTAGCATTCTTATCTACATGCTTTTCTACTGTCTCCCCATCTGGAGAACCACCAGTAGCCATAATGGAAATTATGAAAATCCAAAATGAAAAATATCTACATACATGAATCATAAATCACTCACCGTGTTTTTGCTGAAAAATCGGTCTTCGTATATGCGCAAAAATTTACACGATCAACACAGTTGAGCCATATCGAGATGTGAAGTGGGGTTTGTTTCAATTCACAGTTCTTGCAACACAACACTTGGACTTCTAAAATATTCAATGTAAATCAGTCAAAGGTTCACTACATACAGATACTACACCCTGGACTTGATAAATAAATACTACTAAATTAAATTTAATTTTAACCTGAATTCAAAATAAACTGTATTACTGAGCTGTACTGCTAAACTTGCAAATAAAATAAATTACTTTGATATTATTGCTTATCTAAGAAATAATCTCTACAAAAACAAAACTGTAAATTCGCAAAAGCGCTGAATATGCTGATGAATAAATATGAAATGAAAATGATATGAAGAACTTACTTCTGCTTCACACTGAAATAACTTACGCCCTTCCGAATTTCCTCTCAAACTGTTTTGCTGTTAGTATAAGTAAATTATAAAACAAACTACATGCAGTGATGGAATGTTAGAAAATACACACAGGTTAGTTCAAACGTCTTCAAGTCAATGGGTTTATCTACTTGATAATGTTTAAATAACTAAAGTTTACGCGAAGTTTTACCTTTCACCAAACTGCAACTAACCAACTTTCAGAAATGAAATATGACAAATTTAAGAATTGACAACAAAATTAAACAACACAATATGAATAATGATTAAACAGTTAATAGTTTATACACGAAAATGTTCAATCCTGGGCGTTGGAGATCTCAGAAAACGGTATAGCTAGCTGGGTAGTTAGGCCTCGGTGGTGTCTATGGGCGCATCCATGTTGATGACGTCACACTTCCGGAAAAAAGAAAGTAGAATTTTCCCGCACGGTATTAACGGAATTTTAACGGTTAAAACGGTGGTCGACTCAGGAGTTCTGGAACTTGTAGAACTGGTTTAATTCGTCAGATGAGTTGAGCTCACAGATGATAACAGAATTTTTGCACAATGAATGGATTTAAAAAAATGAAAAGAACCTTTTACACAATAGCCATCAGAATTTCCATCGATGTTAAATATATCACTAGATGATTTTAATTATTTCTTGAAGTATATAGCTGTTTAGCGCCGGAGTCCCAACGTGGGCGCCATTGTCAAGGGGTTTTCTTTTTTTTTCCGTAAGAAAGTTCTTGGATAAGTATTGACTCCGGTATAAATAAAACAGACGATTATAAACGATAATATTTCTGTATTCAATAGATTTCACATTTCTGATGTATAATATCGATGATGATCAGCTTGATGGCCTACAATATATATGAAAAACTTACGTACATCCACACACACTTTTAAACAGTTATTTAATTGATGTATTAATTAATTTACGTTAAATATAAATATTTAAAGTCTTAACATAGCTTACCATGTCAACAGAATACTATGCCTCTAATATAAATTAAAAAATGGCAAGATGAGGATATGTAGTCAACATCGTCTGTTGTATTGAAGGCTTTCTCATGGAATGATTTGTGTAGTAAAACTCATGCAATTAGTTAAAAGAATTTAGCGCCAGACATGCGCATAGATTGCAAAGACTTGAAAAACCAGTCTAACACACCCATACTAAAAATGCTCTCGCCCAATATGACGTAAATAGGTCATGAACTCTCACACCATGATTGAAATGAATGACGCATGCGCAGTGAATATACTACAATACTATGAATACACAATTTAATAAATAAATATCCTGTGACATGAATCTCATTGGAATCAGAGTGTTAGAAGTACTCAAAGCTAACTTTTAGTTGGGGTGACGAATCTCCCACTGAACACAATGTATATTTGTAACATTGGTTGTAAATACAAGTTACTTCCACAGGCAATATTCTGTCCAACAACAGCCTTCCGTACAATATACAATAAACTAAAACTTAACAGAGAATTTTAAATATAAAACATATACGGTACAAATTTTGATGCACCAGATGCGTATTTCGACAAAAAATGTCTCTTCGGTGATGGTCAGGTCAGAAATGTTGGAAATCCGAAATATGAACAAACTTGGAAGAGCTGAATGAACCAAAAATACCATATAGTGGAGCCAAATCCGACAAAGGATCAGAGCTGTGCATGAGGGAGATAATCCTTAATTTTGAAATGAATTTCTTAATTTTGTCACAGCAAATTTTTATACGTAAAATTAAAAAAAAAATTATTATAATGTTTTAGCTGAATTTTCTTTATCTCATCACAAATGCAGCATTGCATATAGAGATTGAGTATTATACATTAAAATGATGGTACCAGATATGTAGACGTTATAGAGCATGCGCGAGATTGACATTGTATTCATGTGCAATTTAAATTTGGGTTGTCATGCCGGGGAGCACGTTTTAAAATATTTCTTATAATTTTGGTTGAGCAGATGGCTTGTTTTCATATGCATTGTATTTTTAAATGCTATAAATTATTTTTGAAACGTATTTGTTTTGGTAAATATTATAAATAGGTTTCCTAACATCAATCAAAGACTTCAGAAATAAGATCGCGTTTTCGTGTATGTTGCAAGATACCTTCCGTGATCGAGAAATGCTGTTTTGAAATAAAAAAAAACTTTTATATTTCAAACAACATTTCGAAACCGAGGGGGTTATTCTGCAGCATGCACGAAAACAAGAACTTTATTTCTATTCTACTACGGACCAGAAATTTACAGCTAATCGTTTACCTATACAACTATGTAGTAGGTCACCGTGACGTCATGGCAATGTTTTGCTGACGAAAGAGGTGAGATGGTAAGCTACATCTATTTTTATAAAAACTTATTTCAAGTATTTAGTTTAATGTTGATGGATTATATCAATGGCTTTAAATGCACAGTCCAAGAACATGAAGCGTGTTAACTTGTCTTTGAACCGATATGTTTGTTTACATGTGTACACCTGTATCGATCTCGGAATGCAGACGATTGGTGTATAATGAATGACAATTGTTCTTCAGTCATTTGTTTTGCCACAATCTCATTTAATCAGAAAGTGATGCATCGCAATTCATACCATCCTGCATTTTCAATAATGACAATTATTTTTTACGTTCGTATTCTACTTTTATTTCTGTCAGAGCCGGTCGCAGCCGCTAAAATAAACACACTATATTCATCAACCTTCATACGTCTGCTTACTATGATTTATAAGTTTTTAGTCTGTATCGTATTAAAAACGAGAGAGAAGTTCAGAAGTTCGCATTACTGCTGTAGGTTCACGACCAATCATGGCCGAAAGAAAATGATTCCTAGAACTTTCCTTGACTTGTGTTAAAAGGTGGGCAATCTATTTTTTTTTTATTTTTTATTTTTTTTTTGTAAATTCATGTATAGTGTTTGATATTTTACGAGTAAAACATCTCTTTTTTGATTTTATGTTGTAGATGTAGAAAATTTGCTTTTGGCCAGCTGTGTTAGCAGGTGTTTGATTTCATTGGTAACAAACTCTTATACTTTGCTCAATGTTTAGAACAGTACCACATGATGTGAAGTTTACTTTAAGGGGGCGGAGTCGGTTCAAATGTAAGTAATATTGATAAGGACTAATAGAATGGTTCAATTTGTATGCTCCATCACCAGATAAACTGGCCATGCAAGACTAATTAAGCACGAGGTTAATTAGCGAAAAGTTCAGTACAATATCGATCAACATGTCGCGGTACCTTATTTGGCTTTGCCTTTTTTAAGCTCTTCAAGCATTTGTACAGCCCCCCCCCCCCCCCACCCCCCAGCCTCCTTACTTTGAAAACAATGTTATATGGCAACAGTAAAATTTATTGAAGTTAAAAAAAGTAAAATTGAAAGAGTAAATAATTTGGGACCCAACATCAATAGAATTTTGGACACATTAGAAATAAAAATAATCCATTGATTTCCACAACTGGTATTGATACACAATAATTTCTTCCCTCTGATGAGGAAAATGAACTTTTCTGACTTTTAAGATTTGCAATTCAATCATATATAGATCAAAGTTCATAATATTGGCTATGAAATATGTAGAAAGAAATATCCACAACTTTCGAGGTTTGTCTGTCTGTGTGTCCGTACAAGGTGATATACATCCTTACCTTTACTGTAGACTTCCGTGATGGTATTAAAGATGAATCGTTGACAAGCCAATAAGTTTCTTTAAAAATGCGGAAACTAGAGAGCGGAAATCTCAATCCATGGCGTTTTTATGCCGAAATATACACATGAAAAAATATACTCACTTTTTTCAAGTGTGAAATTCTACATAAGGATATATCCTCCATGATCGGGGATCTTCTTGGGCTCGGGGGTCTTTGCTGCAACATCAGTATCATAATTCACACACTGCTGAAGAAATTTATGTCAATGTCATCTTCATTGTTCTAGAGAGATTTTTTTTGGTCACGTGGTGCCTAGGGGAGCCCACATGGGTCAGGTGTTGCTGAAAACGGAACGGAAATTTAAGAATTGTAATAGATAACACCACAATTAGAGGACGTATGCGTCATTTTAATTAAAATCAAAATGTTACGATTTTTTTTACAAGCAGTAGCACAATTTTATCTTGAAATTCTGCTTCGTAAATTTATTAAATTAAATGATTGATTTATTGATTGCTGTTTTCAGCCACATTCAACAATTTGTCAGTTATCTGGTGGCGTCCAATCTTTTATTGGTGGAGGCGAAATCCCAGATATAATGTACCCGGGAAGAGATCACCGACCTTCCGAAAGTAAACCGGCAAACTTTATCACATATATCAGCACGAGCGAGAATCGAACCCGCGCCGACTAGAGGTGAGAGGCCTTGTGTATTTGAGCGCGATGCTCTAACCATTTGGCCAAGGAGGCCCGTGTTTGTATCAAACTTTACAAAAATCTTGTAATTTCGACTTTGACAGGGATGTTAGAAGACATCGTCACCTATTGGCAGATAATTTATAGAACACACGGGGTCTATATCCCCCTCTCGTAGTAAAACGCACATGTACTTACGGATAACACAGTGTGTGTGTGTGTGTGTGTGTGTGTGTGTGTGTGTGTGTGTGTACTTATACGTATGTGTACATGTGTACTTACACAAGGAGAGATAATTCATAATCTTATTAAGTCAACAAGATGTGAATAATTTGTGTTTGACATAGTATTCTTGAACTAACAGAGACTGAGAGACCACAGTACTTCAGTCCTAAATAGGCGAGAAATTCCGGCTGTTTACTGTTGGTATCTTGTGTAGATTAATAATTAGATCACCTTTTAATTCAATCATAAATATTCTGTTTACTTTTTACGAGAGCTGATTGATATGTTGTGAGCCTTGCATTAAAGGAGGTTAGCATCGATGTCCTTTTTCAGCCCTTCTATTACCTGACTATTTAAGGCTGTGTACCCAAAGACAAGTGTCATTTGGTCAGTTTATATCGACGAGATACCACTTTAAAGTAAACAAGGCAAATTGCTTTAGCAAAATGGACAAAATCGGTGAAAAAGCAGTGATCCAATGTTTGCATAAGAAATGTTTAGCACCTATCCATACTAATATGGTAGTATCACAAGATGCCCCTTCATATGCTACAGTAAAAAGGTGGGTGGCGGAATTTAAACGCGACAGGCAGAGCCTTGAGAATGACCCCCGTCCTGGAAGGCCTGTCACCCCAGAAGTAGTCAATAAAGTCCATTATATTGGTATGACTGACAGGCGAGTTACAGAAAGATATATAGCCATTACAGTTAACATTTCATAGGAAAGAGCATATTCCATTCTGACAGAGGCTTTTGCAATGAGAAAGCTTTCAGCCCGTTACATGTAGGTACCAGGACTTCTGACAGTTGATCAGAAACACACCAGGCGCTGTTTGTCGTGTGCTAATCTAAACCTTTTAGAGGTAGGCCCTTCTAACTTTCATCAGCGATATGCTACTATGAATGAAACGTGGGTCCATCATTTCACCCCAGAGTCCAAACAACAGTCTAAACAATGGAAGCACCCTGGTTCACTCCCGCCAAAAAAGGCAAACACTGTTACCTCCGCTGGAAAGGTTATGGCCTCAGTTTTCTGGGATACTAATGGTATTCTGATGGTAGCTTATCTCCAAAAAGGAACAAAGAATCAATGGCACACACTATGCATCACTCTGAGGTAGTTACGGGAAAATATTAAACTCAAGCGCTGCAGAAAACTCCATGAAGGTGTGCTGTACCATCGGACAATGCCCCTGTTCACAAGTCTATCATTGTCATGTCTGCCGTTAACGATTGTGGTTTTAAATTGATTGACCATTCGCCTGATCTCGCTCCATCAGACTTTCATTTAATTCCAAAACTGAAAATGGTCATTTCCGATATCCATTTTCAATCAAATGATGACGTCATACATGCAGTGGAGGACATTCTGAACGGTCAAGAAAAGGTCTTTAAAAGTGACGTTGAGGCCCTTAAACGTCGCTGACAAAAGTGTACAGATACTAAAGGGAATTATGTTGAAAATAGTGCAATGTGTCCGCCAAAATTCAAACCCTTACATATGACGCTCACAAGATATCAATCATCCCTCGTATTCCATAAACCATGAAATAAATCTGTTAATTCCTCTTACCAAGGTTCACCTTAATTTCCTATATTTTTTAATCCGCCGTACATATCTCTTCCGGTTCAACACTAATCCGCAAGATACCGATACGTGTACAAATTTCACTTTACATAATCCCTGTGGGAATCCGAGTTGATAGAATAGATCCTCAGTTGATTGTCGTAAGAGGCGACTAAATGGGTCCGTCCTTTGGATGAGACCGCAAAAAACGAGGTCCTGTGTCACAGCAGGTGTGGCACGATAGAGATCCCTCCCTGCTCAAAGGCCCTAAGCGCCGAGCATAGAGATAAATTTTGCAGCCCTTCACTGTCAATGGTGGCGTCTCCATATGAGTGAACAATTCTCGAGGGGACGTAAAAAATATACAATCAATTAATCAATCCAAAAAGCATGTGTGATTTAATTTTTCAAAACTCAGCAATTTCTCTGCCCCATGGGCCCCCACCAAGGCTTTGTTCTGGACTCACTAGGGATCTCAAGACAGCCCCCAAACACCCAGCCATTTACTACATCCTCCCGTTAAGAAATTTCTAGATCCGCCACTGGTTAAACTCGCGGTCGATGCGAGAGGGAAAGCATTCATAATAGGCACATAAAAGCGATAAATTTAATTTTCCAAGCATTGTATTTAGAAAATACGGTTCATGAACTTCCCGCAAAACGTGACCCCTGAACTTGTCCTAGTGCAAGCCATCATGAACACCTCGCGCATTACCAAATATCTTTTACATCATAAGAGGTAGAGTGTTCATATTGGGTATGTGTATTCCTGGTGGCACGACTTTTCTACTAATATCAAAACCATCAATCGGGTGACCTTTACATTGATCTTTGACCTACTCTTAGAAAATTAGAATATAAGTCATATTTTTTTTTCAAATCGTAAGAGTTATTGCTTTTTTATGTAGCATGTGCATTTCTTGTGAGAAGACTTTTCAAATGAAATCAGATTTTTTGACCTTGACCTATTTTTGGGGAATTTTCAAACACCTTGCAGAGGCAGAATTTTCATATTTGGTGTATGCTATCCTTGTGTCGAGACCTTTCCTCTGACACCGAAATCTTACACGGGGCGGTATGGTATTCCGTGTGTGTGTGTGTCTCTCTCTCTCTCTCTCTCTCTGTGTGACGTCATGTGGGGTATTTGACGGGCACCCATGAATAGAATACGTCCAGATTGGGATGGCTTGTCCGTAAGTTAAGTAGTTTTGTGCTGAGTTATTGTGGTCAGTTACATTGACGAGCAGGAAGATCCACTACGTCCTACAACCCTCAGTAGTAAAATGGTGACATTCTGAGGAAACAAATTTTATGTTAGCCCTGCAAGTAGCAGTGAAGGAGAACAGACAACCCCAGTTCCCCAAGTATGTGTTTATTCACACAAGCGGAAGTTCTTCTGACCCAACATGTCATCAGTAAATCTTTCAGTGCCAGTCGTGAAGACCGGTGTGGCTACATGGGAGCTAGGAGATGTCGTGAAGACCGGTGTGGCTACACAGGAGCTAGGATATGTCGTGAAGACCGGCGTGGCAATACAGGAGCTAGGAGATGTCGTGAAGACCGGTGTGGCTACACAGGAGCTAGGAGTTGTCGTGAAGTCCGGTGTGGCTACACAGGAGCTAGGATATGTCGTGAAGACCGGCGTGGCAATACAGGAGCTAGGAGTTGTCGTGAAGCCCGGTGTGGCTACACAGGAGCTATGATATGTCGTGAAGACCGGCGTGTTTACACAAGGAGCTAAGAGATGTCGTGAAGTCCGGTGTGGCTGCACAGCAGCTAGGAGTTGTCGTGAAGACCGGAGTGGCTACTCAAGGAGCTTGGAGATATCGTGAAAACCGGCGTGGCTGCATAGGAGCTAGATGTCGTGAAGCCCGGTGTGGCTACATAGAAGCTAGGGGGGTGTTGTGAAGACCTGTGTGACTACACAGGAGCTAGGAGTTGTCGTCAAGACCTTTTCATGACGGGCTATCTCCAAGAAAACAGCAAGTCTAGTGTAACCAGTGGATACTGTGTATAGTATTGGTGTTGGGAATTTGAGAGTTGCTGAGGATATATCTAGTTCGTAGTGTTGGGGATTTGAGAATTCCTCGGGCTATCTCTTAGTTTGTAGATTTTCGTCCTCAGGGTGAAGCCTTCCGATGTGGGATAAGATTTAGGACAAAATACGTTGTGTTGGAGTTGGGGGGGGGGGGGGGGGGGGGGGGGGGCTTGCGCTTAAGCGTGTCGTTATGTTAATATAGGTTTTAAAACAAACTTGACTGTAAATGTGTTATGGTTTTAGTTTTTTTAGCATTAGTTATTTACTTTTTTAACAAGAGTTTGAATCAAAATGATTTGATTATTGAGGCTACCGTAATACACGGAACAAAATTCTCAAATCGCCACGGCCCTGAGCGCTAAGCATAGTCTAAATTTGTGGTACTTCATCTACAGCTGGTGACGTCTCAATATGAGTGAAAAATTCTCGACGGGACGTAAAACAAACAATCAATCAATCAATGAATCGTGTAGATCAGGGGAATGTCACGAGGACAGTTCAATGAACAAAGTAGTATGCCATCTCCGACAATCGGGAAAACGAACCTTTCCCCAGTAGAGGTATAAAAATAAAGTACCCTAACTGAGGCAATTAATTCCAACCTGATTAACTCCGCGTCAGATAAAAAAGAAAACAACAATATGCAAGTCCACTATCATTATAATGTTACCTTAATCTTACTTCACATGCTGAACAGGTTTACGTGAATAATCAAAAAATGATTATACAACAAGGAATCTTCTATAAACCTGCACTCGACGTTCAGTTTAAATCAATAAGATCTAGATACAAAGTTCTAATGAGCACTTCCCAATACAATTACATTGTAATATTAACCCTGAAACTAATGTTATTTGATCCCAATACCGTATTCACACTATTGAGCGACCCGGACGCGTAGATAATTGGAAAAGGGGGCGGCTATTAAGATTGTTTCTTTGTTTTACGTCCCGTCGAGAATTTTTCACTCATATTGAGACGTTACCAGCTGTAGGTGAAGTACCACAAATTAAGACCTATGCTTAACACTCACGACCGTAGCAGTGAGGGTTCTTTAACGTGCCAACGCCTACCGTGACACGGGACCTCCGTTTTTAAGGTCATATCCGAAAGACCCGTGATTTTCTCTTCTAAATGCCGAGCGTTTGGCGAAGGAGCAATTACTACCTATTTTTCGTCTTAGGTTTGACGCGGCCATGGCACGAGCGGGGCTCGAACTCACGACCTCCCGGCTACGATGCGAACGCTCTAACCACTGAGCTACCGCGACCTGTTATTTAGAATTTTGTTTTAAAGTATCTGCTGTGAAATATTGTCTTTGAGAAATGTTTAAATAGACATAGAATTCTACAGAAGAGTTATTGTTGTACTTTCTTGTACGATAATGTAATCCACTCAGGTCTTATTCATCGATTCCTTATTTCAAATCGTCGAAACACAGTAAATACCAGAGACCCGTTATCTATGTCTCTGGTAAATACACACAGATATAGTAGTTATTACTTGTATAAAGTATGTCGCACTGTATCTACGTGGGGGGGGGGGGGGGGGGGGGGGGGCTGCTCTTCATTTTTGAGAGTTGAAAAAAGTTGGGGGGGGGGTTATTGGGGGTAAGGGTGATCAATAGGATGAATACGGTATACTTAAATGAATATCTAAATATGCAAGTATGATAACTCCAAATTACACAATATCATGATAAAAGAGAAACAGTGGAAAACGCATTAGTAAATAATGAATGACATATAATTTCACCAAAGTTAATTTCTAAATTACCATTTATAACTAAAGAACCCACATATCATGGATTACATTTAAGTCATATACTGGTCTCTCATTATGCTAGCATATTTCAATGGAATTAGGTGTTATAAAGTCATAATTTGCATCATCTATCCCAAAATATCTGAAACTGTGTTTTGGCTTATGACAATTTTTTTTTATAATGATGTCAGATATATGCATGTCATGTTTTGAACAAACTAAAAAGTTTACAAAATCCAGAAGCTCTTTACTTCAGTAAATAAACATGCTCAGATTATGCCATTTGTAAAATATGTTTTTAAAAATCAATTTCACAGGTAAAAAATACAAGAAACTGATATGCATATTGATATTTTTATGAAGGACTAACCAATGTTCTAAATATATCACCATAACAGACTGACATATAAAATTAAAACATCCTCCTTCACATTTTGAGACATATCACTTTAAAACTCGCACTTTGTAATCATTGTTCATCTAAATCAAGAAATGACCTTTGTTTCAACTTAAAATAAATGTTTTGAATTTCACAATGCATCATGGTGAAAATAGCGAGTATCTTTTTTGCTACACGTGTATATTTCAGGAACAGGTGTCCTGGCTGTTTGTATTGGTATTACAAGCAAGTATAGGCAATGAATTCCTGGAAGTAATCTAATAAAATAGAGCTGATTCAGCAAAAATTTACTACATACAGGTACAGTCTATCCCACATCATACAAACACCCTAGACAATATATCCCTAAAATCTATATTTTGTAAACACTATATATATATATATATATATATATATATATATATATATATATATATAGGATATAGGTTTTTAAGTTCAGTTCAAAGGTCAATTCTTTTATCAAGAAATATAATACACTACAACAGAATAAGTTCATTACTGACAAAATGTTGGTAAATATTAATATATATATTTAATAAAATTTTGGACACTTTTCAATAAATTATTTTCCTTGTTTGGTTAACAACTGAGTTTTCGAATCCAATTCAATACTGCTTCAGTTCTGGGATATCATAAAAGTGATCAATGCTTGAAGGGTTTGCCAATGCCCCCCGCTGAACCACCTCCTGTCCGTGAATGGCTCGCCTGACAGCTACTTCAACCTTTTTCCCACTAATTGTATACTAAAACATAAAATAACATTAATGCAAAGAATATTTATTTATTGGAGGTATGTTGTATCAACCTATTTTTGACCTCCATCAGCCACACACACACACACAACACACAACACACACACAGATACACACACACACACAACACACACACAAATATATATATATATATATATATATATATATATATATATATATATACCTAACACTTCTTGTCGTGTGGAATAATGAATGCTACATGAACTTCTAAGTCCACTAACATGATAGTTGTGAACACATTCTCTCTCCAGGAAGAAACTGATGTACTTAAACAAAAATGTAAATGGAATGTCTTAAATATGGGAATTTGGTAAATGGAATGTCCTTGGGGGTAGTTAGTAAACTAACTGGAATGACCTAGATGGGGAGTTGATTAAATTACTAGAATGTCATGGATGGGGAGTTGATTAAATTACTGGAATGTCTTAGATGGGGAGTTGATCAATTACTGGAATGTCTTAGATGGGGAGTTAATCAATCACTGGAATGTCTTAGATGGGGAGGTAATGAACTTACTGGAATGTCTTGTGTGGAAAGGATGACCTCTGGCACGTGTCTGGCAGACAGAAGGCTCCTGATGTTGGATTTTATGCTCTTGACAAGCTCCTGAGTGAAGTCTGCTCCAGACACCATTTTCAGGAACAAGACAACTCTCTCCTCGGAGTTATCTGCCTTTCTCTGAGCAACACACACACTGTCTTGAATCTCCTTATAAGATTCAACTGAAAGAGAAGAATATCTATGCAATTTTAGTTCAATCATAAAGGAAAACATGTCTGCAAATTAAACTGAAATGAATTCATAAAACATCCGTAAAATTTAATTTGAAAAGTTTTAAAAAGAAACATAAGTGATACATGTCTGTGATACATGTCCATGATACATGTCTGGGATACATGTCAGTGATACATGTCTGTGATACATGTCAGTGATACATGTCCGTGATACATGTCTGTGATACATGTCCGTGATACATGTCCGTGATACATATCCGTGATACATGTCAGTGATACATGTCCGTGATACATGTCAGTGATACATGTTTGTGATACATGTCAGTGATACATGTCCGTGATACATGTCAGTGATACATGTCCGTGATACATGTCAGTGATACACGTCCGTGATACATGTTTGTGATACATGTCCGTGATACATGTCAGTGATACATGTCAGTGATAAGTTTTGAAACACTGAATTGCATATGTACAGCTTACATCAAGTTCTTACCAACATTATAGATTTCTGCACTTCCAAATCTGACACCATTTGGATTCAATACACCATCACTTAAATTAAAAACAATCCGAAACTGTTATAACATTTACACAACAACAAAAAAAGACTTATTTGGAATTCATAGTACACTCAGCACAGCAGACCACTCATCGTTAAAATCATCATAGAATACCATCACCATAAATGATTCTATCACAATGTCCTTCACTGCCTGTGATCTTCACTGATTGATCCAGATAAATGGGCCTTTCCCTTTTTAGTATGTTTATAACATTACTACAGATACAAACAGACACGCCCACTAGTCTGTCTGTAGCATTACAACAGATACAAACAGATATGCCCACTAGTCTGTCTGTAACATTACCACAAATACAAACAGACATGCCCACTAGTCTGTCTGTATCATTACTACAGATACAACAGACACGCCCACTAGTTTGTGATATTACTACAAATACAAACTTAGATGTCTACTAGTAGAGATAGTACTAAATCTGGTGCAGTATTGTTGTCAGCTGATAATTATTTGTATTTTCAATTGTCATAGAATTATAAAGACACACATATTAAAGAATGAAAACACAATGAGATGTTGTACGCTAGAACACAACCCAGCGTGTATACCCACCTCCTCCCAAGCATCACAGTCCCACCGGTCTTGGGATTGATACAACAGTAATCGCCATGTGCCCAGACACCTACAACAAAGCATACTACAGATTATATCAGGTAGGTTTTGATTCTTGTTCAGTATAAAACCAAAATATTTCAATAAATTTCAACACTTTTATAGAAAGGGAATTTCAATTCTTTTGAGTCAGAATATTAAAACTGTTATAAAGACAGAACTTTATACTTTCATTGCGACAGAATTTTTATTCTTTTTTTATATTGGTGAATTTTTTTTATATATTCACAGACTTAAGTAATGAGAAAAATATATGCAAATTATTTTACAACATCTCAAGAAAACAACACGTCCATTTAATCTATTCACTTATCACACTATAGTTTATTGTATTTATCGTCAACATCAATCATAATCATTATCAACCAGTCCTGAAATGTGAAGCATATTTCACCTGGGTACATTGAGAAGTAGGCACCGGCATATTTTTCACCCTGAGGGTCATTCCAGAAGTATACAGGCATGGAGGGGAATGGCTTGAGACAGACCAGTTCCCCAGGCTCCCCATATACAGGTTTACCTATAATAAAGGTCAAGGTCAGGTCAAATCATAAAAAAATGTACTTCAAATTTGGTTCTGTGCCAATAAATTCTGACAGATTATCCTTGATAATATGTTTCCTGATAATCATTTTAAAAACTCAATGTATATACTGAACTTGTGGCAAAGGTTTAAGCTTATCTTTCATTACAGATATGAGAGCACTGAAATATGGATATTCACAATCCTGGAATATTTTACATCTCAAAATCAACATACGTTACAAAGATGATGCACTGAACTGTATAATATAGCCAGCAGTCTCACCCTCATCATTCCAACACTCCATGTGGCAGCCCAGGGTAAAGTTCTGGACCTCCCCCCTGTAGACTGGAATCGTCCAGTTTTGACCCATGAAACAGGCAATGATGTCCGTTCCACCTTCCAAGAAATGAGAAATAATAAAGACCAATAGATCAATTCCACTCTCACATTAGTACCTGATAAAAGTACAGAAAGTGTATTATTTCCATTCATTAGAGTTGAAACTAATAAATTATCAAATAAAATATATAGGTCATCACACGATTTAAGATGCGAGACATACATAAACAGAATCACATCAACTTCAGAAAATTGCAATTTTCTTTAAACAGCATTATCAAAATTTCATAGAAACTGATTATAATAACATCATAGTATTCATAACAATTTCACAAAAACGTTCCTTTACAAAAACATACAAAATGTCTGTGAAAAATAATGGAAATCTATTGCATTGAGGACTTAATAAAGAAATCAGTGAGTTATTGCCCTTGGATTCAATATTTTGAAGCATCAATGATTATTCATATATAACTTAAACTTTTGAAACATTTTATGTTTAACAATATTTTTTGCAATAACTATCATAAAAGTCTCCCACAAAATTTATGTCCTATCATACATATTTACATGTATTTCTTACTATCTGTCTGTATAACAATTGAAACAATGAAATGTTATGCAATAGTTATACAAATTTTATTATACACACAGATGGTCAGAAACACACAAAAAAAAGACAATATGCTCCCCTCCCCCCCATTCTTTGGAGGTATATAAATCTAAGTTTTATAACAAGATGTACCATTTACCAAAACAGAACACAGTATTTGCTAAAAAATGTGTTACATTCAACATTCATTTTAAAGAAAGTACTTGCATCACAGAAATCCACAAAATTTAAGGTGCAGAGCTGACCTTAGTAGCAGATATTAAGCTGATGATCACACACACTGAACCTCCCCATTTCTGCCCTCAGGGTATGAACCCTGAAGGTTAACTGTACCTGATATAGAGGCCAGTAGAAGGTCCTTTTTGATCTCCTTGTAGACATAGTCATAACTCTGAGGCTTCAAGGGGGAACCAGTTGACATGATCATTTTCAGGGTTTTCAGCTTGTGGGTCATCCCTGTGATGTCAATTTTTTATATGTAAATGTATCTGTTCTTCAAAGTTGTATACAATATATAATAACTTAACCTCACAATAATTTCATTTTTAAAAAGAATTATATTGACATGGCTTTCAAAACACATGACATTCCCCCCCCCCAAAAAAAACCCCAAAAAACAAAATCAGCACTATCTATTAAGTTCCCCTTGCGATCATTAAATTAAACCTTTGGGAAAAGTACATCAATCCATATATATATATATGCAGAGCAGCACTCCTGCCAGTCTGATAAAAACGAATTGGATGAGAGATACTGTTTATATGGTGTGAATCAGAAATTTTCCCAGTTCTAACCTAGTCCTTAGATGTTTGACCTTCAATATTGATAGGGACCCCAATCCTTGTGTATGTCATGCAAATTTCATAAATCTTCATTATGAAGACAAGAAAAAAATCTTTATATAAGAAATTTCAAATTTTTTCCCTTTTTGACCTTGACCTTTAGCAATCACTAGAAACATGGATTTTCATGGACGGTAACATTTCAAATGTTAAAAATTTAAAATTTAAAATGGAGGTAAAACTGTGGCATAAACACTGTACACAAAAGCAAATAACTGAATGCAAGACTCAAAGCTATCCACAAGAAACAAAGAGGCAGGATGCTGTATCTCCATTGTAGCATTTTATTTTCAGAATGGGATAATAATTAAGCTTTACAATATATGAAATCCAGTTCCTGGTTCATTAATACAATGTCTGAGTTAATGAAGTACAAAGTATTTATCACCTGGCCTGAGACCTCGGTCTTCCATGACAGCAAGCCATTTAGCACTTGTCCCAAACAACGTGATCCTACAGGAAAGTAACATTGATATATCATATTCAGTGTGGACTCATTAAAACTAACAAAACTGTCGGCGGTATAAAGTCTATTTCCTATTGTTGTGACAATCAAATCTTAAATTCACAGACAATTCATCATAAAGATTGAAGTTCACTACAAAAACTCATTTATTTAGAAACTTTTAATAAAATACAATTAAAACAAAACAAACAAAAAAAACCCAAAAAACAAAAAAACAAAAAAAGAACAAAAACATTTTAGTATCGTACTAGACATTGCTTCAGTTTTGTAGAATGAATTTACTTGTATGTTTTATTTACTTATTTACTTACCTATCTTATGCTTTTACTATTACCTTTTATGCATAT
Source organism: Ostrea denselamellosa (assembly GCA_024699665.1). Classification (NCBI taxonomy): domain Eukaryota; kingdom Metazoa; phylum Mollusca; class Bivalvia; order Ostreida; family Ostreidae; genus Ostrea; species Ostrea denselamellosa. The sequence goes on from JAMZEH010000068.1 coordinate 7,213,218, forward strand.
CATCTCTTTTACTATTTTATTGTACAACGCCAGTGAATACATGTATGTAAAATTAGGCGTTTTAATCAAATAAACTAGTTTCAGTTTCAGTTTAAAGTAGACAACCTAATTTCAAGTTGAAGGAAAACTGAATCAATTTCCCACGATTCCATATTTGTAATCAATACAGGCTCAAAGAATCACATTATCATCACATTATTTACCCTAATTCATCCACAAGATCCCAGAGATGATTGGCATGAGGAACCAAGGGAGATCCATCGTAGAGAACAATGGCTGCTCCCGTAACCAGACCTGAAACCAGCCAATTCCACATCATCCACCCAACCTGTCAATATAATCATAAAAAACATCATCCAGCTTGTCAATATAATCATAGAAAACATTATCCAGTCTGTCAATATAATCATAGAAAACATCATCCAGCTTGTCAATATAATCATCAAAATCATCTTCCAGCCTGTCAATATAATCATCAAAAACATCTTCCAGCCTGTCAATATAATCATAGAAAACATCTTCCAGCCTGTCAATATAATCATCAAAAACATCATCCAGCCTGTCAATATAATCATAGAAAACATCATCCAGCTTGTCAATATAATCAGAAAACATTATCCATTCTGTTAATACAATCATAAAAAACATCATCCAGCTCTATATAACCTATCAATACATAAAAATTATTACTTTTATTTGACCTGCCAATACATAAACATTATTACTTTTGTTTGACCTGCCAATACATAAACATTATTACTTTTGTTTGACCTATCAATACATAAACAACATTACTTTTATTTGACCTGCCAATACATAAACATTATTACTTTTATTTGACCTGCCAATACATAAACAACGTTACTTTTATTTGGCCTGCCAATACATAAACATTATTACTTTTGTTTGGCCTGTCAATACATAAACACTATAACTTTTATTTGACCTGTCAATACATAAACATTATTACTTTTATTTGGCCTGTCAATACATAAACATTATTACTTTTATTTGACCTGCCAATACATAAACATTATTACTTTTATTTGACCTGCCAATACATAAACATTATTACTTTTATTTGACCTGCCAATACATAAACAACGTTACTTTTGATTGGCCTGTCAATACATAAACACTATAACTTTTATTTGACCTGTCAATACATAAACAACGTTACTTTTATTTGACCTCTCAATACATAAACATTATTACTTTTATTTGACCTGCCAATACATAAACATTATTACTTTTATTTGACCTGCCAATACATAAACATTATTACTTTTATTTGGCCTGTCAATACATAAACACTATTACTTTTATTTGACCTGTCAATACATAAACAACGTTACTTTTATTTGACCTCTCAATACATAAACATTATTACTTTTATTTGACCTGCCAATACATAAACAACATTACTTTTATTTGACCTGTCAATACATAAACAACATTACTTTTATTTGACCTGCCAATACATAAACATTATTACTTTTATTTGGCCTGTCAATACATAAACACTATTACTTTTATTTGACCTGTCAATATATCAACAACGTTACTTTTATTTGGCCTGTCAATACATAAACAACGTTACTTTTATTTGACCTCTCAATACATAAACATTATTACTTTTATTTGACCTGCCAATACATAAACATTATTACTTTTGTTTGGCCTGTCAATACATAAACACTATAACTTTTATTTGACCTGTCAATACATAAACATTATTACTTTTATTTGGCCTATCAATACATAAACATTATTACTTTTATTTGACCTGCCAATACATAAACATTATTACTTTTATTTGGCCTGTCAAACATTAACTGTTCAACACAATAGATAACAATGTCAATAGATCATGGTTTAGATTCATTGTATGTTGTTTTCCGTCACACTCAACGATTTTTCAGTTATCTTGTCGTGTCCAGTTTTTATTGTTTGAGGAGGGAACCCAGATACAATATACCCAGGAAGAGACCATCAACTTTCTGAAAGTAAACTGGCAAACTTTCTCACATATATCGGCACAAGTAAGATTCTAACCCGTGGATCATAGTTTAGCTATCATCAATCATATTATGATGGTACAATACATTATGTATCTCCAGAGTAATATTTCTTCATAAGAAACTGAGTTGTATAGAAATCTTCGATATTAGAAATGATTTAATACCCTGTCACATACGCCACAAATCTGTGTAAGAAGGTCAGGTTTTCAGGAATTTAGTAAAAAAGGAATCTATGGCTTTAAGAAAGTGATACAGATTCCTAAATATATTTTCTTTGCTTATACTGATGTCTATTCATGCATCCATAACTCAGGTATAATGAAAATTATACATGTAAATTTTGTCACGCATCTAAACCAATGATTAAGGCAATTAATTAAAGTACACATAAAATATTTCTTAAAAATAGAAACTGTTCTTAATAAATAACAGCACAGGATAAATTGTGACAGTTTTAAACTAACATGAGTACATGACAGAGTGGGTCCCTTAATTTAGGATATAAGGAAATTCCCTATTAGATGTACATAATTTCCTCACTTATATAAGGAACCTCAGTTATAAGGAAGTATTCAGATTTGCTAATGATTTGTCATTTATGAAAATAATGCTGTTCCAATGTATAATATTTTTTGATAATAGTGCTATCCTTTCAACTTGACATAATTGATTATTGATTGATTGAATGATTATTTATTGCTTTCTGCCACACTCAACAATTTTTCAGTTATCTGGTGGCGTCCAATTTTTGTTGGTGGAGGAGAGAACCTAGATACAATGTACCTGGGAAGAGACCACTGACCTTCTGCAAGTAAACTGGCAAACTTACATTACGCCGCGGCCGAGATTCGAACACGCGCCGACAGAGGTGAGAGGCAACGAAGGCCCCCTCAACTTGACATAAAAGAATGCCATCACACAATTTGAATATTAGGAATGAATGTGTAGTTTGTTTGTATTAACATGGGGGACATATCAAAAATGGAAGCACAGGCTAATTTCTACTGAATGTCCTAAATGATCATACTAATTATTTCCTGTTTAATTCCACTCAATATATGTCTGCCCCATAATACAAACATCTCCAAGCCTGTGGGGATCTGGGTTGTTAGAATAGATCCTCAGCACCCCTAGCTTGTTGTCAGAGGTGACTAAATGGGGCGGTCCTTCGGATGAGACCGCAAAAACCGAGGTCCTGTGTCACAGCAGGTGTGTTACGACAAAGATCCCTCCCAGCTCAAAGGCCATAAGCGCCAAGCATAGGCCTAAATTTTGAAGCCGTTCACCGGTAATGGTGACGTCTCCATATGAGTGATTGATTCTCGAGCGGAACGTTAAACAATATTTAATCGATCAATCAACAAACACCTCCATATTTACTATCGTAACTGATGATGATGCACTCAGAAATATGATTTTTTGTCCATTATTACTGTACTTAATGTGATGTAATAAAAGAAGACGTTGCCCTTTTATAAAAAGGCTACAATAACAAACAGTACTAAATCTTGTAATTCCTATAGGAAATACAAATCAGACAGATGGGCTAAGATGGACCCCTGAACATTGCAGAGGTTGGATCAGGTGCCAAGGAGAAGTAAGCACCCCCTGTTGACCAGTCATACCCGCCATGAACTCTGTATCTTGATCAAGTAAACAGAGTAATCAGCAGTCAAAATCAGTTTGCCAACAATCTGACCTAATGGAAGGTTGTATTGCCAAATTAGATTGTTGTAATGACCATAGAATTTGCAAAATGCTGACCATTAAACAAGACTGTACAAACCCCTGTCACATTAACTCAGTAGTCTGCCTTGATTTAAAAACTGATCATATGCAGAACAAGCTCTTGTGTATCAAATCAGTTGAGAGATGTAGACACCATATGCAGGTGATAATGGAATATTGCTTAATAATTTAATTCTTACTGTATTCTAGTCTCTGATTGGTCAGATTCAAACTGAGGAACACAGGTTATTTCTGTATAACCTGGTTTGGTATAGGGCACCACCCCCTTGACAACCAGCTGCCGGAATTACTCCCCCCTTGATTTACAATGCAGCACTGTTTTGGGTATTCGATAAAGTTAACATGTGCAATAAGATACTTGGGTTTAATACACAAATTACCAATATTTTCTCGTTGTCAAGCAAGACGTATAGAAACTACTTAGTACACAAACACTGTCTAAAACAATTAATATATTCTCCGCATATAATGTTCAAATAATACACTGAAACAAAGATATTATATTTGAATAAATGATATACCAAGAATTTGTAAACATTACCCTGATTATTTTGAAATACATTTATCACTGGAGAAAGGGAGGGGGATGGTTGCTTGCTTTCTTTATTGCTTGATTCGTCTCATCAAAACAAAACAAAAAACCGTGTGTCATATTTTATAAGATTACATCACCTCAAATTGACATATTTATCGTGATGTATTTTAATGTGTCAGATTTAATATCTGCAACAATGTTGCATGCAAGGGTAAGTTTCCACATAGTAGAAATCTTTTTTTTAAGTTTAGAAGCTGCAAATTATAGTATTTTCTGATATTTGAAGACTTACTTTGGGTAGGCCGTCAACAGAGCAATTTCCTGTATTTTCTCAGTCTGTCGGAGCCACTTTAAATCCGATCTTTAAAGGGCAGCAAATATGCATTGCATGGATAGCCTACACATTTTCTGTTATGAAGTTCACAGTAAAATTCACTTACAACAACTATGTTTATAATTTTGATAAATAGGCTCCGTAGAACTAAGATGGCTGCCTCGAACACAGCTAGAAGCTAGTTTTTGTTGTGGTTGCTAAGTGAATCATTGCACAACAATTTTCATAAAAAAATATTAGTGGTTTTATCTTTTTGCATTAAATTTTAATGAATGACTTTAATTTGGGGGCAAATTATACGAGTATAACGTGGGTTGGATCAGTTTATGCTGTCATATAATCCACTTTGCGTAAACTTACACTCATATAATTTGCCCCAAACTTAAAGTCATTCCTTGAATAGATAAGGAAAGTTGACAATAGAGAAATTGAAATCATCCTGTTTGTCATAAAGTTGAGTTGTTCATTTGCAGTCAGCATCTATTTTCAATAAAATATCTAAGTACCGAGCACATGTGGAAGACTCTGTGGTATCTTTTATTTCAAGTTCACTGGGATATATCGAATCAACATATGAATGAAAATGATCATTGTTAATAGATAAAATGTTGGTGATATATCTAAATGTTGAGTTGAAAGCCACAGCAAAAGCTTTCATCCATTATTATTATGCCACTGTAATGCAATGTAATAAATGAAATCGTCATTATTAATTTATTGTTACCCTATTTACTGTAATGTAACAAATTAAGACATCACCTTTTATTATTACTGTACTTAATGAAGTGTAATAAAATAAGACATCGCCTTTTATCTGTTATTACTGTACTTACTGAAGTGTAATAAAATAAGATATCGCCTTTTATCTGTTATTACTGTACTTACTGTAGTGTAATAAAAAAAGACATCGTCCCTTCCCATGTTGCTCTGGATAATATGTTCTTCCAAATGCTTCAGCAATGTCCCCTGTCATAAATAAACACAAAAATTTAACCAAAAGCATATAACATAATTAGTGTTAGTAATTAATACTGTAAAAGCAACTAACTTGTCATTTATAGGATTTAATTTTATTATTTGCATGTCTCTGATATGATTAACATTTGTGGGGTTTAATATTACAGACCCTCAAGTGTACTACTAAATCTCAACATTGTGATCACCAATCTTTCTCAAACTGTGATAATTTCACTCTAACTGAATTAAGTGATTCAAAAGTTCCAGTAGCTTTAAAATGAAATTTTGTTTTCCTTTAATACATGTAATCAACTTACCCCAACCGAATGGACCATACATTTCGGGGCCCCAGTGGTCCCAGATGAGTACATTATAAATAGAGGATGGTTGAAGGGCACCTGCTCAAAGTACAGCTCCACATCAGAGTCAATGGGTGACAGAAAGTCTTCCAGGAGGCAACTATACAAACACAACAGGAGCATCTGTAAGGTTTGTCCTTCATGAATTTACACATAAAAATCACAGTTAATGTAACACTCCAAGGTTTAATTTTTGCTATTTTCACTGTATTTCAATTTTTGCTATTTTCACTTATTTCAATTTTTGCTATTTTCACTGTATTTCAATTTTTGCTATTTTCACTGTAGTTCAATATTTGCTATTTTCACTGTAGTTTATTTTTTTTATTTTCACTGTAGTATAATTTTTGCTATTTTCGCTGTATTATAATTCTTTTCTCTTTTCTCTGCAGTTTAATTTTTGTTATTTTGACTGTAGCTTATTTTTCTTTTCTATTTTGACTGTAGTTTAATTTTTGCTATTTATACTGTAGTTTAATTTTTGCTATTTTCACTTTAGTATATATTTTTTTATTTTAACTGTGGTATAATTTTTGCTTTTTTGTCTGTAGTATAATCTTTTTTTATTTCCACTATATTTTTATTTTTGCTATTTTTCACTGAACGTCAAACTGTGCTATCAAGACTGAAGCGAATATTAATTTAACCATAACAGTTATATAAAATGGAAATAAAAACTGAAAAATTTAAACTGTGTGAAAACAGACTTGAACAAGAACCATTCTTACATGCATAAAATAACCTTTTTAATTTTGAATTGAAACAAATTTCATTTTTGTCCTCATTTCTAAAAATATATATTACATAAAGATTACACATGTTACATAACTACAAAGCAGGTTTTCTGAATTTTTTTTTTTTCAAATGAGTTCATTTATGGATGAACATGGCAATTTTGTAAAGCTCTTGATTTTAAGAGAAAGTTTCCTACTTTTGACACGTGTCTTAGAATGATTTTGAGTATCAGCACCTTTCTCTATCCAGTGAATCAAAGATGTGTACATGCATCAAATGTCAAGTAGAGCACTTCAGCAGGTTTCTGCTCTACACACAATTCTACATCTTACTCTTTTCAGATTGTCTATTTCAAATAAAAATTAGATAAAATGGGTACAATGATGTGGTTTCTGATGTCATAAAGTACAAACCACTGTAAATATTTTGTTATCAAGATGCACTATCTCAATATTTTGTGTCCTGAAAAACGAATATCATCAATTTTGAATTTTTATCAAATTTCACATGGCCAAGTAAGGCCCTTTGTCATCCCTGTCCTTGAAGGGACTAGTTCACAATTTTCCTGAAAATTAGATTTTTTTTAATGATCAAAATCTACTGTCTAATGTTTAAAAGGTTTCCAAAAAAATAAGGTTATACATTGTGACAGAAGCTCATTATAGAGAGTTTATTATTTGTTGTGTAAACATTTTAGATTGAGGTTTGTTATTGTTTACAAAGTTTCGAAAATGTTTGGTTATCGATCTAAGGTTATGATACATGTATATATCACATTTCACATATTTATTAAGAAAAATTTAAAAGTTAAATTTAAGTCTCACAAATTTAGGATGCTTTAAAGTGCAAAATTAGCATTTCACTGTTTGTTTGTAACCATAAGCAAGGCTTGAGTCTTGTTTACAGAACATAAAGTTCAAGCTAAAATACTGAACTATTCCTCTTATCCTGGCATTAAGAAGGTCCAAATTTTGGATGTCACCTTTAAATGAATTACATTCTTAATTTTTAACATCAAAATGAAAAAAAAAACAAATTCAAAAAATGTGAAACCAGTCCCTTTAACATACAGTGCTCCCTCGACATATTGATAATCAAGAGAGGTGTGATGAACAGAATGGACAAAAAGTGGTCAGGTTAATTATGAATAGCCGCGGAATAAAACCCAAGATTATCTAAATATTTATACAGAATATAAATTATGTAACTGAAATTTTTTTTTACTGTTCAGTGAATTGTCACTAATGGTGACATTGTTATAATGTCACCCCTGCCCAAATTGGTCTTGAACAAAACTTGGCAATATATCAAGGGAGCAGTTTATAACACAACCACAACTGCTTCTAATTCTATTTTCATTACTTCACATATAAGAATGAACTATAGTTTGACCAGATAGTGGATACATTATTTCTCTTATAATCAATGGTTTGAAATTTACATTACCCATGTGAAACAGCCATGTGAGATTTTTCTGTCTTGCACTGTCTATGATATCATTGATTACGAGGTCATGAGGTTATGAGGTCTATGATTCATATTACATGGTAAAAAAAATGTATTGTTTTCTTCATATTTCATATCACAGTTTTCTGGGGAACAGTCTTGGGTTTTTCATTTACACTGTCATAAAGTGTACTTCTTTGGATATGTTCATTATGACTGTTTAATTTGTTTTTATAGCTCAGTTCAAATAATGATTTTGATCATTTTGAATTTTCTTAATTTTTCCTGAATTAATATACTAAATTGTGGATAAAATGTGAGCAAGATAATCCTTCATTAACACAGGCGTGGAATTGGGAAATCCCAAAAGGGGACAAGGGGATATGACAAACCTGGTCCTACTGGAAAGGTCTACTAACAAGAAATGCACATGCTGAATATAAAAGCAGTATTTCTTACCCTTTGAAAGATATGGCTTATATTAGATTTTTCTAAAAGTAGCTCAAAGGTTAATGTTACGGTCACCTGGTGTGGACAGAAAGGTCTCGCTACAAGGAATATATGTATCAAATATGAAAGCTTTAACTCTTATTTTGTAAAATATATGAGCAAGGTTAAAGTATTTTGCCACATACAGACAGACGGATGGACGGATCAAAAACAATATGCTCCTGAATCTTCAATTCCAGGGGCATAAAAATTACACTGTACCAATAGAGTGATCCTCCAAGCCCTGAACTGAATTTCTTAATTTCAGAAAAAAAGGTATTTCCCACACAAAATAAATTAATTCCTGACCATTGAAGTTAACAAAGATTTTAACTCCATCGAAATCTCACCTGTTTGATATTGCAGAAATATCACAAGATGCATCCGGGACAAATCTCAGAACGACCACTTTTTCCAGGTCAGGTAACCCTAGAAAGAAGATGATAATATCATTAAAGGAAGTTAGAATGTCTCGGATGTGAAGTCTCTGCCTTGTATATTTACTGCTTGTAATACAAGGGAATTAACGCCAGTATATATGTGCAAAATTTTACTGAGGTATAAAGATACAGGAGATTATTTTTTATCTTTTCTTCTGTTGTAGTTACAGGAAATCATTAATACATCTATATTTTTACTACAGTAACTTGATCCGAAGAGTTGGATCACATCAAGTTGACAGGCGCGGATCATCAGATCGCATGAGAAGTGAAGCATCGAGTTTGATCTGATAAACCATGCAAGTCAACTCAATGTCTACCGACTATTCAGGTCAAGTTACTGTAGTAATGATAAGTAAATTTTATCATATACCTCCTTAACTATTTTTAAATCCACATTTATAAGATAATAATCAAAAACACAGACAAACAGTGAAATTTTTTGCGTACATTTTTTTGGGTAACACAGTCAATATTTTCCACCAAAAACCATTACGGTGATGTATTGTGACATCATCAGTTTCAGAGAGACATGAGATTCAGAAAACCACCTTGTGGTGATCCGGAGAGTCGGATCACACTCTGTGGATTTTGCAGTATCAAAATACATATTGATTGGTAGACAATAATTTTTTTTTTTTTTTTTTTTTTTTTTTTTTTAAATTTTCATATCTTTTATTTCCCAGAACTTACTCTATAACAATCATCCAAATCTAACTAACATAATAGGGCAGCTGCCAGGGATGGGACCCTGACTAAGCTCCCTCAAAATACATAAATAGTTCTCCCTAAGGTACCACGCAGGGTCCAACTTATTATTTCAATGACATAATATATATAAAGCAACATACACATGGTGTTTATAATATATAAATAAGGTATAGATACACATATATATAGCATATTGATAGCGTTATATAAATCATATTGTAAATTGTTTGATTATTTGTTCATCCGGTATTTATAAATGCCATGCTGCCACAATGAGTCCACACATATCACAACAGTTCATAACCGACTCATTGGGCAGCTCTATTCAGGGACAGTTTCCCCTGAATAGTGGATTTATAGATTCATAATAATGACAGACATATATGTGAACAAAGTTAAGTAGAAGCATGCAGTTATGTTTGAATCTTATATGGAAAAATCAGAGAATAATTATAGCTTGGATATAAAATTTTGAAAAAAAGAGTGTTCTTTGTTTTTATGCAAAAGCTTTAGAACTTGACAATGTTCTCTCAAGTATTCCTTGACAGAGCGAATAACAAAATCATTTGTTTCATCAACCTGTACAACTCTACAATACATTTTACATTTGTAAATTCTAAATGCAATGAAAGATATAAAATAATTATATATCTTAGACAGTTCGTTATTATCAAAATAAAACCCGATAACAACATGTTTCCAAATAATCGTGAAATTAATGCAGATGCTTGCAATCTTCCAAATATGTTGTACATTACTACAATCAAAAATTAGGTGTTTTGCGTTTTCGATTTCATCTCGACACTGTTTACATTTATTAGTAATATTTTTATCCCATTTGCTGATAAGGAGATTGTTACTCAATAAGTTGTGTATTAGCTTGTAATTAAACTCTGCTAAGGATTTGTCTTTAATGCATTTAACTTTACATAAAAATATTGATTCCCATTTCTTTTTATCTGTTATTTGGAACTCTCTACTCTGCTTTGTAAGAGAGGGTATTTGGAATTTGTGTTTTATCAAGGCAGAGTATAAGTTTTTAGTTTTTTGTTGTAAAAAGAATTTTTTCTCAATTTGTTTTACCAAGACGTAGGGGATTTTTGCAAAAATCATATCGGTGTTCAAATTTTTTGAAAATGTGTCGTAATATCTTATATTCGCATAGCCAGTTTGTTTTCTTCTTAAGATTATCACAGATTTGTGTACCTGATTTTAATCATTAAAAATATCTTTAACATATAATATCCCGCTTTTAATCCAATCATCAAAACAAATTGATTTGCCTTGAAAAAGGAAATTCCTGTTAGACCATATTGGTTGTAAAAGGAATTTTTCAGTGGATTTAAAAGTTTGGTTTGTCTTATCCTGACAGAGATTGAAACAGGAAAATACCTGTTTATAAAATACCGGAAATTTTTTTAGAATGCCGTAATCGTCAGCTGATGTTTCAGAAGTCTTAACTAGATAATTAATGTCAATATCCAATGGTTTGCAAAAGCTTTCTACATATTTCATTAGGATGTGATTATTTATAATAAGGCATGGAACCCATGTTGATTTTAATGCTTTGAGTTTAGACTCTGTATCGACTATACCTATCCCTCCATCTTTTATATCCCCTATTAATGTATTTCTTTTAATTCTATCTTTTTTATTCCATAGAAAATTAAATAACAACTTATTAATGTCTTTTATATACTTAGGATCGGGTAACTCTAGGATACTCGCGACATAGGTCATTTTTGATAAAGCCAAAGTGTTAATAATTGTACATTTACCAAATAGTGATAATTTTCTTCTTTTCCATGATTCGAATAACATTTCAATTTCGTGATATATTTTCATCCAGTTTTTGTTATAACATTCAATTCTATCTTGACCAATATAAATACCTAAACATTTTACAGCTTTCTTGGTTGCCTTTATTCCTTCTATTGATTCGAACTGGTTTTTTAGGTTTCCGAATAAAATACATTCTGTTTTTGTGAAGTTTAATTTTGATCCTGCTAATTCACAGAATTTATTAATAGTTTTTAATGCATGTGTTAGTGATTCAGTATCACTTAAAGCCAGTGTCATGTCGTCTGCATGTTGGATATTTTTTATTTCATTTTCTAAATTTTTTTTTGTGAAGCCATGAATTGAATTGTTAGATTTTATTTTATCTGATAGAATTTCTGCCACAAAGAGGTATAAAATCGCTGAAATAGGACAGCCCTGCCTAATTCCCCGATGCATCTGACATGTTCTAGATAACCATCCATTATTTTTTAAACGGAAGATAGGGTTTGTGTAAAGTATTTTAATCCATTTAATAAAATTTGTACCAAAATGGAATGTTTCTAAAGTTTTAAATAGAAAATTCCACTCGACTGAATCAAAAGCTTTCTCAAAGTCGAGAAATAATAATAATCCCTCTTTATTATTGTTTTCCCAATATTCAAAAATATCTAATATTAACCGTGCATTACTTCCTATAAATCTTCCTTTGATATATGCTGTCTGTTCTTTGCTTATGTAATCATCAATAACTTTTTGTAAACGGTGAGCAAATATGAATGCAATTATCTTATAATCTGTATTGGTTAGGCTGATAGGTCTGTAGTATTTTAATAGGGATTTTTCCCCCTTTTTGTAAATTAATGATATTATAGCTAGTCTTTGGGAAAAAGTCATTTCATTTGATTCAAAAATTTCTTTCAGCATTTCATAGAAGAGTTCCGATAACTGATCCCAAAAACATTGATAAAATTCAGTCGGTAAACCGTCTAAACCTGGGAATTTATTGTGTTTCATGTTCATAACAGTTTCGCGACATTCTTCCAAAGTTGGAAATAGGTCACAACTGTCTTTCGCACTTTTAGATACACATTTGATATTGCTATTTTTTAAATAATTTTCAATGTCGGAAAAATTTATATTTCTAGTGTCATATAGTTTTTCGTAAAAGCAACACATTTCACCTAAAATTTCTTCATCAGTCGTTAAAGTTTCATTTTGTTCATTCTGTAATTCATTAATAACATTATAAGATTGATGTTTTTTTCTAGATTTAAAAAGTACTTGGTATTTTTTTCTCCCTCGTCAATCCATTTAGCACGTGATCTAATTTGAGCTCCCTTTGCGTTTTTGTCATACAAGTCATTTAATTGTGATTCCAAGTTCCTTTTTTTATTCATGTCGATTTGGAGATGCGGTAGAGATTCTATTTCATTTATTTCTTTTTCAATGTTTGAGATTTTATTTTTAAACTTTCTATGTGCCTTGATTGAAAAATGTATTGAGAATAGTTTAATTTTGTTCTTTAAGTCTTCCCATTTATGTATGCTTGTTCCTCTTGAGCTTTTTATATTTTGAATAATATTTACGATTTCATTTTTATATTCACTACTTTGTAAGTGGGAGATATTTAATTTCCAGTACCCTGTTCCTCTAGAGTTTTCACTCATATTTATAACAAATTTAATTGCTTTGTGATCAGACATTCTAGTTCCTTTAGAATGAGTTCCTGGTGTTTTCCGTAATATAGGAGATTTGCTTTTATTAAGCAAAATTTTACTAATGAAGATAAAATCAATTCTACTCTTGGGTGTATCATAAGCATCACACCACGTGAAACCTTCTATTTTCTCATATTTACTTGTCCATAAATCGACTAGATTTAATTGAGTGATTACGTCTTTTAATATTTTAGAGCTCTTATCCGTACAATTATCTATTTTACAATTGAAATCCCCACATAAAATGATTTTAGATGAAATATTTGAATAGTTATTAATAAAAGATCTTAATCTTTTGAAAAATTGGATTCTATGTTTTTCATTATTTGGTGCATATATATTAACTAAAGTAAATTCCATATCATTAAACTCTATGTTGATTAATAGTTTTCGTCCGTCATTTGACCTGTGAGTATTTAGTATATTTATGTCTTATCCTTTTTTAGTTAGTATTGAAACTCCTTTGCTAAATGTTGAATCCGAGAAGCAGTGTATAGTTTTTCCATACCATGAAAAATTATATAATGATTCGTTTTCTTCAGTGAAATGCGTTTCTTGTAAGAAGGCGATATCTATTTTCGAATATTTTATCCAATTAAAAAGTTTTAAGCGTTTTTCTTTGGTATTTAAACCCCTTGCATTTACAGACACAAATTTGAGGTTATCCATGTCTCAAACAATTGAGAAGATGTATATGAAAAAACATAAACATAAAACATAAACAAAGACATTGTCCATTGGAAGTCCGAGTCAAGGGTTCTAGATTGTGCGCAAGTGCGAGAGATAGTGATCAAATTAGCCTTTGCCAGTGCGACTTTTACTTTCAAGTGCATTGATTTTAGGAGATGATTTGGTACCTGGGGCGTCACTTTTCATTTGTGTGAGAATCACTTGTTGCGATCTGGTTTTCTCTCTTGTGGTCATCTGTGATAACGTTGTTTGGTGAGAATTGGTTCTCTCTTTCGGGGTAGTCTGTGTGTGAGTCGATAGCTGTGATCTGCTTCGCTCTTTAGGGTTAGACTGAACGAAAGTCGGTCGTTGAGATCTAGCTTTCTGTACTGAAGTTGCTGGAGATGACTGTGGAGACTGAGGTTGAGGTGACTGCAGAGAGTTAGGAGGTTGGTGTAGGCATGCGGCGGTTTCTGAGAGAATGCAGCCTAGTTTGTTTGCTCCTGGCCAAGCGTCAGCATGCGTGTGTATGGTACCATCCCTGTCGAGTCCGGAGCCCCAGAAGTTTTCAAATGTAGTCTCCACAAAAAGATGATTTTCATGGTTTTTTAAGGCGTCGGCAAAAACCGGAACCTGTTCAGCCTTGGCTTTGATAATTTCTGTCATAATCTGCGTTTGGTTTGTCGAGAAACAGGAGGATGGAATGACTTGTTTCCCAAATTTTTTCGCATCTAAAGCCGATTTAGCGACTTGGATTGACGAGGCTCTCGGTAAATCACCGCTACGCATCGCTTTAACATACTGAAACGCATGCTCTGCTGATTTGTGGTTAACACCATATAATTTCAAGTCGCATGGAAAGAAGTTTGACAGACAGTTGTCATGGCCTACGAAAGGAATGATATTTGGTGTAGCTTCGGTGTAGTATTCGCATTGGCAATCTCCAGGTTCGTGACCTTCAGATTTGCAAACTTAGCAGCGTTTTTCATTAGGACATTCCTTAGTGAAGTGGTTTTCTTCCCAACAATTCATACACTGCGGGGTACGTTTGGTGGAAGGTTGCCCGTAATGGTAGATTGAACATCTTAAACCGGCACAAACTGATGTGCGAGGGAGAAATACGCCTTCGTCTAGTAGTTTGATGTAAATGAACCTATTTCCGTTAAGGATGCTGGTCATTCTCCTAGTAACTGGATGGCGAATTTTTTCGTACTTGAGGTCGCTAGTGAAAGAAACATTGAATTCTTGCAGCATTTTTGTTACCTCGTTGTCATCGACCGATAATGGTACGCCTTTGATTGTTACTTTCAGTATATTTTCATCAGGACTGGATATTCCAGCTGAATAAGGATTTGTGTCGTACACTTTCACATTTATATTTCTGAGATCTATTCCTTCCGTAAGAAGTTGCGCTCTATTTTCTTTCGAGCCTACGTATACTCTCCAAAGATCTCTGTCTTTTTGAACACATTTCAGGTCATTTATTTTGTTACCAACGGCAATCGATAAGTCGAAGTCTGAATAGCATGTAGAGTTAATTTGAAACTCGCTGTCCTTTAAATAAACCGGTTTAAGCAATTCCATTGTTCTGGAGTAACGGCTTTGAATTCGATTGGATGACTATCGTTCACAGAACAGCACAAACACATACAAAAAAAAGCATCAAAATCAAAATCCAAAAGTTCTTGAAACACACAAAAAAATCCACAGAAACAGACATGAACATATATACACTGATGAGTCCCAAGGAATTTTCGAAGAATTTTCTGAATTCCTTGAAAATTGTCAAAAACCACGGAGCAGACTTAATCGTGTCAAGCCTAATCCGAGTCACGTGACCTTCTCCTTAGACAATAAAATTATATATTGGAATGAAGAATGGAAGGTCGGACAGTTGTAAAATGAGGCTGCACAGTGAATAGAATATCAACATTAAGGTCAGAGTTCACAGTGAGATGTAATATACAGGTGTCAGATTAATCAGGTGTAACTGTTATAAGAACCGGTCAGACTACACTCTGTCATGAATTAGTCTCTTTCATACATACCCCTGACAACCTGCTCCAGCTTCTCCAGGTGTGAGTGAACTTTGCCGTTGTACCAGACAGCGTTAATACTGAATATCAACTTTGGTTTTATTTGTGAAAATCGGTCCAAAACACCCTACAAAATCAACATAACAGATAGAAGACACTACGTGAAAATTGTTTTGGAAAGTTGTGAAACAGATTTTACAGGCTTCAGCACTGTTTTCATGTAGATCTTTAGCTAATATGAAAAAAAAAATTGGTATTGCTTTAACAAAATAGCACATAACATTTAAAATAAAAACTTTCTCTGAACAGTATAATATCTATCATTGTGTCAGAAAATATTTTAACAAATTAGAAATTTTAATTTTAAATATAAGGAAATAGAAGTACCCAACACCATTGCTGGTACATTCCACAATAAAAAAAAAATTACATGCCTGTCACAGAGCAAGGCACAGTGTACAGTGTGCATTTACACCCCCCCCCCCATCCCTCCCCCCCCCCCAAAAAAAAAATTGAAAAATTACTGAAGTGAATAGACATAGAATCCCAGACAAACCTGCACCCCAAAGTCTGGGGAGGTGGAACTCCAAATGGCTCCAAGGGACGCAGCAGCTAACATGGCCTCCAGAGCCTCACAACAGTTTGGTATGTACCCTGAATCATTTCGATGTATTAATTTGTCATGTATGATATCTGGCAGAAACTAAGGCATTCAATGTATAATGATGATATTTCATATCTAACAATAGATGGTGGGATTTTTGTAACCATGGTGTCATTTTGAAGTGTTCATCAAACAAAAATAATCCACAATAGGAATTTTCAAAATTTTGATGACTGCTTGATTTATTTCCCCTTGAATTTCACATTGACATCTGTGGGAAGAACATATTTTTAATGATTAAAATATTCTTAAAAGAAATTGTATGTACAAATCTCTTGGTAAAAAATCAATATACTCCCTTTTTATAAAAATGTGAAATAAAATTAATCATTTAACACAGATAGTTTTAAAAAAAAAACAAAAAAAAAAACAAGATATTTCTTAATACTGAATACCTTAAGCATTTCTTATTTAGCTTTAATATGGTTTAATGTTTTTTGAAACTATATCTATATAAGTTAATCCACAAAAAAAATGTTTTTTACGATAAATTTGATTCAGCGGAAGTTCTCTTCCACCAAAAACACTAAAAATAACACACAAAACCTCCAGACATTCAAAACAGTACGGTTTCTAACACGAAAATTAAACAGACAAACACTGTCCAGCCTCTCACACATACTGTTTGGTACGTGCCCTGAATATATAAAGCATGCAAACAATATGGAGTCATTTTCACCAGCACACATTTTACTGCATAAGATGATTCAGTTTCTTTGTGTGTAATTATCACACAACTGTACTGTTTCCGGATTCACAATGCAGGTTCGGAAAAAGATATGAACTCGTAGCACAGGTGAATAACAATGCAAATTATGTAGGGTCATGTGAGGTCAGCGTGTGCTGACATAGATACAAAACTTTTACTACAAATGTTCTTCAAGCCTATCATATTTATTCCTATTTCATTTGTTGTTATATAGTGATATAGCTGAAAATTCAAATCCTAAGATTGAAATTTCAATTTAGCTATCATGTTGATGTGTTCATCTTTAGATCTCATTTCTTCCGCTCAAGGACATTTTCAGACGATGGAAAGAGATTGAAAAATCACTTCCTTATACAGAAATATGAAATGGAAAGTAACTAAAATATACATTTGTTGATAGTTGTGTGATAGATAGAATCTTATACTCTTGCTAATGGCATATGAAATTTATGAAATATCAAGGCTCGGGAAATATTAAATCTGGCAACTCATTTCATAAATTTCGTATGCCATAAGCACTCATTCAAGATCCTCCATATAATGAATGTATTTAAAATCTAGAATCATGGTACTTACCGAGGAAGAATTTGGTTTCTTCATGAATAAGCACAATTAATGTTGTACTATATTAACATTCACGAAATGGATTTATCATTTTCTAGATTAATCATATGAAAAAGCTTGACAATTTTGTACCATATTATTGATTTTTTACTTACTGTTTATAGAAATTAGTTGGGTTGTCAAGTAGGAAAAATCGTTACTGTAGAGCCCTGTCTAGATGCCATATTGTTATCTAAATTTTGCTACTCACCATCTGAGAAATTTAGATGGTGATCATGTGATGAGTTTTATTTAATGACAGAGCGCCATTCTAGTCTGCGGCAAAACAATTATGAAATAACCCTATCAATTTGTGCTACATTATCAATGCTGAAATAGGACCATCAATTTGTGCTATGTTAACAATGCTGAAATCACAATAATCAAATTTGTTGATGTGCTAGATCAGCAATCTTGGTGTTCTACTGCCAATGCTATGTCACACAAAAGCGGCACCTTGAACAATCTTGGTGTTCTACTGTCAATGCTATACAAAAGCAGCACCTTGAACAATCTTGGTGTTCTACTGTCAATGCTATACAAAAGCAGCACCTTGAACAATCTTGTTGTTCTACTGTCAATGCTATACAAAAGAAGTACCTTGAACAATCTTGGTGTTCTACTGTCAATGCTATACAAAAGAAGTACCTTGAACAATCTTGGTGTTCTACTGTCAATGCTATACAAAAGAAGTACCTTGAACAATCTTGGTGTTCTACTGTCAATGCTATACAAAAGAAGTACCTTGAACAATCTTGGTGTTCTACTGTCAATGCTATACAAAAGAAGTACCTTGAACAATCTTGGTGTTCTACTGTCAATGCTATACAAAAGAAGTACCTTGAACAATCTTGGTGTTCTACTGTCAATGCTATACAAAAGCAGCACCTTGAACAATCTTGGTGTTCTACTGTCAATGCTATACAAAAGCAGCACCTTGAACAATCTTGGTGTTCTACTGTCAATGCTATACAAAAGAAGTACCTTGAACAATCTTGGTGTTCTACTGTCAATGCTATACAAAAGAAGTACCTTGAACAATCTTGGTGTTCTACTGTCAATGCTATACAAAAGAAGTACCTTGAACAATCTTGGTGTTCTACTGTCAATGCTATACAAAAGAAGTACCTTGAACAATCTTGGTGTTCTACTGTCAATGCTATACAAAAGAAGTACCTTGAACAATCTTGGTGTTCTACTGTCAATGCTATACAAAAGCAGCACCTTGAACAATCTTGGTGTTCTACTGTCAATGCTATACAAAAGCAGCACCTTGAACAATCTTGGTGTTCTACTGTCAATGCTATACAAAAGCAGTACCTTCAAACTTCATTTAATTTACACCAGGAAAATGTTGTCCTTGTTTTATGTTGGCACATTTTAGTTCACACACTGAACATGCTAAATGAGCAGATTTAAAAAATGTATGAATTTTAAAATTACTTGAATGCTACTCTGCAGTAAATATGGTAAATGGTTATAAACAAAACTAAAAACAAAAAAAAATTGTCATGTCTGGGCAAAAATTAATACAAGACGGATAATACTCCTCATATATCAAGCATGTTCCCATGGCAACTTACCTTCAAAGTGGAAATTTATCAATAAAAACGGAAATGAAACAGTAACCAGAGTATAACGAAGACAAACACATACATAGCACCATACCTACGACTCGGTCCCCTTCCTGAACCCCCATTTTCCTCATGGCTGCCGCATATCTCGCTACAGATGATCGGAGCTGCTTGTAAGTTTTCTTTTGTATACCTTTCATTCCTAGACCCTCTCCTGAAGAATTATACAATAGATTACAAGAGATGAGAAAATTGATATGAAAAGACCAATGGGTAAAAAATAATTAGCGGATAATGTCCGTGTACCAAAACCTCTCATACAAAGAACCTAACTGTTCACAATGACATGTATGACGTTGAACAGTACCTCTAACTGGGAGGTGACCTTATTTGCCCTCTTTGTGTACATGTTTAGGTATGTGTTTACACATGTGTTAAAAATGTGTTTGTGAAACATTATGCCACAAAAGCAACAAAGAAACTATACGCAATGTCGAAAACTTTGGTACCAGAAAAAAAATCTCTTGTCACAAGAAATTTACAAATGAAATATGAGATTCCTATTTCACATCATTCATAAGTTATGAGCAAGGTTCAAATTGAAATTTGTGTCAAACATCAAGGTCACAACATTAAAGGTCATAGTATCAAATCAAAGGTCTTATCAAAAGAAATTCAGACGCAAAATAAGAAAATCGTAGTCCACAAATTATTCAAGAGATAATGCCTATGTTAACTTCTCTTAAAATAGGTCGAACTCCATGGCAAGGTCAAGGTCATAAGTCAAAACCTTTGATACCAAATGAAAGGTCTTGTCACAAGGAATGCACATATGAAATCCAGAGACCTCCATCACTCACCATTATGCTACTGATATTAAGTAGCAGAGTTATAAAAACAAGAGGAAAAGTAAATAATCTGATAGTACTCTCCCTCACCATCCAAAAGTCACAAGCAAGGTTAAAGTTTCAGACAGACAGAATAAACAAACAGGACAAAAAACAATATGATCCTGACTTTAGTTGGGTGTGGGATAAAAGCAACAGGAAAAGCAAATAACAACAATGTCAAAAGTTTGTAATCTTCGAAAATAAATTTTGAAATATGAATTGTTCTAATTAGGTTTTTTTTGTTTCGTGATGTTACATGCAGTTGTAATTTGATGGACTCTTACCTGTGGCATAAACTGCCACCCTGTCATCATTGTAACGCAGCAGGTTCTCTGCAAAGTTCAGGCGACTTCCTCGGAACCAGGTCGGAATCTCTGAAATACCTTTTGACTTGTCAATCACCTGAAAATGAAGTTAACAGTGTACCATATTTAAAAAAAAAAACACTTAAAGAATCATGCTTGTTAGAGCAATCCTGAAACTAAATATAAGAGTAAAATTGCTCAATGTGATAGAAATAAAATGTCATAATTATAAGTTACATGTAATTGTGCTGTTTGTTATGCCTTCTTGCCTTCTAAGTCCCAGAAAATCCACATGCACATTTTACAAAAAAAAAAAAAGAAAAAGATATATTCCACATGGACATACTTTTATATACATTTTACGGCACTCCCTATATATACTTCTTGTTGTACAGCTAATAATAAATAAATTTGATAAACAGCCATAGTTCTTCCCAGAACTGACTATAGTTAACTCAATCCATACCTCTCTACATGGCTGAGAGTGAATGACATTTGAATTGACTATAGTTAAATCAGTACATACCTCTGTATAAGACTGAGAGTGAATGACATCAGAACTGACTATAGTTAAATCAGTGCATACCTCTGTATAAGACTGAGAGTGAATGACATCAGAACTGACTATAGTTAAATCAGTACATACCTCTGTATAAAACTGAGAGTGAATGACATCTGAACTGACTATAGTTAAATCAGTACATACCTCTGTATAAGACTGAGAGTGAATGACATCTGAACTGACTATAGTTAAATCAGTGCATACCTCTGTATAAGACTGAGAGTGAATGACATCAGAACTGACTATAGTTAAATCAGTACATACCTCTGTATAAAACTGAGAGTGAATGACATCAGAACTGACTATAGTTAAATCAGTACATACCTCTGTATACGGCTGAGAGTGAATGACATCAGAACTGACTATAGTTAGATCAGTACATACCTCTGTATACGGCTGAGAGTGAATGACATCAGAACTGACTATAGTTAAATCAGTACATACCTCTGTATAAGACTGAGAGTGAATGACATCAGAACTGACTATAGTTAAATCAGTACATACCTCTGTATAAGACTGAGAGTGAATGACATCAGAACTGACTATAGTTAGATCAGTACATACCTCTGTATAAGACTGAGAGTGAATGACATCAGAACTGACTATAGTTAAATCAGTACATACCTCTGTATAAGACTGAGAGTGAATGACATCAGAACTGACTATAGTTAAATCAGTACATACCTCTGTATAAGACTGAGAGTGAATGACATCAGAACTGACTATAGTTAGATCAGTACATACCTCTGTATAAGACTGAGAGTGAATGACATCAGAACTGACTATAGTTAAATCAGTACATACCTCTGTATAAGACTGAGAGTGAATGACATCAGAACTGACTATAGTTAAATCAGTACATACCTCTGTATAAGACTGAGAGTGAATGACATCAGAACTGACTATAGTTAAATCAGTACATACCTCTGTATAAGACTGAGAGTGAATGACATCAGAACTGACTATAGTTAAATCAGTACATACCTCTGTATAAAACTGAGAGTGAATGACATCAGAACTGACTATAGTTAAATCAGTACATACCTCTGTATACGGCTGAGAGTGAATGACATCAGAACTGACTATAGTTAGATCAGTACATACCTCTGTATAAGACTGAGAGTGAATGACATCAGAACTGACTATAGTTAAATCAGTACATACCTCTGTATAAGACTGAGAGTGAATGACATCAGAACTGACTATAGTTAAATCAGTACATACCTCTGTATAAGACTGAGAGTGAATGACATCAGAACTGACTATAGTTAGATCAGTACATACCTCTGTATAAGACTGAGAGTGAATGACATCAGAACTGACTATAGTTAGATTAGTACATACCTCTGTATACGGCTGAGAGTGAATGACATCAGAAC
This sequence comes from Ostrea denselamellosa, assembly GCA_024699665.1. Taxonomy (NCBI): domain Eukaryota; kingdom Metazoa; phylum Mollusca; class Bivalvia; order Ostreida; family Ostreidae; genus Ostrea; species Ostrea denselamellosa. Next base: position 7,235,885 of record JAMZEH010000068.1, read on the forward strand.
TGACTATAGTTAGATCAGTACATACCTCTGTATACGGCTGAGAGTGAATGACATCAGAACTGACTATAGTTAGATCAGTACATACCTCTGTATAAGACTGAGAGTGAATGACATCAGAACTGACTATAGTTAGATCAGTACATACCTCTGTATACGGCTGGGAGTGAATGACATCAGTAAACAGCCACACCTCTTCCCAGAACTGACTATAGTTCTCACAAGACCATTTATGGAATTCTCTATAGGTCTCTGTAAAACAAGTCTATGCATAACAGTCAGTGAATGAAAACTGACACCTCTAATTGTGTATCAAGTGGAGTCTTTCCTTTATATTCCCTATCATATTGATTGATATGATTATATATTGTTTAACGTCCCTCTCGAGAATGTCACCATTGCCAGTGAAGGGCTGCAAAATATAGGACTATGCTCAGCGCTTATGGCCTTTGAGCAGGGAGGGATCTTTATCGTGCCACACCTACTGTGACACGGGTCCTCGGTTTTTGCAGTCTCATCCGAAGTACCACCTCATATAGTCGGCTCTTATGACAAGCAAGGGATACTAAGGATCTATTCTAATAATCTGGATCCCCAAGGGGCTTCCCTATAATAAGATACAGCCTTTTAAAAATACTGGTAAGTGTGGTCAGTTGCGAGAGTGTTCAGAGAGTGTTCACTTTGTGACCGGGGGGTTGGGGGTTGGTTGAGCCTCACTCATGTCTTGACTTTGTCCAGCCTCCGACATATATATAAGTGTTGTAGCCTTGATTGTCATTCATATGTGGCCTTTTATCAACAGCTGAAGATGTTTCAGTAGAAGTGAAAAATTCCCAAAGGGATGTAAAACAAAACAGAAGAAGAATATTCAGTAACATGTCAAATACCTGCACACAATGCAAACCATTCTTTAGCAATCCCTGGAGTACGTGAAACACCTCACTGTACAGAAACTTAGTTCATTATCACAAAGCATTTTACGGCATCGTTTTACTATACGTTACTATGTGTCAATAAACTAAAATTGCAGAATTAAATTGGTCAATAACTTGGCGATTGTACACTGCTACATTTGTGCTACTAATTATTCTAGCATACAACGTAGAAAAGAAGCGCAGACAATTTTACAATAAACCACATGAAAATTGTTGCTGAGTGACACGATACCGGTATTGGACAGAGAAAATTCGAAATTGCCACATTTACAAATACATGGAATGTTATATTCAACTCACGCAGATTAACACTGTACTTCTCGTTGATCCTCATTCTCAGCTCGTCCATTTTAGTGGACATAGTTCTATCGGGTTCCCACATAATGGGAGGAATTCCGTCTACGGCGGCGTCCATGATTTCTTCTGTTTACAAAACAAAACACATGCAAATCACATTAACAGCTTCCGGTCTACTTTCACTTTTAAACTATTACTTATTAATTAAATTATTTCAATAACATACGGAAGAATTTATTTCAAGATATTTAAGAATTGCCTTCTGATGCAATAATTTCTTCCAGTTTGAACTATTACCCGATATATCTTGTTTCTAGTATTCCCCTCACCTGATTTGATGGTTTTCTCTGATTGGTTGAAAATACACACCCACTAACCGAACTCATTCGGAACATCGCTCGGCCTTTTCCGTTTAGACTTGACAGAATATGCCAAGCGATGTTGCGGGAGGCACTTAGTGTTTTTTCTTTTTCTTTTTTTTTCTTTTTTTTTTTTTGTTGTTGTTCTGTAACGTGGGTAGGGGGTATGACAGGCTAATGAAAAATCACATTATCCTGTTTTCCCCATACTTGTATTTCCTATTGGTGTAGCAAAGAAATTAGGACCCCAAATTACATGTCATCCATACATACTGATGTTACTGTACAAATCATGCCTTGAGCAGGTGCCCCCCTCTTGCTTTGATTTTCTCTCATATGTCTCCTGCTACCCAAGCAACGTTTTTCAATAAAATATAATTTTTCGTGAAACTTCACGTACATTTCATTTGCATCCTATCTCGTTTCTAAAAGAAAAACTGTGTTCGTTACCATGCCTGTTTCAGAGTTCGCATATTTTGATAGTTCATGGTTGGAATAAAAATGTAAATTCAGAAGCAAATGTCTGTATAATTCGGCTCTATATATAAGCTATACTGTATCAATGGACATTACCGTAGAAAAGAGAAGAAATGGAACAACGGTTTATCAAACCATTGAGCTACCCAGGCGGATATAAAACATTACTACATTACAAAATCAAGACCTATTGTACGAAAACTCTTCACATAGAGGAAAGGAAAAATATCATTTGAGTGAAAATGTCAGAAACGGCATGTGTCCTTCAAACTGACAATTTATCACTTCACATAAATTATTTGTGATCTTTATTTATTTATTTTTCTTCTTTGTTACATTCCAAATGCACGCGTGTAACAGCATACAGGCAGTCATATCGCTTGGAGGCTTAGATTTATGTAAGTATATACATATAAGTATAAACCTCCAAGCAATATACATATGAATATACGTATCTAAAAATAACCTACGTTCCTTAATTTGACCAATCAGAGACTAGAATACAAAAAGAATTAAATGAGAGAGAGAGAGAGAGAGAGATCTTACTTCAGACAATTAAAACGTATCCAATGCATGAATATGTGAAAAACAGATAACTAGGCCTATATAGACTCTGACACAATGAGAGTGTCATATGTCTGTCAAAGGCCACGCTATATGATGTCATAATCCTAAAATATAGTGACGTAAATCGAAAAACAAATCATGGAGGGAGGAGCGAAAATTGGTAAGCAATCAATTTTGGCATGTGTGGGGACACTTTTCATAATAAACACACATTGGTTACTTTCTTCTTGCGATATTGATCGAAATGCTAAAATTCTATAAGTAAATTTATCGTGATACAATTTTCTTGTACTTTTTATTCATGCATACTTTGAAATTCATAAATCGCATTCAATATTGTCTGTCTATTATAATTTTATTATACTAAACAAACTGTCCAACGTCCCACTCAAGTTTTCTTATCGTACTGGAATTACCTTCCATCATTTTAAATATAACTATTGATAAGTACTACTTGTAAAGGATAACGAGTTATAAAACAATAGTTTTCAGAGACGGCACTAGCATGATTTCAAGAAAGTGTGCCTGTAACACACGCGAACTACACAATATTTGTAGGTGGCGAGAGATCTAAATTTATGGTCGCGTTGTTTTTTATTATTATTATTATTATATTTGAAGGGGAGGGGGGGGGGGGGGGGGGCTTCAGGAATCTCTTGGTATTGGTTTTGCGATTGTATTTTTTTTTTTTTTTTTTTTTGATAGTTCCTAATCATAGAGTGTTATTTCGCTAGTAAGTTCATCGACCTATACACTGTATTTAATAAAATAAAAATCTTGAATGCTTATGATTTACAAAGAGGAATCTAGGTAATAATGATTTACATTTTCCTTGGTTTTTTGTTTTTGTTTTTGTTTTTTTTTGTTTTTGTTTTTTTTTTTTGGTTTTTTTGTTTTGTTTTTTTTGTTTTTTGTATTTTTTATACGACGCTGCGGAGTTAAGGTGTCTTGAGTGAAATATTGACAAAATGTACCACAATGTACTTCACACTACATGATATCACAATATAAAAGTACCTTACATGTACATGTCTTTTGCTGTATTTCGAGGAAATTGTCAAAATGTCCTGTTGTTACTTGCTATCACTATCAAGTGTTCAAGCTGTATATGTCTAAATCTGCATACCAAATGCTATTCGAATGATTTTTTGTTTGTTTGTTTGAAACTTTTCTGTGATAATATATATATATATATATATATATATACATACATACATACATATATATATATATATATATATATATATATATATATACTCTGCAAAAAAAGAAACGCATAGCCCTTTTGAAATTTTAAAAATGCAAATTATGTATTTTACCAGGTAAACTGAAATGGTCAATTGAGTAATTGATTTTTTACAGGTAAGTATGAAACTTTAAAGGTCTGTTCATTTGATTTGGCTCTCTGCCAAATTAGCTCGGCGACTCTCTAAAATTGCACATCACCTCTATCGCCATGGAATTTGGCTTACGTTTTTCACGAGAACTTTGTGCTTAATTCAACCACTACATTAAAGCGTATAAAAGGACGAAGTTTGAAGATTGAATTCATCATAACGTTAAAATGCTGCCATGCCAAGGTTGGACCCTGCTACTCGAAATATCGTCATTGGCCGTCTCCAGGCTGGAGTATCCCAAAGTGAGATTGCACGAACTGAAAACGTAAATCAGAGCACAATTTCTCGGCTGTGGAACAGATTCCAGCAGACTGGCTCAACTAATGACCGACCGAGGAGTGGGCGACCTTGCATTACGACTCCTGGACAAGATCGCTACATCCGGGTCTTTCATCTACGGAATCGAACCGTTGCTGCAACAGCTACTGCAGTCGGAAAAACTGGATTGAGAAGAATCAGCTCGCAGACAGTCCGCAACCGACTTCGACAATATGGCATTAGACCCAGAAGACCGTATTTTGGAGCAGTTTTGACACCGTTACACAGACGAGAAAGAGTCCGATGGTGCAACAGATTGAGGGGCTGGACATTCCGCAACTGGCGTAGAATCTGGTTCAGCGATGAGTCCCGTTTTCTGCTACAGAAACGTGATGGAAGAATCCGTGTATACCGGCGCAGGAATGAACGTTTCTCTTCCTTGTGTGTCCAAGAAGTGGATAGCTTCGGTGGAGGTAGCGTCATAATGTGGGCGGCGATCTCTAATGACCATAAAACAGAACTGGTACATGTCCCGGGCAATTTAACGGCTCAAAGGTACAGAGACGAAATTCTCCAACCTCACCTTATGCGCGTAATTGACCGACAGAGGGAGTTATTCCAACATGACAATGCTAGGCCTCACACAGCCCGCTTAACAATTGACTACCTTCAGCAGAACAACATTAATGTGCTACCATGGCCTTCCAAATCACCGGATTTGAATCCCATTGAACACTTATGGGACCAACTGGATAAACGTGTGCGCCTGCGCCAACCTCCGCCTCAGACCCTCGATCAGCTCCGTCAAATGTTACAACAGGAATGGCGAACAATTCCACGCAATAACGTAAGAACATTGATTGACTCTATGCCAAGGAGATGCAGAACTGTGTTGGCAGCTCGAGGTGGTCATACACGGTACTAACTTAAACGTGACAAGAAGTGTTCTTAACTGTGATGATCTGACTTTTTTTTCACCAATATCTAAAGTTTGGACTGTAATTTTTTCAATTGAAACAATTCTAGTGAATATCTACATTTGTTATTGTAAAATCATAATCCAAAATACATCTACTAAAATCTTTAAAAATCCATTATGCGTTTCTTTTTTTGCAGAGTATATATATATATATATAATATTTATAGTTAGTATGCGCTACAGTAATTTTTCTATTACATTGTGATCTTGAAATCGTCCCAGTGTACGCAATTTTATATACTATAGTGCAGGTGAAAGATGACTATATTTCCTTTCGATCAACGCATATCCTAGAAGGTAACTACTTGTAGATGTGGAATTTTGATACGAAAGGTAGGATTCTTTCCCTCGATATAGCGATAAATATGGAAGTACTCCAAGCGCGGATCTAGAGAGGGTCGGAAAGGGGGGGGGGGTCTGGACACACACCCTGGAATTTCCAACTGAGAGAAAATATAGTCATCTTTCACCCTACCATCGCGTTTAATATTTCTTCATCAATTCTCTCGATCGACTTTATTCGCTCACTGGGGACGATTTCAGGATTAAAGGTCATAATATGATATAGAAATTACCGTACCGCAATTTTGGGTGCAGATCTCGCATAGTCTACTATCTGTAAAAACGTGGAAATTCCGGAGGCTTCGCCATGAAACCAGGTCTCAGATCCCCGGCCTCTTGGACCCCCCCCCCCCCCCCCCTCCTCCCCGATGAAAAAAGCTAGATCCTCGCCTGTACTCTATATTTTGATAAAGGTTATAGTAATTTAAGAACGAGAGGATATTTTTCCGGTCCGGGCCACTTTCCAAAATTATCATATCAATATCGATATATCTAGCCCAAACTCTAAGTGATTTGAGTTTATCTTCCACCTGTACCGAGGCGATAATCAACTGACAGTTTTTAGGATAAAACGTCACTTGCATGATGACGTCGTGGTTCAGTGAGGGGTTTCCCCTCGTACCACGATATTTGTTAACATAATGCAAAACGCTAATTAGTAAAATATGGGACGCTTGGAAGAATTTTACTTCAAATTAAATGTGTTGTTATTACTTGTTAATTTTACTCGGGACACCTTAACCCAGCTGTGGAATTGCAATGACAGTCATTTCTTCATGAATGTGCTGTATTTGTAAACAGTGCGCGTATGGATCTTGATTGATATAGTGCGCCTATTTTAACGACTGGGAATTCCTACAAAAAGAAAGTCGAATGTAAATATTATAGAAATGAATTTCATTTTTTGAGAATACTTGAGAGTTTGACCTACAACACGTTGCTATTTCATATCCTCATGAATTTGCAAAAAAATAAATTTATGTATTCCGGATACGACAAAGTCTGGATTTTCATATGAATAAAAAGAAATGATAATAATGACGATTACAAAGGTGGAATTTTAAAACATACAACAAACATTTACAGCTGTAAATAAAACTGTAGTTTTAAATGAATATTTCACCTGTAATTGAAAATTCCAATACGGGATTGTCATATAACCCCCCCCCCCCCCCCCCCCCCCCCGGCGACGTACAGAATCGTATTTTTTATTCGACTTCAACCTCTGTAAGTTTAATTAATATTATTTCTATGGAAATATATGCGTATTGTCTTTCAAAATTTTTTAAATAATTCATCATTTTAATCATTCATTTCCCCGAATTCATTATTTAATTTATTTAGGTGTAGATATGCAAGTTTGATTATACATTCTATATTCCGATAAAAAGAATTAGTAGTTTAGTAGTTTGTAAGGATCTAATAAATATACCAACCTTATTACCCCCCCCCCCCCCCTTAAACATATACGATACCTCTATATTAATTTAAAGTGTAAACCCCGCTAATAAGAAAGTGAAAGTTTTAATTATGGTACATGAATTTGATAATATTGTTATATACTAAGTGTTCCTTTAAAAAAAAAAAGGTAGTTGATAAATATCAGTAAGTGCAGCAATTAAATATGAGAGAGAGAGAGAGAGAGAGAGAGAGAGAGAGAGAGCGTATTTTTGCTATTTAAATAAATTGATACGGATATTTATATATATATATATAACCTTGAGTTTTGACGGCTGGCTTTTAAAGCTCTAAGGCGCAAGGTGTCACTTCGTTGCTATGAGATTTGTTTACATTGGAGAATACCGTCAAGCGTTAATTCTCTTGGGATTTTAAAAACACTAAAAAGAGGACAAACAGCCAAGACAATGTCTGATGACGGTAAGTCAAGCACGCTTCGTTTGTTCATAATTAATTAATGGATATAATTACAAATAATAAGTCGCGTCTGTCATATACGGGTGCATCTAGATACATGTATACATGCGAAGGGAACTTTATTTTACACCAGCGCCTGTCGGGTATTGCCCGAAACTCTGCATTTCACAAAATCACAACAGTCGGTTACGCAGTTTTCGAAAATATCGTACTGTGATCCCTGGTCGCGGGAATACCCATGACACTTTCTTCTCAAACAATATAATATACTACTGGTGTCATTTCTACGTAGTTTCCGGTATCATTACAATTATTTTAGGTTGTGTAAAATCAATGCTGCCTAGCTGAACGCATGAATAACATGCCAAGAAATCGATAAAGCTATAGATTAAGCTATACGTACTGAGGTATATTTCTATTTCAAGTAAATGTATCGACAATTTTGACCAAGTTTTCGATATTTTAGAGAAAACAAAGAACGATCACTCTAACTTTTACACCTTCCATTTCGAGCGCACTGGTGTGTATTGGGGGTGGGTGGGTGAAAAAGTAACCACAATTTCATGGTTCATATACATCTGTAATTAAATTTCTTAGGACGTCGATAATCATGTTTACAAGCCTGTGGAATAGAAGGGCGATAATCAATCTTGGGCCACAAAGCTCACCAATTTAAGGCCAACCGCATTATGCACGACTCGTGTTTGTGGAACTACACATGTAACCAACCCTAATTAATCTAAGAACCCGTTAATAATTGCATGTACACTGTAAGTAAATATTGGCGGAGGGGGGGGGTGTCTCCTTGATGGAGCGAATCCGAGACTTCAGAAAACCTTGTCGTTACTCAATATATATTGAAGGTAGTAAATTGTTCAAACACATTCAAAGGGGTTTTCGGGTCTCCACGCCAAGAAAAAAAAAAGCACTCCTTAAAATTTAAAATACCCCCGTGGTGAAGGAGTGCATCCCCCGTAACCCCCCCCCCCCCCCCCTCCGCCAATGTCATTTATTTACACCATGTGATACTTTGTTCCAAGTTAGGTTGTAATGGTCCAGTGGGGCTGGAGAATGGGGGACAAATACCTTAGTCCAGAAGAGACTTAACAGAAACAGATCTTACAATTGTTTATACATTATATACCTTCAGTTTGGTTCAGAGCTAGCTAAGTACATCAGACATGTAATTCTGCCCTGAATCTCGTGATAAATATGAACTTTTCTTCAGGGTGGACCCAGAGAAAATCCCAAATGGGGGTTGTGATTGTTGCCGCCCTAAATAACTTTTTTTGTCAGACTAGTCTAGATCTGTAACTACTAGTTCTTAACGTACAGCGCCATTCTGCATATTGAAACAAAATTTACTGTGGGTTTATTAAATTTCGAGTCGGTTTAATATTCGTTGATTCCATGGGTACCTTACCTATCCCACGAATTTCAAAACTAAACGAAATACTCTAGTTACGGGCATGGCAAATTTGTTTAACATTTCAATGCACAGGGACCCTCTGATTATACGTGTGTGACGTTATATCCCTACAGCAAAACCTACCACAGTGTCATGGCGATACACGATAATTTGGACCAAAGATTCTAAATTACTTAATATCATTAATTATGATCGATCTACTAGTATGATTTAAAGTGCAGGTGACATCTCTGTACACACTGATTCAGCCAGTGTTCGAGAGGAATTATCACACGTTAATGATGCATTTACTGTATCGGTTTACGCTAGAGTTATCTTTCGTATCAGAGGGTCATCACACCTTAAACATGCAAAATCTATAATTGAAATTCCTGCATCATCTTTAAAGGAACAAAAACAGGGCATGTATGTGTACTTTATTAAAACTCTTTATAGATGTGCATGACACCCCGACAAAGACGTGTCAATTACAGAATGTTCCGTCAGAATGCAAAATCAATCAACTGATCGATAACGTCCAAAACCCAATGACGGTGAGGGGTGAAACATTATCTGTTAATTGTTCAAAGAAACGCACCAAAGTCTGGGATTAAGAATGCTTCGATTTTCTGATTTATCTGTAGCTTGCAATTGAGCGAGATGAAATAGTTGCAACTAAATATACTGTCTTCTAGCAACGAGGGTTATTGATATCTTTGGAGGCTATATTAAAGTGTTCAGACAAGTGAATTTTCAATTTGGAAAATGGGAAGGAAATCACCATCAAAGCAAGGCCAACCTAAAAAGGCAAACTCAACACCCCAGCAGTGTAAGTCGTTAGTCCGTTTGTCAACCAATTGTATCGTTTATGAAAGATTGCCGCCTTTCAATGTTGACAAGTTGCATGTTGGATGTCACACGTAGGTAACATTTGATATCGTTTTTTTTTTTTAAATTTCTTATTCATATATCCGATCACATTTTTCATGCTTGTCAACTTTTAAGTTGCATGTTGACATTGTGCGTTGTATGTCAGCATAATTATTTTGCATCTTGACATAATCTTTTTAAAAAATATCTTGTTTTAGGGGGCAGTAGCATGTCTCCATATACATTGGATTGAGGTGTTATTTTCTCTACAAGTCTCATTGCAATATTCCATTTTCTATAATCCCGTGGGAACCCGGGTTAGAATAGTTTCTCAGTATCCCTTGCTTGTCGTAAAAGGGGACTAAATGGGGGCGGTTCTTCAGATGAGACCGCAAAACTCCGACTCAATATCACAGCAGGTGTGGCACGATGAAAACCCCTTCGCTGCTCAAAGGATGTAAGCGCTGAGCTTTGGATTAAATTTTGCAGCTCTTCACTGGCAATGGTGACGTCTCCTTATAACTGAAAACTCTAAAGCGGGACGTTAAAAAATATACAACCAACCAACAACAATTTTCTAGAATTCTATACAGCTTGTCAGTGATGGCCTTCTTCAAAGTAAACGACTGCGTCAACATTACTGTTTAGCGTGATATTGCGAATATTGTTTTGAAATGAACCACATCATATGTTTTTCATTGGAAATTTATATTTCAATGTAATTATAACAGGATGTAATTGGTAGTCGTACTGAAATATAGAACTGTTTTTAAAAAGACATATCTTTAGCACTTTAATAAAAAATTTCAATATCTACTGGTAGTGTTGGTTCAGTGGTTAAAGCATTCGCTTTTTAACTGTTAAGTCAAGGATTCGAGTCATTGTGGCTTTGTCGCGTCAAACCCAAGATTTAAGAAAGGTAGTAAACGCTTGGCATTTAGAACTTAGAAGTCCGAGTCCCTGTCCTTTCAGATGAAACCGTAAAAGCAAAGGGTCGGGTATGCGTCTGCATGATAAAGAACACCCCTGAGCGCCATGTGTTGGTATAAATTCATGACACCTCACCTACATGGTGACGTCTAAATATGGAAGAAACATTCTAGAAGAGACGTAAAACAACAAGATCATCTGTTGTAATAAGCAGCTCAATTGACTGTAACTATATTTTTCTCTTTTCAGCATCATCATCTGGAGCTCTGAAGAAAGAGGCAGCTGTATTGAAAGACACCAGTCTCGCAGTACTCTCGCGAGAGCTGGGGGCCCTCGACAAATACAGCGGGCTAATGCTTGGGATGTACCTAAATGTTCCAACCACTACAATCGTCAACATAGCTAACGCCGCGTCAGACGACGGGTACGATGACGTCAGCGACAGAACCCGGATTGACACCACACAGAAAATACTGATCACGTGGAAGGACTCTTGGAAAGACATGCGCCCAAAGATAAAAGAGCGGGAAAAAGTGAAAGAGCTTGCGCGAGCAGTTTCCGAGATGGGGAAATCTGAAATGGCATCTGTGATCACCGAAAAACATGGAGAAAATGCGGAACTCACGGCGGACGCTTTTCAAGGCCTCACATCATGAATCTCATCAAACTAATATTTGTGAAAATCTCAGGAATTTCGACTCATCCTGAATAAAGATCATTTGAGTTCTTTCACCTTATATATCTGTGACAGCCAAAGAATGTCTTCGTCTCTTTAATATTGGAGCATAGAGTGCAGTTTTCATGTGTACTGTATCGGCAACTCTATTTCCTAATGCCGTCTACGATAAAAAAAAAAAACCAAACAAATAAACAATTATTGTAAATTTTATATACAAAAATACTGTTGTTAAATAACAATCCATATGGGGGAAATGTATATACCTTGTATGTGCAAACTGAATACCTGAAAATTTGTTCCAGTGAAATGTTGAGCAATTCCATAATTCATGGTAAATATTAAATCTATCCCTTCTACAGAAGGAAATTCGAGTATCGTTGTATTGTTTTGTAGACACGTTTTCGTTGTGGCAAAGAGGAAACTGCTTGTCACTAGATGTTTTGTCTCATTAAAATTAGTCACTACATGTACAATAGTATCAGTTAAGTCGAAGTACCCAACAGTACAGTTATTTCATGCCTAATTAGGAAACAGTCCAAACCGTTGTCCAGAGGTAGTGGAGAAGACCTGGGAAACCGTTGTCCAAGGCGGTCAATAAACCCTGTGCAGAGTTTGAATGCTATTGGACCAATACTTCTCGAGATCCAGAATGAACCCCAATCGCATATATATTGTGTTGAAAAATTAGCAAAGTTGAACATACTGATAAATCGCAATTAGAATTTATCGAATTTCACCATAATAATCGAAGATCCGAAGGGCCACAAAGGCGTCGAGTACAATATCATATACATTAAAGGGTTCTCAATAAATTCAGAGAGCAGGTAAATTAGAGAAAGTAAGAGAAGAAATGTTTGAGTGCCATGGGAGACATTTCCTCATGTTTAAGTACATAAATAAAGCATTACATTCATTTGTAAAATGTCAGCAAATTATGTTTTTTACATAAAAAGAAATAAAGAAAAGAGCTTCGACTGAGGTTACTTATCCTAACAAGTTCATACATTCACCTTCCTCTTGTTATATAATATCCCCTCAAGACTAGTTACTTTACAAAATAAATTGAAATTTCAGACGAAAAATGCTGAAAAGAATATAACTGCTTCAGCATGGGACTACTTGTGTATAGAAGTTGTATCTTCTGTTCATGTATGATGTAACAATGGCCTAAAGTTTAACGTAATATGTAGAAAGGTTATAGGAATTCTGAACAAGATTTAATTCCAAATGAATGCTACCTAACCTGGGTTTCTTCGCGAAACAGCTTCTTATTTTCTTGATTGTTTTACGTCCCGTCGAGAATTTTTCACTCCTATTGAGACGTCACCAGCTGTAGGTGAAGTACCACAAATTTAGACCTATGCTTAGCGCTCAGGGCCGTAGCAGTGAGGGTTCTTTAACATGCCAACGCCTACCGTGACCTCCGTTTTTAAGGTCATACCCGAAAGACCCGTGACTCTCAATTCTAAATGCCGAGCGTTTTGCGAAAGAGCAAACACTACCCATTTTTCGTCTTAGGTTTGACGCGGCCATGGCACGAGCGGGCTCGAACTCACGACCTCCCGGTTACGAAGCGAACGCTCTAACCACCGAATTACCGCGACCTGTGATGCACACACTACTTTCGTTTTGCTCAATTAAGTAAAACTTCTGCATACCCTTTCAAAAGTGCTGCTGTAAGCGAAGCTATGTTTTGAGCTATTAATTGTAAAAGAACAGAAAAACAAATATGTAGTTTTCCTCAAATGTCATTTATTAAAAATGACGAAATATAGTGCTGAAATTATATATAAATATACTGGGAGGCCAAACAAACATAATATGACAAAGTATGGATACGACAAATGGATTCAACCTGAATGAAATTTTACATAACACACAAGCAGGTTGAGAATTAAGGGGCCCTCCCAGTAAACCTTAAATAACAATAGCAGAATTACCGAAAACAAAACCGGAAATATTCTTTGTGTTTTTAGGAATAAGCAACCGAAGTGACATTGCGCAATTTACCACAATAGTAATTATCTGTTTCTGCTGATCTGATATAAGGATTCTTGATGAATCTAAGAGACATTAGATATAACTGAAAACCAAATTTAAGCAGGTTGTTTTGTAAGTATTTAATGATGTCATGCGGCACAAATTTCGTGGGCAAAACCCGTTTCGTAGGAAATCCATCCGCGAATAATGAACTTCTCTCACCAAACAATCGTAATTTAACTATTGGGAATGATATAACATCAACAACGGAAATGTTATTCTGCCTTTCAAATATTAACTAAATTCCACGTTTCAAAGTTTTAAATGCTCAAAAACCAATTGGCACTATTTTGAATTCGCCCATCGAGACTGGCTGAAAGGCGAGGCTCTGGAGCAAGTTTGACGCCTTAAAAAGGTACACATCTTTAATATGTATATAAACACTGCAAAGTTGGAATAATTCTCGAGTTGCAGAGTACACAAAATATACACCATCAAAAGCATAAATTGCCGAAAGAAAGCGAAGTCAATCATGGTAAAAATCGCAAAATAAATGTCAAATTCGCCCATAATAGGATGCACATCTTCAATATATATATAAACACTGTGCAGTTTGGATAATATTGCTACAAGATAACACAAAGTATGTACCCATAAGCGTGATGGACGGACTGAGTGAAGCAGCTATTAGACCCGCTGTCACTGTTGGTGAAGCAAGTAAGAACAAAAAGATCTTGCTTCAAGGTAATTAGCTGTCTCTGAGATAAATATAACCCTTGAATGCCTCATCTGCACAATATTGTATGCAGACCTGAAGAAAAGAAAATATAACACTTTATCAGTCGTGATTTTTTAATTACATGATTTTTTAAAAATTGTCACATGAAGATAGGCTTTGTCACATGGTTTCAGTGTTAGTTTACCACATATTTCAAAATGTTTAAAAGATGACAAAATGAAGTAGAAACTTAATGTTGCTTATTCATGCTGCTTTTCAAAATGCATTGTACTTTTAATAAACATTAAATAATGCAATCATCATTAAACAAGCAGGATTTAAATTATAATTATTGGCATACCATGAAGCAATTAACAATAAATTAAAAATTCTCAAATTAATGGAGATCCACACACACAATGAATACAACAGCTGCATACACTATAAAAAAAAAAATCAAAAAAAAATCAGCAAGATTATCATTGTACATACTGTACACACATATATAAACCAATAATAAATAATGCACATTAGAGCTATTCATGCCAACAATGACAATTAAAAGAGCATATAGCAACACAAAATGTGTACATTCATGTTAAACAGATTAGTTACAGCACGATTCTTATCTAGGATGGAGAAAAAACGTCATTTACAGCCAATCACAGCTCCATCAATAGAAACTTCTTCAATACTGAAAATTTCTTTCATATAATCCGAGATCTGATATCCATGTACATATATGTATATGATAAATATAAGAACCCCCCTAATACTCTCATCTGACTCAGAATCTAATTGATACCTGTAGAAGCGTGAGGCAGGTTTTCCTTTCTCACCATTATTGAAGATCTTGTACTCATGTTTGTAGTACCCAACACAATATCTTTCTGTCAAGTGTTTAAACTCCTAGAGTTAAGAATACATGTATATATGCTGATGTACATTTCCCAATGTTACAAAAACATAATTTATCATTAAAGACAGTAATCTTGCCATGCAGTAATTCATAAAATAATTAAAATAAACCTTATTCAACAAAATGCAACATTTATAATTTGTAGACTATAAAACACATGTTGCTCATATACTGTTCGTTTGTAATTTTGTATAAAATGCTGCAGAATGTGACATTTGGTGCCACTAACTTGAGACATAGCACCACACAGTCTCCACATCTGACCAGTCAAGCATACACAGGAACGAGCACTAAATGACATCACATCATGATCTGATTAAAGTCTTCCCCTCTCCTAAAAGCATCTGAAGCTCTCTCTCTATGTTACAAACACAGGAATTCAGATCAACTATTCATCCAAAGGTTATATTCTACAAAAAATAAATAGGTATAGACACTGATGACAATGTTTATGTTACACAGTCTACAAGTTATCAACAATACCAATAGTGTGACATTTCTTTTTATCTATAAAACTTGAATGAAATAATATTGCAAGGGATGTTGTAAAGAGAAAGGAAAACATACTGTCCCAGGGTATGGCGCGTAGATGACATTTTGTGAGCTTGTCTGTTCATTAGTAAGCAGACCAGTAGACAGGGACTGGGCTGTAATAAAACAAAAGAACAGCATCAACAACGGTAGTATCTACACAGATTTCGTACCATCATCTACACAGATTTCGTACCCGTACCATCATCTACACAGATCTCGTACCATCATCTACACAGATCTCGTACCATTATCTACACAGATCTACTACCATCATCTACACAGATCTCATATCATCTCATTTCAAGTTCATCCTTGATTTCATTTTTTCATTTTGCCATTGATTATCAAATATTATCTATAAAAGCTCAGCTGTAATTTGTACTTGCAACACATATAATTTCCAAAATCTACTTTCAAATTATCCTCATAATTTCATATAGATGTATCTAAACAACACAAACGTCTCTGCTAGTAGCCTGATAAATACAAGTATAGCCAATAAATTAACAAGTAGATTGATTTAAAAGTTGACCTGAAATGTCTCTGAACTACATACTACAGTTTGGCAATGTCAACTTCAAACTTGACCTGCCAGTACTCCTTTATAGATATACGACACATTAAAACCCGTAAATTTTACTCAAGCTAGTCAACACAATTTTCTAGGTTGCCCAATAGATGTTTCCCTTTGTTGAACTTCTTGCCATGACACGAAAAGAAGGTTATGTACACATGTAGTGGTACTTATTCTGTACTGACTGAAAGCAGATATCAGCTGCACTGTAACTTAGATTCAGAATGGATCAATCCAAGTGTTTTTATCATAACAGGAGAATACAGGGACTGAAATATGCACAGTCAATAAATATCCCTTCATATACTTGCCATAGTTTTCAGTAGCCAACCTACGATTTTTGTAAGGAATTTTGGAAAAAAACAACTATTTCAGAGGTCATGTAATCCAATGCCAAGGGACAACCTGAGAGACAAAGATCGAAGGTCCGAAGGGCCACAAAGGCGCCGAGTGCAATGTCATATTCATCAGGGTTCTCAATAAATTTTGGGGGTAGCAGGTGAAATTAGAGAAACTGGGAAGAAAAATATTTGAGTGCCGCTGTAGACGTTTCCTTGTTTTAAGACACTTAAATATAGCATTAAAATCATTGGAAAATGTCAGCAAAATGTGTTTATTTACATGAAAAGAAATAAAGATGAGAGCTCGGGCTGAAGTTGCTTATCCTAATAAGTTCATACCCTTTTGCTAGATAGTATCTTCTCAAGCCTAGTTACCTTACAAAGGCTATAATCAATAACTTCAAAATGAACATGAAAAATGCTGAAAAGAATATCACTGCTTCAGATTGAGACTACTAGTCTATAAGTATATCTTCTGTTTCATTATGATGTAACAATTTCAGTATTAACTCTCTGTTTTCAAAAATAAATCTAACAGTTCAACATAATATGAAGAAAGGTTATTGTAAATCTTAACAAGTTTTACCTCCCAATAAATGCTAACTAGCCTGAGTTTCTTCTTGAAATAATCTGTTACTTTCTTTGTGATACACATGCTACTTTCATTTTGCTTAATAAAAAATTTGTAAGAATGGCAAATGAACCGTGATGTTGTGCAGAATTTTCACCACTTTAGTATTTATCCATTCTACTAATCCAAAATAGAGATTCTTGATGAAACTAAGACTTTAGATATAAATGAAATTCGTGAAGGTTATTTTGTAAGTTTTTAATGATATTCATGACACATATTTCACAGGAAAATTTCTCATTGATTATTCTGGTCCCCCTTCCCACAATATCCCATTCGTGCACTCTCTACATTAGCAAACGGAATTGTGGGAAAGGGGACCAGACTACTCATTGATCTGTTTTGTATGATAAATTCATCCATGAATTATGAACATCTATTACTAAACAGTCGTTATTTAATCATTGGACAAGGATATAAACAACAACATCAACAATGGAATTGCCATTCTGCCTTTAGAATATCAATTAAATCTAATGTTTCAAAATCTTTAACCATAAGAAACTTCCAAAAACAGTAGGCACTATTTTGATTTTGCCCACTGAGATTAGCTGAAGGGTGACGGAGTGGCAAAATCCTGCATGATTGCTAGAAAGCTCTCGAGCAAGCTCCAAGCCTTTAAAAAAATCATTATTAAAGCTTATACCTTGCAGATTTTAATTAACAGTAAGTTTGCACATGTTCATTTCATTTACTGTTTATTGGAATTTTGATCTCTGATTGAGCTACTTTGATAGTGGTTTTTATTTTGCAACTGAAGACCATTCATAGCATAGCAACTTGGAGGATTTTGTGAAGACAAATCTGGATTATTATAAATAAATTTGAGGAGTTCAGAAAAGTAACACTTGTAAATAATGTCCATTTCTATGTGAAAATTTCTTCCTATCATTTCAGATTATTTTACATAATGTTCAATAATGAAATTGTATGAAATCATCATTAATAATGAAATTTTCATTAAATCAAATAATCAGCTGCAGATCTGTAGCTCTCTTGGAAAATATTCGAACAGACCAGAGACAAATTGTGGTCTGTGCCATTACATGTATTTTCCCAGAGAGCTACAGCTCTGCAGCTATCAAATAAAATAAAGTCCTGTATAAAACTACAAATACATTCTGATTCACTGGTACAAGTCTCACTTTTCAAATCTTTTAAGCCATCAGATCCATTGAACATAAGTGGAATGATTGATCAGGATTGATTAATGATTGAATTCTTTATGGTGCAGTATTTTTAGTTCATTACCAACTACAACATTGAAAATATGCATAATAGAGAAAGTAATGGGTGTGTTTCATCACTCCTATTTATAACCCCAAGGGATACTGATATAAGTTTCAGTTTAGTTGTGACTGACTGTCTTTGACTAGTACTTTATAACATGTCAACATCCAAATAAGGGTGTTTAAACAAAGACACACATCTAGCTTACAGTCTATATACATGTCCACAAGTTATTTTCTCATTCACTAGCTCATGATGCTGAAATGATAAACAAAATGGTTGTGCATTTGAAAATTATTAACAGAAAAAGAGATTGCTTGTCATAAGAAGTGACAAAATGGGGTGGTCATTTGGATGAGACCATATAAACCGAGGACCCATGTCACAGCAGGTGTAGTACAATAAAGATCCCTCCCTGCTCAAAGGCTGTAAGTGCCAAGCATAGGCCTAAACTTTGCAGCCCTTCACCAACAATGTTGACGTCTCCATATGAGTGAAAGATTCTCAAGCAGGACATTAAACAATATACAACTAACCAAATCATAACTGTTATAGGTGGTAACCATGCAAGCTTACAAGTGAATACTACCTACACATGAGCAAAAATTTAAGAATTGTTGTAATACCGTATTTTAACAGGCTTTTAGGGGTGATCTCTTTGTCTTACTATAACTGTTTGGTATTATTTGCAAGAAAGACAACTCTATATTGCAGCTAATTTTATGTGGCACTCTTCAGATTGGAAGGTAAATAAACCACTGTTTTTTTATGTCACGTTGTTACTGATGGCAGTAAAATGTTTTAAATGTTTAACATTTCACTGCCTTATCAATGTTTGTTTTGGAACCCCATGTCTGCGAAAATATACTCCACTAGAATTATTTGTATACCTATGAGCTAGAACATCATAAAATTTAACACCAACAGAAAAAAAACTAGTATACAGTATGACTGAATCCAAACTTGATTTGTAACCAATTGATATACATGTACATACAACAGAACATTTAAATAAGTTCCATATACTTCCACACTGCAGAAAGAAGTCTCGACTAAACTAAAATCCTGAAAACACTTTAGCTATTGATTTTAATAATAATGTTTTATTTCGGTAATTTTACAGATGCAAGATTTTATGTCATACTGTCATTTAATTGTGTTTTATAGTTTCATCTTCATCTTTACCTTTGTAAAGTGCCTTAGAGTCATTTGTTTATATAAAGTGCTATATAAAAATAAATTTACCTAATTAATTTTTTCAACATCAGTAGGCCTCAACTCTCCCAATTTAGGTAATAGAAATAAATTTTTCACTGATCCATATACAAAAACACTTTAAATCAGTTCAAGTTCAGCTTGCACCACTAGTGTTCAGCCTGCACTGCTAGTGTATAGCTTGCAATGCTAGAGTTCAGCTTGCACTGCTCAATCTAAGTCGAAGTGCTGTAAGTCTGAGTAAGTCACAGATGGAAAATTCAACTTGATCTGTTACTCCAATATACAGCTTGACTGCTGTCATAGCAAAAATAAAGTAGGTATTACAGAATGATGGATGGGCAGAAAGGGACAACACTTAAAAGACAGAGGTATATAAATGTCCATGGTTATAGACATGTAAAGTATATTGAAGCGTCTTCTGATCTAGCATTTTCAACTAATGATTATAACCCTTCCTGATCTAATTGAAAAACATCTCGGACATTTAAACATAACTCACGGAATGATTCGTCCGCCAGTTCATCGATCGTCCCCTCGACGCCAACTGAAGGTCCACCCTTGTCACCTTTGGATGACTGAAACACAATAAAAACATTCATATGACAGATCTGCATACCAATAATGTGAACAAATTTAAATGTACACTACATGAGGATACTTCCACATTAATTTGATATACTGTGCTTATGTGGTTTATGCACATTCAATACTATATCTATACTTTAAATAAATTTAAGACAACACATGGCTTCTATAATTTTGTTCTTCTTTTTATTTTTTTATATTTTTGGTTTCATTTTATTTTTCAATATTCAGAAATTCGAAAAATTGCCCAACTACATTTAGAATAGCCAGTGTTGACCTCCTACCCCCCACCTTATCTAGAGTGCCTAGTACTAACCTCTCTGTATTTTTGTAAGTATTGTTTTAACGGTTCCACATAGCTATCAAATCCCAGTGTAGACATTGCAAACAAGATATCCTCCCCGTTAATTGTTTTTCTTTTTTCCTGATGACATCGCTCACTTGCTCTGAGCCAAGAGTGAAGGAAATTTCAAATAAACATTATCAAAATATTTATTCATTTTCATTTGCAAAAAAATTCTTTGCCATAGAAACATTTGACAAAAACCGTTGACTTTAGAAAATATCTGCAGATCTTCAGGTTCTTGGTTGAGAAAATAAAGTTTAAGCAATTTGCATCACATATCATGCAAGTGTTTAACTCCAAACATTCATGATTTCTGTGCAGCAGGAATTCATTAAGTTTTGAGATGTGAGTATACCTGATAACCTTGTATTAAATACCAATACGATATTCCCAAATAAAATGTGGAGATATATATAAATGTATGATATTCGAAACTTCATTATGAATACCACATTTCCATATGAAATTTGGTTATGAGATCAATATTCCCATGTACATGAAATTTGATTATGAGTACAATATTTCCATAAGGAATTCTATTATGAGTACAATTTTCCTACATGACAGAAATCTAATTGTGAATAATTATTTCCAAATGAAATTTTATAACAAGTATCATAATCCAGTATAAAATTTGATTATGAATACAATATTCCTTTTGATTACGAATTCCTGTATGAAATTTTATTTAAATATAATTATGATATTCCTATGAGAAGGATACTCGCTGGTGATGAAACTTATGAATTCCGATACACACTCCTGCACCGTCTCCTTTGCGTCTTTGGCAATCTGTTAAAACAGTGTGATACACATACATTATTTCATATCCCATGCAAACAGTTTAAATTTATCTTATGTCTGTGATGTCTTTTTTCCTTTTCCTCAGCATTCAATGCAAGTTACAGATTAGCACAAATCCTTAATCACTCTGTCTTACACTTGGTATGTAGACTAAGCGCAGTCTATACTCTCACCAAATATTACTTTCAGTTAGCCTGACCAATTTTAAACTACACTCTTCAAAGACATTTATTTCTACAATTCTTATGTACATGTGACTAATAATTCAAAGTCTTACTTTGCCTGTTTTAGGTATGGACTTCTTCATGATTCTTGCAACATTTGCAATGGGTAAAAATCGATCCTGTCCAAAAAATATATTATTTCGCATGAAAATTGTAAATATACACACGTGCATTTAAAAATATTGCCTGAAATCTTAATATCCACCACCAACATAAATATGAAATATAACTCCCAACATCATGAACATGAAAACTAGTTTATAATGCAAAAGCACTAACACTCATTTTCCCACAAGTTTTATGATAATATCTAATGATAACCAAATGATGTAATCTCGACTAAGATTCAGCTCGGCTGGATACTTGGCCCAATACCTTCACCGAATCTCGGAGCAGTCCTTCGTAATTCATGTCTGGAAATCTACATTCAGATTTGGCCGGTTCTAGTAATTAATATGCACTTGGGTGACATTGCCGCTCACTTCTAATAAGTTACTTGACTGTTAAAGAAACTTTAATGCTGCGTCACTTATCACCTAGGTATGTAACTTCCACAATAAAAGCTATCACTAATTTTTCCGCTCAAATCATGACTTCCATGGCACATTTTTTCTCGCGAAACTAAAGAGTCAATGTAGTCTGTTTTATTACATTATTATTTGTAAAGCATTTCCACATACCCACTGTATATTGCTAATTCTAAATCAAAGGCCTGGTGGGCCACAAAGGCATCGAGTGCAATATCATATACATTATAGGGTTCTCAATAAATTCAGAGGGCAGGTAAATTAGAGAAAGTAAGAGAAGAAATGTTTGAGTGCCACAGGAGACATTTCCTCATGTTTAAATACATAAATAAAGCATTACAATCATTTGTAAAATGTCAGCAAATTATGTTTATTTACATTAAAAGAAATAAAGAAGAAAGCTTGGACTGAACTTCCTTATTCTAACAAGTTCATACATGTTCCTTCCTCTTATTAGATAATATCTCCTCAAGACTAGTTACTTTACAATGGCTAAAATAAATAAATTGAAATTGCAGACGAAAAATGGTGAAAAGAATATAATTGCTTCAGAGAGAGACTACTTGTGTATAGAAGTTGTATCTTCTGTTCATGTATGATGTATCAATTGTACGGTATTAAATCTGTTTTCAATAATGCCTAACAATTCAAAAGTTCAACATACTATGTAGAAAGGTTATAGGAATTCTGAACAAGATTCAATTCCCACTGAATGCTACCTAGCCTGGGTTTCTTCGCAAAATAACCTGTTATTTTCATCGCGATGCACATATTACTTTCGTTTTGCTTAATTGCGAATCGGGATTAGGATTACCGAAAATAAAATTGGAAATAAGTCTTTGTGTTTTTGGAATAGGAACCGAACCATGACAATGCGTAATCCAATTTAGTATTTATCTGTTTCTACTGATCTGAAATAAGGATTCTTGATGAAACTATAGATATAAATAAAAACCTAATTTGAGCAGGTCACTTTGTAAGTACTTAATGATATTGTGGAACACAAATTTCGTGGGAAAATCTGTTTCGTAGTAAATCCATTCATAAATAATGAACTTCTCTTGTCAAACAATCATTATTTAACTATTGAATAAAGATATAATAATAAACAATGTCATCAACAATGGATATGGTATTGAGTCTTTCAAATATCAATTAAATTCAATGTTTCAAAGTCTTGAATCATAAGAAATGTTCAATACCAATAGGCACTATTTGATTTCGCCCATTGAGATCGGAAAGACAGTGTAGTAGGCAAAATTTTGCATGATCACTAAAAGGCTCTCAAGCAAGCTCAATGCCTTAAAAACCAACTAGAGGAACTCTTCCATTTGGGGTGGATGTTTGGACGAGACCACAAAAACCAAGGCCCTGTCTCACTTCAGGTATGGCACGATAATGGTCCCTCCTTGCTCAAAAGCCATAAGCGCAGGCTTAAATTTAGCAATCCTTCACTGGCAATGGTGAGGTCTCCAACAGAGTGAAAAATTCTCAAGAGGGGCATTAAATAATATACAATCAATCAGTGACTGTACCTGTTCTCTCAGTGGCTCATTATCTCCCCTGTTGTCATCGTCATTCTCTGTAGTTCCCAATTCCTCTCCATCACCGCCTACAGATATAGACACACATGTATGATAAAAAAGATTTGTATATAAAACACTATAACCCGACTCTGAAGGCAAATGGTAGGAAATCAACATAGATTTTTACAAAGAGTCTTGTATCTTACTTGTACAAAACTCTGACAATGAACATTAGTTACTGAAATAGACTTGGCAGGTTAAGAATAAACAGACAGATATACGTAAAACAATAACATCATGAATCATGCCAAAGATTTTCCCTCCTTTTTTTCACACATAAGAGACCAAGGCCTTTATGATCGGTATAACTATTGACATTTTTATCAAATTGGGAATAATTAAATAACACTAATTATGTAAAATATAAGTAATTTCAGCACCATTTACTCCATTAATTTGCTACGAAAATGATATTGTCACAGTTGCACATTTGTCTTTCTTAAAACTTCCAGTTATTTCCTCTACATTTACATATGATAGGTCTTTGTTTAAGTGACAAATGCACATTAAAGTATGTCATATGTGGAGAAGTCAATTCAACAAAAGCAACAACAAAATTGGGGGAAAATGGCAATTTCTTTTGGGAAAATTTGGTTAAAGAGGGGAAGAGACCTATAATCGGACCTAATTTGGGAGTAGAAAAATCATTGCATAAATCACTAAAACTTTGTGACCACCAGACAACTAACTTACCTTCCATGACAAACTGGCCTCCCATAAAGGAGTCCCCCATCCCATCCCCAACTCCATCTCCCGAATTACTGTCCATGGCTCATCTGAAAAGTACACAGAGTATGCCATAGTATTTCACAGAGATGAGAATTTCTTTCAAATTGGCCATGCTGTGATGCCTATATCTGCTTAGTTACACAGATAGTCTATCTTCCTGTAGTTTATAAAGATGATACAATCTGATGAAAATAATCCACCACCAGGCAATGCTGACAAGATGTAATCATTTATCATTAACATACAACACAAAAATTTGCACAAAACTCTGCCAGACCAACAGATCTCAAATTCATATCTTTTAATCCTTATAAAAAATTCTGCCAAATTGTCTTTGGGCTGAATTGTCAACTTTCTATGAGTGAAAAATTCTCAAGCGGGATGTTAAACTATATATATATAACCAATCATCCAACTTTCTGGGCAGAAACATTCGACTACCCTTGTAGAACTTTACTATAATGAAGTTATACCGCTTACATTACGAGAGAGAGTTGTCGATAAAGGAAGTTAAAAAGCAATGCTACCTATAATTACACTATGTACAAGGAAAATATTCATATAGAACATCCTAATATAAATACAGGGATGTTGCTGAATACAATAAAAGTATTGTTTTCTGTGAATGGCACTTTAACAAAAAGATCTTCTGAGTCCTGAGACAAATATTGTCTATGTTATTTTATACTCACGGAAAAAAAATCACCGAGATAAACATAAATTAAACAAAGACAGATGCAGTTATAGGACAATCAGCACATAATACATGAAATTTTGAGTAAGATATTTACCGACTAACTCTTCCAAAATCACCCGAATAGATTGTTCACCAAAAAGTATATCATCCTGATTCAAATATTTTATCTAGGACTCCCTAATGTATAGATTACGAAAAAGATGGCGACAGATATTTGTTTTGCCTGTAAATTTAACACTCAAATGAATTCAATTTAAGGTAATAAAGGTTCTTTTTTCATATTTACAACAAATTAAACTTTCCACGTGTTGTCCAATTGGTCGTAAGATTACAATAACAAACCTATGTGATCAAGAAGAATTTGAGAAATTGGTTGGTCAACTACGAACCAGTTAGAATCAAGGAGCTTCCAGCCATTCAACGGGAATATCGGATGAGATTGAGATCTGCATTCTTACTCCCTCGTAATACTATAATTTCAACACATTGCAAACTTTTCCTTAAAATAAATTGCCAGTTCAAAAATGTTTTCTTTAAATTTCATTTTAAAAATTTTGAACTTATCACAAAGAAAGTGCGCCTAAATTTTATCAAAATGTAAAGAAAAGTATAATATTTATTTCTTTGTACAATAAATGGAAGAGCGAATGGAAACGTACTATTTTTTGAGACGTGACCAATATGGCGAAAGAGTTCCTAGAAATTAAATTTGTCATGTTTTAAATATTATAATGTAATTTAAACAAATGCTCTTTTTCTGACCAATTATGTCATAATTACACAAGTTAGTGACAGCCAGTACGGATTGTTTTTACTATATCATCTTCCACAATTCATACGCGGTGATGACGTTTCCCGACTCTTTAAATTGGAAAGCCCCTCAAACAGATACAAAAACACACGGCCCGGCAAACCGAAACTGTAAAGAAGACTAGTATGCATATTTACGTGAAAATATTAAAGGGGAATGACTTTCAGGTTGCAGTAAGTGAAGTGAAAAAATATACATCTCCCAGCTTTGCTCTCAATGCTATTCAGAATCATTTACTTGCTTTTCACACTTTTTTCTCCTCAAACGGTAATCCGAATTTCCTTGGAAAGCCAATGGGATGTAATTAACTTGCGAGACACGCGACTTTGGGATGAAATGTAAACTACGAGACGAAACCAATCGAAACTTAATGTTAAAAAACTATCGTTTATTGTTCTCCACTTGCACCGTATAGAAAAAAAAAATGATTAAATAAATAAATCTCATGTCACTGGACATTGTTATTGTTGAATATACACTGTTCAACTCGACAAAAAAGTGTAAAACTTAGAGAAAAAAAAATTTTCAGATTAGCAATGTAAAAGCTAAAATTGGATGTACCTGAATGATCATGCTCGATTCTACACAAATTCCTGGTTAGTTGTTCCACAGCACCGTTGTCAGAACCCATTGGGTTTTCGCTCCGTTGTACTACATTCATTGAATGAATATGTGGGTTTCGACAATGACACAGTATGGACTTCAACTTTTTACTGACATTATAGTAGCATAGTCAGGGTTGATGGAATGGGGGTGTCTTTGTTCCTTAATTGTCAAAGGTGTTACCACCAAAGTAAAAACACATATCCCAAAATGTAGGTAGTATATACTTTTAATAGTAAACTGATATGAGACACATATCAATATATACTCTTTTGACTCCGTTCTGTTAGATTGAAATTATTCTACAGTTCATGAAACATGGATATTAAACATGTGAAATCATTAAAGATTAGTTGTCAATTTTATTTTTGAAATTTGTAAGTGAAACTGTAGACGATCTGAATATTTGAGGGTACATAGTTTTTACTTTTGTCTGTCAAATTAAAACTGATCAATTGAAAATTTAATCAGCATATGGTTATTTAATTATCCAACATAATTTTTTTTTCTAAATGTAAACAGATCATGTTTTAAAACAACTGAACGTGCTTTGACAGAGCAGTCGGCAAACAAATAAACATGGAAACTCGATAGGAAAAACAACTGATAATTCGACCTTCAGAGTCGTGAACATGCACAGATTACACAAAGGTTATTAAATTTTAAACGGTCACGGTAGTTCAGTGGTAGAGTGTTCGCTTTGTAACTAGGAGGACATGATTTCGAGCCCGCTCATGCCATGGTCACGTCAAACCTAAGCCCGAAAATGGGTAGTGATTACTCCTCCGCCAAATGCTCGGCATTTAGAAGTGATTGATTGATTAAATATTGTTTAACGTCCCACTCGAGAATCTTTCACTCATATTGAGATGTCACCATTGTCAGTGAAGGGCTGCAAATTTAGGTCTATGCTTGGCGCTTATGGCCTTTGAGCAGGGAGGGATCTTTTACGTGCCACACCTGCTGTGACACGGGGCCTCGGTTTTTGCGGTCTCATCCGAAGGACTGCCCCATTTAGTCGTCTCTTACGACAAGCAACGGGTATTGAGGATCTATTCTAACAACCCGGATCCCCAGGGGGGCATTTAGAAGTGAGAATCACGGTTCTTTTGGATAAGACATTAAAACAGAGGTCCTGTGTCATGGTAGGCGTTGGCATGTTAAAAGACCCTCACTGCTACGACCCTGAGCAATACGCATAGGTCTAAATTTGTGGTACTTCACCTACAGCTGGTGAAATCTCAATATGAGTGAAAAAATTCTCATAATACATAAAACAAACAAACAAAAATCTTAAATTTTAAAAACCATGCTCTTCACATTGTCGCAAACTACAGGTTATTGTTTCATTCCATTCCAAAAACAGTAACCCATGGTTTGTGACGATGTGCTCTTCATGGTTTTCTTTTTTTTTTTCTGTGGATGAAATACAGTCCCCTGCTATCCCTTGACGGAACCCACAGGTTTTCTCTCCATGACACTGCGTTCAGTGTAACACAGAAAAAACCTGTGGGTTCCAACGATGACTTCTGTCTTGATACTGGTAAGATGAGCACTTCTGTACAAACTCTGTACTGTGTGAAAAACTCAGAATTTTTGTGAAATGTTACACCTCCCAGTGTATTTAGGAATAACGTTGTCGATAATAATAGTAATGTACTGTAGTATTTAAATTCAAATTTGGATATTTTATTAAACATAGATGTTAACATCAAACTAACAACTCAACTTTATGACAAACATGATGACTTCAGCTTTACCATCCTTAACTTCCTATTTTTATGTAGCAATCTTCCATCATCACCTGCATATGATGTTTATGCTTTTCAAATAACTCAGTATGTCAGTGTGAGAGCATGTTCTGCAGAAGATCAATTTTCAAATAAAGACAAGCTACATGTACTGACACATGTAAAGTCAGCATTATGCAAAAGGTTGTTATTAGTGTCTGATTCAGGATTCCATTTTTTTAAGGGGGGGATCATGTGAAAGTCAAGTATTAGCAAAAATAATCAGGCATTTTGGCTGTGTTGTGAAAAGTGGGGTGGGGATGGCTGTTCCCCCTCTTTGTTTAGTTGTATTATCAAATATCTTTTATGAGAAGTGAATGTTTCAGAAATTCATCTCTATTTGTAAGTTTTTTATACATTCTTTTAACAATTCATTGCAGGTGTCATCAAGTCACACTGTTCTGGGAGTGAAAGAAATATTGGCTATGCAGATTGCCATTCCAGTTGAGGAACAAAAACTTGTTTTCAAAGGAAAAGCATTAGTTGGTAAGGCGTAAGATGCATGATGGTTGGCTGTGTAAAAATTGCCTTATTCCTCTGTCAAATGGAAGACATAAACTAATGCATTCATGTATACTGTAGTATTACATCTAACTTAAAGGTACATGCATTTTTAAGAGTCCCCGTGGGGATCCGGGTTGTTAGAATAGATCCTTAGTACCCTTGCTTGTCATAAGAGGCAACTAAATGGGGCGGTCCTTCGGATGAGACTGCAAAAACCGAGGTCCCATGTCACAGCAGATATGGCACGTAAGAGATCCCTCCCTGCTCAAAGGCCATGAGCGCTGAGCATAGGCCTAAATTTGCAGCCCTTCACCGGCAATGGTGACATCTCCATATGAGTGAAAGATTCTTGAGCGGGACATTAAACAATATTTAATCAATTAATCAAGACTGTGTGTGGTCAGTAACATCTTCACTATCCAAGTTTCCAATTTACTCACTGTCATCTTTTGAATCTACAGATAGACTTTTGCGTTCATTATCTAGGTTTCAAATTTAATAGAATGCATCCTATTTTTCAGATGACAAAAGGTTGAGCTACTATAACATCAAGGAGGGAGACAGATTATTCCTTTTGACCAAAAAACCTGAGAAATCTGGTTCCCCTTCCCCTGGGATGGTACCAAAATTTGCTGCAGATCTGTCCAGTTGCAGTACCACCATTCTCTGGGACAAATTGCGGGCATTGCTGCAGAGGCATTTCACTCCACAAGACGTGGAGAAAATTCTAACGGAATTCCAAAAAGTAATTTTGTCCTTGTTACTACTGAGGAAAAAAAAATATATAGCGTCATCGAATGCTTCTCATAGAGTTTGGTTCACTGATGTTTATTTGTTGTGTGTTGCCTGTCACTCAGTGAGAGTTGTCTAACTTGACAAGAGAAAATGATGCAAACCAGCTGCATTTTTTCATAAGAAATAATGAAACATTCCAACATTTATCAAATTAATTCAACATGATTTTATTATTACATTGTTTTACTTGTACATGATATAACTAAACATGATATAACTATCTACTAAACATGATATAACTAAACACTATACATGATAAAACTAACCACTAAAAATGATAAAACTTACCACTAAACATGAGATAAATAACCACTAAACATGATATAGCTAACCACTAAACATGATATAGCTAACTACTAAACATAATATAGTTAACTACTAAACTATGTAGAATTCATTTAGATATATTTTGAGATTTAGGATGATATCCATTAAAAATATTTGATTATGTGAAGAGTGATATACTTGTACATCACATTATGATATATTTCCAGGACTTCAATGCTAGTATAGAGAGACTGAGTCTAGATGACATCGAGCGACTCGCTATCACCAAAATGACACAGTCAAAACGAGATCAGGATGTGAGATAGTATATCACTTACAGACAGCTGCTGTTTGATGTTTTTATCTGTGATTCCCTGTATTGTAATCCCCAGATTCTCTTTTTATTTTATGTTGTAATTTTTAATGGATCGTAATGCTAGGACATTGTGATATTTTTTTTAAAGTGCATAAACAACGTATTATTTATTTTAATATTACCACTTTTTAATGATAATTTAATAAAGAAATTGGTGTAATGAATTAGTAATTATTTGATAAAGCTTTCATTGACTTGGCATTTTTAGTTTTGTTTTATTTGAATTCTGTATGTTTTTTATGTTTTTCATTGGTGGATATTCCACACAGTTCAATGACAAAAATATTTGAAGTTGTTTGTTTTACACTTCTGATTGAATTAAATAATTGAATATTTCAATGTACATCAGAATGACTACATTACAGGAGTTTGAAGTTTCATCAATTAAATTGAAATAAAAATCCAGAAATAAATGTCTAATCTGGAAAAAAAAAATACCCACCGTCTTCTCAAAAAAATTGTAGATGGTGGATAATTATTTTCAGACTCCTGAGAGTATACACATTTCAGTGTAGTTATGGTTCAAAAGACATGTTTGGTATTGAAATATTGATGAATATTGAATATAGCTTTCATTTTCATGCAGTGTGGTATTTTTAAAAATTGCTTTGTAAGTTTTTTGCAGTTTGTGGTAGTAATTGACGCCCTCCCTGGTATATAAAGATTTACAGTTTTCTCATTTACCATAACCCATACTGTCAGTGATATTACCCACAACAATGATGATATTACCCAGAATAATGACATTGTATGTACATAGTCTTCTTTGCTCGGCATAATCCATATTAAAGGCATCATCGGTCATATAATAGCAATATTACCCACAATAACAGTGATATTTATCTTAGTAATCACAATGATAAAAAATGTCTTTGTCATATTGATAAGTATTTGTGCATCCAGTCTTGCTGAAAAATAGTGTCAAGAAATCTATTTGTAGAGGAATAAATGTATTGCATTTGTGTGTGTGTGTGTGTGCATTGCACTCCATAAGTATTTTATTATTTTTCTAATGAAATACTTTGTTTACAAGGGATTTGAATATCCTTGTGCCATGCTGCATTGAAAGGTTAAATAGGGCATGTTATGTAAATTTTTTGTTTTCATGTAGTTTTCCAGGTATTTTATATGTGTTGTAGTTTTCTCCTCCTAGTCCATATCACTCCTGAAGGGACTCGAGTATATCTGATTATTGTCATTTGTATGTACTGGGGTGGGTTATGCAATATAACAATTGTGTATGGCAAATCAAACTCATATTGGTGCATTCATGTGAAAGTAGATCATTTTATATGATTTTAATGTAGAAAAATTAAAATTTGTTCTCAGTTGAAAGTTTTTTTTTATACTGTCTGGGTATCTGTTGTTTATTTATTATGTGCAAATCACTGGCAGATTTGTTGGGGGGGGGGGGGGGGGGCATCCCCTAAATTGTTTAAAAGTTTAATGCAGTTATGCGATTGTATCAGAGTAAAATTCAATGTACAATATTTATGGAGTATATACATATATAATGTAAATTTGTGCATGTTCACGATTTGAGCTGAAAATTTTATTTTACCGTTTTTAATGGTCAGCAAAAAATTGAATGTCAGTTGTTACAAGAGAGGTACAGAGCTCATAATTCTTTGTTCTGTAAACAAGTCTCATGCCATGTTTTTGTTGACATAGGTTAAATATACTAGGAAAAGTTTCATATAGAGAGCCACGTGAGGATCCTGGTTAGAATACTGTGTAATCATTAATGTTCGTGGGGGCCAGTATTGTGGGTAGCCAAATATTTACTAGTTCATGGGGATGGAATTTCAAGGGTTATCATTTCCAAAATATACAACATTACACTATAGAAGCTATTGCAAAGAATAACTGGTTCATGGGGATGTAAATTCGTTGGTAAAAGGTATCCACGAATATTCAGCCCATACGAACAATAATGGTTTCACAATAGACCCTCAGTACCCCTTGATTGTCGTAAAAGGCAACTAAATGTTTCGGTCCTTCGGATGAGACCGCAAAAACTGAGGACCCGTGTCACAACAGGTGTGGCACGGAAAATATTCCTACCTGCTCAAAGATCATAAGCGCCGAACATAGTCCTAAATTTTGTAGTCCTTCACCGGCTATGGTGACGTCTCCATATGAGTGAAAAATGCTCGAGCGGGACGTTAAAAAACATAACCAATCCTTATTACCGTAGGTAAGCATTGTAAACATCAAAAACGGAAAAATAAAAGTTGAAAATTTTCAGTTCAAATTGTGTCCAAGTCCCTTTAAAATATCTCTTTTTGGGAGTTGAGCTTTTTTCAGCTTCCCCAGGCCATCAGCGCAGTGCGTATGAATATTATACCTAGGACTTTGGAGTGGGCCTCTTCACATCCGTGTTTTGTTTGAAATGGCGCATGTCCTAGAAAATATTCTCCAATCAACAAAATCCTCTATTGAAAAGTTAAAAAAATTTAAAAGATTGATTGATTATATATTATTTAATGTCCCGTTCGAGAATTTTTCATTCATATGGAGACGTCACCATTGCCTGTGAAGGGCGGCAAAATTGAGGCCTTTGCTCGGCGTTTACGGCATTTGAGCAGGGAAGGATCTTTATCGTGCCACACATACTGTGACACGGGCTCTCGGTATTTGCGATGTCATCCGAAAGATCGCCCCCATTTAGTCGCCTCTTACTACAAGCAAGGGGTACTGAGGATCTATTCTAACAACCCGGATCCCCACGGGGCTTAAGTAATTTGAAATGTGAAATTCAGACCGCTAAAACCGAGGCCCCGTGTCGCAGTAGGTAAAACATTTGAAATGTGAAAATGATATCGCAGTCAAAATTGTCGAAGACAATTTCATAGTTAAGTTAGGCAAAATTTCAGCGTGGGTGGGTCAACTCTCCATTTTGTAATCAATAACTACAGAAAAACTAAAACCATACATTTTTTCAGTCCTCAAAAAGATGGAACAGTTTGATTGATTGTTGTTTTCCGCCACACTCAACAATTTTTCAGTTATCTGATTGCGTTTTCTTTATTGGTAGAGGTAAGAAACCTGTTACAATGTACCCGGGAAGAGACCATCGACCTTCCGAAAGTAAAACTGGCTAGCTTTCTCACATATATCGGGGCGAGCGAGAATCGAACCCGCGCCGACTACCCACTGTAGATAAAATACGTAAAAATCTTGTACAAATCAACAACGATTTGTAAAAATATTCCAAGTCCCTTTCATTGAAGACGGTATATCATGAAGACGGTATATCATGAAGTACTAATCTCGGCAAGAATCATGCTGAAGGTGGCACACTGATAATCTGAGATTTTAATGAAACTTTCTACAACTTCATAATAATGATATATGAAGATATACAAAGTAATAAATCTATGCGGCGATGGTTGCTATGGAAAATAAAATATTTTGGTTTCTATAGCAACCAGTGCATAATGAATTGCAAAGTGAATATGACATAATTTTTAAAATTTGTATAAAAATGAAAAATAACAATATTTAAAATGTAGTGATGATTTATTTGGGAGAGGCAAAGGTTACCTGAAAGTAAAAGTATACAATAATAAAAATAATGAAATACTGTTACATGATGTTTGTAAAGGATTTCAGAATTGGTATTATTTTAACATGCATCAATTTTCTGTAAATTTGACAATTCTATGGTGTTTTAAATACATATTTCTACAGTTATCGGAAAAGTGCCCAATTTGTATTCTAAACAAGGGATATGAAGTATATTTGAAACAAAAATCAAAAGAGACGGAAACACACACAGTAATGGTTGCTAGGAAACTCTTCTAAGCCTAACAAAAAACACAAATATGTACAATGTATGCATTCAAATTATTATAATTACTGAAAATAAATTCAGTACATAATGTTCCACAATATTTCATTGATATTTTGAATACATTGAAGACTTCGGGATTAACAATATCACCACAACAATCAAATTTCCCTAGCAACACGCATGAAATTTCAATTTGTATGATTCAACTGCACTAAAATGAGAATATAATACCAGTATACCACCATGTCATTTTCTACTGATATGTCGGGTCAATTGTAGACATTGATTGATTGTTTTCCGCCACAATCAACAATTTGTGTCGTCCAGTTTTTTTTTTTGTTTTTGTTTTTTGTTTTTTTTTTTGTAGGTGGAGGAGAGAACCCAGGTAAAATGTACCCGGTAAGAGACCACCGACCTTCCGAGAGTAAACTGGCAAACTTTCTCAAATATATCGGCGCGAGCAAAAACCGAACCTGAGCTGACTAGAGGTGAGAGGCCTTGTGATTTTGAGCACAATGCTCTAACCACTAGGCCACGGAGGTCCCCATGGTAGACATAAAATTTAATCATGTTTCTATAGCAACCAACATAAAATTTCAAATTTTACAATTAAACTGTACTGAAATAAGAGGTTAATGTAAATACATACACAACACAATATAATCCTCTGCTGGCACATTAGACTCTCTGAAGACCGTCCATGCTTCTGTAACAACAATTTCTCCCCAGCAACACACATAAAACTTCATATATATAACGCAGATGCTATTTCCTCAAATGACCTGTATTTTTTCAGTCAGGCTGATTCAATGTCATTTGTACTGTTTTCTTTTCAGCAGCCAATTTGGAGAAAAAGGAAGCAATCTGACTGTGTTCCAAATATTCTCTTGGTGAAAGTATTCTCGTGCTAATTTCCATAGCCATACATATGTTTTATTTGCAACAACAGAAGGGTTAGCCCTACTTCCAATGTTTTCTCCTTACAAAATTTGATTTTAAATACACATTTACTTTTTCTGAGAAACTCTCTTTCTGTCCGTTTTCAAGGCCCACCTTTGGTGGTCCTTATGTCAGGATTCCAGCACTTTGTTGTTCTGATAGTGATCAAAGTTTGAAATGTCCAGTTTATCTGACGAATTGACCAGTGCGTGTATCATAACATCTTAGCTCGACTTTGTCATAAGTGGTCATTTGCTGGAGGTCGAAGTTATGATTCCCAAGCAGACAATGCTCATGCATAGCATTAAATGGTGAAACGTTCTGACTGCATCCCTCTGGACAACCAAAACGATTATCTGCTGGTGTTTCTTTCATAGATCCTTCTACTTTTGATGGCGACTTAAAGTCCTCAATAATCTTCTATGGCCGGTAAAAGATTAAAAAACATGTGCGTGTATTAATTGTTTTTGCTGGCTGATGAAGTAACAAATGATCATTTTCAATTACATTATGTACACATGGGTTACCTTTCATCATTGTTGTAAACTGTGTTTTGATTATCTTGAGTCTCTATTTTCTGTCCACAACCTTCATTATATGACCTCCAAGCATGTAGCGACCCATCATCTTTGACCTCAATGTTTAACAGTTTGGATATTCCTTTTATCAAACCAGTGGCTGAAATCCCTATCAAAACTGTAATCAATCTGGTCAAGTGGTATAAACCGCTGAATACAAAGGTGATTTATAAGTAGAGTATTTTAGATAATGGGTTCGAGACTACTAATGTGGTTTTTTTTTATCTTCATAAAATTTTTTGGTAACTAATATATTCTATTTTATCACATGAGATTTTCTAATTAAAACTTTCCGTTGTTCTTCGTTGGTGTTGTCGTCGTCGGCGTAAACTTCACATTTGCATCTTCTTCGCCAGAACCACTGAGTAAATTTCAATCAAACTTGGCAAAAAGCATCCTTGGGTGAAGGGGTTCCAAGATTATACAAATGAAGGGCAACACTCTTCTCCAAGGGGAGATAATAGCGAAATAGTAAAACAATCACCTATCGTTTTAGTAAAAATTGTTCAATTAAAAAGGGAATTAAAAACAATTTAAATTCTTGATATTCTTTTCATCATATTGAATGATATAAAAATCAATATAGCGGTATGCATCATTTTCTGGAAATTCAGTTTTGCTATAAAGTCTCCGTCGCCGAGTGGTTAGAGCATTGCTCTCAAAGTCACAAGGTCTCTCTCTTCTAGTCGGCGCGGGTTCGATTCTCGCTCGCGCCGATATATGTGAGAAAGTTTGCCAGTTTACTTTTGGAAGGTCGGTGGCCTAAAACGATAACATTAATCGAAATTGGTATGAAGCAGAGAATCCGCATATTTCTGAGAAATTATCGTCACAAAAAATCAGAAACTCTAGGGGAGGGGGTGATAGTAAAATCAATAAATCGGGTGGCTGTGGAAAAAATGGCCGATGGTTTAGTATACCATGAAACGAAATGTGTTTTATGTAATGATAGAAAAATTACAGATGAATACCGTTTTGTGTGCTTAGAAAAGAATTCCTATACAGAAAATATTGTACGTGACAAAATATAATGAACTTTTATGAAATTATGGCAATCAGTAATGTCAAAACCTTTTAAAGAAACTTCGTATGTTTATTTTAAATGTATATGAGTTTGTCTGTTCTCCTTAACACAAATCGGGGCTTCCGTGGCAGAGTGGTTAGAGCACTGCGCTCAAAATCACAAGACCTCTCACCTCTAGTTGGCGCGGGTTCGATTCTCGCTTGCGCCGATATATGTGAGAAAGTTTGTCAGTCCACTTTCGGAAGGACGGTGGTCTCTTCCCGGGTACATTGTATCTGGGTTCTCTCCTCCACCTACAAAAAACTGGACGCCATCAGATAACTGAGAAATTGTTGACTGTGGCGTAAAACAACTAACAATCATTAACACAAAACTTTCTTGTTTTGTACATCTGTATGTATATATTTCAATCTGTTTATTTGCATACAAATTACTTATACATTCCTCGGACGTTACTTGTCTAGCGATGAAGATGTTATTTATTATTGATTCTTTACTTGCTATTTAAGGCACTATTATCTGTTATTTGTATGTATTATGTGTTGTTATGCTACTGTTATTAAGTTAAAGCTATTAACGTCGGGTACGTTGCTGACAACGCACGTGTGTCGTGCCGTTCTTGACAACGTCTTCAGGAACATCTATTGACGGTCTGACACACTCATGAGATGAGACGTGTTTCTCAGGTATCCGCCCTACACTCTAACTTGTCTAGGTAAATTTGTTAATTATCACTATTTAGTGATACCTTTTATTATATAAACTCTTATTAATTTTAAACTATTTAGTTCTCTCTCTGTAAACCTTTGAATCCGGTATTTAATTAAGGGAAACTATCATTACACTTGTATTAATACATGAGAATTTTGCATTGTAGTTTTACTGTGGTTAGAGGGAATAAATTAATAAATAATGGTTGATTGTTGTTTTCCGCCACATTCAACAATTTTTCAGTTATCTGGTGGCGGATCTTTTATTGGTGGAGGAGAGAACCCAGATACAATGCACCTAGGAAGAAACCACCGACCTTCCGAAAGTAAACTGGCAATCTTTCTCACATATATCGAACCCGCGGCGACTAGAGGTGAGAGGCCTTGTGATTTTGAGCGCAATGCTCTAACCACTTGGCCACGGAGGCCCCCAGTGAATGAATAAAAAAATAGAAATAAAAAAAAAAAAATAAAAATATAAAACTAGAGATACCTCTGACGTCGGTGAATTAGTTCATTCATTAACTTCTATTATATAGGGAAAATCTGCGCTGATCAATCCCCCCGACCACTGTTTCGTAGATAAACACCCATTACGTTCTAAATGAGGACGAGTCCACGAGTGACCAGTGAAAACTTATTAAATTTTAAGTAGTGAATATATCATCACACAAATCACATAAAATATCATTTTGGTTTATTTCCCTTTAGCATTCTTCTAATAAAAATGAAATGAAATTAAATTTGCATTCCTTTACCGGCAATGGTGATGCGTCCATATGAGTGAAAGATTCTCGAGCGGGAAGTTAAACAATATAATTATAATCAATCAATCAGCATTCACCTTGGTCTATTTTGTTATAATTTACGAATGTATAATATGATAAAGACATTTTATTGCTTTTATATGAATCACAAAATTCAATAGAAATGTTGAATACAAATGTGTGACTTTATTTTACTTATTTATTTTGTTCCAAAATGCTCTTAACAAATTTTGTTATTTAAGAAGTTTTAGTTTCCTGTAAATTTATTTGCATATAACCAATTGAAATGATAGACATGCAAATCATATTGGCGTATACAGATGATTGTGCTAATGGTTATTCTTAGAATCTTTGTAACACAATATATCTATAGTCTTTCAAGATTTTTACTCTTAAGCTCACAGTTTTATCTTTATGCTGAAATATCTATTGTACAAGGGCTATGTACACCTTATACATTGAACATATTTATTTTTATTTCGGCATTTTCACATATACCTCTACACACATACTTACATGGCATACTCAAATGAATGGAATAACAGTGTTTGATATAAAGGAATAAAACTTGAAACAATGATTTATACATAATCAAAATTATGAAAATATCCATACGAAAAAAATAATAACTAAAATTTCCGAACACTTTTTTTTTTTTTTTCATAGTGTTTAATACAAAAATTTATTCAGGCATGTAAAAATATCCTTGAACACGTTGAATACAGTATCACAATTTTTTGTAAGTTGTTGAAAATGTATTTTTAACTTATATACTTTTAAAAGGTTAATAGATTAATTTCTTTCTCTGAAAAACCCAAATTTTACAATTTGATACTCTCTTGCCAGACTTTTGAAATATCCAGTCAAACAAAACTAATCAGATTCTTTTTACGAAAGGGCAGTAGAAATTATGTTTAAGAGTTTCAGGCTATGTAGAACATTTATATAACATATAATGTGCATGGAACGTACTTTTAAACATGACTGGTAGATAATTATATACATATTTTTATTCATTTTCTTACGTGTATATATTTTACCGCTTATGTATTATCTATTTCTAAAATTTCTGAGATATATAACAGTTTATATTTTGTCTGCAGCATGGGAAATTTTCAGTCAGAATTTATTAAAAATAAAAACAGTTATTTTTCAATTGGGAATGGGTCTGTTTACCGTATCCGCCTACAGGCAAGTGTACAAAGCTGTATTGACCATTATTGTTCAACAGTGTGTGTTATATTGATACAATCTACAGTAATTTTATTGGTGAGTTTAGACTACCCAGAAATTGCTAATTAGGTATAATACATGTAATGTGACTTAATTATGAGTTGATGGATTTGGTGGAAAAAAAATCACAATGGAAATGTTCTGTTTTTTCCTTTCTGTGCTTCATCCTTAAGTTGATTTATCATTACCATATGTCGAAGTTTTGAATACTCTTTTCATATGTTTTAAAAATCTTTAAAAATTGTGTTCTCACCTCTGTATGTATAGTTTCCTGGCATCGTCAAGTGTGCTGACAAACATGATTTGGGAAGCCAGATAATATATAGTAAATCATATAGAGATGTCACCAGCTGTAGGCGAAGCACTACAAATTCAAGTCGATACTTACTACTTAGGGTCATAGCTGTTCTCAACTTATAGTGCTAATGCTTACGGGATACATGACCTATGTCTTAACATTGTATCCAAAAGACCCATGCGCCATCACTATTTGGACCTTTTGTTTGATGCAGCGATGGCATGAGCAGGTCATGACCTCCCAGTTACAAAGCGAATGCTCTATTACTGTGCAACTATGACTTGTCTTTAAATTTTAAGATATTCACTTTGTTGGGCACTGCTTCTCAGGTGAGTGATTTGACCCATGGGCTTTTGTTTACTTGTTTGTATTTAGGAAGAAGGCAGAATTGTTTGAGATCCTTATGAAGCATGCTGTTGCTATATGTAGTCGGATAGGGATATATATTTACTTTGTAATTGAGTTAATTACTGTTCTAAACATGCATCAAAGTAACTGGTAATGGATAGAAATCACATATCAATATTTTCATTTTCCCCCACAGATTAGTGTCCCGTGACTCGTCTTTAAATTTTCACTTGTTACAACAAATTTGATCGGCCATTGCTCCTTTGACTAGGAAAAGAATACAAACAAAATCAATGCTGGACTTTTTTTTTCACAGTTGAGCATTGCTGCTCAGGTGAGTGATGTGACCCATGGGCCGCGGTTTGATGTTTGATAGTTTGAGATCCCAATGAAGCATACTTGTGCCATATATAGAAGTAAGGAATATATATTTACTTTGTAATTCAGAACATGCAGTGAAGTAACTATTTATAGATCTCTATAACACATTACACCATTAATGTTTACAATTTCCCCCAGATTAGTACTACGACTTGATAAATAGAAGATAATGGCGAGTTCTATTTATGCATCAACACCAGAGACAACGAACGCTAACAGAGCTTGCCGTGTCGTACTGGGTCCCTGTACGGATGGACTCCGGGACACACTGCGTCACTATGTCCCGCCAAAAACATTTCCTCATGCCATCAAACAAAAGAAACTCAATCTTCCTCGACTAACGGCAGATCAGCGAGATCTTATCTTACCAAAGAATGGGAATTATTCCGGAAAATATGATGATATGGATATCTCATTGTTGTATATCTTATTGAGAAACATAGCCGGCATATCTCCTCACTCTAAGGGCTGGGGCAACAATCCAGACCCACGTGACACGAGTCTCTCGGCGAACATCGAGAGAATTCGTTTGGTTCGGAATCGTTGCGTCCACTGTCCTGTTCCATTCATATCAAACACAGATTTTAATTCCATTTGGTCCTCCATCAGATCTACAATGGTAGATCTGGATGCGTTCCTCATGAATGGAAACAAATATGAAAAGGAGGTGGATTTCCTACGTCATGAGTCGATGGACCCAGGTCATGACTCACACTATGAAGAAGAACTGAGGAAGCAGGTGGAGGTTGATCAGGAGACGAGGGAAATGGTGGTCAACCTTGGGAGTAAGTCAAGATTCTAGTATAGGTTATAATCGCAACAAGCAGCCAAAGTCCAGGCAAGATTTCCTGAATCACTTTGTATGATACTGGTCTGTGATATGAAAGAGGCATCGGTCCAAATGTCCAGCCTCGATGAATGTCGTTGAGATTATATTCAAATCACCTCCGTGTGAGGCACATATTCAGATCCTAGGCTAACCAATAGAAACATTTTCCATATTGATCACATGCTTGACACATTACTATGCAATTTGTATCTCTGTTAAAGCGTTTTAATTACTTCATTTCAATGTTGAACTAAAAAGGAAAACAAGGACCGGAAACTTTTTTTCTGAAGAAATAACGATTTGTTTGAAAAAAAATTACCAAAAATATATTTAAAAAAATGATAATAATAATTCGGTCGGGGCTATAATTTAAGGTCGGTCGGTTTAGCAGAAACACACACAGTGAATTTTATTTTTGTCCTCACCCCACTCTGGTAAATCCAGGGTCTGTGTTTACCCTACTCTTAATTTTGTAATTTTAGTAGGATTTAGGAGATTGATCATTGGTTAGAACTTTAACCTGTTCATGAATAAGAGGACATAAATGTGTGAAAGGATATGTTATGATTCAGTAAATCATTTTATTTTCTTTATTTGTAGATAAAGTGAAGAATTTAACAAAGTCCCCCATTCCCCAAAATGTGAGAGGTATGTCAACAGAATATCCGTCATTGATGAACACATTTGTTTCTTTATTGATTATATGTTAATACAATGTGTAATTTTATGTGAGTGAATTTTCGGACTTTCAGGTTGATTTGAATATCTTAAAGACAAAACACCTTACAGATGGATTTGTAATTAAAATATGATGCTTGATTAAAAGAGCTTCTACAGATCCACAAAACAAAAAGAATTTATTAAATCTTCTTTATGTAATGAAGATTCTAATAGATTAACAAGTCTTCGGTCCTGAATGGAGTAAACGTTTTAGTGAGGTTTTAGGCGTTTTTGGTTCATAAAAATAGGTCAAGGTAATGTTTTCATTTTTTTTTCTCTTTCATATAAATTTAACTTTCTCAATATTGATTTCAAGAACAAAGTGTTTCTCTTTTAGAAACCACAACATTGTTTTAGTTCCATTGTGGTACAATAATATTACTTATATATTTCATTCTACCACATTTAATGATTGATTTATTATATATTGTTTAACGTCCCGCTCGAAAAATTTTCACTGATATGGAGACGTCACCATTGTCGGTGAAGGGCTGAAATTTAGCCCTATGCTCGGCGCTCAGGGCCTTTGAGCAGGGAGGGATCTTTATCGTGCCACATCTACCGTGACATGGGACCTTGGGTTTTGCAGGAGACCACATTTAATGTATCATAAAATAAAATACCATCATTGGTATTCAGCTGTTTCGTTAATGTGTAATTTCAGAACAATACGATATTGACATTCAGAAATGGAAAGAGGAAGATAAGTTTTACTATGAAACCCACAGCTTTCCGTCAGTGATGCAGAAAGTGAGGAACCAACCTTACGTAATGTTTGTTGGTGTGCCTGGGTCCGGGAAGTCTGCTACGGCTCACCACATCGCCCTGAAGCTCCAGGAGGAAGGATACGAGGTTGTACCAACTAAAGACGTCAGGAAGATGGAGGACTATGGTGACCCCAGGAATCCGCAGGTTTTTGTTATTGATGATGTGGTGGGTGTCTTTGGTCTTCAGAAATCAAAATTAGATGTGTTGACTGAATATGAACAGAAAATTACGCAGCCTTTCATGGAAAAGTCTAAAACGTTGATGACATGTAGAGAGACTGTGTTCAATGAGACACAACCTTACAAACCATTCCTTACCAAAGAAGAGAATGTTATTAAGTTGCACAGTGCTCATAATGCATTAAATAACATTGACAGAGAGCAGATTCTCCAGAATGTATTAAATGTAGATCTTATATCTCCTGCATTGATGACGTCAACATCTCGCATGTTTCCTCTTCTCTGTAAATTGTTTTCAAAGGGAACAAAATTCCAAGCTCTTGGTTCAAAGTTTTTCCTTAATCCACTCCAATGTATCATTGACGAATTTGATGACATGCAAAGGCATAACAAACTGAATTATGCAACACTTATTTTATGTACAATGAATGGAAACAGCCTTTCTGAACGTATTCTAACCGACATAGATGATGAAAAATGAAGAATGTCTTAAGAAATTGCAAATTAGAGAGGAACACTGATACTTTTAAGTTTATGGATGCATTGTCAGTAATGGAGGGGACATACACAAAACAGTGCGGTGTACAATGCACATTTATACATGACTCCATGTTTGAAATCTGTGCTTATCAGTATGGCCGACAGTTTCCTGAAGAAATGTTGCTGCATATGAGTAGTAGCTATATTGCTAATTATGTCAAACCACAGACAAGTGAACCAGGCATTGTTAACATAGTGAAAGAGAAACAGAGTAATTCTCAATCTTTTGATAGGGGTGAGAGTAGTGATGATAGTGTTGGAAAAGAGGAGAGTGATGATAAAAACAAGAACGAGAGAGAGGAATCGTTTGATCTGTGTATAAGGTTACATCAGGATCAGTACCCACTGTTAGCAGAGAGATTGTACAGAGATATACAGAACATGGAGCTGTATGATGTTTTCAGGAATCAGGTTTTGAAAGATCCCCAGGTGTGTCAAGCTTTTATTGGGGTGTTAAAGACAAAGTCATATGCAAAATTAAAATTCTTATTTCTTTCCAGCCAGAAAAACATAGATAAGGTAGTGAGTAAACAAAAGTATGTGGTGGAGAGAAAGGAGTGGGATGGATTAGGTGAATGGATGAGACGGGAAGTGTTGATGGATCAGAGATATAAGGGAAAAGTATTGTTTGAATACACATACAATGTGAAAGTAATCAGCTGGATCATTTACTATGGCCATCATCGGATAATACAGTACATAGTACAACAGACTGAACAACACAATGAAATAAGTGAATTGTTTAGAATAACAGATTTTTCACATCAATCTAAGTCTGGTCTACATGCATGTACTAAACAGGAAAGTGAGAATAAGAGGCTTATAAAACGATATACCTTTGGGATGCATGCATGCAATAGATCAGCGAGAGAAATAAAGAGAGAGAAATCTGGGATATA
Organism: Ostrea denselamellosa; assembly: GCA_024699665.1. Classification (NCBI taxonomy): domain Eukaryota; kingdom Metazoa; phylum Mollusca; class Bivalvia; order Ostreida; family Ostreidae; genus Ostrea; species Ostrea denselamellosa. Next base: position 7,280,053 of record JAMZEH010000068.1, read on the forward strand.
TATATGTAATAAACAGGAAAGTGAAGTCAATAGACTTGTAGAAGAGTGTAGATTACTTCTGTTGAGTTGTTATAGTGGTGATGTACAGACAGTCAGAGCTCTACTTCTTGTTTGTAAGAATGCAATCAATGCGACAAGTCATATCAGTAGAGGTATTAATTGGTCTCGTCATTCACCTCTTACTGCTGCATGTGAGCAAGGACATGTAAGTATAGTGAAGGAGCTGGTGAAGGCGGGGGCTGATGTCAATCTACAGGATAGATGTAGGATTACACCACTGATAGCTGCATGTAAGGGAGGACATTTCGGTGTTATGGAGTAGCTGGTGAAGGCGGGGGCTGATGTCAATCTGCACGGTAGATGGGGGAGTACACCATTGATAGCTGCATGTAAGGGAGGACATGTCGGTGTGGTGGAGGAACTGGTGAAGGGGAGTACTGATATCAATCTACAAGGTAGACAGAGGAATACACCACTGATAGCTGCTTGTGAGGGGGGTCATGTCAGTGTGGTGAAGGAGCTGATGAAGGCGGGGGCTGATGTTAATCTACAAGGCAGAGAGGGAAATGCTCCACTGATGGCTGCAGTAAAAAAGTTTTGTTTATCAACAGTAAAGTGTCTAGTGGAATGTGGAGCTGACTTGGTTACTCAGAATGATGATATCAATTTGTCAGCAGTATATACCGCATTAATACTGAACAAACCAGACATCGTGAAATATCTTATTCAGGAACAAAATAAAATCATTCCAGGTAAATATAATGGAAATGTACACCTATTTAACTGTCTGGTGGACATCAGAAATGGTGGAGTTGAAACAGACAGTAGGGATGATGTGGTGGTGACGGACAAATCAGTGTGGTGTATGGATATAGAGGGGGATTTGTGGAAGAGAATCAGTGAGGGAGACTGTGATGTACTCAGACATCTGTTGTGTGTGGGTTTTGATGTCAATCAGTCGATACAGTTGCATGACAAGTACATGTACGATGGTAAGTCTGATGCGATACCTCTGCTGTATACACAGATTAATACTAAGATGTATGGTGATAGGTATAGAGTGGAGAAGGTGAGGACCCTGCTGGGGGCGGGGGTGGATGTCAATATCAGGGTGAGGTATAGAGAGTATGACTCTGTGTTAGACAGGGAAGGTGTAACTGTTCTAGAGAGGACGAGGCGACTGATGTGTAAGTGCAGTGACAGTGAATATAGAGCATCAGGGTACAAGAAAGTATTGTGTGAGATAAAGAAACATGTCAGAAGATAGTCTGTATAGTCCCTGACAGAATTGTAGAGAGATTTGTGAGAAAGAAACATGTCAGAAGACACTCTGTATAATCCCTGATATAACTATAGAGAAATGTTACTGAATACAAGAGAATATTGTGTGAAATAAAGAAACATATTAGAAGACACTCTGTATAGTCCCTGATAGAACTGTAAAGATATATGTGCAAGATAAAGAAACATTTCAGAAAATTGATTATTTTCCGCCTCACTCAACAATTTTTCAGTTATCTGGTTGCGTCCAGTTTTTATTGGTGGAGGAGAGAACTCGGATACAATGTGCCACCGACCTTCCGAAAGTAAACGGACAAACTTTCTCACAAATATCGTCGCGAGTTAGAATTGAACCCGCGCCTACTAGAGGTGAGAGACTTTGTGATTTTGAGAACAATGCCCTAACCACTCGGCCACGGAGCACCCCCCCTTCCATTACCATGTCAGAAGACACTGTATAGTCCTTGATAGAGCTATAGAGAACTGTTGTTACCGAGTACAAAAGAGTATTGTGTGAGATAATGAAACATGTCAGAAGACATTCAGTATAGTCCTTGATAGAATTGTAGAAAAATATTGTTACTGAATAGAAAGATTGATTGATTATTTATTGCTCTCCGCCACACTCAACAATTTTTCAGTTATCTGGTGGCGTTCAGCTTTTGTTGGTGGAGGAGAGAACCCAGATACAATGTACCTGGGAAGAGACCACCGACCTTCCGCATGTAAACTGGCAAACTTTCTCACATAACGCCGAGATTCAAACACGCGCCGACAGAGGTGAGAGGCATTGTGACTTTGAGCCCGATGCTCTAACCACTTGGCCACGGAGGCCCCTTGAATAGAAAGAAGTAATGTTTGAAATAAAGAAACCTCAGGAGACCCTCTGTATAGATATACTGTGTCAGTAGATTTACTAAACATAAATCATGATAGCTTACTAGATCTTTGTACATACATTATGTAATACTGTTTAGTTAATTATCCCACACTTCTCTTTCATTAAGTTTCCGCTTATTTGTGAACAGTAATAATATATTTAATATATTCTGTAAATATTTGAAAAGCAAATGTATGTGAATCATTGGTAAATCTATGTGTGTATTGCTTATTGTTTTTGTATAAAGAAAATCATTGATTTATGTGCGTGTGTGCATTGTTTTGTGATTTTCTTTAAAGAATGTACGTATCTATTATTCATACACTCAATAAGTATTTCCTACTTGTCAACATTTATACCGGACGACTGAAATTAATAATCATTAAATGTTCTACATGTGTGTAGTTGTTTAAGTGTTTTGTCATGCATACATAGAGTAGTTAATGTCCGAGAATGTAAATATTCCAATTGTCCATCAGATAGACTCGCACAAAACTACTTTATTGCTTCTTAAATGAAAGCACAGCGTTATGTTCAAATTTACCCTATGGTAATAATTCCAAAGCATGAAAAGAAACGATAGACACGGCCCAACCTATAACCACACACACACACACACACACACACACACTTGTCAGTCAAATAACCCTGAACTCACTGCTACGACCTTGAACGCTAATCATAATTCTGTGGTACTTCACGTGATGAAATCGCAATATGAGTGAAAAATTCTCAATGGGACGCAAAACAAAGAAAGGAGTGTAACAGTTTTGTTTGTTTGTTTGTTGTTGTTTGTTTGGTTTTTTTTTTGGGAAATTCGGGAATCCAGTATAGGTACGGAAACATGACTGAAGTATAGTATACGCGAGAAACACTTAGTTGTAATAAAGAACGTTGATGTCTAAAGTGAAATCGATGCTATATGCGGAGGAGAGAGAGAGAGAGAGAGATTTTCCCGCTAAAGCTGGCCCATATTTAATTTCTTCCCTACCGTAAATTTAGACACTCAATGTCGCTACACTTTCCCATTTTGACAAGAAAGGTTCCAATTCCGAAAAAAAAAACTAACGAAGGATGATTTATCAATACCATTACCCCCTAGCCAATGTTGGAAATGCCCACACAATTACACCTAGAATATACAGAAGATTTCAAACATTTGAAATTTACTCTAAATGTCTTAACAACAAATAAACAGTTTAAAACACGTGATCAGATTACGGAAGAAATTTATTGGCATCATCATGGCACAGAAAAACATCGGTCCTCGTTTTCTTGAACACCATCAAAATGATAACACACGAACAAAGTGACATCATAGGAAGACAGCGGAAATACATAAAACAAACACATATCACCCGTTTTGTTAACAGTGGAAATATTCCCTTCAGCTGTATTTGGGTTACGAAATCTCCTCCCTCCTTCCAAAGGAGTGCAGAGAAATGATTGTATATTGTTTAACGTCCCTCTAAAGAATTTTTCACTCATATGGAGACGTCACATTTGTCGGTGAAGGGCTGCAAAATTTTGACCTATGCTCAGCACTTACGACCTTTGAGCAGGCAGGGATCTTTATCGTGCAATGTCTTTATTTCTCGGTCTCATCTGAAGATGAGATTTAGTCGCCTCGTACGACAATCAAAGGGTACTGAGGACCTATTCTAACCCGGAGCCCCAGAGAAATGAGGACGTCGCACTACAAAAATGCACTAGGACACTCATAAGTCGATAAGTACCTTGTAGCATCTAGGATGATGCCTACGCAAGCTGGGTGAAACCAATCCTGGCAATGACCACCATCCCCTTAAGGTTGGTCTGTTTACAGAAATTATAATGTTTAACGGTCTTAACATTATTCTTTTTGTGTGATGATTTACTTACTCCTTCTACTAAATCTCGGCCGCGGCGTTATGTGAGCAAGTTTGCCTGTTTACTTGCGGAAGGTCGGTGGTCTCTTCTCAGGTACATTGTATCTGGGTTCTCTCCTCCACCAACAAAAACTGGACGCCACCAGATAACTGAAAAATTGTTGAGTGTGGCGGAAAGCAACAAATAATCAATCAATCAATCCTTCTACTAATATACGGGTCATTTTGTAGAGGACCAGCTGCCTCAGCTCTAGTATTCGTTACCCATCCTTGGGGTCTCGGATTCCCCAACTACATTTACTTCGCTACGTTCAATCTCGTTTGGCGGGGGTCGGTTTTCCCTCGAGTCCCAGCACTTTTGATAATCTTCCAGCCACTTAGGTAATTTCCCACACTCGCAGATCATTAACTTGTCATAGTGAATAGACGTTTTGGTCTCTGCGAGACTTAGCAACACAAACACTATCGCACTTTACCCAAACAATAACCGCGAACCCAGCCAGATAGACTAAACTTCATTCTCCACAATTAGACAAGGTATCCAACTTTAAATTTTCGCAACCCCGTGGAGATCCGGGTTGTTAGAATAGATCCTCAGTACCCCTTGCTTGTCGTAAGAGGCGACTAAATGGGGCGGTCCTTCGGATGAGACCGCAAAAACCGAGGTCCCGATAATTTATATCGTCATTGTCCTTATAGACCATATAGAAAATATTTGGAAATTTCATACTGACGCCAATATTCACTGACATTTTTGCAAATTAGTAATTGTGTATTTAGGCAAGGGTTTTAGTTCTTTCACTTGTATCAGACACCCAAACAACTAAAATGGATATCTTTTATGATTTACAATGCTATCAACAGCGTACAGCTTTAATGTAATACTTATCACCATACCGTCAGAGTTATCGCGCTTTGATGATTTTTTGTGCGTTACTGGGAAGAAAATCAGCAAGAGCAAGAGTACTGGGAACATTGATAGCTGTTTCAGTTTCTGTTTCTATGAAACTCTGTGCAAATCTGCACATGTAAAGTAAACACGCCGACTGCCAGTAACAGTGCAAGAACAACGATTTATTATTAACGAAACGGACATGCAGCACACTGGAATGTTTAGGATTCGTAGATTTTACAAAACGAATAAAATGCAATAATACGCATGTTACAATAGTATTTCCTTTTCTTGAAAACATACATAACATGGTGTATTTTTAATAAAACAATCAATGGTCAAATAATTTTTGTTTTAAAATTTCTAACACTAATAATTTAAAACTAATATATTTTTGAACTCCGTCACACCTATTTTAAATATTCCAGAAATCGATTTTTCCCAAATTCCATCGACGTTTTTATAATTTTCAAAATAGCTTAACTGAAATTCGGGAACGGATGATTTGTGTTACTTGTGTTATAAACGTCTCAAATTAAAAAAAACCCAGTTTGATTGATGGATAATTTATTTCAATGATTGAAAAAAGGAGGGGGTAGATGTATGCTTACAAATGCTATAAGATCCTTTGCTAATTGTATGATAAAGTAAACTATATTCGTAATCTGACAGAATATCTTTACGGATAAAAATATGCTCTTTTAAAACTAAGAAATCATTTCGAAATTAAGGATTATCTCCCTTATGCATAGCTCTGATCCTCAGCCTGATGGGTTCCAGTATTTGATAGCTTTTTGTTTTGTCAGTTCTTGCAAGTTTGTTCTTTCAGATTTCCAACATTTTTGACCTGAGCATCGCTGAGGAGACATTGTCCGAATCCGCATCTGGTGCATCGAAATTGGTACTGTTTAAAATCACACGAATCTCATTATTTTCAAGAAAAGTTCTTGTGTTGGATGTGCATAGGCAAATAGTTTTTCCCATCACAGTTCCTCCTGCGACTGATGCTTAGCAGTCAATTTGGCAAATTCAGAACCTGTGCTCTCTCCTAGAGTTTAACAAGTTCGTTTTCTTCTTGTTAAAATAATTCATTTCTTTTGACTTTAGTGTTGTGGTTTACAGTTGATTATGATTTTGTATTCAGTACCACTTTACGTATGGCTAATGTGTACGTTGTCCCGGTAGCACGATTTTACGCGCCTTTAATTTGAAGAGTTCCACTAATGGAAATAATGCGTATTATTAATATATTGATATGAAAACGTAAATTTTGATTATTCTTCTCTATTATATAACGTGCAAGCGCCCTAAAGAAACGCTACACTCCTCTCACACGTTGCATTTTGGTTAAGCAAATCGTCATGCCTTGTCAGTATGATCATGCTATCAATGTGCGTTTTTTTCTATATGGGAAATATTTTATATATTTTATTGGTTTTAAATGTGGATGTACTCACTTGTTGTCAATATGTATGAAAAAATCAACATAAAACGGATATTATAGCCATAATCACCCCACGATATCTCTTTTTCAGGAAGATCAAAGTGAGAAAAGAAGTGGTTTGCTAATCTTTACAATGACATAAATCGAAAAGTTATTTAAAAACTCTTTGTTCATAGCTGTCTAATATTTTACACCGAATCCAAGTCATCTTTTGGAAGGACCGGTCGCAGTATCTTAGTGGTACAGAAGTCGCATCGTAACCAGGAGGTGGAAAGTTCGAGCCCTGCTCATGACATGCCTGCGTCAAACTGAGGACGTAAACGTACAGACGCTGAAGCATACTAGTACACCATATGTACGGAACAAAACTAAATAATTCTTCTACAGAACGACAAATGATTTGCACGGAACGCTGAAGAGTTTGCAAGGAACGCTGAACAGTTTGCAGGAAACGCTTCCCATTTCTTGAACGGTCTACATGGTTTGCACGAAGCGCTTCCCATTTCTTGAACGGTCTACATGGTTTGCACGAAGCGCTTTCCAATTCTTGACTGGTACAGAATATACAAACAGTATGCAGGGCTTGCAGGCTTTGTGAATTGTTTACAACAATTCAAATTGAAGAACGAAAGTTTCGCTGTATGTTTTTTTGTTGCCAAATCAGTCTCAGTGATGATAGTGTTAAAACACTATTTAAAAAAAACACCAAAAAACCAAAAAAAAAAACCAAAACGTATGTATGTATGTGTACGTATGCAAGTGTATGTATATATGCGATGTGTGTGTGTGTGTGTGGTGTTTTAGTGTGCTATATTAGTCTTTTTTGTAGTTAGCGTAACTAAATATAATTTGTGTTTTAAAATACCCCATTTAGTCCTTTTCTTAATTTCTCTATGTTGTATGTATGTTTGGCGATATATTAATTGTGTATGTTGTAAAGCGCTTAGAGTAATATTTATAATGTTAGATAATGCGCTATATAAATGCCTTGTAATAATAATAATAATAATAAAACACGTACAATTTGTATAATTCAAGACACAATCTCAAAGCAAAGGGAAACTGCTTACAGTCTTCGTAATGAAATAAAGTCGATGAAGACACGTCAGATGAAGTAATGTACAGTAAAGATAAAGTAATGCAACAGTTCCTCGGGTGTTCAAAAACTGAAATAGAATTAGAGGTGTACGTTGCTTTAAAGCTCCCCGTAGAACTACAATGTATCCATTGGTTAAATCATTAAACCAACGTCTCTTGGAACGGTGTATCCGCAGTACACAAGGCAGGATGAGGTGATACTTGTGAGGAAATCTGTCAACACAAAGGCTTTAATACCCCTGTATCATTGACAAGTCTATACCAGCTGCAAGGGAAGGTGCATGTTGAAACAATATTGCACAATATAAATCTCGACCAGTGTTTACTTTATATATATATCGATTGCCCGTGAATTGGTTCTTTTAATACATACTTTACAAAGATGGTCTACGTCAATCAAAACAAGTATACTTATAAGAATAACAATTTATTTACAAATGTACAAAATAAAATAAAACTAAAGTCCGCATGATCCGGTTGGAATGTGCGAACAGGGAGAGAACGTCGTCCAAGGTTTCTTCCTCTAAATGTCAGTTCTCACATCTTTCTATCGAGTACACCCTCATCACGTAAATACAACAGCCAATAATAGTTTCTGCAAGGTCACATGTACGGTCACTGGGTTGCAAACTCTTTCATACAGTTATATTAGAGTAAACACACCAGACAAGGTCACACAGGTACAATATTTGAAATTCCCAAGGTCAGTCAGCATAGGATGACATCATACAACACACAGCTCAGCGTCCAGAAAAAATCTAAAACTTTCTCACCAAAATCACTGTCTAAATAATACAATGCAAAACCAGTCAAACAGGCTTCCCCAGTAAAAACTACTGACTATACATTAATACAACCCAGTGATCACTCTAGCAAAAGATATACCAAAAATAGGAAGTATGGGTAAACAAATAAAACATAACTGATTTTTTGTTTGTTTTACGTCCCGTCGAAATTTTTTCACTCACATTGAGAGGTCACCAGCTGTAGATGAAGTACCACCAATCTAGACATATGCTTAGCGCTCAGGACCGTAGCAGGGGCTCGAAATCACGACCTTCCCGTTACGAAACGAACGCACTAACCACTGAGCTACCGCAACTGGTTAAACACAACTGAAAAATAAAAAAAAGACTAACACTATGGAACAGCATTTGGAACATTATTTTTACAATAATATATATATATATATATATATATATATATATATATATATAGGGTAAAATCTTTGTAGATACCCTCTTTTAATCTGCACCTAGGGTGCCAGGGACCCCTGGATTGGATGTTTTATATATATACATAACTCATATATATATATATATATATATATATATATATATATATATATATATATATATAACATATAGATGCATCGGTATTATAATTAATTATTTTCAATAAGGGAATGACCTTAGAAGCATAGGTCCAATATCTCGACAGGCGTTCGCACGTAAAAGAACCCTCAATGTTACAGCCTTGGTTTGAATTTGTGTTACTATCACATCGGCTTCGTACTTTTGGCCTTTTCATCCAAATATTCTGTAAAATACTGCAAAACACGAGATATATTAATCACCAGTAATTCCTATATTAGTAATCCGTAAAAATTCCGTATGAGACATATCAAAACAAATTTTGATTGTCATCTATCCTTCTACGTTTAGTAAACCAGAGGTGATAAGAGATTTAGATAGGTTACACGAGGAATATGTTTGGGTTTCAGCTATCAAAGCTTGCAACAATATTGTATTTGTTTGTCAGACTCATTATTACAAATGCATTCTAAAGGAGCTTGGCATTAACTCCACATTAGTAATCGCACTTGTACTCCCACTGCCCTTTCAAAAGATAATTTTTTTTTCAAATTCATGCTTCAGTTTTAAACACATGTATTATACCCGTCAATGGAGTGGACGAATATGAGTTACCGTATCTATACTGGATTCCCAAACTCCACAAAAATCCTTACAACGATACATTACTGGATCCAGTAAATGTTCTACCAAGGCCCTATTTTTGTTCCTCACGAAAGTATTAAACTGCTGTGAAGAAGAAACTTCAAACGTACTGTGCCACTACATATGCCAGAAGTGAAGTAAATCAAATCTGGATTCTTAAAAATTCTAAAGAACTTTTAGTGAATTTCAAATCACAAAACTTTTTTTTAAATCAAGAGCATTAAAACGTATGATTTACAACACTTTACAAGATCATTCGCCACAATGAATTAAAGACTAGATATTTTGACATCATAGAACGTTACTTCGTCACCAAAAATGATAAAATGAAATGTTCATATATTATTATTTATTGCTTTCCGCCACACTCAAGAATTTTTCAGTTATCTGGTGGCGTCCAGTTTTTGTTGGTGGAGGAGAAAACCCAGATACAATGTACCTGGGAAGAAACCACCGACCTTCCGCAAGTAAACTGGCAAACTTGCTCACATAACGCCGCGGCCAAGATTCAAATATGTAGTGATCGGTCATTCCAAAAATTATTTTGTTAAACACCACTCCAACTCCGCGCACAAGTTCTCTGAAGTTTATATTTAAAAAATGCTAGAATTCCTCATTGACAATATCGTCGTCGTCTTTGGCGATCGGGTCTTCCAACAGTCTGTTAGGGGCCTCCGTGGCCGAGTGGTTAGAGCATTGCGCTCAAAATCACAAGGCCTCTCACCTCTAGTCGGCGCGGGTTCAATTCTCGCTCGCGCCGACATATGTGAGAAAGTTTGCCACTTTACTTTCGGAAGGTCGGTGGTCTCTTCCCGGGTATCTGGGTTCTCTCGCTTACCTACAAAAACTGGACGCCACCAGATAACTGAAAAATTGTTGTGTGTGGCGTAAAATAAGAAACAATCGATCAATCCAACAGTCTGTTGGGCTTCCAATGGGCACAAATTGTGCTCCTTTGTTAGCTGACCTGTTTTTATATTCTTATGAAGCAGAATTCATTCAAAAGCTTCTACATGAATAGAAAAATCTCTTGCTGTGGCTTTCAATTCGACATTTAGATGCATCGACATTTTATCTATTAACAATGATCATTTTCATTCATATGTCGATTCGATATATCCCAGTCAACTTCATATAAAAGACACCACAGTGTCTTCCACGTCTGCTTCGTACTTGGATATTTTACTGAAAAAAGATGCTGGCGGCAAACTAACAACTCAACTTTATAACAAACGGGATGATTACAAATTCTTCATCGCCAACTCCCTTTATCTATGTGAAAATATTCCATCATCACCAGCATATAGTGCTGATTCGATACGCGAGAACCTATTCTGCATATAATCAGTTTTGAAATCGACACAGGCTATTGAAAAAAATTTAATGTTAAAGGGGTTTGTATAATCTCTTCTAAAGTCAACATTTCGTAAATTTTATGGTCGATATAACGGTATAGTTTGCCAGTACTACTTTCTATTAGGTCCAGTGCTGTCTGATGTGTTTCATACCAATTATTATGCCGTTCTTCGCACACCGATTCTGACTACGGATTACTCCGTTTACCTGATCGGGATGTAGGGCTCAAGGTGGGTATAAGAGGTACAGGGGATGTTTACTCCTTCTATTCACCTGATCCCACCTCTGGCATATCCAGTGATCCTTGTTTGCCCATCTCACTGATTTGTATTTTCGATAGGAATTACGAGATTGAATACTGTTAGTTATCTTGGCCTTTTCATATATATAAGCATTTTCAATATTCACCAAGCCTTTTAAGGAGAAAGATTTATTTAGTTAGATATAAGCAAACTATTTTTAAAGAAATAAATATTGATACAACAGCGACAACTATTCTATTTTGATAGTTAGAAGTGTAACACTGATCTAGCCTAAATTACTGCTTCTTCTTCTTGTAGAATTTGACACAATAATAAGAATAAAGTTAGGCTTCACATATAATATTTGATATAGAAATACTATAACATCAGAGTTAGCAAATTAACAGGCACATCTAGCCTTAGAATCAATAGGCAAAACAACACTAAAAGGCTTCATACAGATCGTGAGGCCATTCTTTGCGCACTTTGGTTGAGTACGAATTACCCCATTTACATAATATCCCCCCCCCCCTGTTTGCAAGGGTCTGTGTTTGTCTTACTCAAATTTTAGATCCTTTATAGGATTTAGACGATTGACCACTGTTCATTATCTTTTTTTTTCTGTTTAGGAAAATTGTCATATATTTCCATCCATCTAATGCAGCTTTAAAATAAAGTGTCATGGTGACACCCTAAATGTAGAAACATGATATTCATATGTCAACATCAATACAAAAAATCATCTATAAATGCAACACCTTCAGAATCTAAGCGAGATGCTTTAAAGTCATCGTAATCTAGTGCTGCCAAACGTTTAGTGTATTGACACTTCAAACCGTTTTATTGAATAAACGTAATCCTATCAAATAATGGTCACGCCATTAGATGTACTTTTAGAACGAGACGATGCATTTAAAACTTATTGAAGATCCAGCGCGATCAGGGTGTCTTCCTCATTTTGAAAATAGGATAAACGACATAAACCACTAATTATTTTTTCCCAGTTGTTTTTTTTGTTAATATGAGATGCAGTTGGTGATGAATTTGCAATCTAACGAAAGATGACTTGATGCTTAGATATATTGTAATCTTTGATCAGCGACGCTAATTGTGACTGGATACCCATTCAAATTAATTTAGCAATGGATAAAGGGAATGAAAAATATTTGCAAAGGTTGAAAGCCATTGTTGAAAATCTTTATAACGCAGAACGAAATGTTTCACATGCTTTGAAATTTCCAGATTTCCATCAGGATTATATTTATTTTACAACATATGTATCTCCATATATATGGGTTATTCCTCTGATTGTGACGATCATCGTTGTAGTTACCTTCAAACGGGCCAAAGTGTTTGGAGTCACCCAAAAACTTCTTGCTCTCGCACTAGCAACGGATCTGTTCTTCACACTCTTTACAGGAATAAAAGACGGATTGCTGAACTTCCTTAACATGAACTACGGTTTTGTTGAGTATAAAATATGCAGATTCCTCCAAATCGCTGTCCGCATACAGGGGATTTTCCATGGTTCGTCTCTTCTATTGAAATCATTGATGACGGCGAGAATCGTGTGTTTGTTTGCTTTTCCAGTGAAGTTCAAGAATTTCCGACTACAGGCATGGACAGTCATGTTCTTGCTTCTCCATGTCATCATTTGTGCCTTGGTCTTTTCCTCTGCCCTGACGACATCAATCGTCCCTGTAACGACAGTTCAAGAATACAAACCCGGGGAACCTATCAAAATCATTCAAGCATGCGTGATTAACATACATGATGGTTATTTCGGTTTCAATTTCTTAATGACCGTGAATAGCATCGTGTTTCATGTACAACTGGTGTATTTCCTTGCAATTCCCATACTTTTTCATTGTATTTGTATAGTAGTGTTATCGGTATTGATGAAAAATCAAATTAAAGTTGTCATGAATTTGATAATCGATAATAGGCAAAGATCCGTAGTCAAATATTTACGCTTAATGAAAGTGTCTCTTCTCTTGGGCGTTTCATTTCTTATTCAAGAAATGCCTCAGGTAGTAACTCAATTATATAATTTCTCGACAGATTTTAATTCGAACACAAAATTTAATTCACTTTCATATATTTTGATGAGCATATCCTTTGCGTTCGGAAAACCCGTGGATCTTTTGATTTATTCCAGCCAAAGTAAAGCTTTCAGAACCACGTTGTCGAACTGGATATGTCGATTTCGAAATACAAAAAGGTTGATGGAATGATTACCTAAGATTAATAAAGCTAGCCTTAAGGGATATCGACGAATTTAACAAATTTAACTTGAACTTTAAATCCAAAATCCATATTAGCTACGTTTTTGTAAATTTACTGATAATTCATATTACTTAACTTGATACTCATTATGATGTAATTAGAGATCGGCCTGTCCTGATACGAGTTTTTTAAGATGCACATGCATTTCTGCGGGATTAATGTAAACATACATTTTTAATTATTTCTTTCAAAATTTACTGTAATTTAAGTATTTAATTGGGTATTGTTTGTAAATTTTAGTGTTTGATTCCTATAATCTCTAGATAGATAAATTAAGCGCATATAAAATTTTATAGTTGTCAATTTGTACTGCGTTTGTTTCGGGTTCAATTTATTTCCTTTCTATCACTATTCGCTCATGAAATACAAAAAGGGTGTACAGTGCTTTGTGGAATCAAGACTCATACAACTAGTAATATATTTAGGCGGTCCTGAGGTGATCAGGGGAGTCGAGTCTAGACCAGTAAAAACTCCAAACGTATATGTCTGGTTTTGCAAAGTCTACCTTCTACGTAAAATTGTCTCTAATAATTAATTTTGCGGACTAAAAGGCATATCAATTAAAGCATGACTTCTCAATTAACTCTTTATCCTGTAGTGATGCATAAAATGCATATCGTCTATATCGTTCGATCTGATAAAAAGATAAAAATAGAATGGTTTCTTCATCTCTTCTGCGGGCTGATACCTTGGACCTTGCGTCAAGTTGCTTACATGTTACAATCTGATACAAGAAAACTTTGTATGCATTATCTCCCTTCTAAGGTGAGGAAATTTCTTTAAACCAAGAAAGTATACTTTTTAGAGATCACTGTGGATGATTCTTTCAGGAACAAGGCAAATAGGGTTTAATTTGATAAATCCTGTTAAGAATTAAAAATCGATAAGATGCCAAACAAGGATCAGCAGAAACACTAATGATCTTATCAGTTGCTAGGTTGTTGGTTGTTTCTTTGTTTTACGTCCCGCGCTTAGCGCTCAGGGCCGTAGCAGTGAGGGTTCTTGAATGTGCCAACGCTTGTCGCTACTCGGAACCTCCGTTGTTAAGGGGCCCGTGATTCTCACTTCTAAATGCTGAGCATTTGGTGAAGGAGCAGTCACAATCTATGTTAATGTCTTAAGTTGGACATGGCCATGGCACGATCGGGACTCAAACTCTAGACCTCCTGGCTACTGAGCATAGGCCTAAATTTTGCAGCCCTTCACCGACAATGGTGCCGTCTCGATATGAGTGAAAAATTCTCAAGCGGGATGTTAAACAATATACAATCAATCAATCAATCGAATTTCCAACATTTTTGACTTGAGCATCACTGAAGAGACATTATTTGTCGAAATGCGCATCTAGTGCATCAAAATTGGTACCGTTTATGTTTTATATAATATGCGCAAATACAACTTTATGGTAACGTAGATGATGTAAGTTTTTCATCTTCAATTTTCCATATATGTGTAGTAATTTTCTATTATCTCTTGAATGTAGTGTTTAGGTATCTCAATTGATTCGATACACTTGATCATGTCCTGCGTATGATCAATTTCTAAATAAGGAATTGTAGGGGTTTGAAAAATTTCGCTTGATATCAACATTTCGCAACTTCTAAGGTCCTTATAATGATATAGTTTTCAAATACACGTTCATTGGGTCAAATGCTCTTTCACGTATTCCATGCCAATTGATAGGTCGTTCTTTGCTGATCTTGACTACGGATTATTCTGTTTTATATAAATTCAGGGCTCACGACGAGTGTGACCTGTGAACAGGGGATACTTACTCATGACGCATGATCCCACCTCTGGGGTGTCAGAGATTCTGCTATGAGTTCTGCATTATTTATAGGATTTATGAAATTAATCACTATTCTTTATCTTCATGTTTGTATTGGCATGATTTTTAGTTTGTGTTTCGTAGTGTCTAACTTTGAGTCTTTGTTCCCTTTTTACAATGTTTGTCTTATAGCATTATTGATGTATTTTCCTAAGCGAACATATTTTTTTCACCATTTGAATGGTTTTGTGTGTAGTTAATACTATTGATGTTAAAGTGCTATAGACTTCTATATTGTAAAAAGCCCGTCGTAAAGAAATAAATCATTGCATTGAAATATGCTGTTCACTGTTATGTGCATAGCTAAATGTATAGGGAGAAGAATTAGAGGATACTCATCTTCATGGGGAATAAAGTTGGTCAAGAATTTAGCTATATGATGAATTTTAAATGCATTACTTTATACCGTGAAGCTAATTAGAAATATAAAGAGCATATATAACCGTGATACATTTTCTTCTGATCACCTTATGTGGTGCCACCATATTTGATATAATATTGTTGATAAAAATTTAGATAAATGATGTAAAAGTATCGATTTAAAATGGTCACTCGTTGATACAGGAATATAAGATAACGTCAATATAAGTCATAATAAACTTCAGCTTTTTAAACTATCATATTTCACATTCAACCCTAAAACCAGCATTTCTTGCAAATATACTTTTACCTTTGAATCCAATCTTTTCAATCCAGTAGGTTGGTTAAAGTTACAGTTTTCTTCTTATTGGTTTTAATTCTCATGTTTAAAGTCGCCGTGGGGATCCGGGTTAGAATAGATTCTCAGTACCTCTTGATTTGTCGTAAGAGGTGACTAAATGGGGCGGTCCTTCGGATGAGACCGCAAAAACCGAGGTCCTGTGTCACAGTAGGTGTGGCACGTAAGTGATCTCTCCCTGCTCAAAGGTCATAAGCGCCAAGCATAGGTCTAAATTTGCAGCCCTTCACCTGCAATGGTGACTTACTCCCAAAAATTGAACAAAAAGAAATCCAAATGTATCGTTAGAATTTTTAAGAAACAAAATTAAAAACATGGCATGATCAAACGCTGCAGGTATGGATGGAATATCTGTAAAATTACTGAAAGTGAGTACTGATGTATCCGATTTTGTTTGTTTGAACTTTTCTATACAGGAAAATGCTTTTATAAATAAATATAAAAAAAAAATTAGGGTTTTCCCGCTCTTTAAATATGGGGATATTTTACATGTTAATAATTATAGACCTGTATCTATTTTACCCATCATAAGCAAAATTATTGAAAGTTATGTTTTAAACACTTTTTACGAGTTTCAATGCAAATAAACTTTTATCAAAGCGTCAATCAGGTTTCAGACCTAAAGATTTATTTGAAACTGTTTTACATATCATGAATATAAGGCTTGGAAACATTGATACAGGAAACTAACAAGTGCAGTTTTTTAAATTGATTTAAACTAAGCATTTGACGGTCAATCATGATGGATTGATGCACAAAATTTTATCTTTTGGTATTTGTGAACAATACTTCTAAATGGTTTCATTCTTATTTACACGAAAGATCCGTGATGTGTCAAATGGAAAGATCATCTTAAAGGAAAAAGATGTTACCATCGGAATCCCTCAGGGTTCTATATTAGGTCCTGTTCTTTATTCTTTCTGTAAATGACTACCTAACTTGTCTGATATACTTTACAGTCAATGCCTACTCAGATGATACCACGCAAAACGTTTCAGATAAATTTTGAAGATGTAATAGAAAGAGAGTTAAAGGATAATCTTTTGAATTGTATGGAATGGATGCCAAAAAAAAAATATACCTGTCAATAATTTGAAAAAAAAAAAACCACATCGTAAAAATGTTCAAAATGTAAAAGCTTTGTATAAATCTTGGTGAAAACTTCAAATAAAATGTTAAATGTGCAAAAGTTCTAAGTGATTATGATCTCCTCTGAGGTGGATCTTATTTGTATATAAATCATCTGCGATATTTTCATGTTTTTATGATATTGTTCTTGATCTGTATATATGTTAAAGACAGGACCATAATATAAACTAGTTTGTATAAATAATTTTGCAATCCTCTATCAATAAAAAATAATAATATTATTATTCGTACATAAATAGGACTGGACAGGAGGAGTAATAAGCCCTCTCTCTTTAAGGTATTTACCAATGATCACAAATAAGTAAACCTAAATCCCCGTAAGGAGGCTACAGAATATATCTCCCATCTTCCTCGTCCCTGTAAGGAAGACGAAGAGCATTTTCCCAACCAACTTTCACACCTGCAGGACATATGAAGGACATATTTACCTTCCATCTTAGATGAAAAACTGCGTCAATAAAAATGTATGTAAATTCACACAATATTTCAATAAATACTATTTTAAACACGATATTAAAAATTGCTGAAATGCGTCACTTACTGATAGGCTTTATAAAAAAGTCTTGTCAGATTTTGAACCATTTTGCAACACTTTTCCAGTTTGTAAAATGTGTTGTTTTCGATTTATGTCCTTGTAAAGATTAGCAAACCACTTCTTTCCTCACTGAAAAAGAGATATCGTGAGGTGATTATGGCTATAGTATCCGTTTGATGTTGATTTTGTCATACATATTGATAGCAAGTGAGCACATCCACAGTTAAAACTGACAAAATATACAAAATATTTCCCATATAGGATTAATATGACGTACATTGATAGCGTGATCATACTGACAAGGTATGAAGATTTATTTACTCAGAATGCAACGTGCGAGAGGTGTGTAATGTTTCTTTAGAATGCTTGGAGGTCACATGATAGAATCAAGATTTGTATTTTCATATATAAGTGTATTCATAATTAGATTAAAGATGTATATGTTGCTAGCAATGATCGGTCACAGTAACATTCATTTTAGCTGTGTGGGTGAATTTCTTGATATTTTGTTCATCATGTGGAATAACATGAGAAATCTACATAGCTGTATGCATCAATTACTGAAAGTTTATTTCTACTATAAAATCATTAAATTATCACATTTTGATTATTGATTGATTGATTATTTTTTGCTTTCCGCCACACTCAACAATTTTTCAGTTATCTGGTGGCGTCCAGTTGTTTTTTTCTTGGTGGAGGAAAGAACCCAGATACAATGTACCGCAAAGAGACCACCGACCTTCCGAGAGTAAACTGGCAAACTTTCTCACATATATCGGCGCGAGCGATTAAACGGTGAAATTCACATTTATTAGATGCAGATCAGTCAAGAAACACGCAGATAGTTATTTCTTCACGAAAACGTCATGTTTTGTCCTTCTCATTGTTTATGTTTTCAAACTGCCTATATGTTGCTTGCACTAAGGTCCTCACGCATACTGCATAGCACTCTATAAAAATCCTGTAATCTCGCTTCTTTAAGTTGTGTATGTTTCTCAGAGCTTATGTTGTTTATGTGTTTCGACCGATTTGATATCTAACATATGTTCTACATATTATGAATTTGTAAACCGAGGCAGGCTATTACAAATTAGTTTATACGTGTTTCTACAATATCTGATGTCAATATGAAAAGGGTAAAATAGCTAACAGTATTCAATCTCGTAATTCCTATAGAAAATACAAATCAGACAGATGGGCAAACACGGACCCCTGGAAATACAAGAGATGGAATCAGGTGTCTAGGAGGAGTTAGCATCCCCTGTCGACCGGAAACACCCTCCGAGAATCCTATATTTTGATCAGATAAACGGAGTAATCCGCAGTCAGAAACACTTCAGACGGCATTTGACCTAATGTACTGACAATCTAGATCATTATAACAGCAATAAATTTTGAATATGATTTAACTTGAAGTATATATTTGTTTTCTTTCTGCGCAAAAGCGATGGGTCTTTAAATGACACCTTACCTCAAATTATATTAAGAACTCTCTCACATAAATTATGTTTGCTGTCAGTGTGAGCGGTGGTATAAAAATTGGAAACCATAATTTTAATTTTTAATATACCGATTTATCAATTTGTTGAGCATTTCTATTAAACATTTCTGTTCAGTATATTAGTAATGATAGTTAAATTCACCAATTGCGTAGGGTCCTCGGTTAGAATAGGTCCTCAGTACTCCATGTGTTTTGTAAGATGATATTTGGATGAGATCGTAAAAACCGAGGTCTCATGTCACAGCAGGCGTGACACGATAAAGGTCCCTCCCTTCTCAAAGGCCTTCAGCGCCTAGCATAGGCCTAATATGTGGCCCTTCACCGGCAATGGTGACGTATCCACATGAGGAAAAAGTTCTCGAAAGGGACGTTGAATAATATACAACCTAGTTTTCTTGATGTTCAATACTTCTTTCCTCCACTTTTTTTTTATTTCGACAAATCCATTTCGACAACATGGTCCTGAAAGATTAACTTTGATTGGAATAAAGCAGCAGATCAGCCGGTTTCCCGGAAGCAAAGGATATGCTCATCAGAACATATGAAAGTGAATTAAAGTTTGAAATCAAATGAACATCTGTTAAGAAACTAATTATCTGAGTCATTGCGTGAGGTATTTCTTGAGTAAGGAATGAGATATTTAAGAGAAGAGAAACTTTCATTAACCGTACATATTTGACCACTGTTCTTTGCCTTTTGTCGACTATCAACTTCATGACAGTCTTGATTTGTTTTTTCAATAACACTGATAATACCACAATGCAAACACAATGAAAAATTATAAGAATGAGCAAGAAATACAAAATATGCGTTACAAATACAATGTTACTATTGGGGATTGGGAAATGTAGGCTAAAGAAAGCATCCACATAGCTTGACTCGCATGCTTGGGAGGTCTTGATAGGTTCCCCACCGTTTCGTTCTTGCATTGTCGTGACTGGGATAATCGCCAATGCAAAGGACATGGAACATGCACACATGATAACATGGATAAGGGATGCCATAACTACCCACTTCTTTAGTCGGAAAGGTTTCAACTTCATCGGAGAGCAAATAAAACCACCATTCTCGCCATCATAAATGACTTCAACAGAAGAGATATTCCGTGAATAATACCTTGTATTCCGAATAAAAGTAGGAGAAATCTGCATACCTTATGTTCGACAAACTCATTTTTCATTGAGAATATACGTTTAACTGTTGCTGAATCAGTCTATACGATATGTCCAGCCTATGCAATATACCCGCCCAGTTGTGGACCAAACTGTTACTTTATGTCAGCTATTAGATTTTTAAGAAACTTGTTGTAATATGTCCATAAACAGTTTTTTGTCAACGACGGCGTGACTTGTAAATTTACAAAGATGTCATTTTTTGTACTTTTCGGAGGTACAAACGATCCGTCTTAAAGGACATATCGCATGTTTCCAAAAGTATGCAAATTTATATGCAGTTTTGCTTTCTTATGAGTGTTGTTTTTAATTTTAATAGTTATTTCGCGAGAACACGTCACACTATTGATCTAAATCTTATGTCCGATTACAAAAATCTCGTTAATCAGTTAAACAGTCCCGAGGTAGAGTGATGTCATATACGACCTTCTTCGATCAGTTGATTGAGAAAATAGTGTTAGATATATTTAAAAATTCAACTTTTATTCACTGTTATTTAATATGGACAACATTCATTTCAATGTTGACAATTTTCCCATACCTTTGAGCCGTCAAAAAATTACCGAAGTTTTTTCCTTACACATTTCTTTTTTTTTTTCGATAACTGGAAATAATTAGTCCACATCCTTTCCCCGGACAGCTAAATATTTAGTATACATTCAAGTGGCACAAAATATCCAAATCCTATGTTATCTAAAGGTCGTTTACGTGATAATTGACTTGTTTGTCAATTAAAGCTAATCCGTTTATAAAATACCTTTTTTTAAATTTTCATGCTCATGGTCCCATACTATGGCACGAAAACTATTGAAAGTAAACATGCATATGGCAAGATTTAAATTTTGACGCTTTCTTGTAATTCCTATATAAAATACAAATCAGCGACATGGGTACACACGGACCCTAGCTTTACCAAAGACGGGATCAAGTGCCTAGGAGGATGAAGTATTCCCTGTCGACCGGTAATACCCGCTGTGTTAAAACACATTTAAAGTCATTTTTGGCATGCAAAGAATTATTTTTGCTAAAATAATATTTAAAACTTCGATAACATGCGATACGTCCTTCAGTGAGTGTGTCAAAAGTGACTGACGATTCGAAGTGAATTTGATCGAATTATTTATCCCCTTTCATAATTGTAGGTTCTAATCATTAAAAGATGAAATCCTTGAAAAGCTTTGCAATTAAAGTCCAGAAATACAGCTGCAATATCAATGGGCGTGTCCTACCAGATTACACCAATTAAAGAGGATCATAAACGATACAAATAAAATTGTGATTCTAGTAAAAGAGTGCAATTTTTAGTAAATAATCAGATTTTTTAAGCCTAAAAGGTGCCTAGATTAGATTATATTCTTTCTGGATTCCATACTGGTAGAATGGATGAATTATAGAATCGCCATTGTTTCATATTCCATGCTATAATAGGCATCGAAGTCGGAAATGAATTGTATGATGCAAGTCTGGTGATAGAATAAGAAGCACGATCTTTATTTCTATTTATGTAACGCCGAACAGAAATAGGATATTGGTTATTATATCAATAGATTAAAAAAGTAAATTTTGACGAACTCTCTTGAACCCAAGAACAACTCAAATGCCTTTACATACATGGCAGAATTGATATACATTTATATGACATTTATCATTATTCCTTTTCAAATAGTTCACGCATGTATACCTTAACCGGTCGTGATAGCTCAGTGGTTAAAACATTCGCTATGGTCGTGAGTTCGAGCTCTGCTCGTGCCATGGCCGCGTCAAACCTAAAACGTAGAAATAGGTAGTGATTGCTCCTTTGCCAAACGCTCGGCATTTAGAAGTGAGAATCACAGGTTTTTCGGATATGACCTTAAAAACAGAGGTCCCGTGCCACGGTAGGCGTTGGCACGTTAAAGAACCCTCACTGCTACGGCCCTGAGGGCTAAGCATTGGTCTACATTTGTGGTACTTCACCTACAGCTAGTGACGTTTCATTATGAGTGAAACATTCTCGAAGGGACGTAAAACAAACAAACAATCAATCAATCATACGTACCTTTAAAAGGAAATATAAAACAATCATAAGATATTTATGACAGAGAGAACAATTCCCCGTTCATATGCATATCTGAAAGGTTACTTAGTGTTTGAAACAAAATCAATATATAAATTTTATGATAGTTCATTGTAGATATGCAGAGGTTTCTATACATATCGCAGTTTGAAAAACGTGTATTACTTAATTTACAGAACAATGTTTGTATCTCAATATTAGATTTATGAAGTGTAATTCAATTCATTGACTAATTTTCATAGATATAGACATAGTTTAAGATCAGCCCGTTTTCCTTTAATTACACAGTGAAAACGGAGGGCATAACGAAATATTCAAAAGGAAACTAAACGCGCGGGCATATTGCGCAAGCGGACAAACCTATCATGTTTGAGTGCATGTTTAAAATAAAATGTAACCGAATTACGAAAGAAAAAAAAAACTGACCGTTCAGTGATGAAGATCAAAGAAGTGTGCAGATGTTGAGACAATAATATTTAAATATAAAGCAGATATTTCATCATTTTAAATACTTTAGAGCAGGTCATAGGAAAAATATTTTGCGGGTTAAAAATTTTATATTTCACTAATGTATTTATAATACAAACTGGTAAAGGTTTTACAAATTGCATTATTTTTGTTTATGTGCAGACACATTGTGATGATGTTTTATGAAGGACATTTATCCAACTGTCCTTGAAATGACAGATAAAAAAAATATCGGAACAGCACTAGTAATTCGAAACTTTAACACACGATTAATATGGGTGATTTTAAAATCCCTCGCATTAATTGGAAGTTGTTCGATTTATATATCATATGTCTCAATTTTAACACGTGAAAATGATGAAAAGTGACCAATCTAACAATTATATAAAGAATACTTCATTATGATAGGACAGACACGAATCCCTAAAAACGTAAGCCTGATAGGAGTAAACTTGCCCTGTTGAGCGGTAACAACCACAACGAACTCTGTATCTTGTTCAGGTAAACAGAGTAATCAGTATTTGAAATCAATATGTAAAGAACGGTCTAACATTTGGTATGAAACGTGTCAGCCAGCTAGAATAAAAATTTTGCATCAATGAATTAAATTGTATAACAGAAAGATGATGATCTGGCTTCCATTAAATTAATTGATTTTCTTACTTAATACAATCATTTTCAAAATAATTGACCGCGTATTTTAATTTTCTAAAATTTAAACTTAACGATGAAAAGAAATTATATATTGTGATATACAAATACACAAAATAATGCTAATTTGTAATTTTAAATATTTTAATTAAAGATATATAAATATACTGGACAAAATAAGTTAGGGATCATAGACTATTTCATGGAATAAAACTAAATTTCTAAGCCTACATGACAGAATATATGAAACACAAACGCAGACATTATTTTTAATCAATATTTAATCAGAAATCTCGATTTCATTTATTGATTTTTGGGGCCATAGTGCACAAACAAACATGCCACTGAATGACGTGAAAAATCTTGTATGAAAGACAACTTGAACTTTACACAACATGTCTAAAATTAACTCAGAGTTTCATCAATACTCGGTATGACCTTGCATACTCATTATGAGATTCACAATGTTCTGTCGTGGGAGATTGTTTCATTCCTCTTTCAGCGCATTTTCGGGGTCATCCAAAGTCTGCGGTTGGTTTGGACGCTGTGAAAGTTGATGCTGAAGTTGATCTTACAAATGCTCAATGGGATTCAGGTCCGGTGAGACAGTAGACAACTCCATATTCTCCATAGCTTCCCTCAGCAGATACTCCTGAACCATATGAGCACGATGTCCCGGGCGTTATCGTCCATCAGAATGAAATTTGGCCCAACTGCACCCGTAAACAACCTGACGATTGGGTGAAGAATTTCGTCCCTGTATCGGAGGGAGTCACTGGGCCGTTCCTGATAGCTACCATGTCAGTGCGACCCGCCAGAGAGATCCCTGTTATTTTGTCTGTCTGTTTACATGTCTTGATTGAAAAGGCTAAGATAACTAAGAGTATTCAATCTTGTAATTCCTATAGAAAATACAAATTAGAGAAATGGGCAGACACGGACCCCTGGTCATACCAGAGGTGGGATCAGGTGCCTAGGAGGAGTAAGCATCCCCTGTCGACCGGTCACACCCGCCGTGAGCCCTATATTCCGATCACGTAAACGGAACAATCCGTAGTCAGAATCGGTGTGCCAAGAACGGCCTAACAGTGGAATTCTTTCTTCTACAATCATTTGACCATTGTTTATTACATCATCATCATTTCGAAATATAAAAAACATATTACTGTTTTATCTGCCTTATCAGTACACATATGCTGCATAATAAACCATTTTACTACAAAATAGTCACTGACACTGGTGTACCTTTTTATTTTCCACTCTCTAAACGCCTTATTACTTCAGATAGATAATTTGGAACAGAATGAACATGTGACGTAGAGCCTTGGTATCGCCACAACAATACATATATTTTGAGAGATGCCTCATCAGCTTCCTACTATGTGAATACAAATGGAAACAATTGTGTAATTATCTTACATGGCATTAGAATGCATAATAAACAGTTAAATAAGATATAACTAAAATTTATGTCGAATCTAGATGCCCTTTAATTCCACATTTGGTAATGCAATTCATATTTGCAATAACAATTCCAGATTTACTAATGCAGGATGCGCCGATTTCAATGGTTATCCCCAGCTGTGAAAGAGAACACAACTGCAGAAACATACTAGAATTTCCTTTTCAAAAGGCTAAATTCTTTAAAATCACATTTTGCATAGATGTAGATCATGGCCAATTCCGATTCACTTTGTAATTATTATTTAAATATACTTAATTTATTCATATGATATATACTCAGAAAGTTCATGCACGTTAATTATTAGGATTGTGAGTACTGCATCTCAACTGTGACTCAACAATTGACTTTCAAACTAATATTGTTGATCATTAGAAATATCTGAGTTCAACATTCTAAAAATTTAAAACTGGGAAAATAAAATTTCAAAAATTTCAGGTTAAATCATGTCCATGCCCCTTTTACTTAACAAATTGTTTAGACACTTTAAAATAAGGGTGACAACGGAGATGATATATTTTTGATTTAAAAGCAAATAAATAAATTCAACTTTTCATTGTGTATACGGTCTCTTTGCGTGATTCTTAACGATGTTTGTAGATATAATCAACTGACTCAGAAATAATCTAAGAAGAAATTCGCTACAATATTTTTCACAGTATACCTGTAGGTTTGAGTTTATAGAATCTCATGCTTCGTCAGAGATTAACACAACAAATTCTAATGAATGTCCTCGCATTACCCTTCCACAATTCTCTATATTCATCATAACAATCCATATCATATTTCATCATTACAGATGCTTTATTGTAACGACATTGAACAACACAGTGGTAAGTAGATCAGTGGCAGCAGCGTCACAAACTGCACATAAAATTGTTCAAATGGTAAAGAAATGGTTACTTAGAAAATACGTCAACGATATCGTACTCAAATAATTTGAAGATCAAAATGCAAAACTCACATTCATTAGCTGCAGATCAGCCAAGAATCACGTAGAGAGTTACTTGCTATTGAGAAATTGATGTTTTGTTCTTTCATTTTTTTTTCAAACTACCCAAGTGTAGCTTGTAGTAAGGTGTTCGAGCATTCGGCATCCCACTCTATTGTCTCTTACTGATGTAGTATATGCCTCTCGGTGCTTAAGTTATATATGTCTCTCAGGGCTTAAGTTCTATGTGTTTGTCAATGCATATGTCGTGTATGTCCCCCAATGATTATGTCGTATTTGTCGCTCTGATTCAATATCTGAGACGTTGTTCTAGTATTATGAATTTTTATACTGATGCAGACTAGTGACAAATTTTATCGGTCTTTCAACAAACTACTCCTCCTGGACACCATCATGTAGTGTGTATAGAGGTCCACGATTGTCCTATTTTCAATTTTGTATTCTTTTGGGGATTTTTGGAAATCATTCACCGTTAGTTATCTTTATTTTTAATGTGCCACTTCGAATAGATTTCTTTCAGCACCCACCACAACCTCTCCCATAAAAACACAAAGCACAACAAAAACAAAAGGTCAAGGAAACCGCGACGAAATGCCCCCCCCCCCCCCCCCAATCCGTCATAAAATGACACATCTTGATTAGGGGAATAATATTCAATGTCGATCACACTACCAACATATACATCCAACACCTTTCTACGCGCGTCAAAATATCAATCACTAACAAGGCTCTAAGATGTAAATTGTCTAATTAGTAGCATCCTGGAGGTGCAACGATACAAAATTGTTATTGAACCAATATACGATGTAATCTTTAGATAATATCACAATAAGAAAGATGTGTTTAATATCAAACCAAATTGGTTATATACTTTATGCAACTTATGCAATTTAACTCAATCGGATTAAAAGGTAATCAAGCCAATTTCCTATTTAATCATGCATTTTTCCGATAGGATAGTGAGCGCTCCATTTTGAAATATTTATGATCACGTGACGTTGCATGCGGAATTCCGAAAGTCAACAATTACCAGTACTCCCTTGATACCCGGATAAAATTTGTCGAAATTGCTGAATCGTATGATTTTTCTCAATTTATCATACTGATAATATTTTCGTCTAGTTTTTAACATGAAATAAAACACTGTTTGATACGGCAAATATACCATTAATTGTTTGATTAACTGTTCATTTTATCAGCATACCTTGTGGTTGTGTTCAGATAGAATTTGATATTGACTAATTTCTGAAAACTACTTAATTTCAGAACATAAAGAATTCACAGAATTCCGATTTTATCTAATTTAATTCATAGTTTGACTCTGACTCATTTTTCCACATACGGGTTTCTAAAATCTCTCAAAGATATGATCCATTCACAAATTTCACTTCGACCTTTCTCAAATGACTTTGTATGACGGTTATGTTATATTTGTATTTAAGAGTGGCCTCGGTGGCCGAGTGGTTAAAGCATTGCGCTCAAATTCACAAGACCTCTCACCTCTAGTCGGCACGGATTCGAATCTCGCTCGCGCCGATATTTGTGAGAAAGTTTGCCAGTTTATTTTCGGAAGGTCGGTGGTCTCTTCCCGGATACATTGTATCTGTGTTCTCTCTTCCACCTAGAGGGGCCTCCGTGGCCGAGTGGTTAGAGCGTCGGGCTCAAAATCACAAAGCCTCTCACCTCTGTCGGCGCGTGTTCGAATCTCGGCCGCGGAGGTATGTGAGCCAGTTTACTTGCGGAAGGTCGGTGGTCTCTTCCCAGGTACATTGTATCTGTGTTCTCTCCTCCACCAACAAAAACTGGATGCCACCAGATAACTGAAAAACTGTTAAGTGTGGCGGAAAGCAATAAATAATCAATCAATCTCCTCCAGCTACAAATACTGGACGCCACCAGATAACTGAAAAATTGCTGAGTGTGGCGGAAAACAGTAAACAATCAATCAATGAAACATATATTTGTATTTAACAAAAGAACCACTCGCGGTAGCTCTGTGGTAACCGGGTGACCATGGGTTTAAATCCGTTTTTTCCATGGTCCTGTCAACACAGGTAGTCAAACGCTCGGCATTTAGGAGGGATAATAACGGGTCTTTCGGATATGACCTTTAACATGGTGGTCCT
The DNA here is from genome assembly GCA_024699665.1 of Ostrea denselamellosa. Classification (NCBI taxonomy): domain Eukaryota; kingdom Metazoa; phylum Mollusca; class Bivalvia; order Ostreida; family Ostreidae; genus Ostrea; species Ostrea denselamellosa. The sequence goes on from JAMZEH010000068.1 coordinate 7,307,976, forward strand.
GTGTCTCGTCTAGCCTTTCCACGTTAATGAGCCCTCAGTGCTACGATCCAGAGTGCTAAACAAAGGCCTACGTTTGTGGTTCTTTACATACAGCTGAAAAAGTCTTAATATGAGTGAAAAATTCTGGACGGAATGTAAACGGAAGATTAAACAACCAACCTCCATTCCAGAATGTTGCGCCTATGACTTTTCTTATTACAAAATAATCCGTTGGGGAAACTGTTGATACAAATATCTATAAAGATAAACATTGCTCGCCTGATATAATCTGATTTTATTAGTCTGTTTTCTTTAAAGACGTCTTGCATCAATGCAAATTGCTGTAATTCTCTTTGATATAAGTGAAATGTGTTATCGGTGCAAATATTCACCAAAGTCCAAACATTGCATTGATCTAAATAGAAAAAAAACTTGTATGAATTGGACACCTTAATTTCAATTTTTTACTAGTACTGATTTGTCCAATTTGTTCAGCATTTCTATTAAATATTTCTGTTCAATATATTAGCAAGGATAGTTATATACACTAATATCAATAATTGTCTTGATCTTTAATACTCCTTTCCCTCAACCATTTTTATTTCGATATATCCATTTCCATAACGTGGTTCTAAAAGCTTTACTTTGGTTAGCATAAATCAGGAGATCAGCCGGTTTCCCGAGAGCAAAAGAGATGGTCATTAAAACATATGAAAATGAATTAAACCTTGATAGAGAATGGAAATCTGTCGAAAAACTAAATACCTGAGTTATTGCTTGAGGTATTTCTTGTATAAGGAATGAAATACCTAAGAGAAGAGAAACTTTCATTAACCGTAAATATTTGACCACTGTTCTTTGCCTTTTGTCCACTATCAACTTCATGACAGTCTTGATTTGTTTTTTCAATAACACTGATAATACCACAATAAAAATACAATGAAAAATGATAGGAATGAACAAGAAATATAAAACACGCACTACAAACATGACGCCAGTATAGACCATTGGGAAATGGAAACTGAAATAGTCTTCCTCATAATTTATCTCGCATGCTTGGATGATCTTCATAGGTCTCCCATGTTTGTATTCTTGCACTGTCTTGACATGGATAAGTGATATCGTGAATGCAAAGGACATGGAAAATGAACACATGATAACATGGATAAGGGAGAACACAACTACCCACTTCTTTGGTCGGAAATGTTTCAACTTCATCGGAAAAGCAAATAAAACCACCATTCTCGCCATCATAAACGACTTCAACAGAAGAGAGGATCCGTGAATGATACCCTGTATTCCGAACGAAATCAGGAGGAATCTACATATTTTATACTCAACAAAACCATAGTTCATGTTAAGGAAGTTCAGTAATCCGTCTTTTATTCCTGTAAAGAGTGTGAAGAACATATCCATAGTTATGGCGAAAACAATAAGTTTTTGGGTGACTCCAAAAAGTTTGGCTCGTTTGAAGGTTACTACAACGATGATCGTCACAATCAGAGGAATGATCCATATATATGGAGTTGCATATGTTGTAAAATGGACAGCGAAACTATCATAGAAATCCGAAAATCGCAAAACCCCTGAAACATCTCTGTCTGATTTATACAGTTTGTCAGCAAGGGTTTTCCACATGTCAGTATGATTTTTGTTTGCTTTATCCATTTCTGAAATTAAATTGAATAAGCATTTATTCCAATCTAGTTTCACTCGTCAAGGATTACAACACTATCTAAATATTTTGCCATCTTTCGTTTGAACGCAAATCCACCACAGAGTGTTTTGTATACTGATACATATACCGATTAAATAACTGATGTAAAGGTTTACCAGCTGCTGAGTCAGCTTGTACTGCCTATACAGTGCGTCTTCCCAGGTGTGGACCAAACTGTCAAGTACAGTCATTTTCTCAGCCCATTTTTAAACAACCTCTTACAATAGAGATTTCCTTTTGTTATCTCAGGGTCGACGTGATTTGTGAATATACGAAAAAAATTTGGGTACTTTATAGGGGGAACGACTGAATAGTCCTAAAGGATAAATGGCATGATTCCAAAGTATACAAAATGGTATGCAATTTCTCTTTCTTGTGAATATAGCAAATAATTTTAATAGTTCGTCGAAATATTTCGATATTTACTCAAAATACGGATTTAAATCTAAGGCCCGATTGTTTAAAAACAATCTCGTTAATTAGTCAGACACAGTGACGTCACATGCGACCTTCTTTGACCAGTGAATTGTAAAAGTAGTGTTAGATATCTTAAAATTCAACTTTTATTCACCACTATTCACCATGGACAACATTTATTTGCATGTTTACAAATTTTACATGTATTAATATTTAAATCATATATGTTTTAGCCATCTGTTCATATAAACAATGATGGAAATACCCAAGAAAGTAGCGAGGCAAGCGAGTACGAAATCGGCAATTTCAAGTCTATGTTTAGATGGGTCACTCTACATAACCTTTAACCGGTCGCGGTAGCTCAGTGGTTAGAGCGTTCGCTTCGTAGCCGGGAGGTCGTGAGTTCGAGCCCCGCTCGTGCCATGGCCGCGTCAAACCTAAGACGAAAAATAGGTAGTGACTGCTCCTTCGCCAAACGCTCGGCATTTAGAAGTGAGAATCACGGGTCTTTCGGATATGACCTTAAAAACGGAGGTCCCGTGTCACGGTAGGCGTTGGCACGTTAAAGAACCCTGAGCGCTAAGCATAGGTCTAAATTTGTGAAACTTCACCTACAGCTGGTGACGTCTCAATATGAGTGAAAAATTCTCGACGGGACGTAAAACAAACAAACAAGAAAACAACAACTACATAATCTTTGTTAAGGTTATTCCTTTAAACATATGTGAGATTATTTATTTTTAAATAAGAAAAATTATGAGGATGTAACACTGTTAAAAACTAGGCCTACTGTCACGAGTATTTCTAGAAATTAAAACAAAATCAGATCTAAATTAGAAATTTCTATACTTTATTTTAACGCCAGGGATATTTTCTTTCCTTTAGTAATTGTGATATACACATCGTTAGCAAGCGGTAGTACGGCATAATAAGTTCATTTCTTTTTTATTTTTATTTATTTATTCATTTATTTATTCATATTTTGTATTTTTTTTTAAATTTAATGATGAATATCATAGGTAGGAGGGATAGATAGATTGATTATATATTGTTTAACTTCCCGATCGAGAATCTTTAACTCATATGGAGACGTCACCATTGCCAATGAAGGGCTGCAAAATTTAGGCCTATGCTCTGCGCTTATGGCCTTTGAGCAGGGAGGGATCTTTAACGTGCCACACCTGCTGTGACACAGGACCTCGGTTTATGCGATCTCATCCGAAGGACCGCCCATTTAGTTGCTTCTTACGACAAGCAAGTGGTACTGAGGATCTATTCTAACAACCCGGATCCCCATGGGGCTAGGTAAGAGGGTGCATATATTAAAACGATAACTTTTGAATAGAAAGCAGACATTTTATTATTCTAAATACCCTCAAATCTTTTCAAATAATATATCATGGTTAATAAAACGAGTATATTAAGTAATAGTGCCTATATGTATATAAGTAACAGTTAAAACACACATTGGTAAAGATTTTACAAGAACATGTTGCAACATTTTATTTTTTCAAGTGCAGACACATTGGAGTATGCTTTATGAAGAAAATTTACCCAACCGACTTTGATTGGATGATCCTACTGTGCAAGTGGACATGATTTTGTAGGCAGACATATAGTGACAGTTTGGTCCAAATTGGGCGGACTTTAGTGCAGGCAGATATTTAGTACAAGGGGATTTTTTAATGCAGGTAGACAACCAGCAACTCAACATCTGTCCCAAACATAGATGTAGAGGATATTGATGGAAACATTCTAAGTTATCACCTTAAAAGTGATGACATGATCATGATATGATATTTGTATTAAATTCCAAAACAAATGTATTAGTCTGCCACTTAACAGATTTACGTGTAAATAAAGCTTAGGATTTCTTTTGTTTTACATGTTTACGGAAATTTTCACACATAGATGACTTGCTTAGATACACTGCTGATGTATCAGTAACTCCAAACTTTGACACAAGATTAATATGAGTGGTTTTAAAATTTCTCACTTAATTTTGGAAGTTGTTGGATTCACATATCATATTATGTGTCAGTTTTGACAGATAAAGATATGGTGATCAATCCCCTAATCCTACAAAAATAAAAAACTCAAGAATAGGGGAAACAATGACACTTGGAAACAGCATACGAGGGACCAGGTGTCTAAGAAGTAGTAAGCATAACCTGTTGACCGGTATCACATGTAATGGACTCTCTATCTTGATCAGGTAAACAATTCAACCCGTAGTCAAAAATAGTTAAGAACGATGGAAAGATTGGTACAAAACGTGTCAGACAACAAAGCTGATGTCACAGGGGTTTCAACAGTCTCGTTTAAAGTCAGCATTTCGCAGATTCTGTGGTCGGTATAACAATTTAGTCGTCCAATAGAACCTTCTATTAGGTATAAAATGCTAAAAAATGTTGGTAATCCAAAAAAAGAAAACAATTAAATAAATAAATAACAAAAAAAAAAAACAACAACAAAAAACCAAAAAATAAATAAATAAATAAATACTGGAGCCGAATCCGACTTAGGATTGGAGCTATGCGTGAAGGAGGTAATTTAAATTTATCACAGCAAATTTTTATCCGTAATGCATACTAGTACTGAAGTACTTGGCAACTGGGCCGGTGAATACGATCGGGGACTAACAGTCCACCAGCAGAGGCACGGACCCAGTGGTTGTAATATAAAACATAAACGGAACAAATTTTGATGCAGCAGATGCGCATCTCGACAAATAATGCCTCTTCAATGATTGTATCACAATCTTTCAACCGTAATTCATGCTAGTACCAAAGCACGTAGCTACTGGGCTGGTGAAACTACGTCAAATGCCGTCTGACGTGTTTCATACAAATTGGTTGTTCTCGGCACACTGATTCTGAATTTGGGATATTCCGTTCTACCTGATGAAAATATAGGGCTCACGGTGGGTGTGACCGGTCAACAGCGGATGTTTATCCCTCTATGTTTCTGATCCCAGCTTTAGTGTATCCTGTAGTTCGTATTTACTCAACTTTCTAATTTGTATTCAATACAGAATTTATTAGATTAATCACTGTTTGTTAACGTTGTCTTCTCATATTTCATACTGAGACGTCACCAGTTGTAAATGAACTACCACAAATTCATATATATCTGCTTAGCTCGTATGGCAGTAGCAGTAAAGATTCTTGAGTGTCAAAGCCTATTGCAACACTGGAAATCAATTCTAAGATCATATACGGAAGACCCGTGCTTCTCACTTCTAAATACTGAGCATTTGGTGAGGGAATAATCACTACGTCACAGGTTTGACTTGTTTATGACACGAGTGGCGTTCGAATTCACGATCTTCCGGTTACGAAGCGAACACTCTACCACGGAGCTACCGCGACCGGTTTGGAACGATTTTGAAACGAACGGATTTGTTTTTTTTTTTGGAACGAAGGGTTTTTGTTCAAGAAAGAATGGTGAACAGTTTGAACTGACGATGACAACAGTTGAAAGTTACAGAATAGTAAACATTTTTATTAATCTCAATTTTTCCCCTCTAAAATTAGACGCATTTACACTACCCATGTATTTTAATTTTGCTTGCTTTGAAGCCCCTTTGTGATCAATCAGGAAAAATATTCCCTACCATACAAATTTCTTGTCTTCATTAATTTTTTTTGTCGTCTTCGTCTCTGATCAAGTGTCCACATAGATCTACAATGATTCGATAATACGTTCTAACAAGTTTTAATTCATCGAACGGTAACGATTGGTTTGAGGGAATGAACACTTTATCGAGAACGAACGTTTTCATATGAGAATGGAACTGTTTGGTCTTGGAACAGACCGCATTGACCTACGAAAGGAATGCTGTACGGTTTAGGGGGAACTATTTGGTATGGGAACGGATCAATTCTCGTTAAGAACAGAACGATTCATTTGGTGCACTAATACGCTTAAGGGTCTGTAATACATGATACGAAAATAAAATGAAATTAATAAGCTTACTTGGTCACTTTTCTACATTACACGATATCCAAACACCCTAAAGAAAACCACACACCTCCCGCACGTTATCCTGGATAAATAACCTCATACCTTCTCAATACGTCAATATACATAGGTTTATTAGAGGAGATAGTTTGGTCGTCTTATTCCAGTGTTGAAAACGTTTTACATATATGTTGATTGCGACTGTGGTTTATTCACTTCTTGTCAGAATGTATGACAAAACCAGGGTGACATTACCATCACAACAACGATACGATGAAAAGGCTAAGATAACGAACAGTATTCAATCTCGTAATTCCTATAGAAAATACAAATTAGAGAAATGGGCAAACACGGATCCCTGGATATACCAGAGGTGGAATCAGGTGCCTAGGAGGGTTATGCATCCCTCTCGACCGGTAACACCCGCCGTGTGCCCTACATCCCTATCAAATATACGTAGCAATCCTCAGTCAGATTCAGTGTGCCAAGAACGGCCTAATAATTGGTATCAAACAGTCAGAGAAACTTTGACTTAATGAAAGGTTGTACTGGCAAACTAGATCGTTATAACAACCATAAATTTTGCGAAATGCTGGCTTTAGACGAGACTGTACAAAACCTCTGTAACATCAACGTCTTTGTCAGTAACCTGCCTCGATTTAAAAACTAATCATAGTTAGAGGAAGTTCTTGGGTATCGAATCAGTTGAGAGATACAAACCCCGTCTGCAGGTGATACTGGAAATAAATATACATAAATATTGGAAGTTGACGATGGGAACCTGATGTCATTCCGTTTGTGATAGCATTGTTTAGGACTGCGTTCCGTTGAAAATGACGGAGTTCGTATATCAGTATCGTTTTGGGGCTGTATTTGTTATTCGGGAGTTGGAACACTCCACCAATTGATGGCATTTTAAACGCAGAGAAGTATGCCTCGCTTCTAGAAAATCATTTATGGTAAGTTGTTGTGAAACATTCTGGTAATGCCCCATGAATTTTTCAAGACCATAATTGTCCGTTTCACATGTAACAAGGAGCTAAGAATTAGAAACATCCGAATAGCATTCCATCACAATCTCCAGATCTGAACGTCATACAAAATGTTTGGAGAATAATCTAAATCAAACTTCCTCGAGAACAACACCAGACAAAAACTTACAGAGGCTGTTATGAGGATATGATTTCGGGTATATACAGTGTCGCTATAATACCCTACCATACTGTCTCTATGCCGTCCTTAAAGGTAAAGGCTATGCAACGAAGTTTGAAAAATTCAAAAGGCTTTGGAGGGAAGTTCTTAGGTAAGAAGGAGTTTAATTTATCCTATCCCACTGCTCTTGGTGTCAGTGACGTCGTGAAAATGTGAAACACTTATGACATGGTATTGTAAGTTCAACAAAATATATAAGTACGTACGAAGCACATGTGGAAGACCCTGTGGTGTCTTTTCATTTTATTTCGAGTTGACAGAATCAACATACATTTGTGACTAAAAATGATTATTGTTAATAGATAAAACGTCGTCGATATATCTAAATGTTGAATTGAATTGGAATTTCAAGCATAAATTCCATAGCATATATCTTATGACTGAATACTCCACTTTTTCGATATTGACATCGCGAAACGAACAATAAATACTACGCGTTATGAAGTAAACCTCATCTGATATCAAAATATTATATGTCGGTTAAATTTGACGTCGGAAAGTAAGGAATATATTTCTAGGCAATTTGTACTGTAGGGATATGCAGATAACGACTGAGATCGGCAATAAGAATAATTAACAAGCTGTTATCACCGATGTTTTAAATGTTTACCAGTATACACTAGCATAAAGTAGCAAATTCAAGACATTTCAGATTCCTTATTTTTTCACGAGTGCCTAATATCGCGAAATGACTCGTAGAATCACAAAAAAAAACCCAAAAAACCCCCCAAAAAACATGAATTCGCCAGTTGCCTTTTCATCGCGAGTTTTTCCGTGAATTTTATCAACATAAAAATAAAAGTAGGCAATTTTATTTTGCGAGTGATATTTCTCGCCAAATTAAGCTAAAAGAAATTCCTCGCATATATTTAGGAATCTGCAATCGTATCTATATTTTCCGGATCACTTTTTTTTTCTATAAAGCAAGCATCTTTCTGATGCATTCTCAAGGAAATATATAAAAATCATTTATTTAGCGATGAATTGTTTGTGAAAATAAAAATGTAGATGAGATTTAACACGTATATGAAAAAAGGTACTAAATGGTACGTATTTACATTGTAGGGGTCAATAGTTCATGTAATAACAAGTATTGAAAGAGTGAGCCTAATAGTCACCGTAACTAAAATATTACTATCAATAACATTCGTTGAAATGGCGTCAGTATTTCTTCTATTTAACCACATGTAACCCTATTACGTAATGTCCACAAACATTGAAGAAGGAATTGATATTTGGTTAAATATATGCAAATAATCTTAGAAATTAAATTTGATGTAAGAATGGAAACAATCTATCTTAGCATTTAAAGGGGGAAATTCGAAACATTCAGAATTAGCTAGTTCTGTTAGCATTATTAGCATTGACCTAGGCTTAGCACAACAAAACTGACATAGAAAAGCTATAGCATCAACATAATTGATGGATACTCCTAGCCTTACAATCAGTAAGCAAAGCACTATGTACAATCAGCAAGCAAAGCACCATGTACAATCAGTAAGCAAAGCACCATGTACAATCAGTAAGCAAAGCACCATGTACAATCAGTGAGCAAAGCACCATGTACAATCAGTAAGCAAAGCACCATGTACAATCAGTAAGCAAAGCATCATGTACAATCAGTAAGCAAAGCATCATGTACAATCAGTAAGCAAAGCACCATGTACAATCAGTAAGCAAAGCACCATGTACAATCAGTAAGAAAAGCACCATGTACAATCAGTAAGCAAAGCATCATGTACAATCAGTAAGCAAAGCACCATGTACAATCAGTAAGAAAAGCACCATGTACAATCAGTAAGCAAAGCACCATGTACAATCAGTAAGCAAAGCACCATGTACAATCAGTAAGCAAAGCACCATGTACAATCAGTAAGCAAAGCATCATGTACAATCAGTAAGCAAAGCACCATGTACAATCAGTGAGCAAAGCATCATGTACGATCAGTAAGCAAAGCATCATGTACAATCAGTAAGCAAAGCACCATGTACAATCAGTGAGCAAAGCACCATGTACAATCATTGAGCAAAGCACCATGTACAATCAGTAAGCAAAGCACCATGTACCATCAGTAAGCAAAGCACCATGTACAATCAGTAAGCAAAGCACCGTGTACAATCAGTAAGCAAAGCACCATGTACAATCAGTGAGCAAAGCATCATGTACAATCAGTAAGCAAAGCACCATGTACAATCAGTAAGCAAAGCACCATGTACAATCAGTGAGCAAAGCATCATGTACAATCAGTAAGCAAAGCATCATGTACAATCAGTAAGCAAAGCACCATGTACAATCAGTAAGCAAAGCACAATGTATAATCAGTAAGCAAAGCACTATGTACAATCAGTGAGCAAAGCACAATGTACAATAAGTAAGCAAAGCACCATGTACAATCAGTGAGCAAAGCACCATGTACAACCAGTAAGCAAAGCACCGTGTACAATCAGTAAGCAAAGCACCATGTACAATCAGTAAGAAAAGCACCAGGTACGATCAGTAAGCAAAGCACCGTGTACAATCAGTAAGCAAAGCACCATGTACAATCAGTAAGCAAAGCACAATGTATAATCAGTAAGCAAAGCACAATGTACAATCAGTAAGAAAAGCACCAGGTACGATCAGTAAGCAAAGCAATATGTACAATCAGTGAGCAAAGCACTATGTACAATCAGTAAGCAAAGCACCATGTACAATCAGTAAGCAAAGCACCATGTACAATCAGTAAGCAAAGCATCATGTACAATCAGTAAGCAAAGCACCGTGTACAATCAGTAAGCAAAGCACCAGGTACGATCAGTAAGAAAAGCACTATGTACAATCAGTAAGCAAAGCACCATGTACAATAAGTGAGCAAAGCATCATGTACAATCAGTAAGCAAAGCACCGTGTACAATCAGTAAGCAAAGCACCATGTACATTCAGTAAGCAAAGCACCATGTACAATCAGTAAGCAAAGCATCATGTACAATCAGTGAGCAAAGCATCATGTACAATCAGTAAGCAAAGCACCGTGTACAATCAGTAAGCAAAGCACCATGTACAATCAGTAAGCAAAGCACCATGTACAATCAGTAAGCAAAGCATCATGTACAATCAGTAAGCAAAGCATCATGTACAATCAGTAAGCAAAGCACCATGTACATTCAGTAAGCAAAGCATCATGTACAATCAGTAAGCAAAGCACCGTGTACAATCAGTAAGCAAAGCACCGTGTACAATCAGTAAGCAAAGCACCGTGTACAATCAGTAAGCAAAGCATCATGTACAATCAGTAAGCAAAGCACCATGTACATTCAGTAAGCAAAGCATCATGTACAATCAGTAAGCAAAGCACCGTGTACAATCAGTAAGCAAAGCACCGTGTACAATCAGTAAGCAAAGCACCGTGTACAATCAGTAAGCAAAGCATCATGTACAATCAGTAAGCAAAGCACCATGTACAATCAGTAAGCAAAGCACCGTGTACAATCAGTAAGCAAAGCACCGTGTACAATCAGTAAGCAAAGCATCATGTACAATCAGTAAGCAAAGCACCATGTACAATAAGTGAGCAAAGCATCATGTACAATCAGTAAGCAAAGCACCGTGTACAATCAGTAAGCAAAGCATCATGTACAATCAGTAAGCAAAGCACCGTGTACAATCAGTAAGCAAAGCACCGTGTACAATCAGTAAGCAAAGCACCGTGTACAATCAGTAAGCAAAGCACCGTGTACAATCAGTAAGCAAAGCATCATGTACAATCAGTAAGCAAAGCACCATGTACAATCAGTAAGCAAAGCACCATGTACAATAAGTGAGCAAAGCATCATGTACAATCAGTGAGCAAAGCACCGTGTACAATCAGTAAGCAAAGCACCATGTACAATCAGTAAGCAAAGCACCGTGTATAATCAGTAAGCAAAGCATCATGTACAATCAGTGAGCAAAGCACCATGTATAATCAGTAAGCAAAGCACCGTGTACAATCAGTAAGCAAAGCACCATGTACAATCAGTGAGCAAAGCACCATGTACAATCAGTAAGCAAAGCACCATGTACAATCAGTGAGCAAAGCACCATGTACAATCAGTAAGCAAAGCACCATGTACAATCAGTAAGCAAAGCACCATGTACAATCAGTGAGCAAAGCACAATGTATAATCAGTAAGCAAAGCACCATGTACAATCAGCAAGCAAAGCACCATGTACAATCATTGAGCAAAGCACCATGTACAATCAGTGAGCAAAGCACCATGTACAATCAGTGAGCAAAGCACCATGTACAATCATTGAGCAAAGCACCATGTACAATCAGTAAGCAAAGCACCATGTACAATCAGTAAGCAAAGCACCATGTACCATCAGTAAGCAAAGCACCATGTACAATCAGTAAGCAAAGCATCATGTACAATCAGTAAGCAAAGCGCCGTGTACAATCAGTAAGCAAAGCACCAGGTACGATCAGTAAGCAAAGCACCGTGTACAATCAGTAAGCAAAGCACCATGTACAATCAGTAACCAAAGCACCATGTACAATCAGTAAGCAAAGCACCATGTACAATCAGTGAGCAAAGCACCGTGTACAATCAGTAAGCAAAGCATCATGTACATGTTCCTTACCTTTGGTAAGTCGTTTTTAACTTACTGAATTTAACAATAAATTACACCGCTTACCTTATCAAAATTGACAACTTACAACTCGATGCCTCTGCTTTTTGACTGTTAACCCCCCCCCCCCCCGGGAGGGTTTTCACCACCTCAGTTGCTAAGTACTTCGGTACTACCACGAAATAAAAATTTTCTGTGATAGAATTAAGAAATTCATTTCGAAATTAACCATTATCTCCCTCATGCATATCTCTGATCATTAGCAGGATTTGGCTCTAGTATTTGGCCTATATTTTTTTTTCTTTCAGCTCCTCGAAGTATCTTCTTACTTCAAATTTCTAACATTTCTTGCTAGAGTATCACTGAAGAGACCTTGATTGTCGAAATGCGCATCTGGTGCATCAAGATTAGCAACGTTTATGTTCTACATTTATGAAGATCCCTTGTCAAGAGGGTTGGCACGTTAAAGAACCCTCACTGCTACGGCCCCGAGCGCTAAGCATAGGTCTAAATTTGTGGTACTTCACCTACAGCTCAACGGGATGTAAAACAATCAGTCAATCAATCAATACATTCGTATTCACCAGACACAAATAATAAGGCACCAGTATAACTTTTCGTTTTCTTTGGATCTTAGTATCTGCATGGTTTACTTAATGTATGAATAAAACTTACATAAAAATAAAATCGGAATTTGATATGCATACTTAGTGAAATACTTATGTCAATTATGACGTCACATTGTTTCGTGGATTTTATTCCAGCAATGATTTACATTCTTTCTAAGAAGACTAATGTACGATTTTCCCCAGATTTTCGTTTTTTACTATTGATTCTCAGCTTTTACTGTCTAATGCGTTTAAAAGATTTCACAAGGTGATACAATACGACAAAAAGATTTCACAAGGTCATACAATAATGACAAACGTTCATTGTAGAGGGTTCATTATTTGTTTTAGAAACAAAGATAGGGGTTTATTATTGGTCACCAAGTTTCCAAAAGGTTATCGATTTGAGTTTGTTATATAATCACATGTCAAGTATTCTTTAGGTAATATGTACCATTTTAAAGTTAAATTTGTGACTTTGCAAAATTAAGATGCTTTGAATTACAACATTAACATTTCACTGGTTTATTTGTAAATAAACAAAAGACTCGAGTCTTTGTTTACACGACACAGAATAATGGCTAAAACATTGCTCTTATCCTTACATGCAGAAGGTCCAAATTTTTGTTATTAACTTTTAAATCAATTACATTTTTAATGTTTAATACAAAAAAAAAATGATTTTTGTTTTTCAAAAGTTGTGCATAGGTCCCTTTAACGTGCCCACCTACTTCTATCTAATCCTGTGTCAAAGTTTTCGGTTACAATTCATCCGCGTATCATAATGTCGAAGTACACGTAAAAACGAAAAGAGCCTAAGCTTTACTAAAGCCCACTGCCAGAGTGACATTTCTATCAGTTTTATCATCGAGTTAAGTAAAAGTAATCTACCCTAACAATACTCACCTCATTCATGATAGTACGACGAATGCATGAAATGTTTCGATCGTTTAGCATAATCGCTGTCCGTTTATGGGGATGGTAAACACAATTTAATGTTAATTATTTGTTCAGTGCAATGAATGACAAATTTACAATCAAACGAAAGAAGACAGATTGAGTCCTTGGCAACTCACACCAAGTATCACGTGGTACTCATTCGTATTAGAAATGGTTAACGGGAATGAAAAACATATGCAAAAGTTAATTACTTTCGTTGAGAATCTTTATAAAGGAGCTGGAGATGTTTCAAACTTTATGAGGTTTTCAGATTTCTACGATGGATTCCTTACTGTCTTTGCTTCGTATGTATCTCCATATTTGTGGGTCATACCCCTGATAGTAACGATTATCATTGTAGTTACCTTCAAGCAAGCTAAACGTTTTGGAGTCACCCAAAAACTCCTTGTTGTTGCTATGACATTGGATCTGTTCTTCACACTCTTTACAGGAATAAAAGACGGATTGCTGAACTTCTTGGACATAAACTATGGGTTTGTCGAATATAAAGTATGTAGATTGCTCCTGATTTCATTTCGTATACAGGGAATTATTCACGGTTCGTCTCTTTTTTTGAAGTCAATTATGACGGCGAGGATAGTGCTTTTGTTTGCTTTTCCGATGAAGTTCAAGAATTTCCGATTTAAGGAATGTACATTCATTCTCTTGTTTATTCATGTCGTTGTGTGTGCTCTATACCTGTCCCTTGCATTAATGGTATCAATGATCCCAGTCACGACAGTGCAACAATACAAACATGGTGAGCCTCTCAAAATCATTGAAGCATGCGTCATGGAATTGGATAATCATTTCTATTTCTTAAAATCCTATAATGGAATCATATTTATAGCACAAATGGTGTATTTCTTGCTAATTCCAATCATTTTTCAGTGTGTCTGCGTATTCGCATTAACGTTATTAATGAAAAAACAAATTAAATCTGTCATGAATTTGATAAACGACAATAGACAAAGATCTGCTGTCAAATATTCACGTTTAATGAAAGTTTCTATACTGTTGAGTGTTTCATTCCTTATTCAAGAAATTCCTCAGGTAGCAATTAACGCATATAGTTTCTCGGGAGATTTTCGTTCCCTTTCGATGTTTACTTCTTTTTCATATGTTCTGATGGCCATATCCTATGCGGTCGGGAAACCAGTTGATCTCTTGATTTATTCCAGCCAAAGTAAAGCTTTCAGGGTCACGTTCTCTAAAGGAATATGTCAAATTAAAAAAAAATTAAGGATTAATTGTTGAAGACGAAGAAATCTAGAAATATTAGTTAGTTAATACAGTTTTTTGGGTTTTTTTTGGTTTTGTTTTCTTTTTTTTTCTTTTCTTTTTTCTTTCTTTTTTTTTTTTTTTGTTTCGTTTTTGTTTTGTTTTGTTTGTTTTTTTGGTTTTTTTTTTTGTTTTTGATTTTTGTTGTTTTGTTTTGTTGTTTTTTTGTTTTGTTTTGTTTTTGTTTTGTGTGTTTTTTGTTTTGGTTTGTTTTGTTTTAATTTGTTTTACTTTTATAAATGTTATGTAAATAAATCATGAGTTTTACGCACTGATAGTTTAGATATATATCATTTATCTTAATACCCAATGTCAAAAGGTATTAATTATAACTGGAGGGGCCTCCGTGGCCGAGTGGTTAGAGCATCGGGCTCAAAATCACAAAGCCTCTCACCTCTGTCGGCGCGCGTTCGAATCTCGGCCGTGGCGTTATGCGAGCAAGTTTGCCAGTTTACTTGCGGAAGGTCGGTGGTCTCTTCCCAGGTACATTGTATCTGGGTTCTCTCCTCCACCAATAAAACCTGGACGCCACCAGATAACTGCAAAATTGTTGAGTGTGGCGGAAAGCAATAAATAATCAATCAATCAATTATAACTGGAGATAATGCATCTTTTTAAGACTGTTTCTCTTAAAGAATTAAGAACTTAAAATTTCATTATATTGTATCAAGTGTATTGTATAATTCCGAATTTATGCTCTGTAACCCAGACAGGTTTGATATCATAGATAACATATAAGGAAATGGCTGTTTCTGGCTAGTGGCGTGTTAATATCACCCTTGCATCTTAAATCCATACACATTTTTTTGTTTTGTTTTGTTTTGGTTTTTCTTTTGTTTCTGTTTTGTGTGTTTTTTGTTTTGTTTTTTTTGTTGACAAGGTGGCATTGAATCATCAAGAAAGGATATGTCCATGGTGTAAGTGTTTATTGTCGTTGCAACGTTTTTGTGATTTTGAATTCACTGTATACGATGTGAATCGAATTGTTTCGGTTGTTGGAAATATATACACTTTTGATGACTTTAGAGAGATGTAGAAATCTGACGTAGAATGAGTTGACAGTATTTTCTAGGTAATTATGTCGGTGTTGTTAAGCGTAAACGGAGGCCCAAATTCCAGTTTGTTGAAAGGAAAAACTGCCTATAAAAGTTCAGGAACAATTCAATTGATATAGAAGAGAGATTCAGGTTCCACGAAAGGGACCAAAGACCTGTCGAGTGTGTTAGAGATTCAATCACCAAGTTACCTATGTTATCAGAAAAGTGTGAGTTTCAATCAACATTGCAGATACATTGAGATTGTCGATTGATTTGCTAACACACCCAGAAGATGATACAACTGACACTTACAAAAGATATGCTAGTAAGTTAAAATGGAGATGCAATGCAACTGCAAAACGAAAACAGAAACCCGTGATATTTCATCTCAGATCAAAATCCAAACTAAATCAAATTAAAACAAAAAACACAGAAAAAAAAGTTATCGGTATGGAAGAGCAGGTCATCATCGTTATTTCAAAAATGCAAACTCAACTCAACTCAACTCAACTTGTATATCCTGACACGATGATTAGTAATCACGGACATACCAAAAAAGGCATACGTTCAAATAGAAGAGGATGATCAATGTCGCTGAGCATTTAGCCGGTATGGAAATTCGCCATCTGATTGAAAACTGCATTTATCTGGACAGAGCCAGTAGATGGAAAACATATAAATATGAAGCCGCACGTTCTGAATAAACGTCGCAATTCAAAGGACTGAAGTGAGAAAATAGTGACATTACATTAAAGATGTACTTTAGAGAAGTCATAAACCCTCTAAGTCGCGTTCAGGTACCTCTTCTGTAGAAGAAGACAGAAGTGTTACTTTTATATTTAGTTGATAAGGGAGTTATTAGGTCGACAATGGATGGATAATTTGTGTGAAAAGTAGTGAATTTAAATACTACTAATGGATCGACTTATTTTCACCATGAAAGACGATTCGGGGTGTTCTTGAGAAATATCAGTCAGTGTTCGAGGATGATATTGGAACTTTGAATGACATTTTGACCACATTGAAACCAGATGCAAGGCCAACGTTTTGTAAGGCTCGACTTGTATCACACTAGCTCATATCAAGGTATTTGGATCATGAAGGGTGTAACTGGTCAACAATGGATGCTTACTCCCCTTTGGCGCCTGAGCCCTGCCCTAATGTATCCAGGGTCCATGGTTGCCCCACTCTTATTCTTTTATTTATTCTTTATTGGGATGATTACATTGATCACTTTTAGTTATCTTCCCCTTTTCTAAACTTAAAAATCTTTAAAACATGGATCACAGTTGGTGCACAACCATGTTTTAGTGAGAGGCCACAGAAAGGGATTGAACAGGAGGTCGATTTCTGCTGTCTCATCCGAAGGATCGTCCCATTTAGTTTCCTCTTACGACAAGTAAGGGGTACTGAGGACCTGTCCTAACCCAGATCACCATAGGGTACAGTAAGGGCGATCATAAATAGATACATGGATCATACGCCGCAACGCAGAAGTTCTGAACTATTCAGTTGAAGTTCGTCCCCAGGAAACCCAAGGAGTCATGTCAATCAGCTTCTAAGCTCAGTACAATAACCATTCTCAGACTCAAAATTCAGATACAGCTTGTCTCCATAATCTGCAAATTCACGACTAAAACCTTTTCAGAACTACCCCCTGACATTACAGTTTAGAAGCTTTCATTGAAATCAGGAAGCAGGTCGTGTTGACATTAATGTCATTACTTGTTACAACGGCAACCAGTTGTGAAAATGAATTTGTGATTGATGGGGTATACTAATTTCCTTATTTATTTCCATATAAGAGAAGAAAGTCCATACTTTTCTATATTTTTTTCAATTGTTCACATATATGTTGATGTTTGAATATGCTTAATATGTTTCGTATTCTAGTCTTTTAAAACATATGGTGCATTGAGATAATTTTCTTAAATGGACAGATACCTGTGTTCCCTAGTCACGTACAAACATCAAATGTGTTTAAATGCTTACCACTGTAAATTTCATGAAATGTAATGAACATTAGAATTTTGCATATCAAATGTTTAGCAGGGAAGAATGCAGTTTATTATTTATGTTTTGTGTAATATAACCCATATTGATTTTTATTATATGTAACTTGTAATAAAATGGTTGTTTCCAGCTAGTGGCGTGTTGATATCATATCTACCAATGCACGATCAACACCAAGGATGAGTATTTTTCATGCACCATTGTGAACAAGAAAATGAGCTGATAAATCCTATGAAGAATAAACAATTGAGAACATGGGAAACACTGACAGCTGTACTAAAGGTGCGGTCACGTGCAAAGAAGGAGTAAGCATCCCATGTTCATCGCTGATACCTGCTGTTAGCCCTCTATCTTGTCTAAACTCGGCAATCTCTATCTTGATCAGATAACACGAATGATCGGTAGCTAACGTCAGTATTAAAAGAATGGACTATCAATAAATATAGAACAAATAATACAGCAAGGAGCCTCCATGACCGAGTGGTTAGAGCATAGCACTCAAACTCACAAGGCCTCTCACCTCTACTCGACGAGGGTTTGTTTTCGCTGACGCCGATATATGTGAGAAAGTTTGCCGGTTACTTTCGGAAGGTCAGTGGCCTCTTCCCTGGTACATTGTATCTGGGTTCTCTCCTCCACCAATTAAAAACTGGAGACTACGAGATAACTGAAAAATTGAGTGTTGTGGAAAACAACAAACAATCAATTAATCATTATAGAACAAATTGCGTAACAGTAGACCGTATTTGCACATACTTAATCAGTAAATACGAAGCTAGGTTAAGGTTTCCGTAGCGAGATGTACTCTAATTTTGTGTGACATTTCACCTGAAAACATACCATGTAATGCGGACTAGGGCATAATATAATATCAAGTTTCCTTTGAGCACATCATAAATCAAAATCTGGAAATCTGTATAATACCACAGAGAAATATAAATGCATAAACATTTTACAAGCATTTAACAAGACACTTTACACATGCAGTAATAGCTGTACTACATAACGACAATTATCACATTTTCTCAACAATTCAACTATGGACTGTACTATTTCATGGTGACGTCATATAGTGCTAAATGCAGTAAGGTACAGATATTTTCGAAGCTTTAATCTTACTGTAAACGAAAATGTTAAGACCCCTTAATGTTCTCCTTTTTGCCTTGCCAAGTTTAGACATTAATCACTCGCAGAACATGTGTCTCTTCCAACAACTTTTGTAAAAAGAAAAATGTACGTTTCTTTCAATTTGTATACCAACACACTCGTTTAGTTGAATCTTTAATTGCTATTGTAATTTTTTTTCGAAGACATTATTGAGAAAAATCTTTTAGAAAATACTTATCTTTCAATGTCGTTCTTCGAAAAACCAGGGTCATCACAGCTTGTTACCTTCAATGGAAACGTTTTGATTTATTTATTTATTTATTATACATTGTTTAACGTCCCTCCCGAGAATCTTTCACTCATATGGAAACGTCACAATTGCCGGCGAAAGGCTGCACAATCCAGGCCTATGCTAGGCGCTTATAGTCATTGAGCAGAGAGGGGTCTTTATCGTGTCACACCTACTGTGACACGGGACCTCGGGTTTCGCAGTTTCATCCGAGGCACCTCCCCATTTAGTCGCCTCTTACGAGAATCAAGGGGTGCTGAGGACCTAATTCTTACCCGGATCCCCACAAGATTGTTTTGAGCTCATTCTGTGATGTATACTTAAGTGATATCGGACAGTGGCATCTCCTAATGAATTTTAGATCAATACCCTTCTTCATTGGTCTAATGGATTTCATTGCCTTCATTGTTTTCCGTGAAACTTGTCATGTAGACACCTTCGATTGTAGTAATGTCGCGCAGAAATTAATTTCATCAAACAGAGTTATACGCCCTTATTGAGTTGGAATGAGAAACTTGAAATCATATGATTGAAGTATAGTACGAGCATCAGACTCGTAAACATCGTACGAAACTTTGATGTCTGAAATGTAAATGCATGAAAAGATTATGTGATTCAAGATCAGAGAGAAAGAAGGAGACAAATGGAGAACCCATATATTCCACGGTAAAATCAATGTCGTTCCGTCAATGTCAGTCTACAGGTAAAAAAATGACGTAACAGCAGCATAGTAACAGTATTTGTTACCCATTAACCATTGTATACAAGATGACAAACGAAATTCAACTTACCAAACAAGGCATATATGCTTTAAAATTTACCGATTATCACAACCAACGCAAGGATATTTGAAAATGTATGAAGTATTATCAAGTATTCTCAAGAAATCAATTTTGACTTAGTCCTTGCTGCAGAAATTTGCTCAAGTACATTTAGTAGATCAAAATTAAACGAAAATAAATTCGTTAGGAATTCCATTTATTACATTGGCAAAGTTGAAAACTAAATAATCTGTCACCCCCAAAAATCGTTTTTATAACTCTTGATAATGCTTTAAGTACATCCGTCCAACATCATATTGTCAACATTATTTATATATTCACTTAGTTTTCCTTTAGATGAATAGAAAAGTAAAGCCCACCTAAGGCTTGAAATACTATGCAATATATATTGCCATTTTTGCCCTAATTATTTGTACGGTACCTTTGGAATTATTTTAACTTGATATAATATATAAAGAATGAAAAATCTACCATGTATAGTCCCCTTTATCACAATTACCCACTATTATATTTCTCTTCAACCTTTCCACTCTGTTTCCTAAAGAGAACAAGTGACGATATCGAACAGTGGTCAATCTCATAAAGACGATTGTATATAGTTCGACCTTCCTCCAATTCGATTTTCTTAATGGTTTTGCTTAAGTAATTCCTAGATTCTAAACTACAGAAATATCTAGAGGGTTTGTCTTCTTCTTCTACCCATCGAGCTCGAGACCTGATCATGTGACCTTACAACTTTTCTTTCCTACAATTTTCTAGAGCTGTTTTTTTTTTCTCAGTAAGGATATCAATATCAATGACAGATTCTAACTCTAGAACTTCAATTTGATCTAAAAGTTGTTTTTCTTTATTGTCTTTTTTCTTATTTGATGAGTACGATATTGTAGCTCCCCTGATTTCCATCATGAAAACTTCAAGAAATAAGCTTTCGTCAATGCCATTTTTACAATGAAAATTATACCCTTCTACATCATATAAATATTGGGTACTAACAGACTGAATAAGTTCTTTAACTTTCATCACATAATGTTTATATGTTAATGAGCTGGTGTTAAATGTCCAAAAGCCACACCCTTTTCTAAAGGGGTCGAATTTTAATTCAATAGCTACGACAGAGCGATCGGATCAATATCCTGGCATTATGGTACAATTTTCGACTAAATTTGACAAACTATCAGAAATCAGAAAAAAGTCATGACGACTTTGTTTTAGAGGTTTTTTTTATGCCATGTATATATTCTTTTGTCTGCATTGAGGATTCTATAATAGTCAAACAGCTGAAGATCCTCCATATTTTCAGGAATTTTAGCAATTGCTTTTGGGTTATTTATACCATAGTAATTATATGTATCCAAAGAGGGGTTTAGTGTAAGATTAAAATCACAACATAGGATAAAGTATTCATTGTTGAATTCAACAAAATTATTTCTTACATTTTCCTAGAATTGTGGTTTATCAGTATTTGGCCCATATATGTTTATAAGAGTAACCTTATTTTCTTCAATCGTCATATGTAAAGCAAGTAAATTCTCTTCACAATCTCTTTTTTCGCCATGGTTTTAAATTCAAAATTATTATTAAATAAGATACACACCCCCTTGAATTAGACCTATATGAATTGAGATACACTTATATCCCCACTGTGATTCAATGTATGGTTCGCACTCTGCACTAAAACGTGTGTCTTGTAAACATAGGATAGAGTAACCCTTTTGCTTTAAGTAGTTGAGGACATCTTTACGCTAAGAATCAAACAGAAATATTGCATAATGTTAAGTTATTTTATGAAACTTTATACACAAATAATGATTCAAATTTGATAGATGTAGATCTAGAGAACATAATTTCTGAAAACAATTCTCCATAGTTAGATATACATTTAGCCAAAAAACTTAATGTACTAAAAACATGAAAAATAACCAATCTACTGGTAGCGATGGATACACAACAGAATTCTTTAAATTCTTTTGGAGTGATATTAATATTTTGTTGTTAGAGCTATTAATTGTGTATTTAATAAGGGGAACTTCCTAGTACACACAAACTAGGAATTATGTCATGCTTACCGAAGGGGATAAGCCACGACAGTTTTTGAAAAACTGGCTACCAGTTACACTTTTGAATGTACTATACATGGCTTTTTATCAGAACAGTTTGATATACAAAGGGGTTGTAGGCAGGGAGATCCTATTGCACCTTATTTATCCATCCTATGTGCTGATATTCTTGCAATATTAATTAAAAAACAAAAATATAAAGGGCATATGTATAAAAAAAAACAGAACATAAAAAATCGCAATATGCAGACGATACTTCACTGGCCCTTGACGGTTCACCACAATCTCTTTTTGCAGCACTTGATATAATAGAGTATTTTTCCAGTTTTTTCTGATTTAAGGATTAATTCTTTTAAAACCAAATTTGTTTGGATTGGTTAAAAAAATTTCAGATCAATTTGTCACCATACAAGATGGAAATTAGATAGAGGATCAACAACTTTTAATTTATTAGGTATTAATTTTTCAGTTGATCTTACAGAAATTGCAGACATAAATTTTGGATTTCAAATAACAAACTTTGTTGCCCTTATTGACCAATGGAAAAGAAGAATACTTACTCCCATTGGGCGGATTACTGTCATTAAAACCTTGCTTATTCCAAAATTAAATGACTTGTTTATATCACTTCCTACTCCAAAGAAAGTAACAATTTGTTACTTGTACAAAATTATTTTTGAATTTTTATGGAAATCTAGTGTAGATAAAGTCAAACGGTCTGTGACAACTCAAGACTATCTGTCGTTGCATCGTTGAAATGCTCTTGGATTAAGAGGCTTACTAATTCCAATTGTCATAAGTCTTGGATGAATATTTTTGCTATGTATGGAAATGATATTTTAAAGAAATTATATGACTTTGGAGATAGTTTTATCGTGAAAATTACTTGGTAAAAGCAATGTTTTTTTGGAAGGCTGTCTTTAATTCTTGGTTTTTATATATGAAGACTAGTCAAAATCTTCCTAATATCAAAAGTAATTTCCACAATATTCCAGAGTGGTACAATTTTAACATTGAAATTGCTGGAAAACCTGTGTTTATTGAAAAATGGTACGAAAAGGGGATTAAAGTTGTTCAAGATTTTTTTGATACAGAATGTAACTTTCTAACTGTAGATAAATTTCAGTGTTTATACAATCTTCAAGAAGTATGTGTAATGAAATACAATAGCATTATTACTGCAATTTCAAACTACCTAAGAAGCCTGTCAATTGATAGACACATAAACAAACAAACTATCAGTCCATGCATGCCTATATTTTTGAAACTGTTTTGCTGCATGAAAAATGTTCCAATATCATTTATAATATTTTAAATGCCAAAAAGGACATCCCAGTTTCTTTGTAAAACTGAACTCTCCATATGGGGTGGGTGATATCTCAATGCAAGATGTGTTTAAAATTTGTTTCAAAACATCTAGTGATTCTTCTGTTCAGTGGTTACAATGTAGAATTTTACATAGAATTCCTCCTGTTGGTTACTGTTTGAAGAAAATTAGTGTTAAAACAAATGATCTATGGAGATTTTGTACAAGTAACATTGAAACAACAACACATATTTTTACTTCTTATACTAAGACTCAAACATTTTGGAGTGAGTTGAGTCTTCATATATATAGAAAAATTTCCGAAAGAATTGGTTTTAATGTGTCAAATATAATGCTTGGTGAATTTCCATTGTGTTTAAATAACAAAGCTATCAACTTTATAATATTATATGCTAAACAATACACCTTTATCTGTATCCAATGGCGAAGTAAACAATGTGTAAATCGTAATCATAAATCCCCCAAGACATATACAAGTTCGAGTGTAGGGCAACACGGACCTCCGACAAAGCGAAGGTAGGATCAGGTGCCACGGAGGAGTAAGCATCCTCTGCTGACCGGTCACACCCGCCGTGAGCCCTTAGTCGAACTGTAGAATAAGAAACCAATTCTTGTTGGATTAGTATGTCACCTAAAGTTTAAATATCAAGTAGAGAAGTACGCAGCAATTCAAAACTTTAGAATACATAACTTTAAAAAAAAATATGGATGAAGTGGAAAAATATCTTTGAAATTTGATTATATTATTACTACTTATTATAACATTAGGACATGTATGAATGTTATTACTATCACTACTTTCACTATTGTACAGCAAGTGATCACAGGGAGAACGAGGCGTAAATGCAGGTATGAAAGGTATGTTTGAATGGATGTCTGATGGGAATGTGTTTGTACTATATGTAGCCAAAAATAAAAAAAATTATAGAAAAAACTCTCATAAAACAATAAAGAATACATTTCAGTATCTCACGACAAGTATTACAACAGGATCTAAGTATTTTGTCGTCTTTCCTTTGATCACAAATTCATCACCGATTGTGTCGTACAGTGATAGATATACTGATGAGATTAATGATGGTAAACTACGGTTGCCGGTCCCATAAAAAAGAGATATATAGTACACTGATCAAGACGTTACAAGGACATTCTATCAGCTTAAATTTGATAAAGTGGCCGTGATTTGGCATTTGTATTTAATACGAAAACATAGGTGTTAGTCTGCTTCTCACTTAACAGGTTTACGTGTAAATAAATCTCAGGATTTCTTTTGTTCTACGTGTATATCGTATATTTTCACACATAAATGACTTACATATATACACTGCTGAAGTACCAGTAACTCCAAACATAACACAAGATTAATATAATATGAGGAGTGTAAAAATATTCTCACTTAATTTTGCAAGTTGTTGGAATCAAATATCATGAAAAGGTGACGACAACGAACAGCGATAAATTAATTAAGTACTGTTTATCATATTATCTATAGATTTTGACACTCGAAGATAGCGAACAGTGATCAATCTCCTAATCCTGTAAAAAAGATCAAACACAGAAACATCGGCGGAGGGGTCTGGTCAGAGGAGGCGTAAGCACTCCCTGTTTTCCGGTCAAGATTGTACTGTACATCAGTTCATCATAAAGACCATAAAATCTGCAAAATGCTGACTTTAAACGAGACTGTTGAAACATCAATCTAGATATGATAACTGATCATAAGCAGAGCGTGTTCGTGCGTAACGAATTAGTTGAGAGCCATAAAAGTATTAATCATTTAGGGAAAATCCACACCAGCTGAACCCCAGTCATTTCAGTCCTCTCAGTCTAATTTTCGATTGCAATGATCCACAAGTAGACCAAAGCAATCCATCCAAAGAACAACATATGTGAGTACAACACCAAATGAACCGGATATACTTGAGGCATATTCACTGTACTCTGATCACCAAACATTTCAAAGCGATGTCGCTGGATTAAAACATTGTTAACACATTGGTTTTCATTTGAATCATTCTGGCCCAAGGACTCCTCTTCAACCTAAACACACGAAATCTGCCGAAATACATAAATCCAAATTACTTGCAATCATGAATTTAAAAAGTACAATTAGGGTTCATGGTAGGTCCTTTAAAAACTTTCCCAATATCAAACCAGGCAACCCAGTTGGCGTCCTTTCAAATAAGGATGAGGGATTGGGGATCGATATCGAATCTTTCTGAATGATATATTGACCCAGTATCAATATCAGAGTTCACTTCACTTGACTGAACAATGAATTGATTCAAACGTTAGGCAAAGGCGCTTTGTTAGATGAATTTGTCAAATGCTTTTAAGCACTATTTGATTTATCCCTTAGCTATTGGCTTTTGGAGATTCGTATTCAGGACTAATTTTATGCCAGTAAGGGTATATCCTTTAGTTGTATTACTTTTGAACAATTCTCGTTGGATTGTTGCTCAGAAGTCCAAAAGTTCAAATGTAATTCATACTTAAACGACTTTCGTTTTGCTGATCGTAAAGGCTCCTTTGATTGTGTTAATCTATCTAAACGTTTCAAGAAAACTTGCCAAGATGAACAAATGAATTCAAGTAAAACTGAAGTCCCAGCCACTTAACTAACTTTCCTTAGTCTAAGTATAGATACCATAAGTCAAACCATATTTATTCCAGAGCAAAGGTGTAAGGAAAAGTGAAGATAACGGTCAGTGAGCAATCTCATAACTCCTAATAAGAATACAAAATTTATAGTAGATCAAATAAGGATCCCTGTACATACCAGAGGTGGGATCACGAGTTAAAACTTCTTGTTATTCATCTGCAATTCAAAGAAGGTCACATTAAAGTATATGCAGTATCTCTGCGTTTCTCTGAATTTTTTTGCGGGACCTCGGACATTCAGTCGAAAATTTTACAACGCAAATATAGGCATAAAAAATTCTTTCAATTTGAAAAAGGTTAATTCGATCGATTATGACACAGGATGCCACGGTATGAATTGATAAGTTGCTTCAACTTTTCAATAGCCAACTTCACATATTTATGCAGCAATATGGTATTTATGTCTCTCAAATAATTTGATACACAAGGGCATGTTCTGCGTATGATCAATATTTGAATCAAAGCAAGCTTTGATAAATGGATTAATGTTACAGGGGTTTCAACAGTCAGCGTTTCGCAAATTCTATAGTGTTTATAATGATCTTGTTTGCAAATACATCCTTTTGTTAGGTCAAATGCTGTCTGACCAATTGCTAGTTTGTTCTTTACGTACTGATTTTTAATACGGATTATTCCGATTACCTGATCAAGATAGGGGTCCATGGGGGTCACGGAGATGCTTATTCCTCTTAGGGACTGATCCTTATTTACCCTATTCTTAATTTTATACTATTTATGGGATTTATGAGATTGATCACCGTTCGTTATCTTCACTCTTCACCCACTGCTAAGAAGTTGCAATGGACATACCACATTCCCATAATTGGGTTGTTCATCAAACAGTATCTTAAACCTTTTTACAAATAGTTATGGTTCTTGTGGTGGGATGTTTACCAATGGCTTGCTATTCAATGGCCAAGAACATGGGAAAAAGACATGCAATATGGACATGATCTGAGCAATTTACAGCAACGAAACTGACTTTAAACATAGACAACCTTGCGCTGGTTTATATCTGAAAATCTCAATCTAGTCATTCTACAAGAGACATGCATTAAGTTACACAATTGGCGTTGTTGTGTTAAAAAGAATAATATTCAAATCAAAGCGGAACATATCCCAAATTACAGGAATGGTATTGCAGATTTTGTAGACTGATTGCGATGCTCTAATCACTCGGCCACGGAGGCCCCTTTCAAATACTCTCTAATAATTACACCGCCAAAGCATTCATTGTGAAGAAAATGCTAGGTGTATGCAAGCTAAACCCCATCTAAAGACACTCGCTCTGAATTTACGCTACTATTGCTTATGTCAACAACAAATTCTCTCCCAATATTTTGTCCATATTTATACTAAGCCACATTATTTACTTTTTCATTTAGATTTTTGTTTTGTTCGAAATTAGTGAGTTTAGAATTTCAGGGAAAGATCATATTTGTAGCTGTAGTAAACGCAAATTCAGCTCTGTATAATGGGTTAAAAATGATAGGTCCAACACATTCAGCACTACAAAATTCTATCATTTTTACTGGGGTTTTTTTTTAATCGAAGCAGGCTAATGACAAACTTGATGTTACAGGAGTTTGTACAATCTCGTCTCAAGTCATCATTTTGCAAATCTTATAATTGTTGTAACGATTTCTTTTGCCAGTACAACCTTTCATTAGGTTAAATGCTCTCTGACGTTTTTCATACCAACTGTTAGGCTGTTCTTGGCACACTGATTGTGACTGCGGATTATTCCGTTTTTCAGATTATGATTTAGGGCTCACGCGGATGTGAGCGGTCAACAGGGGATGTTTACTCATACTACGCACCTGATACCACCCCTGGTATGCCCAGGGATCCGTGTTTGCTCATCTCTTTGATTTGTATTTTTTATAGGAATTACGAGATTGAATACTGTTCGTTATCTTATTTTTTTCAACAAGGTAAACGGTTCATTATCTTGTTCATCACCTTAGATTGATTGATTGCTTGATTGTTTGTTTGTTTGTTTTACGTCCCGTCGAGAATTTTTAATCATATTGAGACGTCACCAGCTGTAGGTGAAGTACCACAAATTTAGACCTATGCTTAACGCTCAGCGCCGTAGCAGTGAGAGTTCTTTAACGTGCCAACGCCTGTCGTGGCACGGGACCTCCGTTTTTAAAGTCATATCCGAAAGACCCATGAATCACCTTAGAAGGGTGGGAGGTATATTCGCTACCCAAATCTTCAACAGTGTTTACCAACACTCTATTCAGATGGCGTTCACCTATCTGATATTGCACAGTCCGTTTTCCTGATTCAGTATGATAAATTTGTAACGCTACTCACTATTTCCTACCCAAGCAAGTTGGAGCTTACATGAATCATTATTGTTATCAATTTTATGTCACTTTAATTGATCATTATGTAAGATTTTCTCCTACGTTGTTCAGTTTCATTGATATCTGGTTTGTACATAATATAGCAGTTCTGTCGTGGCTTGGGCAAAATTTACCCTCCCCACCCCACCCCTTTGTAGCTAATGTTTTCATATCTCCAGCTTGAATTATTATCTGAAAACATTGCTTAAAGTCGTTTGCTGGCCCTATTATTTTTCAGGGTCTGTGAGCAGTAACTGGGCTTTTGTCATTGTAGAATAGTTCTATGAGCTTTCAACACCATGAACTGTTGAAAAGGATGTAGATCACTGTCTTTGTAATCTATGTGCATCCGAATGTTATCTCCTTTCAATTCAATTATTGCAGGAAATGTGAAGATAACAAACAGGGATCAATTTCATAAATCCCATAGAGAAAAGAAAATTAAGAATGTGGCCAACACGGACACCTTGACATACTAGAGGTGGGACCAGGTACGTAAGAGGATCAAACATCCCCTGTTGACTGGTCACACATGCTCGGAGTTCTCTATGTTGATCAGGTCATAGTTAAATCAGTATGTGAGATTGAGAGACATAGATAGACGAATAAAAATTACTTTTTTGTGTTTTCTTCAAATGAATATTTGATAGGAATGAAAACATATCCCCATTGTAAGTCTAAAAGTATGTAGACAGGTGTTAGTTCTTGGATCCACCTAAAGTATGTAGACAGGTGTTAGTTCTTGGATCCACCTAAAGTATGTAGACAGGTGTTAGTTCTTGGATCCACCTACTTATGGTTCTGGTTATTGGATATTTCGTTGTTTGTTGGTCATTGAATTTGAATGTCACCTGACTGGTAGAAATTGAGAGAAAGAGATGTATGCGAGTGAGTGAGTTGTGTTCACAATTATACACTAAACCCATTTTACCTGCCCACCCCATACCTGAACACACCTTCAAGGTGATAACATGTAATATAATGAAGACAGACATATAGGGTGATGTAGACTGGTAAGGTTTTATCTATTTATTACTATATTATAATTCATAGATTAATGCCATACATTTAATTTAAGTAATTTTTCTGAGTATAAAGTTAATTTTTTTTTGTTATTCAAAGTTTGTGAAATACGTGTAAAGTATGAATGTCAAATACGTTTGATTGTTTGTTTTGTTTATAGCCGCCTGAGCAATTTTTCAGCTATCCGGCGGCTATCACCATTACCGGTGACAGGGCTGCAAATTTAGGCCTATGCTCGGCACTCAGGGCCTTTGAGCAGGGAGGGATCTTTATCGTGCCACACCTACTGCGACACGGGACCTCGGTTTATACGGTCTCCTCCGAAAGACCGGCACCCACGTCCCACAGTGGGATGTCAAATACGTTGTATGAATGTTGTAGGTTTTCTTCATATGATATAAATAATAAAAACCTAAATATTGTTGTCGATGGTCTACAGATGGGTTAAAATATCTTAATAATCATTGATTGTTAGAGGCGTCTTGCTTTCTTTCTTTCTTTGTTTTACCTCCCGTTGAGACTTTTTCATTCATATTGAGACGTCACCAGTTGTAGATGAAGTACCACAAATTTAGACCTATATTTAGCGCTCAGGGCCGTAGCAGTGAGGGTTCTTTAACGTGTCAACGCCTGCCGCGACATAGGACCTCCGTTTAAGGTCATATCCGGAAGATCCATAATTTTCACTTCTAAATGACGAGCATTTGTAGAAGGACCAATCACTACCTATGTTTAGGTCTTACGTTTTACACCCCGTGGGGATCCGGGTAGTTAGAATTGATCCTCAGTACCCCTTGCTTGTCGTAAGAGGCGACTAGATGAGGCGGTCCTTCGGATGAGACCGCAAAAACCGAGGTCCCATGTCACAGCATGTGTGGCACGTTTAAGGTAACGCAAGATTCGCTGCCATAAAACAGGATGCTGATAACACAAGCTTGGTAGACATGGACTTTGAGGGAGACAGTTAGGTGTTCGTTTTTCCTAGATATGCATTACGAGTTTTATTAAAGTTGTTGCGTTTTATCTCGGTGTATGTAGCTGTAGAGCCTATGTAAGTGTTGTAGTCACTGTGAACGCCTTAGGTAAAAATACAATAAATAAAGGTTGTTAGTCGTAATATATATATATATATATATATATATATATATATATATATATATATTATATATATATATATATGAGACAAACGAAATACATTCGAAGTTGTTTTTCAGCTTGCTTGTCGGAAAAGCTCGAAAATGTGTCATTGAGGACAATGGGTAGTGTGGGATACTGCTTCCGTAGTAAATCCGAATCCCAGCGAATACAGAATATAGGAAAGACCTGGGTAGAAAAAGACAGAAAGAAATGGAGAGCTGCAGTGGTCGTCCCATGTCCACCTTCGGATGAAGTGGATTAAGTCAAGTAAGTCGAGGAAGACGATTATGACGTCATTTCTTGCACGCTCAAGTCGTAATTTCAAAATGATGCATTTCATAAATTAATAGTCAAAAATATGCATTTTGGCATCCTGAATAATTCAGTAAGATTTGATGCTAATGATGACGAAACATGGGTATTAAAATGGTATCTATTCTGTTATTTCCGTAACCAATCCACGCATTTTGCAAAATCACAAAAGGTACCGAAAATACTAAAATACTAACACCTATGGAGTGTTAATTTATTCTACTCAGAGTATGCATTCGAGTCCACGATTCTTTGCATGAGTAAATTTTCTGCCCAGTAAGCGTCATGAGAACGGGTTCGAGTTGCAAGATCTCGCACAACCTCTGTAAGTAATATGGACGAAGAACAAGAACACATTCGTGCGCACATGTTTTCGTCATTCGCGACTCTAAGAACGGAGCACAAGAACAACGGTAGCGGTGGTCTCGAACGCATTCAAAGTTTCCGCCAATCGCACATTTTCAAGCCTCTGCTTGCTGGAAAGACCTGAGAAGTTGTGACTGAGTTTTCTTGATGAATGAAAATATTAATGAAACCATAGCATATGCAAAAATCACGTCAAAAAAGATATGACGTACTAATATTACAACAACAAACGACGAATGTACGATGGCGTATACGTGTCATTTCGATCAAGAAGAAAAGATTGATTGATTGATTATTTATTGCTTTACGCCACACTCAACAATTTTTCAGTTATCTGGTGGCGTCCAGTTTTTGTTGGCGGAGGAGAGAACCCAGATACAATGTACCTGAGAAGAGACCACCGACCTACCGCAAGTAAACTGGCAAACTTGCTCACATAACGCCGCGGCCGAGATTCGAACACGCGCCGACAGAGGTGAGAGGCTTAGTGATTTTGAGCCCGAAAAGAAGAAAAGATAAAATAAAATAAATCAATTTTTTTTAAAAATCGTTCGTATGATTTAAAAAATTGTTTGTACGATTTAGTAAATCCTACAAAAGATTTAAAGAATAATTTGTGCGATTTCGCAAATCGTACAAACGATTTCAGAAGTCGTTTGTATGATTTTAGAAGGCATTTGTGCGATTTAGCATGTAGCGTGCAACCGTATTCAAACTGAACTACTTGTTCAAAATATTGATTGGCGATGTGCGATTGACGTGAAGAAAATGATTCCAAACAACGATTGATTCTATTGATTAGCTATTTAACTAGGAAACAACAACATTTTATACAATTATAACATAATTTAATCAATTCAAAATTACTCAAATTTCTATGACTCAATATTGACTCAAGATAACATGTGAGCAATGTCTCATCCCTGCCTAAAGTATTGTAACTGACTTTGTATAGAAAAAACTTACTCACGTGTGTACTTTACCGCAGTCAACATTTCTCTGTTACGATGCTTTCTCGGTCACTGACTTGGTTCATGGTATTTATACCCTAACAGTTTCAATATGATTGCATTATGACAGAACATTCTACTTGATTGGTGAGTGTATTGATAGATTTCAATCCACTTCTGAATTCACTTTAACTCAAACGAAGGAATATACAGGAAAATACATGCTACACACACACACAATACTAAATTTCTTTCAAATACATTTTGATAAATATCGTTGTCCTATCACAGACGGTGTTTGCTTAAATATGGTTAAAACAAAGGTATCATACACCGTTTCCTGATGCTAATCAGCAGCGTGCCTGTTCTCTCTGGCTTCAGTTGTTGCTCCTGCTCTACTTAACATTGACCCATCGAAGTGTTTCTTGTCCTTTGAGGGACATCATCCAACTGCTGAATAAGGGCCTGCGTGAGTTGAGCGACGTTACATGGGACGTTGACGCGCTACCTTACACTACTGTCCAGCTCGACTGAGGACAAATCTGGACTGTATAGTGGCTAATGAAGAACCGGGGCGTTGTTTTGAGCCAGAAAGTTGCGACAACATAAAGTCTCGCTTTGTCTTGCTGCAATGTATGTTTATATTAATGGATAAGAGGAAGGACGTGTGGCTTCAAGACCTGCTTTCGATATGTTACTGCTGTAAGATTGTCATAGATAACCACGAGAAGTGTGACCTTGAGATATTCCTGCCTATACCATAACAGCCTCTTCCCCAAATCTGTCGCTTTCTGTTACACAAGCATCAAAATATTGTTCACCATTACAGCGATAGACAAGTTGTCGTCCGTCTGACCTATAAAGCATGAAGCGAGAGTCGTCGGTGAACAACATGCGTCTCCAATGGGCCAAACGGAACCCATTAGGTGTATGTGCAAGCAGCCACTGCATTGGACATTCGTGTATCCTCTGTCGTAAGTGGCAGACCAGCATAGGGACGTCGTGGTTTTTAACAATGAATTCTCACAACCGATTCCTAACCGTTCTTAGACACATTGGTCGACGACCATGAGTGCCGAGAACTTGGTGTGACGTCTCCGTCATCGTCGGAGTTGTGAGAGACGTATGCCTCTAACTTGACGTCCCGACAATACGCTGAAGAGTCCGCTACAGGAACGGTCACCCAATCTCCATGTGGCTCTGAGATCCCCAGCTAAAAGAACTATTGTCGTCTCATATATTACTGGGCTACATGACGTTGCGAATGTTTCTGCATTATCAAAGCAACCTACTCCTATCAACTTCATTCAGTCGCGGTGTCGCAATAACTTCGAAAATAAATGTTGTGATCAGTACTGTTCCGGTGTTCGATTTGTAATGATTTGCCAGCACATATGGTGCAGGAGTAGCCCGGATGCACGCTTTCTTGAAAAATCTGCTGAAAGCATGCAGCGTTGAGTGAGGTCACGGACGGCTGAAAACATTTTCACAGTGCACGAAGGTAGTACCAAACATGCATTTCTTTATTCCGCTAATATATATTTAGGAAAACCATAAAGGGCTGTACCAAAATCGCGGTTCTGGCTCTAGAGTGTGCCCAAAATAGTCATATAACTCAATGACTAATGGGATGAATTCAGCTTCTCTATCGTCAACTTACCATACATATGTCGCAATATTCCATTATCACCAGCATATGTTATTTATGTCTCTCAAATGATTCCATACACAAGAGCTTGGATTTAAACAACAGCGGCTCGCAAATTCTATGATCGTTATAACGATCTAATTTATTGATACAACCTATTATTGGAGTCAAATGTTGTCTGACGTGTTTTACACCAATTTTTAGGCCGTTCTTTACAAGGTGATTTTCATTACGAATTACTCCGTTTCCCTGATCAAGATTTAGGGTTTGATCGTACAACAGGGGATGCTTACCTCTCCTAGGTACCCGACCCCATCTCTGGTATGTCCAAGGGTCCGCTTGTGCCATATTCTTTTTAGGAATTATAAAATTGATCATTGTTCGTTATCTTAACTTTTCATAATATAAAAATGTATTAGGTAAAGTCTTTCATCATTATAGGCACTTTTGGGAGCATTTGTGTTTACTGCTGTTGAATATTAGAATTTAGTAGATGTCATTCATACTTTTAACTAAGACTCAGTTGTCAGGTGACCGATAAGGCCTGTAGGCCACTTGTTAAAATCGTTTATATACGCTCTACTAAATCGTAGAAACGACTTTTTAAATCGTACAAACGACAATGATTTGTGACTACAACTGCGAAAAAGGGCCCAGATGCGGCAACTCGTCATAATGAGAAATTGGCAATATAAATCTCTGAACATCTGCGTCACAATAAAGATAAAACGGAAGGGAAAATGTTGCGGTACACATGTGGTTTTAGGGTTTTTTTTATTTGCCTTCCATTTAATGTATTTAATACGAAAAGGCACAGATTTTATTGCATTTGTTTAGTTGTTTGCAATGTTTACTAAATCGTACAAACAATTAAATTTAGTTTTTCTGCTAAGTTTAAATGGCACGAATGCGCCGCCGTACGAGTGTGATCCGATTGGAAAGTACTTGTTTCAGTCAGAAATAGTTTGTGCGCGAGTTAGCAAACATCTGTAACGCCTAAAATCACAGGACAGAGCATGATAGACCAATTTTTGCAATACTTTGTCAAAAATTGTCCATGAGCAGCGACTTCCCTCCAAGTACGACAAGCAGAGAGGCTGCCGAGTCAGTGGACTACATTTCGGACACTGGCAAAATAGTCTGGGACTTTTTAATCGACGTTCTTCTCTCCTTTCATTACGAACAGTACGATGTGCAAAGCAAATTGTTGTTCTTTTTAACGCTCTGGCTGTTTTTAAATCTTATCCTGATTGTAGTTGCTTGGCTACGTTACGGAGAAAACATCTGTGAAAAACTTTATCGGCAAAGTAAGTAGCCCATTTTCTTGTGTTCAGATGGGAAAATGTCAGCAGCAGAATTGTAGCGTTATAGATTTATAGTTTAGTCATTGACCATAACGCTGTAGTTCCCGTAATGCAGATATGGTGCGATTTACGACGCAAGATTTTTGGTGCACGACCCAGGAGGTAGGGAGGGAATTTATTTATATATATATTTTTTTTCATTCTAGTTGGGTGGGACATTAAACAATATACACCCAACCATCTCTGAAGTGGATTTTAATAATTAAAAAAATGGTGTATGTATATTTATTTTTCAGATTTTTTACTGTATATTTCTGAACATGATAAATTGACTGTTCAAAATTTTATGATAAAACACTCAAACCTTTGATGAAGGTGACTGCTCCAGTAATCAATAATTCTCTTGAAGATCTCTTTCCACAGTTTTGAATATCAAAACTGTAAATTCTTGTGGCTGACTTTAACCTCATAATCTATCCAACACACAAAGGGATGGACACTTCAAGGTATCACACTGGTAATTGTCCAAACAAACTTAGTTGTAGTTCCATATACATGTATTTAAAAGAATATTTTTCCATTTACTTTTTTTTATATTTTTCCTTCTTCTGTTATCTTATTTTGTACCCCTGATTAGGAAATTTTGTGTAATTTGTAGAAATAATCAATTGTGTACAGTGGAACTATTTGATGTTAGTGGCCTTTGTAATTTTCTTAATCTGTAGATTTAACATTAGTTATTTTTTCAATTATAGTCAACTACAATAATGTCCAAGGGTCGGCTGTATGAAAATATACTAGTCAGCTGTAATTCACAGAACTTTTGTTGTCTCCTACCTTTAGTAGGGTAAAGAATGAAAACTTTGTTATTCACCCTCATGGGGGATAATTTAAATTTGCTGTTTGATAGGTGTATTTGAATATGTGTACTATTGTAACAAACATTGCACACAGATATATTAGAATTACCCAAATGAGATGTTTTTAGACCAGTAACTAAATTTTTCTAGAATGTTTGAAACTTAAATTATTTGATACTGGCAAATATTCATAACCTGTACGTAAAACAACTATGCATCTGTGATTACACTTTTGTTTGAAAAGAAATAGAATTCGGATTTGATGCGCTCAACTATTTTAAATTTATGCTGTGAGTTTTTAGTGTTTCGAATTGGACTTATAAGTTTTGTTTATTAATAAGGGAAGTCATCAAATATTTGAAGTGTCATGCTCCCTTCACAGTGAAGTTTCCAAATTCTGTCCCCAAACTTTGCATCACCATTCAGACTGATGGCTTTAAATGTTTTACCATTATAAAAGAAATTATATCAATCCAAGTATTTCAGTATTTCATCTAATGTTAAACAGTAAAACCTCAATAAATTTTCAGTTAAAAAATTATTGTTCTTTTCTTTCAATCTCTTCTCATTTCAGTGATTGTCAAGATGTATTTTGCTTTGTCATTTTGACTACTAAATCCATTTGAAAGGTTGCTTTTAATTTTACATGTATATAGCTGTATTTTATATTGTGTCAATATTAGCTCTACATTTCAAATAAAACAAAGACTATTGTCCATTAAAGCAATTTAAAATTATTAAAAAAAACATTCTGGATTGATATCTATGTAGATTATATCACATCGACCAATGACAAAATTAAAATTACACTATAAATTATATCAGACATAATTTAAATTTTCCCTCAGTTTTCAGAAATGCTGTACACAGGGAGAAAATTAATGAGTAGTTAGATTACATTTGAGTGTTTAAAATGAATAAATTAATGAGTAGTTAGATTGCATTTGAGTGTTTAAAATGAATAAATTAATGAGTAGTTAGATTGCATTTGAATGTTTAAAATGAATAAATTAATGAGTAGTTAGATTGCATTTGAGTGTTTAAAATGAATAAATTAATGAGTAGTTAGATTGCATTTGAATGTTTAAAATGAATAAATTAATGAGTAGTTAGATTGCATTTGAATGTTTAAAATGAATAAATTAATGAGTAGTTAGATTGCATTTGAGTGTTTAAAATGAATAAATTAATGAGTAGTTAGATTCGAGTGATCTCCCATTACAGGACTAGAAAAATCAACAATTACATGACAGCTTCCTTATATATAATTAAGATTCACAATTATCCAAACCTTGTCAGACCCCTGAGATTGAGTGCACACACAATGGGGCTCTAAAGTTGTGCATAATCAGTGATTTCAGTAAAAAAATTTAAACTGAAGGAAATAATTTTCAAATAGCAGGAAATCCATATCAGTGAGGGATCTGTGAGCTGAATGTCTCATCTGAAAACAAAAATAAGTATTTTTTAATTTTTTTTTTTTTTTTTGCCCTCTCAGGCCAGCAAAAAGTAGCATGTTTTATCAAATATCTACCACTAGCAAAGTTATGTTTCATTTAACCTGGCACATGTGCCTTCCTATTTTAGAAATATTATTGGGGCCTCCGTGGCTAAGTGGTTAGAGTATTGTGCTCAAAATCACAAGGCCTCTCACCACTAGTCGGCTCGGGTTTGATTCTCGCTTGTGCCGATATATGTGAGAAAGTTTGCCAGTTTACTTTCAGAAGGTCGGTGGTCTCTTCCTGGGTACATTGCATCTGAGTTCTCTCCTCCACCTAGAAAAACTGGATGCCACCAGATAACTGAGAAATTGTTGAGTGTGGCAGAAAATAACAATCAACAACCTTTAGCAAAAAACAATCAATCAATCAATAGAACTATCGTTACTCTAGCACAGATTTGTTTTTGGAATGGGGACAGGTTGTTTCATCACACTCATTGCTAATAAAACATCCATATACACAACTAAGCCGCTAAATTCTCATATTGAGTATACTGAAATTATATCAACATGGAGGTATGTGTGTCTGATTCATTTTATTTGATAAATGTCTGATTCATTTTTTAATATTTAAGGAATGACTATCTTCTCATTTGTTATTTGTGACCAATAATGTTGAATTATCAGTCACAAGCTGAGTTTTATCACTGACATGTTATGTGTTAGCAGAGCCAGTAAAACAAATCTTTGCGACAGTTAAACTGGTATTACAAACAGTAGCAAATAACGAATGAGAGGATACCATTCTTATGCAATTTGTTGTTTTGCTTGATGTTCACATCTTATTTATTGAAGTTTTGTTTTCTTTGATGGAGTGTTATGTTGAAAGGTTTACATTTGACGTATTGTTGTTGCAACAAGTTTTGTTGTTGCTATATGTTTTGTTGTTGCTATAAGTTTTGTTGTTGTTATACATTTTGTTGTTACTACAAGTTTTGTTGTTGCTACAAGTTTTGTTGTTGTTATACGTTTTGTTGTTGCTATAAGTTTTGTTGTTGTTATACGTTTTGTTGTTGCTACAAGTTTTGTTGTTGCTATACGTTTTGTTGTTGTTATAAGTTTTGTTGTTGCTATAAGTTTCCACTTCATTAGTGCTTGTTTAAGTGCCTCAAACCTCATAGCATAGCCAGTTAAATTACAAAATACAATACATTGAATACAGTCATATTAGAATTCAGGAGACGGTGAAAAAAAAAATGTTTTATAAGTTGTCAAATCCATGAAACCAGTTAATGTGTCAATTTGTATCATGTACTGCAAGGTGTTAGACATGTGTCAGTATTTTTGTATCATGTACTGCAAAGTGTTAGACATGTGTCAATATTTTTGTATCATGTACTGCAAGGTGTTAGACATGTGTCAATATTTTTGTATCATGTACTGCAAAGTGTTAGACATGTGTCAGTATTTTTGTATCATGTACTGCAAGGTGTTAGACATGTGTCAATATTTTTGTATCATGTACTGCAAGGTGTTAGACATGTGTCAATATTTTTGTATCATGTACTGCAAGGTGTTAGACATGTGTCAATATTTTTGTATCATGTACTGCAAGGTGTTAGACATGTGTCAGTATTTTTGTATCATGTACTGCAAAGTGTTAGACATGTGTCAATATTTTTGTATCATGTACTGCAAGGTGTTAGACATGTGTCAATATTTTTGTATCATGTACTGCAAAGTGTTAGACATGTGTCAGTATTTTTGTATCATGTACTGCAAGGTGTTAGACATGTGTCAATATTTTTGTATCATGTACTGCAAGGTGTTAGACCACATCATCATAATAACTGACTTTCTTTTGAAACTTGTATGAAAATTTAAATATCAGTAATATGTATGTATATTTCTTTTGATATCCAAGAACATGTCTTGTAAATTTGAGTTTGTTCACACCATGATATCGGGTAGAATGTGGGGGGTGGGGTGGGGGTGGGTCACAGTTGGAGTTTCCAGTTAAAAGCCACACGTCTACATATTGAAATTGTCAAATAGATGTTCTAGTATCCTAATCTATTATAGATTCATTAAAGTTTGTTCAAAACATCCTGCTCAAGAATTTTTCACTCATATGGAGACGTCACCATTGCCGGTAAAGGGCTGCAAAATTTAGAGCTATTCTCGGTGCTCAGGGCCTTTGAGCAGGGAAGAATCTTTATTGTGCCACACCTGCTGTAACATGGGGCCTCAGTTTTTGCCGTCTCCGCCCCATTTAGTCGCCTCTTACAACAAGCAAGGGGTACTGAGGATCTATTCTAATAACTTGGGTCCCCCCGTGGCAGGAACCAGGCAAAGCTACAATTGTGTATGAAAGTTTTATGTAGGAATATAGATGTATACATGTAGGAAAAACCTTAAAAACTAACAATCTGTAGTATA
This sequence comes from Ostrea denselamellosa, assembly GCA_024699665.1. Classification (NCBI taxonomy): domain Eukaryota; kingdom Metazoa; phylum Mollusca; class Bivalvia; order Ostreida; family Ostreidae; genus Ostrea; species Ostrea denselamellosa. Next base: position 7,347,790 of record JAMZEH010000068.1, read on the forward strand.
CAACTTAACTAGTATACAACTTAACCAATGTGTTGGACTCTACAGGGTAAACTATCATGAAAAACATGATAAACTTTCTTGAAATTTAAAAAAAAAAAAAAAAAAGAGCAAATAAATGAATCTTAAGAATCATAATGGCAATGATACATTAAGTTGATATGCATGCATCCTTATGTGAAGTGTTTATAAATTCAAATCCTGAGACAATTTTAAAAGGTACAAAATAGGGTTTGAAAAATGTGTATTTTATGGGAAAATATTCGATTTCAAGAACTTCAGGGGTCATGTGCAATTGTTTTGATGTTGTCTAGATTGATGCGTGTTCAGCCAGGAAGAGACCGCAGTAGAATCTTAAGGTTATCAGTGTATGAGCTTGATTGATTGATTGTTTGTTTTACGTCCCGTCGAGAATTTTTCACTCATATTGAGATGTCACCAGCTGTAGGTGAAGTACCACAAATTTAGACCTATGCTTAGCACTCAGGGCCATAGCAGTGAGGGTTCTTTAACGTGCCAACGCCTACCATGACACAGGACCTCCATTTTTAAGATCATATCCGAAAGACCCGCGATTCTCACTTCTAAATGCCAAGCGTTTGGTGAAGGAGCAATTGCTACCTATTTTTCGTCTTAGGTTTGACGCGGCCATGGCACGAGTGGGGCTCAAACTCACAATCTCCCGGTTACGAAGCAAACGCTCTAACCACTGAGCTACCGCGACTGGTGTGTATGAACAGAGTGATTTAGGTTAGCATTGTGGCCCTGGAGCCTCATGTTACTTGTATATGTAGCTGATTTTCTAATTTCAGATAAACACACATCACAGCCAAACCATGTCAGCCATTAAGAAGTTTTTCCAAAAAAAGAAGCTTGATGCCAAATTCAAAAAGGCGGGAGAGGGACAACGGCTAGCAGATGATACAAGATCTGCACAGTCTTCATCACGTCCACAGTCAGTCCAAATGCCGAGGTCAGGCCTGACTGAGGAGGCTGCACGAGCTGCAGAGGCAGCCTTAATGAGGACGACTAAAGCCCAAAATAAACCAGGTTCGTATCCAAATATTTACATTTCCAATATTTTTGCTTTTGATATCTTCATATGTAATGATACCCATTTTCTTATGAATGTGTTGCATTTGTGCGTATGAATCTACATAGATATACTACATCTTTTTTAACAGTTTGAAATTCAAACAGATATAAAAGTAAAATGTAAAATACAAATTTCATTTCTGAATGTATGTGAGGGTATGAACTGTCAGCTGTATGCTGATGTGAAATGTCACAATTCATGCCTTTGTGTATTTTCAAAAATTGAAATTTAATTCTTAATTTAATACCACATTTTGCACAGCATTCTGTAGTGTTATACTGTTGTCTGTTGTTTAACAGTAGTGTTATTTAATCTGTAACTGTTCTGCCTATCAATTTAACACTTCTGCCTATCAGTACTCTCAATACTTTGATTTTATTATAGAATTATGTAATTTACAAATACGGGATATTGGAACTAACAAAAAATGGAACTCTTCAGAATAAGAAGTTACTAGAATTATGCCTCACTTGGGCAACTCTTGTATACAAATTAATGATGGCTAAAATCAGTTCATTTCAGGTACAAAAATATCTGCCCGATTTAAAGATTATTTTTCAGATATGTAGCAAGAGAATATACTAGAAACAAAAACATAAGCTATTAGATTAAATTTCTGATGTTTGGATGTGGAAGACGATTCAATAATAACTTGCAGCATGTAGTTCCTCTGCTGTGAATATTTACTCAGTTTGTTAGATTTTCTTGAGTTACTATGTACAACAACAGACCACTGTGTGATAATATCATAAACAATCACATTTTGTGTACGTGCATAGATTTGATTTCCAGAGAGGTAGCACAGGGAGGGTTGGGGGCTTACTTTGCTTTGCATGTGATATACTTATTGTCTTTTGGGCTTTAGGCAGAAATACTTATCTTCCTTACTAAGGATTTTCAGACAAATACAAAAGCAACTTTAACCTCTTCCCACAACCAAAAACAATGCTTAGTACCTGAGCTCATTATATCTGATACACGTAGTGTACTTATTTACTGAAAAGTTGGGAGACCTCCTGAGTGGTGAGAGCATTGCACTCAAAATCACAAGGTTTCTCATCTCTGGTCAGTGCAGGTTTGATTCTAGCTCGCGCTGATATATGCTAGAAAGTTTGCCAGTTTACTTTCAGAAAGTCAGTGGTCTCTTTCTTTTTTTTTCTACCATGCCGGGGCCTCCGTGGCTGAGTGGTCGGTGGTCTCTTTCCAGATACATTGTGTCTGGATTCTCTCCTCCACCAATAAAAACTGGATGCCACCAGATAACTGAAACATTGTTGAATGTGGCGGAAAACAATAAACAATCAATCAATCATACTGAAAAGTTGCCCAAGTTAACACTGAAAACAAGATCTTGTTGGTCATACTAAATATTAAAACCCTGACGGAGTTGGAGATGAAATAGCAGTTCCAATATTCCATATTAACACTGCCTTCTATCAATCCTCTCAGTATTATGATTTTATTATAGAATTATGTAATTAAGGAATTAACTACAAGCTAACATTTCTGTCTGTCATTTTATGGCAGATCCAAACTCCATTACTAAAGCCCGGATAAGGAGGGAACTTGAAGAGGAGAAGAAAGCTACTGATCAAGCTATGAAGCTGGCTGGTCATTACAAGGAGGAGCCCAAGGACATCATCAAAGACTCGGCCCCAGTACTGACCAATATACTGTACACCTGTCCTGACATAGGTAAAACGTGATTCAACAAATACTTAGAATTACCAAGACTTTTGTAGATTTTTCTTTTACATCAGTGACTGCAGTCGGTATTGAGCAGTCTTATGCCAGATAATATTTTGCATATTGCATATTTTTATCTGCATAATTGAAATGTGCATAATGCATAAAAATTATCTTGCTGATATTTAGGAAAGAATTATATCTATACAATCATACATAATTTAACAATGCTGATTTTATTATATATCTCTTACAAGAAAGTTTGGGGATGGACCGGGAGATGCAGTATACATAATAAAAAGCTTTAGAAAATGAATTTAGCTTGGAAAGCATATGTAGTGAGTCCTACATTGGACATTGCTCAATTCAAAACACTTTTTTATTAAATTTCATCAAGGTGACTATTGACTTTTCTTTTAATTCATAGAAAACTGAGTATCACATACATTTGAAGGAAGCATTTTGATATAAGGTCTCTGTCATTTTCCAGACTTGCTATGTTAGACACATTTTCGTATCATTTAATTTTTTTTTTATTTTTAGGACCTGCTGTTTTGCCAAAAGAAGAGATGAATAAATACATTCATGAGTTTCTACTGTCTCAGCTAGCCGAAGAACCCGAAATGGCTTCAGCTCTTATGATTCAAACTTTAAATAAGAACAAAGAGAAAGTGAAAGTATGTGTAGAAACCCTGGATAAGTACCTGAGTAACCTTATCAGTAACCCAGAAGAGGAAAAATTTCGCAAAATAAGACTGTCAAACAAGGCCTTTACAGAGAGAGTGAGAGACCTCACTGGCACTGATGAATTCCTACAAGCCGTCGGCTTTAATATTACTTCACTGCCATTTGAAGATGGGGAGACTGATTTTTATGTAATTGATCAGGAGATGGCAAAGGACTCGAGTCGTCTAGAAAACATTAAAGAGATTCTTCAAACAGCAGAGCCCATCAGGCCACAGCTCGACAGAAATCTGAAAGTTTACTACCCCTCATCTGCAGCATCCAGTTTTAAGATACCGGATGAGTTTTACAATATTTCTCCTGCGGAACTAAAGAGAGAGCAACAAGCACGACAAGAAGCCACAGAAAAATTAGGTATGCTACGAACCAAAGCCATGCGGGAAAGGGACGAAAGGAGAGAACTTACGAAATACCGATTTGTCTTGATCAGAGTCCGTTTTCATGATGTGCTGTTGGAGGGAAATTTTAAAGCTAATGAACCATTTTCCTGTTTGATTGATTTTGTGAGGGAGAATTTAGAATATGACTGGGTGCCATTTCAATTGAGCTCGGCGGGAGGGCAGAAACTGACAGATTATTCTCTGACTTTAGCAGAGTTAGGTCTGGCTCCAGCGGCTGTTGTAAATTTCTCCTGGGACCAGGAAGTTATGACTGAGGTCAGCGCACAGCAGGGAGGCAAGGGGAGTAACTCTTCACTGAAACAAGAGGTCATGGCAAGAATTCAGGACTTGTAGAATTCTGTGTACGAGTTTGCATATATAATTTCAAGTAACTTGTTTATCAGCATGATCAGAGAAAATACATCAAAGTGGATATTATAAAATCAGCACAATTCTGAATGTAAATTGAGTTGATTGGTAAGATTAATAAAGTAGCAACTCTCTGTATATCCATATATGCTGTATATAACTTTATTTTTCCGCAAGTTTAATTTTCTTTAATTTTACTGTGGACGAAAAGTGTGCGACATTCAAACTGTCACGAAAGACACTTAGCCATAACATTTATATGGAATGGACATAAAAGGGTGAAATTAAAAATATGTAAAAACAGAGTTAAATAAGAAACAATGAAAATAACCATCATTTTGTTGTATACACCTACAGGTATGTGATAGTTAATTGCCATATCACAGCTTTCTGTAGTGTACCAGACTGATGAAAAAGAGAAGAGTTTTTAGCCCCTATTAACCCAGGAAAAGGAGGTCCCTCAATTTCTTTATGTGAAATGGTGGACTCATATATAAACAGATTTTTCATGTTGTTCAAATCTTGAGTAGTAAGAAGGATATTCTCTTTTCCTTAGATTTATATCTTCCTTGCACACAAGGAAGTTTGTTATCTGTTAGTGATCTATTTTCTAGTGATTCCTTCATTTGATTAAGGGAATTTTTTTTTTATATTTGCTAGTCAGAGGTGATATTTGACTGGAAGAATTTTGATCACTGTTTATTTTGCCTTGTTAAGTCAAATCTCAAAATTTGGCCTTTTTTCATGTTTAGGTCACCTGAGTAAACTCTATTAACAATTAAACATTTTTTAACCTATCTTTCTAATTCTTTTCAAATTTGGTATAAAGAGTGTAGGAAGCAAGGGGTACATAAATTTAAATTTCAGGATTCCTGGGGCCTAAAGGGTGGTGCCAAAAACTGCCGAAAATTGGCCAGTTTTCAAACGTTTTCTCCACAACCTCACTTGTAAGAAAAACTAAATGCATATTGATGTAAAGCAGGAAGGTCTCTACCAAAATTGTAGAGGTTCTGATTCCAGGGCAGGGCCAAACTTGTTATATAGTGCTCATGTCTAAAACATCTAAATATCTTCTGTATTGCTCCTCTAGTCGGCGCGGATTCGAATCTCGCTAGCGCCGAAAAATGTGAGAAAGTTTGCCAGTTTACTTTTGGAAGGTCGGTGGTCTCTTCCCAGGTACATTGTATCTGGGTTCTCTCCACCACCAATAAAAGCTGAACGCCACCAGATAACTGAAAAAATTGTTGAGTGTGGCCAAAAACAACAGTCAATCAATCAGTCTTTATTGCTATTGATACTAAATTGAAACTCTATAGATATTTAGAAGGAATAGGTAGTCCTTTACTAAAATTGTAAATTTCATGATCATATGGGGTAAGGGTTTCGATTCCAGGGAGGGGCCAAAATTATTATAGTGATTATTGTCTATATCATTTTAAAGTCTTCTTTAAATTTGCTGATACGGTTTAAAAACGAAATGCATATTTTAGAAAAGCAGGAAAGGGTGGGTGCAAATAAGTCATATTTTATAACGCATGTACTATGTAAAGTTTTTCATCAGTATAGGACTTTCAGGAGCATTTGAGCGCTAAGAACGCATCTTGCTTTATACTGTTGCTAAATAGCAGAATCTTGCTTATATATACAGAACAAGAATTTCTTTTTCTAGATTTCATAGCTCTTGAGACTAGTGATGCTTTTAACTAATACTCAGGTGACCGATAAGGTCTGCGGACCTCTTGTTTTAATTCTCGTGTTAAGATGAACGTGGCATTAAAATATTGTATTTGAATATTTGTTGAATAAAGAGAAAGTAGAACATTTACATGTACATGACTCGCTCCAAAAGCCTGGATGATCGTAAATTGGCATTTCAATCTGCTGGATGATCGTAACTTGGCATTTCAGCCTGTTGGATGATCGTAACTTGGCATTTCAGCCTGTTGGATGATCGTAACTTGGCATTTCAGCCTGTTGGATGATCGTAACTTGGCATTTCAATCTGCTGGATGATCGTAACTTGGCATTTCAGCCTGTTGGATGATCGTAACTTGGCATTTCAGCCTGTTGGATGATCGTAACTTGGCATATGAGCCTGTTGGATGATCGTAACTTGGCATTTGAGCCTGTTGGATGATCGTAACTTGGCATTTGAGCCTGCTGGATGATCGTAACTTGGCATTTCAGTCTGCTGGATGATCGTAACTTGATATTTCAGTCTGCTGGATGATCGTAACTTGGCATTTCAGCCTGTTGGATGATCGTAACTTGGCATTTCAGCCTGTTGGATGGTCGTAACTTGGCATTTCAGCCTGCTGGATGATCGTAACTTGGCATTTTAGTCTGTTGGATGATCGTAACTTGGCATTTGAGCCTGCTGGATGATCGTAACTTGGCATTTCAGCCTGCTGGATGATCGTAACTTGGCATTTCAGTCCGCAGGTGTTACCATGAGGTTATGTAATTTTTAAAAGAGTGTTAAATAATCAACTGTGATAAAAAACATTAAAAAATAAACTTTTGATATTAATTAACGAAAATGAATAGAAACCCAGATCTGCATGTAGGTTTCATCTCAAAAGTAGATTGATACAAATTAGGAAGAAAACAACTATAATTCTTGATTGACACAAAAAGTTATAGTTATATATATATATATATATATAATATATATATATATATATATATATATATATATATAAGCACTGAGTTCCAACAATATCTGATATCTATAAGCGTCGAATTTACAACATGGATACAAAGTCAAATACAAGAATTACAAAACGCACTAAAATGTCATATGTCGTAGACGATCTGTCCCTACCGCAGGACAAACGATGCATGAGATGGCTAAAGATATAACTCCACCCACCCACAAATAATAAGCATAAGCACTTAAAGTACACTAAATCAGCAAACATATATACATATGTTTACACGTTTGTAGTTTTTTTTTAACCCCCCCCCCCCCCCCCCCCCCCCACGAGATGCATCTCCAGGCAGTTAAAAGCACACACACACACAAGCACTAAATTGATCAACGACACGAACGATTAGTCAGTTTTTCGGTACATGTCCCTTTCTTGGGACATACGAAAAGGTTTACATCGTAAGGTGGCTAAAGATATATAAACAACCGCTGGTACTAACACTACACTAAACCTACAAACGTGTAAAAATGTAATGTGCAGTGTAAATATGTTGGTTGATTTAGTGCAGTTTAATGCTAGTGTTGTTTTGTATATCTCTAACCACGTTATTTTCTATATTTCATTACTTTAATTCTGTCTTTACAGACAATATTTGTGTATGTCAAATATTTTTCACGTAAACATTTTGCATAAAATTAACTCCGTTTGGTTAGATAATTATTATTTGATTGGCTTTGGATTTTGTATTAAATTTACAGCTCTCATAAGACAACGATATTGCTCTTCAGTTATATAGGACTTATTTGAAGGGTAGAGATAGGTGCTAATATTTTTTTTTCATTTCATATTAATCGTGTTTAAGGACACTTGATACAAAAACAGATTCATGGGTTCATATAATATTTTGGGTTTCGTTTGGCTGTAATAAAAACAAATATAAATTCTTTTCATAAAAGTAAGAAAGTTTCACATTTTCTGATTTGAACATATTTTATTGTATATAATATATACTAAAGAATCAGAAGCAAGTTCGTAGAACTTAACGAGTTCTTCTTAAAATGTAATAATATACAATTTTCATTGAAAATTAGTATACAGAGAATATAATTATGGAACAGTTAGGTATATTCTGTAGACAGGCAGTAAGGTATATTCTATGGACAGGTAGTTAGGTATATTCTACAGACAGGCAGTAAGGTATGTTCTATAGACAGGCAGTTGAGTGTATTCTATAGACAGGCAGTTGAGTGTATTCTATAGACAGGTAGTTAGATATATTCTATAGACAGTTAGGTATATTCTATAGACAAGCAGTAAGGTATATCCTATAGACAAGTAGTAAGGTATATTCTATAGACAGGTAGTTAGGTATATTCTATAGACAGGTATATTCTATAGACAGGCAGTAAGGTATATTCTATAGACAGGCAGTAAGGTATATTCTATAGACAGGCAGTAGGGTATATTTTATAGACAGATAGTTAGGTATATTCTACAGACATTCAGTAAGGTATATTTTATAGACAGTCAGTTAGGTATATTCTATAGACAGGCAGTTAGGCATATTCTATAGACAGTCAGTTAGGTATATTCTATAGACAGGCAGTTGGGTGTATTCTATAGAGAGGTAGTTAGGTATATTCTATAGACAGTTAGGTATATTCCATAGACAGGTAGTTAGGTATATTCTATAGACAGGTAGTTAGATATATTCTATAGACAGTTAGGTATATTATGTAGACAGGCAGTTATGTATATTCTACAGACAGGCAGTTAGGTATATTTTATAGACAGGCAGTAAGGTATATTCTATAGACAGGCAGTTAGGTATATTCTATAGACAGTTAGGTATATTCTATAGACAGGCAGTAAGGTATATTCTATAGACGGGCAGTAAGGTGTATTCTATAGACAAGTAGTTAGGTATATTCTATAGACAGGTAGTTAGGTATGTTCTATAGACAGGCAGTTAGGCATATTCTATAGACAGTCAGTTAGGTATATTCTATAGACAGGCAGTTGGGTGTATTCTATAGAGAGGTAGTTAGGTATATTCTATAGACAGTTAGGTATATTCCATAGACAGGTAGTTAGGTATATTCTATAGACAGGTAGTTAGATATATTCTATAGACAGTTAGGTATATTATGTAGACAGGCAGTTAGGTATATTCTACAGACAGGCAGTTAGGTATATTTTATAGACAGGCAGTAAGGTATATTCTATAGACAGGCAGTTAGGTATATTCTATAGACAGTTAGGTATATTCTATAGACAGGCAGTAAGGTATATTCTATAGACGGGCAGTAAGGTGTATTCTATAGACAAGTAGTTAGGTATATTCTATAGACAGGTAGTTAGGTATGTTCTATAGACAGTTAGGTATATTATGTAGACAGGCAGTAAGGTATATTCTATAGACAGGCAGTTAGGTATATTCTATACATAGGCAGTTAGGTATATTCTATAGACAGGTAGTTAGGTATATTCTATAGACAGGTATATTCTATAGACAGGCAGTTAGGTATAATCTATAGACAGTTAAGTATATTTTATAGACAGGTAGTTAGGTATATTCTACAGACATTCAGTAAGGTATATTTTATAGACAAGCAGTTAGGTATATTCTACAGACAGGCAGTTAGGTATATTCTCTAGACAGGTAGTAAGGTATATTGATTGATTGATTGATTGGGGTTTTACGCCGTGTTGGCAATATTTCAGCCATTTTACGGCGAGTAAGGTATATTCTATAGACAGGTAGTTAGGTATAGTTAGGTATATTCTACAGACAGGCAGTAAGGTATGTGCTATAGACAGGCAGTTGAGTGTATTCTGTCTATAGAATACACTCAACTGCCTGTCTATAGCACATACCTTACTGCCTGTCTGTAGAATATACCTAACTACCTGTCTATAGTAAGGTATATTCTATAGACAGGTAGTTAGGTATATTCTACAGACAGGCAGTAAGGTATGTGCTATAGACAGGCAGTTGAGTGTATTCTATAGACAGGTAGTTAGATATATTTTATAGACAGTTAGGTATATTCTATAGACAGGCAGTAAAGTATATTCTATAGACAGGCAGTTATGTATATCCTATAGACAGGTAGTTAAGTATGTTCTATAGACAGGCAGTAAGATATATTCTATAGACAGGTAGTTTGGTATATTCTATAGACAGGCAGTTAGATATTTTCTATAGACAGGCAGTAAGGTATATCCTATAGACAGGTAGTAAGGTATATTCTATAGACAGGTAGTTAGGTATATTCTATAGACAGGTATATTCTATAGACAGGCAGTAAGGTATATTCTATAGACAGTCAGTTAGGTTTATTCTTTCGCATCAGCACGGTCAAGAGGAACAATAAGTTGATTATGATCTTGTCTGTTTACACCAGGGTTTTGCACCTCGGGGAAAATCGACGTGATTGGTTTCTGCAAAACGTTAGAAGCTACGAACATATGTAAAAGGCTTGAATAATAACCGTTCTGGGTTGTTTTTATTGTTTCCTTTTGTAACGAAGCAATCAAATCACAAATAATTAAACGCTCTTCTGACAGGGAACTTTCAAAGAAATGTTGAAGTGAACTTTTGTTTGTTGACATGGTTACAAAATTATTTTCATTCGTGTAGCGCTTCAGGTTTGAAACAAGTTCAAACACAATTCGTACCCTCATTTCCTTAAAATTGTCATCATGTCCAAACAGAAAAGAGAGAGAGTTCTGAATAAACAATTCCCATCACCATATATCTGAATCGGGATAAGGTCAGAAGGAGCATCAGTTGGATAAAGCTCTGAGGAAACAGCATCTTTTCGAATATTCGAAGTTGGGATAATAGGTATGCTTGTTGGAAGAGGATATTTCTTAAAACTTTGCCCTTTGAGTCTAACAATAAAACTTAGTGCTCCCCATCCCTTTTTTTTTCCTGCATTCCTTGCTTCTTCGTGCACTTTTTCGAAAAATACCTTTCTTTCGTCCGTCTGGGCATACATTGTGAAATATAATCAAAGTTAAAACTGTGCGGAAGGTTGATCTTACACTGATAAGATATGTCTACTTTTGGACCAAGAATGAAACAGGACAGTCTGAGACTTTAGAAGAATTGAAAAAAATTGTTACACGCCATGACCTATGTCACATTGGTGGTGATACGTCACTGATAAATAGTGCCTTCACACATTGTCGGGTTTACCTTTACCATAAAAACTGTGATGATAAAAAAGTCAACAATTCATCATATTAGCTTTACAAAAAGATTGTAAATGTATACAAATGTTGAACTTATATTAGTGCAGTTGGGCATAGGCATTTTTGTATCAAGACGAAGTTTCTATGAACTAGCTATCTAATGAATTATTAGACCTTGAAAGTTAGTCAAGGTTACACATATTAGATACCATTTGATCAGTCGTCCCTTGTTAGATTTTTCACTCGAGTCGTCAACAAATACCGGTAAAGGACTTTAAAGGATACTTGACCAGTAAGGGTACTTTACCGTGCCAACGCCTTTCGCGACACAACTTAAGGTCATATCCGAAATATCCTTGGCTTTCACTCCTAGCGCCGGGCACTGGGCAAAGGAACAGTCACTACATATCATAGCTTTGAATCCAGATGCGGAGCTGGGAACGAGAACCGAACCATTACCACATGATTACGACATTTTGGATGATGTCATAAGAAATGTAAAGGCATTAAGTGCTTTTCATAATTTTTTTTTTCATTTAAGCTAAAAGACAGTCACACTGACTGACTCTGAGTCTCATTGAATTAATGGACTTTCTGCTTAAAAATAATTATACATTACACTATATGTGAATTTTACTATATGACCTTTTTTTGGAAACAATATTGGAGAAGGCACGGCTCCCCATGCCCCCCCCCCCCCCCCCCCCGGTTCCTACGGCCATGACTTAGGATCACTTGCTTTGTGTACAATTTAACACCAATGAATGACTATGGGGCACCTGCTTTGTGTGTTTTAAAACACTGAAGCTCGAAACATCAGTTATAGTATTACTTCATAACACATTTAGTCTTTAATAAAACAACAGCCAGCCAATTTTCACCACTTTATTCATAATCACATTCATATTTTATTGTTAATACTGTTTACAAAAGGCTGGTACTTTCCTTCTCTAAAGGTACCTATCAAAATGCACAGCGCATTACTGGAATTCAGGCCAGATTTTACCTACTGCTAGATGCGTCTGTGAGCGAAATTCATTGGAATCTCCCGCGCTTCCATTTGTTCTGCTTTTTCATGTAAAGTCTTCAGAACAGTGTTGTACTCCAGTATGTCCAGGTACTTTGTCCGAGCATCTGTGTTTTATGTCTCAAAACGTGCCCGATTATCAGAGACTTAAAGCTTCAGCAGCAGACGATGGTGGGGGTGGGGGGAAGCAGGACACCTCGGAAGTTATACCGCCACAAAGTGTTTGATTTCTTCATTGTCAGCTCCCATTGTCAACAGAAGTCTGTTCAACTGTGAGTAGGTATAGTTGTCATTTTGGAGATGAGAAAGATTCTGTAACGTGTAAATCTTTCTGAATGAAATATTGGCAAGATGGTCTGTAAAACTAGATGGGAGTTCTACACCAGGTTGAAACTGAACCCCGGTGTATCTCGGCACTGTGTCATTGTTTGTGTACATATTTCTGTTCATTTGCGAAAGTAAGTATTTCACAATATCTGCATACGGTGATGACTGTAGTATTTCACATGAATTTGATTCGAACAAACCCGTCATCTCATTCGTCAACACAACAACTATAAAATCGCATGTTCTGAGCTTCTTATGTGCCCAATCGTACATATTTTCATTAACTGCTTTCAAATGATCAATATAACATACAATGTTAAATTTAGGAACATTTTTTAGAATATTGCGAAATTGTTTCGAACACTCTTCATCTGGAGCAATGTCTATGATCAATACTTCCTTCGTGGAGTGTGACTGAGAAGTTTGTGTTGCAGAAACAAGTGGTTCGGTGCTGTTGGATTCAACTGGTCTACTCGTGCTTCTTGCTTTGCCTGTTAAGAAAATAATTCTAAACTGTTGAATCACATAATGTCTACATCTCATTAAATACAAGTCGAAATATTTTCAAATTTACTGGAGATAATTTGGATTTTTACATCCTTTCAATAATTTTTCCCCACTTATATGAAGATTTCAGCAGCTTTAAATGAAGTGCGATGACAGTATCAAGTGGTCTGATAGATTTATCAGTGAGGGCTCTCTATCCTGCCGATGTCCACCATAATTCGGGACCTCGCGTTTAAATGTTTCATTCGAAAAACAAAAACCGCAACTTTTGAATATCGAAAAATCGGTGAAGAAACAAGAACTACACATTATAATTTAAATCCATTGTTTACCATTGAGTTGAATTGGCACTGATACAAAAATTGATGATATTAGATTGTTAGCGATCTGAACACGCTCGCTGTTGCTTAACTTGCGTGATCGAGAGAGAGAGAGAGAGAGAGAGAGAGAGAGAGACTCTACCACATCACTAGGAAAGCTAGCTTACTAGCGTGGCAGCAGAAGTTCCTGATAAATTGTCTGTTACATTTCCCCCGCTCGGGGAAGCTTCATCCCGAAGCTTAGCAGGGGTTCTCTATGATTACACGTTGGCACCTCTTCAGTAACGGCACCCCCCATTCCTGACGACACTCACCATCGTCCCCGGACAATCCACGTCCTTACAGGGACACAAAATCCCAGATCTCCGAAGAGACTCTACCTGAAGCACGCATCCCACAAAACATCAGAGTCACTACGCTGCCACCATTTTATAACACGCAACGGTCTGAACACACGCTCGCCGTTGCTCAACTTGCGTGATCACAAGGGAGACTCTTCCACATCACTAGATAAGCTAGCTCACTAGCAAGGCAGTAGAAATCCCCTATATACTGTCCGTTACAAAATAGTCATGTCACATAGCACTTTCTTTGTGTGTGTAACTATCCAGTATGTCATAATTATTTTCATATCAAATTGTGTATTCATACATCACATTGAGTGGCCATACAGTAAATATACTCTCCCAAAAACGAAACTCAACATATAATTTTTTACAAGTTTTTGTCAGATAGAAAATAAATTTTAAATACTTAATACATTGCGTGAACAGTTTAATACTTTTCATAATGATAGTCGTTGTAATAGCTGTTATCACCAAAAAGACAAAATTCAAAATAAAAGGTCTTACAAATTTTTATTTGCACAATTACATCAGTATTTTGTGTGACTACCATTTGCTTGCAAAACTGTTGTAACTCGTCTCCGCATTGATTGAATTAAACGTTGAATTTGGACCTAGGGTATTCTTTGTCATTCCTCTTGTAGTGCCTTGCAGAAGAGTTTGCAGGGCTGGTTGACGCATGCTCATGCGTTTATCCAATTCATCCCAGAGATGCTCAATGGGATTCAAATCCGGGGATTTGGATGGCCAGGGTAGCACAGTGACGTTGTGCTTAGCAAGAAAGTCGACAGTAGCACGTGCTGTATGCGGTCTGGCGTTGTGGTGCTGAAAAACCTCTCTCTGCGTGTTAATGACTGGAAGGAGATGAGGTTGGAGGGTCTCGTCGCGATACCTTTGCACAGTTAAATTGTCAGGAACAAGAGCCAATGGCGTCCGTCGATTGTAAGTAATAGCGCCCCACATCATAACACTGCCCCCACCGAATCTGTCAACTTCTACCACACAGTTGTTAGCAAAACGTTCATTTTTTCGCCTGTAAACACGTATACGGCCATCTCGGTGCTGAAGCATAAATCTGCTTTCAGCACTAAACCAGATTCTTCTCCAGTTTCTTAGAGTTCAGTTCCTAACTGTGTTGCACCATCCGACCCGTACACGCCGAGTTTGTCTCCCAAAGATGGGACCAAAATAAGGTCGTCTGGCCAGCAGTCCAACTTCTCGCAGGCGATTGCGGACTGTTTGTGCGGATATTCTGCAAAGGTCAGGTATGCTTGAACCTGTCTGTGTGGTCGTAACTGTTCTGTTGCGTAGATGGACAATACTTATATACCGATCCTGTTGCGCAGTTGTAATACGCGGACGACCAGTTCGCGGCCTATCATTTGACGTCCCAGTCTGTAAATACCTCTGCCAGAGACGGCAGATTGTGGTCCTATCAACATTATGATGTTAAGCAAAAACATATTGCGACTCCCCAGCTTCTAGACGCCCTATTGCGATATTGCGCGTCACGATGTCTAATTTAGGCATACTTTAACATCGTCCTACACCAACAAGGGCAAAGAATTAATTCATGCGAAAGTCTTATTTTGTTAACACACATCACACATACAAAAGAACAAAAATTTAAGAGTGCAAAACGCTTTCCACTTTCTTGAAACACCAATCGAACAATGTTCCTATTTTTAATTTCGCAACAGTTACGGTTGATCGCACATCAGATTTTGCCATTTAAAATTCATCCCTGGTAATATGGAAACCTAAGCATATCATTACAAAACTTCCTTTCAGTTATTTTATATGAAAATTTTCTTTTGCAAAAATGATACTACATGTTGCGTTTCTTTTTTGGGAGAGTATATTATGGCAGTTATAGGTACGTAATTTTTAAGTGCTCAATAAATTTTCATTAAATATGTCCTATCATGAATCAATTTTTAAAATAATTAATTCATCACTTGTGGCATTATTTTAGCAGTGTAATAGCGATGACACGCTATGTGGCGGATATTTTATCAATCCCAACCAAATGTAAGACTACCTCTCGATGGCATTATGATGTTTATCCAACCTGTAAAGGTTTGGGGATAAACGTAACTTGTGATCGCTGGATAGAAATTAGATAAAATCCCAGAACTGACGGGAGAGTATGCAGGACTTACGTCTGTGGTAAACAAAGAACACAATGAACGTGACGACTACACAGACAACCAAGATCACCAAGGGGATGATGACGTAGAACACATGCTGAGAGAGCGGCGAATCGTCAGTAGTGGTGATCGATATATCATCAGAGGGTGTGGAGGAAGGTAACATCGTCACCGGTGGCGTATCTGGAAGAAAAGCCACATGCATTGATAAAACAAATATACCTATGGTTTGCTGAGGGTGGGAGTTTGGCAGACCTGACTTGAACACCAATCGTCTGCCAACATTCGACCTGAGTACTTCACGTCAAAGATATAAGTACTCTCATCTAGTTCATATGCATGTATATCATAGTTTACCTCTATCTTTGCTGTATCGGTCAATATGACCGACAGCGCTAAAATTGAGACATGTAACTTGGAATTAATTTTCAAATTATATATATATATATATATATATATATATATATATATATATATATATATAATACATCGATCTTTAGATAATTTCTTGCACTTTCTCTGTATTTTCTCTGTATTTAACATTTATCAATAAGTGAATTTAAAAGGTTAAAGAACAATCTGATATACTTCCATCTCAAAGATATATTTTAAAAAAGAAAAATAATGTAACTTACAATACAGTTGTATATAGCTGCAGTCCATGCAAGGGGAGGATGTGGCAAAAGTGAACTCTGAATCGCACGATAAGTACACCTGTGAAACCAATGTCAGCGAACGTTAGAGCATTAAATATAAATACATTTGGTGGATAAACAATATGATTGACTAAAGTGTCATGAATCTCCGCGGTACAGAGACCTATATCTTAACATCATCTCGACAAACGATTGATAACAGTAATGGATACCAGAATTTTTTTTAACGGAGAGAGAGGGGGGTGGGGGTGGTGCACTCTATGACACGGCAATGGATCGGTCACGGGATAATACCTGGGAAGTGTAAAAGTGTGTGCTTCACGAAAAGTCTGTCAGTATGATTGATCAAATATTGTTTGACGTACTGCTCGAGAATCTTTCACTCATATGGAGACGTCATCATTGCCGGTGAAGGGCTGTAAGTTTAGGCCTATGCTCCGCGCTTAAGGCCTTTGAGCAGGGAGGGATCGTGTACGTGTCACACCTGCTGTGACATGGGGCCTCGGTTTTTGCGGTCTCATCCGAAGGACCGCCCCATTTAGTCGTCTCTTACGACAAGCAAGGGGTACTGAGGATCTATTCAAACAACCCGGATCCCCACGGGGTCTGTCAGTATGAAGCGCTGCAGTTCATACGCTCATGAAATTCATTTCTTATATTTACATTCTCGGTTTATTTCTGTCGGAATTCCCAAACGTTATAATGGACCTACTAATCTTTATCTGTATTCATGCGCGCATTGTTCACTTTTTTGTATATTATTTGTATTTCTTGTAGATGAGGGTGATGTGGCATTTGACTAGCCGATTTAACATGTGCTTGACTTCATTGTAAACAAACTCCCACGCCTTGCTGAATGGGTAAGTTTTTTTTCGGCATGAAAATGTTACATTTGTAATTAAGATGTAAGAGTAAAACTTCTCAGAAGTTTACTTGAAGGAAGCAGGATTAGTTCAAAGGTCATTAATTTACGCGATATTAATAGAGTGAAACTGAAACTAAAACTAATTTATTTGATTAAAACGCCTAATTTTACATACAGGTATTCACTGGCGTTGTACAATAAAACAATAAAAGAGATGATATGCATAAAAGGTAATAGTAGAAGCATAAGATAGGTAAGTAGATAAGTAAATAAAACATACAAGTATTTACATTCTACAAAAATGAATCAATGTCTAATACGATACTAAAAAAAAATTTTTTTTAAATTGTATATTAAAAGTTTCTAAATAAATGAGTTTCCAATTTCGCCTTAAAACTGTTCAGTGATTTCGACTGTTTTATCTCTAGAGGTAGATCGTTCCAAAGTCGAGGACCAACGGTTCCGAAGCTTCTGTCACTGAACGTCGTGTGTTTATTAAAAGGAACGTTGTAGCAACCGTAAGAATATTGAGCGGAGCGTAATTTTTGAATTGGCACCTGTTTCGTTAAAAGTTCGGTTAAATATAATGGTGCTTCGCCAACAGAACAGTTATACATAAAAGTCAACAATTTGAATTGTATTCTGGATTTGATGGGTAACCAATGTAAGTCATAGAGAGCTTCCCTAGAACTATCAAATTTCTTACGATTCAATACAAGTTTCGCGCTCATGTTTTGAATACGTTGCATCTTTCCTATTTCACTCTGTGCTATTCCATATAAAATCACATTGCAGTAGTCCAAATGAGAAATAACTAATGATAAAACCAAAATTTCTGTTGCCTCTTTTGTCAAATATTTACGTATACTTTTAATTCTGAGAAAATTGATCATTGCTGTGCGGCATTTTCTCTTGATATGTTACTTAAAATTTAGAGTTTCATCTAAATATGCTCCTAAGTATCGTATACAATGTTCCGATTTAATTTTGTCGCCATTTATGTTTATAAGTTTCGTGTTGCATCTGTCCAATTGCTTCCTACTGCCAAATATTATGAATTCTGTTTTTGATGTGTTCATTTTCAGTTTATTTGAATTCATCCAGTCATTAATGATGCCTGCACAGTTTTCCAGTTATTTAATCGCTTAGATTTGTGAATAGACGTAGGTCTAAACCTTTTATTTGCAATATGATCATCTAGGGTACAACCCTAACGCCGTGGGACTGACAAATTATCGGGAGAATTGGTAAATCTAAAATACCGTCTGTCCATTGTACTGGTAAAAAAAATAATGTTTGCTTTATGAAAGATCAAGAACTTCACCCATAACAGACCAGCAGACTTCTGCTGTGTCGTAAGACATAACGTGGGAGTTAAGTTTAGTTAGCAACATCCTAAGATCAACTTAGAACACGTCCTAAGATGCATTTCGACAATATCTTAACTTCCTAACTAAGGAACGTTCTTTTTTATTATTATTATTCTTTTTTATTATTTCTATTTATTTTCTATTTATTTATTTTATTTTTTATTTTTTTTATTTTTTCATTTTTTTTTTTTTTTTGGTATACCTTTACTCATGATCTATTCGTGAATTTTTTCCGAGTAAATAATCCAAATCTAGACACATACAGGTATAGAGAAAAAAGTCATTATTTATTTATATAAAATATTCTTAATATTGATATTGTATATCCAATATAATCATGCTATAAAAGATTTACCACTGCAAAGGAAATAAAACAAAGCTACACGGATATTGCGACACTCAATCCCGTGCATTTTTGTTTCATATACTTTTATATTAGTTTTGTATTGCAAAGGACAGAACGCAAAACCACTGAGCCACGCAATACCTTTGTACGATAGTTTTAAAATCAAACCTATTTGTACTCATGTCGTAGTCACAGATAAAAATAATTGAACAATCGTTTTTTCCGACGCAAATCAAATCGGTCTGAATTTGATTTGTCGTGTAAGTAATCTAGTGGGTTGTTGTTGTCTCCAAATAATCTTTCACGGTTTTTTGGAGCTCTTCGCATCAATATCAAGGTTGCCGCCATGATTATGCAAACTTAGAATGATCTTAGGACAAGGGGTTATGCTGTCTTAAAGTTAGGACAAACTCATGGCGAGGCCTAAATTTAGGAAAGCTCCGAGAAACATATTTAAGACTAAGAATACTAAGGACACATCTTAGTCCTAACATAACTTAGTGAATATGCCTGTAGGTTAAAAGATTAAATATTTAAACGAATAAATAGAAATTATTTTTTATTTTATTAGAGGAATATTTTATGAATGAGTTAGGAGGCCTATGTCATAAGATACACAACTTGTACCTTATGATATTCTGGATGAAGAATCAAATGGTATTTGATATTGTAGTACGACTCTAAATTGACTATCATTATCGCAGTCTTATATTTCCGAATCAATCAATTACCAAAATTTGCAATTTGATATCTTTTAAAAGTAAAAAATTGCTTAATACATTATATTTTATTTTAACGGTCACCTGCAGGACAGACAAATTTGGTACAGCACCAGTCACTGTACATGGTGACTGACCCTGTGGTCCAGGAAGTTAAAATGCCACGCTGTGAACACTGCACACCGTAGGCTTCGATCTTATATTCTTTCAGACGGTCCTATGGACCTGGGATTCAAAATGTTGCGCTGTGAACGCTGCACCCAATAAGTTTCTATTATGATATTCTTTCAGACATTACATTCTCATATTATTATACAATGAACGTTTAAAATAACATGAAAATATTATACACTGCAATATAATTTGTTTTAAAGCGCATTTGCAAGTCAATTACCGAAATATACGGTTGATTTATTTGGGTTAAGTGGGTCTCAAATTTCTAAACAACATGAATTGCTTTTACGGGATCCTGAGTTCTCTCCATATATCAAAACAATTTCTACTGCATAAAAACTAAATTACTCGTTTTTAAAAATCACGCCTGTGGTAGCAGTAATTATGATTTTAAATTAAATTTAAGCAATAATGATTAAAAACATACAAGCCTATTTAATCTCTTTTGATGATGAATTCCTACGTTAGTCTATTAAAATATTTACTTTCGTCATTCGTTTTTCTGTATGGTAAAAGACAAGCATTCTTTTCAGGAATAGTTATATTTGTTATATTAAACAAAAAATGACCCACCGTTCAAGAAATTATCCTTTCAAAATCACCCGGTAACTAAATGGGATGACGAAGTCTTTATTTCCTCATTTGAAATACCTAGAGTTGATGTGATGAAAATATTGCATTGCAATCCCCTACCTCAAAGGTATATAACTGATGCAGAGATGAAAATAGGCCTCGAATTGTCTTCACTCGACCGCTAGATACTGTAAATCCATAAATATACACGAGGGATTCATTATTTCGTAATTTAATGAGAAGCACCACTCGCGAAATAAAATTCCTTATATTTTTATACTGCTGTTGTATATGTCAAAGTTACTGATCAATATTCCACTCGCGAATTTATGTTCTCGCGATTTGATGTCTACGAGTCACTTCACGATATTAAGTATCCGTGTATAAAAACCAGAAGACTGCAGTAACACTTGTACATATCATTAAGAGTCGTTATTATTGCGTAAACTGAAATCCTTTTGATGAGAAATATACATACTCTTAATGCATATATATTACACCGCTTTCTTGTTCTACACGCCATAAACATTTCACCAAGTCAAGAGATTGTGATCCGCCAAACTTCCCTCTCACTGTGGCGGATCACAAACGCTACAAATTCTGACTTTGGAAGATGATCGCAAAATTCATCGCCTGATTTTCAATAATTCACCTTGAATCGAATCATTTTATAAAACAGACAAACCTGAATGACTTGAACCCTGATTTCGTTTTCCTTGTTGGTAAATTGTTTCTGGCAGTCTGTCGCATTTTTCTGTAGAAAAAAAAAACTAGTGAAAAGTTTGCCGTGTTGTTTATAATATCGATAGAACAAAATCGGCAATGTATATGTATGTCATGTTGAAAAGTTCATGTTATCACAGAGTAGTAATGAAACAATGAAACAACGAAGGATTGTTACTGACAAAGAGTGAATATAACCCGATCAAGTAGACTTTCGGAATGAACAGTCATTTTTTTTTCTTTATCGATTTTTGTCTTCCTTCGTTTAATGGGGGGGGGGGGGGGGGGGGGGCTGTCTAGATCATGGCCGACCATTTGTTTTCATTTTGCAGACTATTATCTCCCTTTGTTGAATATTATCTCACTTTGTTAATTGTTTGTTTGTTTTAAATCCCGTTGAGAATTTTCACTCATATCGAGACGTCACTAGTAGTAGGTGAAATACCACAAATTTACACTATGCTTAGCGCTAACGGCCGTAGCATTAGGGTTCTTAAACGTGGCATTGCTTGCCGCGACTTCTCGAACCTCCTCGCGTAGCTCGTACCTCGCACACGTTGGTGGAGCGTTCTGGAATCATTCGAGGATTGCCGATTGTGCCGCGACACGGGGTTTCAGCTTTTAAGGTCATATCTAAAAGACCCGTGACTCTCACTTCTAAATACTGGGCGTTTGGCGAAGGAGCAATCACTACCTATGATTACGTCTCAAGTTTGACGCGGCGATGGCATGATCGGGTCTCAAACTCACGAACTACCGGTTACGAATTGAACGCTCTACCACTGCGCTACCTCGACCGATCTTACTTTGCTCACTTTGTACACAATAATCTCCCTTTGTTGACCACCACGTTATTTTTTTTCAACAATTTTCTTCCTTTGCTACTATTACACTTTGTACATAATTACCTCCCTTTGTTGACTATTACATGTATCTCACTCTGCAGACCTATTATCTTACTTTGTAAACAATTATTCTCTATTGTACACTATTATCTCTATTTGCAGACTCTGATCTCACTTTCCAGATCATTATCTAATTTTGCTTATTAATATGTTACTAAATGCTGATAATTTGTCTGACTTTGCAGACTGTTAGTTCTGTTTGCGGAATACTCTAGCTCACCTTGCAGATTATTTCCCCCTGTGAAATCAGAGTGTCTTCTATTTGAAGATAAACGTCAAATCTGATGTTAAGGGCATGCAGAAGCCCCACACTTCTCCAGAAAGCTTGACTAAGCAAAGCTAGAATAAGGAATCCCTCTGTCGTCGATCTGATCTCGACCTGGAAACAGCCGCACAGAACATTAGGGAGCCGCCATTCTGTAGAGAAAGTGTCTCAGTTACATTTATGTCAGGAAAATCTAGGATATGTTTACACTTTGAAGGTTCAACGAATGATAAAGACAACAGTGTAGGAATATATTTAACTGTTAGAGACGTTAGTGCTCTACGCAGCTGAGGAGGAGTTATACAAATACAATGTCGAAACTTTTTATGGTAAAAATAATACATGAGAGAGAGAGAGAGAATGAGAGAGAGAGAGAGAGAGAGAGAGAGAGAGAGAATAGACCAATCTACACAAGTGATAATATGATAATGTAATCAAAATTAACACTTTTCATTCATTTTACTATGAAAATTAAGAAACTAGTCTGGTACACTCAATCAGCTTTGTGATATTTTGATAATATATAAAACAATTAGAACAATCGTTGCAAATAAAATAACACTTTCTGTGAACTAGTCTGGTACACTCAATCAGCTTTGTGATATTTTGATAATATATAAAACAATTAGAACAATCGTTGCAAATAAAATAACCCTTTCTGTGAAGGAAATCTAACCCTCTATTTCGAACTGTCTGTCAGAGCAGAGTGGTCTGATCACAGAGACGCTGCTGTTAGGTTCCTGGAGTGGTTCGCCATTGCACAGAAAGTACACGAGGAGAAAAAACATCCACGTGGGCGACGTGAGTGACGTCATCTTAAACATATAATCAACATGACGATGAAAGGATCTTAAACACAGTAGGGTGAGCCCCTACTGAGACGAGATTTCATCTTAAATTCATACACCATACAAGAATACTATGACGATTTCATTTTGAACACATAGAGAGATGATTCGAGGATTTCATTTTGAACACATAGAGAAATAATTCGAGAATTTCATTTTGAACACATAGAGAGATGATTCGAGGATTTCATTTTGAACACATAGAAAAATAATTCGAGAATTTCATTTTGAACACAAAGAGAGATGATTCGAGGATTTCATTTTGAACACATAGAGAAATAATTCGAGGATTTCTTACGAATGGAGAGTTACCTGTTGTTAATGGAAGGTGCTGTTGTATGTGAGAAATGTTTCTAAGTGTAGAGAATTATCTTTTGTATTTATTTGTGGTTTGTTTGTTTTACGACCCTTTGAGAATATTTCACTCATTAAGACATCACCAGCTGTTGGTGAAGTACCACAAATTTAGACCTTTGCTTTGCGCTCAGGGCCGTAGCAGTGAGTTCTTTAACGTGCCAACGCCTACCGTGACACGGGACCTCCGTTTTTAAGGTCATATCCGAAAGACCCGTTATTCTTACTTCTAAATGCCGAGCGTTTGGCGAAGGAGCAATCACTACCTATTTTTCGTCTTAGGTTTGACGCGGTCATGGCACGAGCGAGGCTCGAACTCATGACCTCCCGGTTACGAAGCGAACGCTCTAACCACCGAGCTACAGCAAGTGTAGGATGTTACCTGTTGTAAGTGTAGGATGTTACCTGTTATAAGTGTAGGATGTTACCTGTTATAAGTGAAGGATGTTACCTGTTGTAAGTGAAGGATGTTACCTGTTATAAGTGTAGGATGTTACCTGTTATAAGTGTAGGATGTTACCTGTTATAAGTGTAGGATGTTACCTGTTATATGTGTAGGATGTTACCTGTTATAAGTGTAGGATGTTACCTGTTGTAAGTGAAGGATGTTACCTGTTATAAGTGAAGGATGTTACCTGTTGTAAGTGAAGGATGTTACCTGTTATAAGTGTAGGATGTTACCTGTTGTTAATGTAGGATGTTACCTGTTATAAGTGAAGGATGTTACCTGTCGTAAGTATAAGATGTAAATGAAAGGTGATAAAATCTGTTCAAGGTTAAGTCGACCAAAGCAGTTGTTTATGGAAATCCAAACTATTTCACAAAGTTGAAAAATATAAAGACGTGATATTTGAATGTCAGTTAACTTATCAGAGTATACGCTTGTTATAGCGCGCAATGAAATGAACTAAAAATGTTCCTTTTGAAATTATTTAAAACCAATGCATGAAAGAAATGAGAATCTATAAACAAACAGTCAAATTTGAATTCCAAATCATTTAATACCTACAATACAAGCAATGTAATGAGTCTTTAATTTTGAAGATTTGTCATTTTAAAATGCACTGAACAGTTTTTTGAAAAGAAGCGCATAATGATTTACTGGATAAAAAAGAAACGCGCCTTGAACACATCATCTGCACATCTGATTACACACCAGACTTGGCAGCAAGGTTTTAATACTCAAAAGTATTTCTCCTATTGTTATGATTGTAATTGTTAAATTATCATGACACAGAATATTATATTCAAATTGCATGAATATGCTTCAGAAATAAATTTAAATTTTGAAAATACATAAGGGTATCTGAACTGCTACGCTTTACATTAGCGCCTCATACAAAGTAGGCCGATATGAAGCGCTGCAGTTCATACCCAATTTAATTTCAAAAATTACATTTCTTTCTTATATCTACATTCAGCTTTCATCTCCCTTTTTAAATGTAAACATTTCAGACGTTTTGTATCTAAAGATTTGAGTTCTTTGTGAATAATTATGTTCTTAACATGCCGTATATTGGATAATTTTATGTCGGGGATATTTGACGGGTGTGTGTGTGTGTGTGTGTGTGTGCGTGTTGTTGTTGTTGTTGTTGTTCCCCCCCCCCCCCCCAAAAGTAACTTGATATCGTGGCGCTTTATTTTTTTAACGTAATTTCATTTAATTTCATTTCCAGCGCGCCAAAATTGACCGATATACGATATCGTATTAGAAATAGATAATAAGTTCTGACAATACATCGGTATCTCTCCTTAAATATTACAAAAGCTGAGAAAATATTACACAAGGTAAACTTACATGTTCTACAAATGAAAGTTATTTGTAAACTATTCAAATCTACAAATTTCATTTATTAATTTGTGTACAGCAGTAAAATTTTATTGCTTCACAGTAAAAGATGTTAAACCGTACTTTTTAAGTAAAATTGCAAAGATCGTTTTGAGCATCAGAGTGTTTATTTTTTATTTTTTTTTAACAAACAAAAAAGAATGGGTATGCATTGCCCTTTTTTCCACAATAATATTTCATTTAAATACGGTAAACAAGTGTGCTTTCATTGACTGGGAATTGTATAAATATATCTTTTGTCACATGCAATATAAGACGGTGGCATTAAAAGACTGATATAATATTGCAGGTATGGTTTGAAGGAGGTTCTCGTGGTACTGCATCAAGTGAATTCCGTATTCTTACTGCGTCAGGTACGAATGACCCATTTCGGTTTTTGTATTATATGAGTCATAATTCTCTACTGCGTCAGATGTTTGGGAAAGATAGGTGTACTAATAATAGATTAATGTATTTATAACGTACAAATGGACATACGCGGCATTTATTTATGATACACAATTTTTCATGACATATCACGTACCATTTATTTGCAGTCTATCTTGTTTCTGCAAAAAGATCTTGGGGTATATTACCAATAACCATGTCTGGTTTAGAGTTGGAAAGGTTTTTTGGGTTTTTTTTGGTTTTATTTTGGGGGGGGGGGGTGTGTATATATATATATATATATATATATATATATATATATATATTAGTTTCTGGTTGTTACAGGTAAGAAATGGGTGGGGGTGTTTATATATATATATATATATATATATATATATATATATATATTCACGACTCTTACGTATAACAGGAAGTTGTACAAGTTGTATAAATAAAAATTACAGTAGCAAAGAAGTACCGATAAAAAAATCTTTGGAATAATCGGGTATCGAACAAGGTCCCTTCTACTACTAATTAGGTGATCGAACCACTGAGCAACCTTGGTCGATTTTTAAAAAATATAGTAAAATTACTGCAATTCATATAAAATTTCAACCTATTTAAAAGAATTCTTCACATCGAGGAGATGGAAAAATAATTTTACAGACAATGGCAGAAACGTCGCGTAAGTGTTAAACAGATTTTTATTTATTTATTTTTATTTATTTATTTTTGAAGACTCGTTAAGTTAGTTGATAACAAACAACACCTGTAACGTACCTTTCCAGGGTCCACCACGTTCACATCACAACTGTTTTCATTTACAGCTTCAAATCAAAACAATCCTTCGAAACCGTGTACTTTTTCGGTCAGCACAGCTGGTCCGCTATCGGTGTCTTCAATCAAGTACTATCCGGGAAACAGCTGCGGCCGTCATCCCGTACTAAATTTACCGAAGAGTACGAATTTCTGCGTGTTGTCTCTAAAACCAATAAAACTGATAAATTACTTTTACAGTAAAAAAAAAAATATTATTTAAGGAAACGGCCATAAACTAAACCACAAAATGGCCGGTACACTAGCGGCCGAGTAATTAGAAAGGCTTATGGGAAGGCTCACTGCTTTAATTTTCGTTTCAGTTCTGCTGCTTTTGGGGTTTTTTTTTTTAAAAAAAACGGAGAAACAGTAATGGCAATCATCATTATAAATGGAGACAATGAATTGACATCCTATATTCCCATCGCTGCCGTGCTTCAGATGACGGTCACAAAATCAGACATCGTAAACGGCAGACTGTATACCCGATCCAAGGCCAGGTTGCACTGATTCTAATTGTTCAGAATTCGTCTCTTTTAGAAATTAAACCCGGTCAGACGAATGTAAACAAACCCAACTCCGTAAAGGGTAACATCGGTGGTCTGTTACTGGTTTTCATTATGACAGTCTATACCTGTAATGTACCAGTCGGGTTCGGTAATTTTCTCGATCTACAACACATATGTTGATCTGGTAGCGGTGTTCGGTGTCAGTTTAAATGATATTATCGACATTATTAATACGCTTAAGTACGCAATTTAAAAAAATGAAAACGTTGCACGAGAATTTTCGAGACAAACTTTAAGTGAATATAAGGAGGATAGAACTGAAGGAATGTTTGGCGGATGGGAGGGGCGTATCTTCTCCCGGAGATCAATAAACAAAAAAAAAAAACTTTCATTGTATAATGGGACTTTTAAAGATTTATGTTTTATATTTAAAATTTTCATACTGAATTTAATTCTTATGGAGTGGTAGATATTGATTCCGTTATAAATCTATATCCTAATGGACGAAAAAATAAGTATATAGAAATTACTTACCCCTACATGTTTCATCAAACAAGCACGATGTAATACCAGTATGACAGTTTTAAAACCCACCGTCCATTCGTCACACGCTGGCTTAGACGGATTCAATAGATTTTTTTTATTACGCTATGCTTCAGTTCCCTTTGAATTCTATTGACCTGAAAGTATTGATCTGATAGCTTACTAAATGATAAACAGAATATTGGAAAACGCTACAAGTCTAATCTTGAGATATTCTTAATTCTGTTTGTGTTTGTTGGTTGGTTGAGTGGTTGAGTAAGAATGAGGATGGAGGACTTTTAATCTATGGTACTGGCTTTTGATTATCAATACGATATTCAAGTGTAGGTTTAAGTTTTGTGGAATTAATGTTTAGGATTGTACAAATGGAATCCACTATGCGCTTTGATTAAAAGAACAAATGCGTACTCGGTGCTTTGGCTTTCGTTAACAATATCTTATTTCACTATGTAATTAATATTAATGTTTTATATATTTTCTGTGTATGGCAGAGTTTTATCAAGATGTCATAAGATCTATGAATAAATGAAATGCGGCGGACTTTCAACATTAATATTACGTAGAATAGATTCGGTGCAAGTACGTACAAAATATCAAACATGTCATTATAAAAAAATATATAATGGTAGCACTAATGTAACGCCAGAAAAATAGAGAACATGTTATTTGAATTTTCTTTATTTCTGTGTTTATAGCCCGATTTGGAGTGCAGAATCTGTCGAGAAAAGATCTGTTAAGTGAAGATCTGTCGAGTAAAAACGTCATGTAATCATTTCTTCCCGCTGTTTTAACGTTCAAAATTACCCTTTAAATGAGGGACATAGAGGGTTGAATATTTTATGTTAATGGGTCTATCAGACGGGTTCGATCGCCGGTGGCCCGATAGCTCAGTTGGCAGAGACCCTGATTAGATTCAGGGGCAGGGGTTGAATCCCGGTCTGGTCTGTTGCATTTTCTCCCTTCCTGCTATACTTGAAATGAGCAGCATTCGTTATTTAGGTTCACTCAGATTAAAGTATTTTCTTACGCAACTGTCTTTAACTAGAGTATGGGTAGTTTTTGAGGTCATAAGCTATAAAAGATTTTGGACTCATCAAATGAAGTAGGGATTTGTATGTACGTGGGATTTTCTATTATTTGATAAAACAGAAATGTAAATCGGTCATTAATACATGAAATGCACCAATAAAAAGATGTTTTAGAAGGATTTCATTTTTGGGGTAATGTTTATCCATGGGATCATGTTTGAATAATGCAAAAAAAAAAGTGGTTTCATAGGAAACTTCTGAAATAAATATGGATTTCTAGCAATATCAAAACATTTACAAATAGTTTTACAAAATTCTATAACATTACAACAATTTTTTCGGGTATCTTGTGTCCTTAAATCCTTAAACTTGTGTGCATGGTAAGAGTCCTTGTGACGTCGGGTCGTAATTTTTACACCCAACTTCAGGCAGTGCACGGTTACTTACGTTTAATTCTAGTTACAAAGTAACTTCACATTTTACCCTGTGTATCGGAACGGAGTGTGGCATCCCGTGGTCAACTGATAGCGCCACCTCCCCGTAATGCCATCTCTCTCTCTCTCTCTCTCTCTCTCTCTCTCTCTCTCTCTCTCTCTCTCTCTACGTATTTTTCTATGTACAGTATTGCACATTTCTTTGACACATACGTTTTCGTTTTGTACTCTAAAGGAACGAATTAATAAATCATCCCTGTGATTAATGAATTGTACTTTGCATGTTCTGGGCATATACGACGTCTATTAATGTAGTCTCGCTGTGTAATGCTTCCCGGTGCGGTCATGGGTTGTAAAGTACAACTTTTTTATCGTAATGTTTCTCATGAATAACCTCCTGCCGAGCTAAAAACCTGTTTGATTTATGGAAAGAAATATATTGGGAAAGAATTGATTACTTAACTGGGTTGGAAAAATCCTGCTGTTAACTTTTATTAAAGATGAAACTTTGTCTCACTAATTTATTTATTTTCTGAGTCGGATAATAAACGCCCAATTTCGAACTATTAATGATCAAGTGACTTCGTAAAGATGCGAAACGATGCGAATGCAGGCAATCAGAACATCGCTCGGCCTTTTCCGTCAAGTCAAGAAAAACAACAACAGTTTTCTCGTGACGGAGAAGGGTCGAGGCAATGTTCCGATTGGACATTAAGCTGTTGGCAAAATACGTGTCAGCGATAAAAGACAATCAGGAGGGGAACGGGGTAGAAAGAACCACTTTGAGCGAGAGCGTGTGAAGGAGTGATTTGTTTTACGTCTCGTTGGGATTTTTCACTCATAGTGAAGTACCACATATTTAGACCTACGATAGGCGCTCATGGTCGTAGCAGTGGTGGTTCTTTAACGTGTCAGCATCTGTCGCAACACGGGACCGACCTCATTTTTAAGGTCATATTAAGACCTGTGATTCTCACGTTTACATGTCGAATGTTTGGCGAAGGAGCAATCACTACCTATGTTTACGTGTTTACTATGTCTTAACGCGGCCATGGCTCGAACTCACGACTTCCGGTTCCTAAGCAAATGCTCTACCCGCGACCGGTTGTGGAGCTAAATGTCATGCGTAGCAGAAAATTATTTTGAGATTAGGTTTGTAAACGAAATCCTCATCCATCGCGATTTTTCGATGATACTTTTCCCGCGACCTTGCGCATATCCACCATAAACGTCAATCTTTCAAAGATTTACTTAAGAAATTATACGTTTTGTCCTTGTATTCATTTAGCAATTACAAATTTGTTGAATTTATCAAATATTATTATTTTACATACTTTATCACACTGACAAACGTTTTGTTATCCAGAATAGAAAAAAAAATGATGATACATTGTACAGAAATACAATCTTTAACAAATAGAAAATGGGATCTTGTGTAACCTTTACAAATGGAACATTACAACCCATGAAAAAGGTTAGGATTCGTTAAGTACAAGATAAATATGGCAATCATGTGATCTATTTTTAGGAATAAATGGGGACAGTGAAATAATGGTAGAAGACTGCGAGACCTGTGAATAATAGATGAGACCTGTGAATAATAGACTAGACCCGTGAATAATAGACGAGACCTGTGAATAATGGACGAGATCTGTGAACAATAGACGAGACCTGTGAATAATAGAAGAGACCTGTGAACAATAGACGAGACCTGTGAATAATAGACGAGACCCGTGAATAATAGACGAGACCTGAGAATAATAGACGAGACCCGTGAATAATAGACGAGACCTGTGAATAAAAGACGAGACCTGTGAATAAGAGACGAGACCCGTGAATAATAGACGAGACCCGTGAAATGATAGACGAGGCCCGAGACCTGTGAAATAATAGATGAAGCCCGTCAAATAATAGACGAGGTCTGTGAAATAATAGACGAACCCGTGAAATAATAAACGATCTCGTGAAATAATAGACATAGAACGTGAAATAATAAATGGTATGTATGCACACAAAAGTATTCCATAGTTAGAAGAAAAAAAGAAACTTCTAATAAATTGCGATTTAATTTAGATGACATTTTATCAAACTCATAACATTCAATAGCCCCGTGTATATCCGGGTTAGAATAGGTCCTCAGTACCCCTTGCTTGTCGTAAGAGGTGACTAAATGGGGCGGTCCTTCGGATGAGACCGCAAAGACCGAGGCCCGGTGTCACAGCAGGTGTGGCACGTAAAAGATCCCTCCCTGCTCAAAGGCCATAAGCGCCGAGCATAGGCCTAAATTTTGCAGCCCTTCACCGGCAATGGTGACGTCTCCATATGTGTGAAAAATTCTCGAGCGGGACGTTAAACAATATATAATCAATCAATCAATTCGATGATGCGACAGTCAACGAAGGTGGAGCTCGACACCACGTTTCTCTAGATTTAGAACATTCTACATTGGTTCCCTTTAGTGTAAACGCGTGCAAGCCATTCACCCAGTGTCCTTGTACAAGGCCAAAGAATGACTGGCCTTAATTTGTTGGCCGTTTAAAGTAACGGAGGTAACTTATTAGCCGTAATAATTAAACACGGGATAAAATGTTTTATAACGTTTCATTGTATAAACAAAGATCTTGACCTACTAAGGTTTAAAAGGAATTATCAGATTATATATTTATATAAAGAGAAAAAAGTAGTGCAGCAAGTTATCAGAATTAAAATAAAAATCATGTCATTATGGACGATTACCTGTACCCTAAGCACACGTCATGTACCGGCCTCTAATTGTGTATATTCTGTTAGGAATTCAAGGTAAATTTTTATTTACATAGTTTTCATTAGTTACATTCATTTTAATATGTATTATTTATTTACATATTAAATTTGTTATATATATATATATATTCGTTTTCAACAACTTTTAATCGCTTGTAGCATCTACTGTTTGAACTATTTACAGCCTCGTAAATTTAGGATGAACGTATTAAACTCAAGCTGCTGTCGGCTATTTGGATACGAGCAATAAAAAAAGATGCTCGAGCAAATGTCAAACTATATCCGGACTGACAGGTATACGAAAATTGTTATTCGTTTGCAAGAAATTCAGTGTCAAGATCAAACTTCAGTGATCAAATTTTACCTTTAACTCGATTCATGATGTCAAGGTCAAGGACTTATTTTAATTTTAGAAACATTTTGTCCACTTTAATTTCATGATTTTCGGAAGCTTTTACGAAATGGATTCCATTCTGAAAGTCATTTGGTAGAATGTTGATGAGGTAAAATCTCCAAAGGAGATTTATAGAAAATACCACATACGAGTTAATATTCAGCGAGTGTTCCAAATATCAGCTAAACGCATAGCAATCTGAGTAAATTAGTTCATTTTATTTAATTTATGCAGAATTTATCAAAGGTAAGAAATACAATTTATTTAATGACATTCGTGACGTCCAAGAAACAAACACATCTTTTGTTGTAGTAGTGTGTGAAAAAAAGAGATTCACACTATTTATCTAAAAGAAAGTTCTCTTTCATAAAAGAATCCAAAAGTATGTTTCTATTCATCTCGAAGGATATGTAAATCTTGATGGAGAATTTAAGTAATCTAAATTTTGCGCCCTGTGCTGACACATGTGTGTGTATTCAGAATCAAGTGGTTATTATATGGCGTGAAACATATATACATCTTGGCAAAATATTTTTAATAACTGCAAAAAAAATATGATAGGTGCATTTCATTATACACTGTAAATTATGTATTTAGTCAAAAATACTTTTACCTCTTGCAAACGATTTTCATAAAAATTCGCCCGAGTTTTAATATGAAATATCTGTTGTTTGCAACAGGCTAACAACAACAAAAAATGGATTTCGATACCCCGACTATTTTCTCTTCCGTTTCAATGAAATATTGTTGGTTGATGTTACAGAAATATGATTACGTATCAACGAATATAGAAATCATCCATTACTTTCTAAAATAATCTATAAATTGTATATCCCGGCGTCACCAGTTTTCCACGGCGTAAGGATACTTTCGCTTAGTGCAGACTAAATGTCCAATGAATTTTCTTCAAACTTATGCACTTTTCAAAACATCATATGAGGTTTTGTTTTGTAAATTTTCGTACATTCACAATCGTGTCTTTCTGCTACAAAATAAACAAATATGACTGGCACTTACCTTGTGCACCGTGCGTAGTACGTCACCAGTTTTCGACGGTATGCAAATGAGGTATCTGGCAAGTACGGTAGCCCACACCAGGCAATCAAAACACACTCTTGATATAGCTCAATGTTTTAAAAATGAAAATTTGTCACTTAATAACTAATAGTCTGTTCGTTTCTAATTAGAACACAACTGTCAAACTAATTTACAGGGGAAACTCCATTAATTTAGAAGCTTTCATTTAAATATTTTCTGTGTCACACCCAGGGCAAAAGAATTGTGCCCCTCTTCTCACTGCTTTGACTTTGGTACAAAACTGCAAATGTACCCAGGAACCACATGTATCACATTTGCCCCAAGAAACTATTTTGATGTAATTCAAGGCACTCATTTCTTTGGAATAGAACCGATTACAAACACAACATTTCTCATCATCAGCAATATCAGAATCGAGCTGCACTGGTGCTGTTGTTTTGGGCTGTGGTTTTTTCTTTTTAGTGACAGGTTGAGATGGTCCTGAAACTGACGATGGAGTAGGCTGAGCACCATTTTGGGATGTGTTGTTTTTTCTCTTTTTGGATGCAGAAGACTGGGATTCAATGTGGGTCTTGATCTGTTGGAGAACACCATCATCTGTAATAGGCGACCACTTTGCTCAAAGTTCTGCGTACTTTGGCAGTTTTAACATTCTGAAGAACTTGGCCTCCTTTGCTTTCCAGAAAATCTTCTTCCTTTGACTGCTTTGGCTCTTCGTTTTCCTTATCTTCATTGTTGGTACTTGCTGATATGGTAGAGGAAGTGGCTGCTGTGAAAGTAAGTGATGGAGCAACAAGAGAATCTGAGACAGCAGTAGGATCATATGGATAAATTCCACATTTTTTGAAAGCTACTTGAATGTTGGATGGTGACAGTGTGGCAGCATAAACCTTGCAGGCAATTTTACAGACGTCAAACCTCGTTACAACATTTCCGCCAGATTCCCTCAAATGTCTGTGGCATGCAGAATTCCATGCAGTCTCAAAGGGTCCATAACAGCTAACATCCAAAGGCTGAAGGAGATGGCTACAGTGCGGTGGCAAAACAAATAGAATGATGTTGTTTTCCTTTGCCCACTCAATAAGTCCTATAGAGATATGACTCCTATGACCATCATAAAGTACAAGAACAGGAGACTCTTCATCACGATGGGGTAAGTACTTGAATAAATGGTTCTTGATGTACGACGTGAAGATGAATGTATTTGACCACCCGGAATCGCTCATGGTGCCTGCTGCTCCTGGACTTGCACCGTTAAGAAGGCCATCTATAAATCGTTTCCCAGGAAAAACAAAGTATGGAGGTACTTGCTGCCCCAGAGCATTCCCAGCGCCAATGACGGTAATGGTCTGTGACTTCCCAGAGGTGACAGCTTGGGGTTTGTAGGAGGATCCAGACACTATCTTAGGAGGTTTGTGGTCTGTAAACAAGCCTTTCTCATCAATGTTGTAAATCGCATGTGGCCTTTCTTTGAAGTTGTATTCCGACATGATCTTATCCAGTTCCTTGAAATAATTATCTATAGCTGATCTTGTTGCACACTTTGCCCTTGCTGCCTCCAAGCTTCTTGGTTTCCTAACTCTCAGGTCTGGCCATCTCTCAAGAAAGTTGTAGAGCCACTTTAAGCTAAATGGTTTTTCTCTGGGGCGCAATCCAAGGTGTCTGGCATAATCAGACGCAAGATTGATGGTTTCTGCTCGTGAATAGCCATATCCCAACTCTGCCATAGTATTGATATGTTGCGCTAATAAAACCTCTTGGTCCTGCGAAAATAATGGGGAGGCTCCAGATTTTACTGTATCAACATTGATACGCCCTTTGATTCTATCTTTCAAAGTTGTAATTGGCACTCCGTATGATGTAGCTGCCCTTTGGACAGGTATTCCTTGTTCCAACACTGCTTTATAAGCATCATTCAAAAGTTCTGGGTCATAATTCGACCGATATGGCCCTCTCTTCTTTCCATGTGTCTACAATAAACATTAGAAATGTGTTTGGTTGCATAATACACAAAAAAGTCTCTTTGGTGGAAAAGAGGAGAAAATCTGCAGCATTTGCAATTACAAAAACTGTTTTTCAAGAAGTTCCGTATGGGCTTCCATACATTTTTTTTCGGCAAGCGTCATTGGTGACTAATGTCACGTGATATACTTAGCCAGCCATAGTAAGACACGCAGACGTTAGATAAACAATGTCTTGGATGACATTTTATATGCATTACACGTGCTTGGAAAGAAGGAATTGGTGGTAATAAGAAATTTTGGCAAAAAAGGGCATGCAGACAATAAATCTAAGGTACTTACCGCACGGATCATCATTTTTACTCGAAACTTGATGTGAAGACGCGAAACGTGTGTCCACGTCAAAACAAAACGCCGTGACCTCTGAACCCGCGTGTAACCCCGATTGAACGCGGAAATACTTCGACCGTCGAAAACTGGTGACCGTCGAAAACTGGTGACGCTGGGATACTACCTCTCAAAATCCTTCCTAGAAATCTGCATCCATGTTCACGAAACTGTCCTCCCATATGACAAATGTGCACATAAAACGACGTCGAGTCGTTACGGCAGTATTTGAGTACCCGAAAAATGGTGACGTAAGCAAACCCGCGACCTACGTGAAGTAAAAAGTTAGAAACATCCCAAGATCAACTTCGGATGTATTTCGGTGATATCAGTTAGGACGTCGGAACTATTTGGACACATTATTATTTCTTTACATTTAGTTTTACACATGATCTCTTCGTGAAATATTTCCAAGTAAACAATTAAAATCTAGATACATACAGATAGTGAGAAAAGAAAGACATCAATTTAATTATGTTATGGCTTAATTCTGTGAGCTCTTCGCATCAATGGCTGCCGCCATGGCCACACAAACTTAGGATTCTCTTAGGACAAGGTATATGCTGCCCTGAAATTGAGACGAACTTATGGCCAGGTCTAAATTTAGGAAAGCTACTTTTAAAACTCTGTTATAGAAAGGAATTAGATTACAATTAACGAGGAATAGAGAAAGAATACACGGCGAAAGCTTCCTACTCCGACATGCCGGGTGAAACAGAATGTTATTGATTGATTGATTATATATTGTTTAACGTCCCGCTCGAGAATCTTTCACGCATATGGAGACGTTACCCGATCCCCATGGGGCGAAACAGAATGTAAAATTACTCATTGTATCAAAAAACATGCAAAATAGTTTTGGACTAAAATTAAGGTAGGAATTCACTATAAAACAGACGAGTACACTCATCTCGTGGGGATCCGGGTTGTTAGAATAGATCCTCAGTAGCCATTGCTTGTCGTAAGAGGGGACTAAATGGGGCGGTCCTTCGGATGAGACCGCAAAAACCATGGTCCCGTGTCACAGCAGGTGTGGCACGTTAAAGATCCCTCCCTGCTGAAAGGCCATAAGTGCCGAGCATAGGCCTAAATTTTGCAGCCCTTCACCGGCAATGGTGACCTCTCCATATGAGTGAAAAATTCATATATATATATATATATATATATATATATATATATATATATATATATATATATATATGACGTTTTCGGGAAAGTACTACAATTTATAGGATCTTCGTAATGGTGCACAGTATTTTTATGAATTACCTATAATAAGCTTCGTATATTTTTGTATAATGTT
This sequence comes from Ostrea denselamellosa, assembly GCA_024699665.1. Taxonomy (NCBI): domain Eukaryota; kingdom Metazoa; phylum Mollusca; class Bivalvia; order Ostreida; family Ostreidae; genus Ostrea; species Ostrea denselamellosa. The sequence goes on from JAMZEH010000068.1 coordinate 7,384,777, forward strand.
TACACTAGAGAGAGTACCAACTTTGCACTTGGGCATGTTGAACAGAGGTGTTTTTCATTAAATATTTTGTACAACATGCAAATTTCTTCTCTGCTTCGTCATGCTTGTTATCGCGAGATCTCGAAGGAAGATCTACTGAAATACCTAAAAATTGACAATCAGCGCGAAAAAATGTAGTTGTTGAACAAGGATTCGAGCCATTACGACAAAGAAAGGAAAATCAATATATGTATATATATATATATATATATATATATATATATATATATACCGCACAGGTACATACATACACATACAAACATGTGCACACACGTGTTAAGGATTTCTTCATTGAAAATTGGTCTGAAAATGGCTCATAACAACACTGAATGAAAACGCACAATACAAGGATGCATTATGGGAGGTAAAAGTAAAACGATGTATAACAGAGGGTACCAAGGGGCAGTGCCTATGTCCAGTCAATCAGATTGGCAGTCTTGTACCCTAAGTATTCATACAAATATGTTTATCTGAAAGCGACAAAAAAAAGGGAGTAAATTATACATACAAGTAGTAATACAATTTTTGAGATGAACCCTTAATATTCTATATTCTCATTTGTCAACATTTGTTACAAAAATTCTTATAGCAGTTACTCAGCAGTTCATATAAAATATTTCTTTCCTCTTTATTGTCAGTACAGGGTAGTAAAATGTTTTCATCATCAAGTATATTGCCATCTAGTGCAGTGTCTATGTTATTTAGGACTGCCTTGATATCGACCTTTCTCAATATTTAGCCTATGAGCTGATAAACGAACACGTGTAAAACTTCTTTGCACAAAAGTTTTAAGCATTTCCAAATATTTCTCCTGACCAAAATTATATATAAGCAATTGCTCTATTTTCAGGTAGTAATGCAGTTTTGTTTAGCACACCAAATGCATACATCTACCATACCATCAGTAGATACGGCATTACCTGCGCCGGGAAAGATTACGTCACTTTCCGAGTGCGAGCCTGTAACGACGCTCACGTGGCCTTAATGACGTATGATCGTGACAGTGGTCCGCTGTATGAGATTGTTATCGGTGGATGGGGAAACGGAAAATGTTGCATGCGGAAGGGCAAACAGGGACACTGCTACAGGCAGTACTCGGGCCGAGTCCTCAGCTGCAGCGGCTACAATTATTTCTGGGTCGGATGGGGCGGATCAAGAATCAGGCTGGGCAAAGGCACAACCTATGGATCCAGCACCCTCCTGGACTTTTCTGACTCATCCATTAAGGTCAACTACATCGCCGTGAGCACGGGTTGGGGTGCTACTGGTTCCTGGGAGTTTTCAAATCCTCCAGGTCAATGGAATTTTGAAAGCTGATTACTCAATATCAAATAAGTATTTGATAAATGTATTGAAATCCAAACATTTAGTATAAACATATCATATCCACTGTTAACTGTTGAAGATCGAGTCCCTGTCTTGTCATTATGAGAAATTTTAGGGACCTTATTCTGAAAGAAATGATATCATCTTAACTGCAGTTCATGGTGGATGGTCGAGTTGGTCGGGGTATGGATCCTGTACAAAATCTTGCGGATCAGGAACTAGGTCTAGAAGCCGCAGCTGTAATAATCCCAGACCCTCCAACGGTGGAAATAATTGTGCCGGATCATCGACCTCGTCACAAAGTTGCAACACACACAGCTGTGCAAGTATGTAACATACAGTTGGTCGATTTGCTTCTCAACGCCACGCTTCAAGACGTACAATCAACGATGGTTCTTTGTTTTAGACGTAATTTATTATGTCATTGCATACATCTTTATTAATCAATCTTTATTCAGTTCAGTTCTAGTCTGTTACAATTCTGTAAATCTTTACAGTCCACGGCGGATGGTCGTCTTGGTCCGGATACGGATCGTGCACTCGCTCATGCGGTTCCGGTACGCAGTCTCGAAGTCGAAGTTGTACAAATCCCACCCCCGCCCACGGTGGAAACACGTGTTCCGGATCATCTACATCGTCTCAGAGCTGTAACACCCATCACTGTCCAAGTATGCAACATTTAAGTAATCCGCAAGTTATAATGTAAATTGGTGGGTTTTTTTTTCATCTTTTATTCAAATATTCTTGTACTTTTTCTTTAAATTAATAAAATATGAAGAAAAAAAATTCATTAGAATAATAATCTCTGGATTTTTCAAAACTAATTACATACAGAAAACAGATACACGATGATAATAAGTGATCTATACAATAATTACACATGCTATAAAATGTGTCCAAATCATCGAATTGTTCGTTTGTTTCCTTGTCTTCAAACACAAAGAAACAATAAAACTGTGATTGTTTGCTTTTTTTTCTTGGTTGTTTGTTTGTTTATTTTTGGGGGGAGGGGGTTATTTGTTTGTTCTTTTTTTCCCACTCATTTGAAACGTCACCAGCTGTAGATGAAGCGGTCAAAATGTGATAAATCTTAGTAGAGATTAAAAATCAAATAAGTGGAAAATGGGCAATGATATGTACTTACTCACAACACAGTCCTGATGAATATCTTTCCATCTTGTTTAGTTCACGGTGGTTGGTCCGCTTGGTCAGGTTTCGGGAGCTGTTCCCAGACTTGCGGAACCGGAAAGCAGTCACGAAGTCGTTCTTGTACAAATCCAGCTCCTGCTTACAATGGAAATTCGTGTTCTGGATCTTCTAGTAGTTCACAATACTGCAATACACACAACTGTCCAAGTAAGCACAAATGTTTCCTTCATAACGTCTTATGGTCACGTGTGCTTAAACGAAATTCAACATAAACAACTTGTAGGTGTCGGTGATAAATTAGTAGTTATTGCCATATGTAATTAATTTGTTTTCTATAGAATTACCCGCTATCACCGGTAGCGGTAGCTCAGTGGTAGAGTGGTTGCTTTGTATTCGAGAAGTCATGAGTTCGAGCCCCTCTCGTGCCATACAGTGATTCCCAAATGCTCGGTATTTAAAAGTGAGAATCACGGGTCTTTCCGATATGACCTAAAAATAGAGGTCTCGTGTCGCGGCAGGCGTTGGCACGTGAAAGAAATGTCACTGTCCCGGCTTATCATTTAAAATACCAGTACATGTGGCAAAAAGTACAGCTGTACTTGGCGCTGTCTTAGAATACATAATATCTGCTCACATGGTGGGTATTTTAATAGCTGCTATCTGCTAATTTCAAGAATTCAAGTTGTTTAGGCCTAATTTATATAGACATAATGAGGCTTTTTAAAGTAAAGTGATTTCCCTAATTTTGAAAATAGAGATGATGCTTTTAATTACAGTATCAAAACAAAATCGAAGTTAAATGCTTATCTATGCATGCAAAAGCTTATTTGTATATTTTTTTTATTAATTAAAGACGCATGAGAGGCAGATAATTTTGTAAATATTATGTCTACCGTTTGAAAAGAATAATTTCGTTCATGAAGAAATGTACTTTGGGTTTATTTTTTGATATGTTGTATATATTCAGTATACTACGAACTTCTCTGTATGCTGAACTATTAACGCAGAAAAATGTCACGTGACGAATGCCACTTTACAATCTTTCGAAACCAGTTCAGGCTTCTCCAAAATCACGCAATATGTTTTCCCATTGTTTTCGGATATCTTATTTTATTTCATTGTTTTGGGGTTTTTTTGTTTGTTTGTTTTTTGTTGTTTTTGTTTTTTTTTTTTTTTTGGGGGGGGGGGTTGTTTTGTTTTGTTTTGTTTTCATGTACTCCAGAGGAGAAACAAACTATTGTTTGAAAGTTACGTAAGGACTGCGCATTGATTTGTGATGTATTCTGCACATATAGTTGATGGCGGATGGACTGCGTGGTCAGGCTATGGTACCTGCTCGAAGACTTGTGGAACCGGGACACAGTCCAGAAGTCGCACCTGTACAAACCCTGCCCCTCAGTACCTAGGGAAATCCTGCTCTGGGTCAACAACCAGTTCCAGAAACTGCAACACGCACAATTGTCCAAGTAATATTGATAAAAAGTTGCTGTTAACCTATAATAGTTGAAGCCGTTCTTTAGACTTATCATACTTCAGCAATGGGGTGGAATTATGTGAATGATTGTTTTGTGATTCGGAATGAAGATCGGTGAACAAGGCGGAAAAAATACGAGTGGGTAGATAGAAAATACATTAAAATTAAATCATAGACACTCTAAAAAAAGTTAGAATTTGTCACTTAATTTAAAAGTATGTACATTTACCACATGAGCAATCAATATATTTGAAATATTGGAATGTGAAAATAGAGCACAATCAAAATAGTCAAATTTGACCATTTTATAGCTGAGTTTGGTAAAATTTCAACATGTGTGGGTCGACATTTTTTTTGTTTTGTTGTTTTGCAAGTAGAGCATTTTGGGTAATGGGTTCAATACATCACAAGAAAAAATATACAATAGAAAATGTTTTTTCAAAGGTATTCTGATGAATAGGCATTTTCCTCGCCTTGTTCGCCCATCTTCTTTAATTAGTTGAATCCTTTCAGTGAGAATGTGACTGAACAGTGTAAGGACTATAGTTAGAGATTCTACAACACCTATAAAACTATCATATTGGGTGTTAACTCCATTTAATGATTGCAAGTTAAAATGATAAAAGTAACATATTCTAGATGATACCCGACAAACAAGCTGGTTATACGCGATATATTTACCAAAGTTGACATATAGCAAATCATCAAATTAAAGATGGAAAAGACTTTCACATTGAAAAAAATAATAATAAATACCTTTATTACATAACTGAATAATTCTGTGTTTTCCACTTGGCGGAGATCCATAGAATGCAATATTCATCTATACGTGCCTGCTGTGTGAAGATATCGTTTGCTTTCTCCAACATCGGGTGAAAAATGAATTCGGTTGAGACGATTGATTGCCCCCCTTTTTTTTACACTCATTGAAAACTTGCGTCTCTATTTAATGCCGAATTCCTAGCACTATAATGTGTGATATTAGGAGTAACTGTTATCACGAAATGGAGTAACCGTTATGTACAGTAAGTGCGTAATATCTACCCAATTTGACAATTGGAGAATAGACTCAAAACTATAGGTGCATAGAGATGGTTTGCAGGATAAAAGATGTTCACCTGTAGAGGTCACACATGAAAGTGTTGTGCTAAAGCCAATCAACTGATCGCTTGCAGATTGGTTCGGTGCATTCATACTAATTCCGATTTATAGGCAAGAACGACAAAATTGGTTCCTCATCAATACAAATTTTATGGTCGCTATAATGACCTTGTTTGCAAAGTGTCTCTGGGACATATCTTGAATAATTTGTTTCATACCCTTTGTTAGACTGTCATTTTTCATACTAACTTTGACTACGGGTAATCCCGTATACCTAATTTCGATTAAGGGGTCACGGCGGGTGCGACCGGGCAACAGAGGATGCTTACTTCTCCATGGCACCTGATCCTACCTTCGCTTTGTCGGAGGTCCGTGTTGCCCTACACTCGAACCCGTATATGTCTTTGGGATTTATGATTACGATTAACACATTATTAACTTCACCATTCGATATTTAAAGTCCACTCTGCTTCAATTCGAGTATATTGATCTACTTCTAGTATACGGAAATAAAAATAAATCCCTTAGTAACATTATTCATATGTTTCAACATCGGTTTAATGAAAGTTGGATATAAGGAACAATTCAGGCTGGTCCCTGAATTTCTATATATCTGGAATAAACTGTCATTTCTTTAAAATTAGCATTGCTATAATGTCGCGACAGAGAGGGTTTTCACTATATGTAAAAACAACGTGTAGTGTCCTACACATCATGAAAAGTAAATAAATAAAACGTATCTTGTAGTTAGCATTGATCAGTGAGAGTGATGCAGTAAATCGACTTTTGCATGTCCACTTTAGACAGAGGTCAAACCTGTGCTATATTTGTCTTAACAGTCGATGGAAACTGGGCTTCCTGGACGTCTTATGGTGCATGCACGGTCACGTGTGGAGGGGGTATCCAGACCAGGACTCGCTCCTGCTCAAATCCAGCCCCGATGTATCTGGGTAAAGCCTGTGCAGGGATGTCTTCTTCTTCTCAGACTTGTAATTCCCACCACTGTCCAACTTAGTAAATCCAACGAACATTCCGTAATGATCAGAATTATTCGATTTTGGCCACTTATGTCATTGGTTCTAAAGTCATCACCTATATCAATATTTAACACCAGTAGAAATGGTGCTGTTCATTTTCACTGATAAAAGTTGTACTTTAAGCTAAGCGATATGATTTACAGTTGATGGTCGGTGGGCAAGTTGGGGAAGTTGGGGTTCCTGTTCTGTGACGTGTGGTGGAGGTTCCCAGTCCCGAAAGCGCACGTGTACAAATCCTGCTCCTCAGTATAATGGAAACAGTTGTCCAAACTCTGACACGTCGACTCAGACGTGTAATACACAGCCGTGTCCAAGTAAATGAGCAGTAATGAAGAACCGTGATCAATCTCATAACCCTATAAAAAATACAAAAGTTAGAGTAAGGCAAACACGCCCCCCCCCCCCCCCCCCCCCTAGAAAACACCAGAGGTGGGGTTATGTTGCACATACGATTGTAATGAATTAATTCATTTATTGATCATCTGATCAAGATGTAGGGCTCACAGCGGGTGCTACCGGTAGATAGGGGATGTTTACGCCTCCTAGGCATCTGATCCCACCTCTGTTATATCTAGGGGTCCGTGTTTGCCCAACTCTCTAATTTGAAATTCATATTAGATTTATGAGATTGATCACTGTTCGTTATCATCGCCTTTTCATTTATTGCTTTTCATGTGTCAGTGATCTTAACGTTAGTAAAAACTACAGAAAAAGGTATTGTCTCTTAACAAAATAACGACGAAAACTATTTACGATTGAAGTTGATGGCCGCTTCAGCAGTTGGGGAAGTTGGGGAACTTGTACAGTGACATGTGGAGGCGGTACACAGGAGAGACAGCGGACCTGTACGAACCCCACCCCCCAACACGGTGGCGCTCCTTGCAGTGGACCAACCACCAGCAACCAGAATTGTAACACACAAGTGTGTATAAGTAAGTAGTCAACTTTGATTTATATTTCTTTGTAGACACCGTGTGGATCCCCGCAGTTTTAGCGTTCTTTGTCACGAAACTGAAATATAAGGCATAGTGACGCATGTCTGGGTTATGCGATTATTAAACAGATTTCAAATATACCCTTCCTTTGCACCCCAGTTGATGGCGCTTGGAGTTCTTGGTCTGGTTATGGGTCATGTTCTGTGTCTTGTGGAGGAGGCAAGCAATCCCGATCCCGATTTTGTACGAATCCCAAACCCGCTAACGGAGGAAAGACCTGTCCTGGAAGTGCCAGCGAATTAGCGGACTGTAATTCCCACGACTGTCCCACCGTAGCTGCAGGGACATATCAACAAGTATGCTATGTTGATTGTAACACACATTTTTAGAAATGTACGCAAATTGATATCATTTTTTCATCAATACATATGATACTGTGATATCATTTACCATCACTTTTAAATATTCACATATCCAATTTTTTTTACTTTTGATATCTTTACCAATTGTAATGATAGCTATTCCTCATAGACTTAAATGATGTGCTTATGAATCTTGATAAATATAGTACGACTATTTTAACGACTGGGAATTCTTCAGTAGAAATGGAAATACAATGTAAATATTAGAAATGATTTTAATTTTGAAAATACATGGGGTATGAACATCAATGGTTCACGTCGGCACACTTTCAATGAAGTATACAAGTGTAACGTGTCGCAGTTTATGCCCTCGTATATATTTTAAAAATGAAATTCATTTCTTGAATATCTGCCAGCTCTCGTTCGGTAGCATCTTTATTTCTGAAGATGTATTGTCTTTGCATTTTGATTTATCCGTTTCAGCTTTGTCCATCGGGGTGGTTCACATGTCAGTCGGGAGGAATCACGTGCATAGACAAAACTTTCCAATGCGACTGCTCAAAGGACTGTGACGATGGAAGTGACGAGGATGCAACCTATGCAGAATGTCAGGCAACACAAATGATGGCGTGTAAGAACGCTGGAGGTATTGCATTTAGTTGCATATTCCTTTAAACTTTGTTCAACCGATATATCATAACTTTAAAAATAATAATCATCCCATATATTATCCATTTCGGAAGAAAACCTAGTAAAATTTTGGTTACATGTTTTGTATTTTCTATTTTTCAGGGCATTCCCGTTTCCCCTGTCTTGTTATTGCCCTTGCAGTGTTGATTTCAACGCTGATGTGAATGTTTCAACCATAACATAAACGTATTTACATTCACAATTTACTAAGTATCAAGTCTTGAGTGGAAACCATAACCATTGATGCACTTCAACGTAATTGTTTCAAGATGAATTTCACAACACTCATTTGTCATTTAGTTATTGCACCTTTACTGAATTCAATGCAGTTCATCATTTCTGAGTATTTGTTTCGTGTTTTCCAGTGATTGTATTGAAAAAAGATTTACCCTACTCTAGATGAAATAGAGTTTATTTGACACAGTTGAATGTACATGTACCATTCCTGTTCAATTCTCACGCTACACATTAAATCCCATTACATACATGTACATTAGGCTACCAATGTAATAATATTCAAGCTTTAAGAATCAAAAATAATACAAAAGAAAGTGTTATTTTGTAGGTATGTGTTATTTATTTAAGACATCATTATGAAACTACAAGTAAATCATAGAAAAGTTTAGAAGCATTTCCTTTTTTAAAAAATATGTATAATTTAGGTTTTCTCATTGTCTGGAAGGATTCGTTCGGTTATCAATTTGCGCATGCGCATGAAAGCCCGGAAGTATATCACCCAGCAATGTCATTACTTCATTATTTTTGTAGAATATTTCTTCCAGTTTGCTTATCTCATGATCTGCGGTCTGTAAAGAATGTCGGAGGGATTTTTCTTGTAAAGACACGTCGTCCAACTGTGCCGATAGCTGATCCACCCTGAGTAAAACAAACAAAAATCCATGATTTCATAAGTTCAGAAATTTTATGCAAAGTGCATATATTGAGGTTATGATAACAATATCTTTATTCTTATATCAAAATTGGTACCGTTTATGTTTTATCTACATGTGAAATCTTTTAGGTTTTTTAAAAAATCAAACTCTAAATTGTTTATTTTCACAATGCTTTGATAGATACATATAGGCCTACGATAGCATTACATATAGGCCTACGATAGCATTACATATAGGCCTACGATAGCATACGTATATGACTATAGTTTAATTAAAGCGTTAAGCAGAGAAATGTATCACGTTGTATATGTCTCTGGTTTCAGCGGTCAGGGCCACAAGAAATAAAGTGAAGACCAGAAGTAAAGAATTTCATATGTAATTGATGCAATCGTGTTATATTGAATTTACAATGAGGCGTGCTAACAAAATGTTCTGCACCAATGTGAAGGTCTATTTTTCTAGTGGCATCTAAAAAAAAAAAAGGAGACTGGGTTTCAAAAACATTTTTTTTAGTCTAGGTTCTTAGACTTGGCCTGGACGTTGAAAACTTTTACACATTACGAAACACGAAATATCTGGACAGAAAGGAGGACTTACCTGTCACAGATAACAGACACGCGTTTGTTCGCGGAAGTCTGTATTTTGTTTTCCCTGCGTCTCAGATAATCCTCCAAACATTCTATTTCAAAGTCGTGCAGTTTTTCCTTCTCATACTTAGTCAAGAAGATTTCTATCCAAATAGAAAAGAACAGCAAATAGAATGTAAATGAAACAATAAACATTGATAATTCATATTGATATCTAATTAACTCCTACATTGTCTATCGCACTATCAATCATAATGTTTGTCTTCGGTCTTTACGCTTTTTCTACTTAATATTAAGATTTTATTCATTAATGTGAAAGTGAAGTTGAACTGGTAATCATCATGTTTTATTCATTTGAAGTATCAGACCGAATGTATCGTACGTATCTCGGGAAAAGAACTCGTCATTTAAGTATGTCTATTAACAGTGTTGATTTTCATTCATAACCGATTCTGTATATCATAGTGAATTCGAAATAAAAGACAAAGGTATTTTCCACTTCTGCCTCATGTCTGGATATGTTTCTGAGCACAGACGTTAATGGCGATTTACAACAAACAATTACGACAAACGGGATACAGCTTTTCCACCATCAACTTCCACATTTATGTAGCAATATTCCATTTTCAGCTTTATATTATGTTTATATCTTTAAACTTCTCTCGATAAACAAGAGCATGCCCTAAGTATAATCAATTTTAAACCGATGAAAATTAATGACAAATACGTTGATGTTACAGATGTTTCAACGGTCTTTTTTAAGATCTGTATTGCACAAATTCTTTGGTTGTTATGATGATTTAATTAATACGGATTGTTACTAGGTCCATTACTGTCTATCGTATTTCATACCAATCATTTTCTTTATATACTGTTTTTGATTACAGTATATCCCGTTTACCAGGGAATGTCGACTTATCATGCGAGATGATGTACTTTTCATATTAATTTGAACGATTCATGAAGAGCTATATGATGAGTTGAATGAGGTAAAACTATTTTAAATGTACGAAGAACAAAATATTGAGGCGCTGCATAGAAAATGCCAGGCCGTTTAATACAAAAGCTTCTTACTTAGTCCATTGTCACAGAAGTTTTCCTTGCCCTGACATTTCCAGATGAGGCACTTGATGCCTTGGTATATCAGGCTCAACACCGTCAGTGGTGGGGGCAGTAGTGAGCACAGTTTGTACTTAAGTATCAACGAATATCGCTGGTATTTCCACACCTCCCGAACACGAGGGATAAATCTAATACATGTGGCACTGGAAGTATCAAGACATGCATGTATAGATCAAGAAATGCTCATTTCATTTTATAGACGATGTGGTTGAAATGTTATGAATGCCCAAATTAATTCGTGTAAATACATTTAAACATATTAAATATAGCACTGCATAGACATTATGCTTTATAAAAAAAAAATCACACATTTTGATATCGCTAATATTTTTTCAAAGTAAAACAGTTGGAGAAAAACGACATCGTAGTGATTGATATCTGAGAAGACAATCAGCATATTTCTTTCAAGCTATTCATAAAAAGCAAATGACACTAATGCAAAAAGAATTACACGAATAACCTAATTCAGAAGAAAGCCAATCCATTGGCAGGAGTACTTACTTGAACCTTGCTATGAGAAGATTGACGAGGAGAATGAAGCTAACCAAAAGAAAGAGAAACATAGCGAGAGGGGCTACCCAGGAGCCGTATGTACACCCTCCAGGATGGTTATCGGAGTCAGTGCAAGCTGTAAAAAAAATAATGCAAAGATAAAGAAGGTACCCAGGAGATGTAAGCTCAGCCATTAGAATGGTTCTAAGAGTAGGTGCAGATTGCAAAAAGGACACAGTCACATGTGTAAAATACCCAAAGACTTTATAAAACGCGTCTTATAAAGATCACAGTCGTGGTATTTGCATACAACTAGCCGTCATTCAGTTCTCAGAAACATGATGAGCGCGTGTTACATTACAGTGGATACTTCATCGATTTGCAATATTGTAATTCATTAGGAATATTTCTAGCTAAGCGCTAATGTCATCTTTTGTGTTCATGTTTACATATTAGATATAATCATTACTGTCAATTTCTTCTTTGAAAATTTCGCCGTAGATCATCCAGTAAGGGTAGAAAAACACGGACCGAACCATGAACCACGACCAGTCCTCGTTCTGGAAATGCACCGCTTGTCGGACCACTCCAAAACATGCTACCACTATGAACATGATGATTGAGAAGTACGACATGTGTTTTAACTGAAATAGAATCACAACTTTAAAGTGAAGTAATACAACAAAGATAATGGTTAATGTTATTTTTGGTTTTTACAAGATTTACATTTCTTCCTGAAACCACTTACCAGTTTCCCAATAATCTTTGAATAGGCTCCAAGAGCTTGATTAACAGACAGAATTCCCAGAATTCGTATGTTAAAGAAGACAATATTCAATGCATACACGATACGTGAGGCTTTGAGAGTAGGAGGATAAAATCTTAGGACTACACCTATCGAGAACCACATGATGGCCGCCACATCCCACAGGTTCCAGTAGAAACTAGCAAAGACGCGAAATTTCATTTTCAATGGACCAGGAACTAACGTATAAAGCTGAAATAAAATATCTAAATTATATTCCGTTCCCTTTGATTAAAATGCTTCTAACATTGAGAGGTGAAATTTGGTGTGTGTTTTAATTGCATCCAAACCGATATGCAACATTCAATGATAATGAAGATGATTGTACTTAAAACACTGGTGATATAGACAGATAAAAATGTTAATTTTAGATAATATGAATGTACAATCATCTGCGAAAATGTAATTGATGCAAATTCAGCACTTACTAGTTCAAAGCTGTTTTAATATTTTTTACAACGTAACACTGGGTAACCCTGGAAATTCCTACTCACCTCTCGACATTTTTCGGCGGTAAAAGACAGAATATAGACCATAACAAAAAGTTCCGGCCATGCGGGGCTTGGTAAAGTTTTTCCCAGAATAGTGTAGCAGTAAGCCATCAGGAACATGATGTAAGTAATCTATAACAAAATAAATTTTGTACATGTATATAATCATAGTTAGTATACCAAAACACATATACGTCCCATATATTTATTGATTCCCTTTTTGAATAATTTTAAGTATGATTGATCATGGATCAACGAATACTAGTTACCAGATAAAACCAGAACTTGGTAATGGGAGCGGTGTAAAACTTGTGAATCATTTTCCGCAGTTTGAGAGGAGCCTTCAGGCACTGAACCACGTGACACTCTCTGTTTTTGCTCGCCATTTTCTGCAGTGTCCTTAGATCCTGACGACTTATCTTTCGCTGGTTGTCAAAATGCATGCTCTGAAAAGAAACGATCAGCCATGCACTAAAATCTCTCTTTATCATCTGTAGTCCTTATTATAGTAATAATAAGTATCACAATAGTAAATGTTTAAACTGTCATCAGAAACAAAGTTTTCGTTACCCAGATACCAGATCTGTTTGTGATTACAGACAGACAAGAAACAAATATAAAGTAAGTCAGATTTACGTTCACCATTTTATCATCATTTTAGCAACAATTCTTAGTACTACCTTTTAAGGGAAATATTAGCTACCTTCAATGATTCGTGCACGAAAACTCTTAGACTTACCGCTGATCTGATCATTGGGGGCTTTCTATTAGTTTTCAAAGCATCACTTAACTTCGGTAAAGAGTTTGACGTTGGGAGGGTCGGCTGCGATGATGGTGCCTTTAAAACAAAACACAACATCCACATTAAGACATTACACATAAGGTAAGAATATGTTACTTGATGATGTTTTGTAAGAAAAAGAAAGATTGATTGATTATTTATTGCTTTCCGCCACACTCAACAATTTTTCAGTTATCTGGTGGTGTCCAGTTTTTGTTGGTGGAGGAGAGAACCCAGATACAATGTACCCGGGAAGAGACCACCGACCTTCCGAAAGTAAACTGGTAAACTTGCTCACATAACGCCGCGGCCGATATTCGAACACGCGCTGACAGAAGTGAGAGGCTTTGTGATTTTGAGCCCGATGCCCAAAGACAAAGAAAGAAAGGAAAATAACCATAATAATGATAAAATAAAAAACACTGATTATACTTCAGTATAATTATAATATTTAAAACACTACTTTTATAATATTATATCTCAGTCAAAATTGATTGATTCATCATGTATTGTTTAACGTCCTGCTCGAGAATCTTTCACTCATAGCGAGACGTCACCATTGCCGGTGAAGGGCTGTAAAATTTAGGCCAATGTTAGGCGCTTATGGCCTTAGAGCAGGGAGGGATCTTTAACGTGCCACACCTGCCGTGACAAGGGAGCTCGGTTTTTTTCGGTCTCATCCGAAGGACGGCCCCATTTAGTCGCCTCTTACGACAAGCAAGGGGTACTGAGGATGTATTCTAACAACCCGGATCCCCACGAGATTCCGTCACAATGATTAGGTTTAATTTTTAGCTATGGCGAATGAAAGGAGGGGAAATTCCTCGCAATTCTGATACCTATTAACATAGTATCACTTACAACATATAGAGGGAACATGGTTACCGTTTATTCTCATTTCCTATGACGACTGTAATTTAAAATCTATAGATATTTCTTTTCACTGTACTCAATCACCTGCTGAATGCTATCGTCGTCTAAATCATCATTTTCATTATCATCGTTATCATCGCTGTCATCTTCTATTGTGTCCTCTAAATGTTCTTCTGCCGTTTGTGGCATGTGCTTCAATTCTTTCTTTGACTTGTAATCCAGAACGGTCAAGAACGGAGGAAATAAAATACCAGCAATGACCTGACAACGATATAAATAACTGTCTATGACTTCTAAACGTGTGCTTTCATATCCTCTACCTCTTTCAGTTTTAAAATGAGATATGCAATATATTGATATATTCAATACGATAATGTTATGTGATATAATATTTTTTGTCATTTAATGACAGTTAACTTATCAATTATCTCAATATAATTTCGATCAGTGTAACTCGATGACTGAGTCGGAAAAGAGGTTTCATCGTTTGAGTGTAGCGAGGTGCGAATCCAGGCCGTCACAAACATGAAACATTACTCGACCTTGATAAAGTGGAAAACTTTTAAATCCAAGGTTCCTTATCACAGTAACTGTTTACACGATAGAAAATAATGATTGCTAAGAAGCCCAGAGCACCTAGCAAAGAGGGTTTGTGGCACTTCGCTTAATCTTATTACGTATCTTCATAAGTGAGAGGCTTTCTAATAGACGTCGAATTCTTTAAACAACCACCTTAATGCTGCTGTTTTTCCTAGTCTGTAGACCTCCCATCCAGATATCGTTGATTAGGTTCTGGCAGCAATTATGTGCCACAAAATCATAGTGCATAATGTCCACTGCCACTGTAAGACATGTCGTATTCGAAAAGTTCTTCAGATCGTCCGTCAGAAGCTGTTGGCTGTAGTCTACATCAGCCATATAGCAGTGCTTTAGAAACTCTAGTGCTAGCTTCATAAATTCGCTGTAAATAGAAAGTTTATCGGTTATGAAAATTTCTTTTCTGAAATTACTTTCCCGAAAAATATGCATTAATCACGTGACCATTTTGATTCACAAATCCCAGAAATTTGTATTCGCAGTTCTTCCGTTTTTAAAATCACAATTCTGCACCAATTTCTGTTCTCTGACAAGTAAATTAAGGATCATAAATCATATCAGTTTGACGTTAAGATATCAGTACATGTGGCATGCATCTCCTATGTTGCATACCCTGAATGAACAGCTCAATATAAATAACAGCATTCAATCTCGTAATTTCTATAGAAAATACAAATCAGAGTGATGGGCAAACACGGACCCCTGGTCATACCAGAGGTGGGATAAGGTGCCTATGATGAATAAGCATCCCCTGTCGACTGGTCACACCCGCCGTGAGCCCAATCCGTAGTCAGAAACATTGTGTCAAGAACGACCTAACATTTGGTATGAAACACATCAAACAGCATTGGACTTAATAGTAAGTTGTACTGGCAAACTAGATTGTTATAACAACCATAAAATTTGCGAAATGCTGACTTTAAACGAGACTGTACAAAGCCCTGTGACATCAACTTCTTTGTCAGTAGCCCGCCTCGATTTAAAAACTGATCGTATGCAGAACAAGCTCTTGCGTATCGAATCAGTTGTATAACTGTTTTTAATCTTTACATTACAATGGCATATTTTTTCACTCATTACTTTGCAAATGTTTTCTTCAACTGGTCATTTTGCAATTCATTCTAAAAGAATATATTATTTTACCTTGAATTTTCCATAAGCTTATCAGTCACGTCGCTTTTCATTAAGTTGCCGTCTGCCTCTAGTGCCATAGCTTTATACAACTTCGCGGCAACTAAAGCCTGCAAATAAACATATATTTGTATTTTATTGATTTTGTTTTTATTTTTCAAAATTAAACTAATCCAAATATGATGATGTGGGATCATTCAAAATCATAGATTACATATTTCGTTGCAAAATAATATCTTAAACTAATGTGAGATTTTTTTTTATCTGCAAAATGAAATATTATAGTTTCAAGAAATTTTAAGACGGTACTCGTCTTATTCTTTTCTTTTAAACTTGTCCATTACTCCGATTGTTTCTGTCTGAATTTGAGTGATTCAATCAAATACCTTAGCCATGGCTTCTTCTCCCTGCTGCCACATAAAAAGCGCCATCTGTTGTCTGTTCATTAACACCGCCCAAAACATGAGATCGTGATACGGATAGTGGAACAAGCCAGTGTCAATCATGTCACCTCTGTGGTGCGCTTCCATTACCAGGCTTCTTCTGCTTCCGCTCGAACTCTGGAAAATTCTAGAACTGTTTATCGCTGAAAATATTAAAAATAAAACCATATTACTTCATAGAAGAGACAATTGTTATACTTACCACTCTCTTGAGAGCAATATATTTTTGTCGGAACTCTTTCTTAGAATAACTTGACATGAATGCTCCGCCCATTAGACTGTCCATCACCAAGCCAACATCTAGAAGCGTGTATCGGTAGTTTGGATATATATTCTGAAAGAGATTTAGTCATCAATGGCAGTAAAACGTCTTTTCTATATATTAGATGGCTCTTGTGTAAATATGCAATTGACCATACCTTCCGTAAACCTTTCATGAAATAACGGACTGCGTTAAACCTGCATTGAGTCTGTTGAAATAAAGAATTATCAAAAGTTACAAACAACATAAAACAAGCAATCTAAACATTGTAAAATTTCAAAATTTGGTGATATATCTGAAAATGGATAGATCACTAATCTTGTGATAGTACAAATTCTTAAGTTTGTGAAGGCATTTTAAATTCAAAGCAAACCTGCGCACTACTCTGACATATCCTCCTCTATGTGAATCGACATATTCACGAACGTAAACTCCTCAGCTCAGTGTAAATATGCCTACTGCACAAACTCAACAGCCGTGTAAATGTAAATTCCTCCCTAGCATAATCTCACAAGTGTAAATCTGAATATTATGTTTATGTACCTTAGCAGCGTAAGTCTACATACCTGCCGAACGTAAACCACGCTTTGTAGATTTGAAGATCTCCCTAAAGTAAACTTGGTAATGCAAATTTAAATACCTACCTAAAGTAAACTTGGTAATGCAAATTTAAATACCTACCTAAAGTAAACTGGGTAATGCAAATTTAAATACCTACCTAACGTAAACTGGGTAATGCAAATTTAAATACCTACCTAACGTAAACTGGGTAATGCAAATTTAAATACCTACCTAACGTAAACTGGGTAGTGTAAATTTTAATATACGAGGACGAGTCATTAAGTAACCAGCCTCTCTCATTTCCGATTGACCGAGACGATCACGATTTTCATGCCTTGTTTCAATACATGTTTTATAGCTGGATACAAAATTGCACGCATATCGCGTCATTCTTTAATAGGATATTGAAAGTCACACATGACTAGTGATGCAAAGCCATGCTTTTCATCTAAAGTTGAGTACCGTGTTGTAATTCGGTGTACTTGTAATTAAAAGGAAATATACGTTAGCCGATGTCTATGGGTCTTCTGTACTATCTTATGCTAAGGTTAAATTCTGGGTAGGGGATTTCAAATGCGGTGGAACGTCTTTAGAAGATGAAGCCAGGTGTGGACGCCCACTGGATGCCACCAACGAAGAAATGTGTAACAAAGTTCGGGATCTGGTATACTCTGATAGGCGAATTCAGGTGGAAGAAATAGCTCAGGCATTAGGCATTTCTTACAATCTTACATGATCATTTAGGAATGCGGAAGCTAACAGCCTGTTGGGTCTCCAAATCCCTTAGCGATGAGCAAATGGCAACCAGAGCATCAGCATGCAGCGCCTTGTTGAAGCGTATTAGGTCAAAAGATGATTTTCTTTCGCATCTGGTCACCGTCGATGAGACATGGGTTCATGGAGTCAGAGAATAAAGCTCAGAGTCGTCAGTGGGTAGAGCAGAGGTTCCCAAGGCCAAAGAAGTTCAAGACACAACCATATGCTGACAAGGTGATGGCCACAGTATTTTGGAACGCAAAAGGTGTTATTACGTTGGATGTTTTACCCAAGAGGAGTACAATAACTGGAATGTACTATGCAAATTTGCTATACCAGCTGAGAACCGCCTTCCATGAAAAACGCCGAGGTAAACTCTCTAAAGGTGTTTTGTTGTAACATGAAAACTCTAGAGTCCACATTTCCAAATTTGCAATGGATGCTGTAGAGCGAAACGTGTATGAATTAATACCACATCCCGCCTATTCGCCTGACCTACCTCTTAGCAGCTTCTTTCTACTCCCAAACTTGAAAAAGGATATCCGTGGACATCATTTCAGATCTGACGAAAACGTTGAGAAGTGGGTCAATGGAAAGGACCCTAACTTTTTCTAATGGCATCTGAACACCGTTGGTCTAAGACATCACACTAGAGGGCAATTACATCGAAAAAGAAGATCTCAACTGAAATAAGTTAGACTGGTTACTTATTGACTCGCCCTCGTACCTCGTACATAACGTAAACTCCGCAATGTAAATTTAAACATCTCCCTAACTTAGACTGGGTAGTGCAAATTTAAATACCTACCTAACGTACACTGTGCAGTGTAAATTTTAATACTTACCTAACGTAAACTCCACAATGTAAATCTGAATATATTCCTAACGTAAACTTGGTATTGCAAATTTGAATACCTAGCTAACGCAATCTCTACAATGTAGATCTGCATACTTTGATAACATAACCTCCACCACGTAAATCTGCATATTTGATAATATAAACTCACAGTAGAAAGTAACTCACAATATTGTACAGCTCCTCCAGTCTGTTGACTGTCAGGAAGGAGTGCATGCTAACGCCGTTTTCCAGCAACAGCTTAACAAAATCTACTTTGTCGTTGATTAACGCTTCCATCATTACAGGAATTAAGGACTCCTCCTAAAACGAAAATCTCATCAAACTCAACGGCCATACAAACAGTAAAATCATCAGGTAATTTTACCAGGCTTTACGTGGAATAAATCCAAAATTCAGATGAAATTTATTATTACGTTTCTATCCCAATTAAAGGATAAACAACAACAACGACAAACGTAGCAAATGTCAACAATATGTTTACCGTTCTAACTTTATCTCCATCTAAAATGTAATCCTGGGCAATGTCAACTCTGTCCCACAATAAAGCAAGGCGTAGTTGCTCAGAAATACTGTTGCAGGTTCCTAAATTATAATCACCATAATATGTTTTATTTTTTTGCTGACTTGTAATTGATTTGATGTTTAACTGATGTAATGTTCAGGGAGACCACCATATTTGTCATTTACTACCATACATATGGATAAAAGATTTCTCGTATAGTATATCAACATCCCACTACATACACATTCACGTTTAGTTAAAGTAGGACAGGTTACGGTAGCCTAGTGGTTATGGAGAACGCTTTGCAACCGGAAGTCACCGGGTTCAATTTCTGATCCAGGCGGCCCTGTTTACCTAAGAAATTACATATAGATAGAAACTGGTCCTCGACCAAACGCCCATCATTCAGCAACAGAAATGAGTCGTTTGAATGTGACCTTAAAAATCTCAAATGCCCTTGCTAGCCATGGTTGTGGCTATTCACATACAATGGGTGACTTCCCTTTATAAGGGGAAATTTCTCGAATAGGACGTAAACCAACAAACGTATGAAAAAGAATACATCCGCTTTGCTCTGCCACATGTCTAGTTTAAGGTCAGCATTTCGAAAATACTATGGTCGTTATAACGATCCTGTTTGCCAATAAAACCTGTCATTGGGTCAAGTGCTGTCTGACTTGTTTCATACCAACTGTTCGTTAGTTTTTGGCACTCTGATTTTGAGTAACAATTATTCAGTTTACTTGATCAAGATACAGGGCTCTCGGTAGGTGTGATCAGTCGACAGGGAATGCTTACTCCTCCTCGACACCTGATCCTACTTCTGACACATGGGCTGATTGATATTTTGTGATTGATTGATTGATAATATATTGTTTAACGTCCCACTCGAGACGTCACCATTACCGGTGAAGGGCTGTAAAATTTAGGCCTATGCTCGGCGGTTGTTGCCTTTGAGCAGGGAGGGATCTTTAACGTCCCACACCTGCTGTGACACGGGGACTCGGTTTTTTCGGTCTCATCCGAAATGATGGAGTGAAATCAGGCAGATAAGGCAGATGCTCAATCAGTTTTAAAGTTACAATCGTTAATGGCAGCCATGACAATTCCCAGTAACTCCCTCAGAAGTAAAGTATAGTATATGTATGTGCCATTGATTGTTTCTCGCTTTGGAAAATAATATACCATCAGAATACTATTAGTGACCCAGCAAACCATGACCATAACCTTTCCAGCTGATGGAACAGTCTTTGCCTTCATTGGCGAGGATGATCCAGGATGTTTCCATTGTCGAGACTGTTATATGGCCGTTGAGGTGAAATGACGCACCCATGTTTCATCCATAGTAACAAAGCTCTGACGAAAGTTAGCAGGAGGTTTAGATTAGCACGCGACAAAGTGCGCCTGGTGTGCTTCTGATCAACTGTCAGAAGTCTTGGTAACCAACGGGCTGAAAGCTTTCTCACTGCAAGATCCTCCGTCAGAATGGGATGCACTCTTTCCTGTGAAATGCCAAGTGTACTGGCTATACATCCTTCTGTAACTCCTCTGTTAGTCATAACAATATCATGGGCTTTATTGACCATTTCTGAGGTTGCAACAATGACAGGCCTTCCAGGACGTGAATTATTCTCGAGGCTCTGCCTGCCGCGTTTATATTCCAACATCCACGTTTTTTACTGTAGCATATGAAGGGGCATTTTCCCTAGTGTTGCTTGTATATCAGTATGGATAGCAGATGCTAAACCTTTCTTATGCAAATATTGGATCACTCTTTCACCGATTTTGTCCATTTTGCAAAAGTCAGTTGCCTTGATTACTTTCGAGTGCTCTCTCGTCGATATAAACTGACCAAATGACACCAGCCTTTGGGTACACGGCCTTAAATAGCCAGGGAATAGTAGGGCTGCAAAATGACATCGATACTTACCTTCTTCAATAGAAGGCTCACAACATATCAATCAGCCCTCGTATATCTAGGGTGTCCGTGTTTGCCCAGCTCTCTATTTTGTATTCCTTACAAGAGTTATGAGGTTAATTGCTGTTCGTTATCTTCACCTTTCATTTGAATACGAATTTCTCTTTATGAAAAGGCCACGATAACAAACAGTATTCAATCTCGTAATTCCTATAGAAAATACAAATCAGAGATATAGGCAAACACGGACTCCTGGACATACCAGAGGTAGGATCAGGTACCTAGGAGGAGTAAGCATCCCCTGTCGACTGGTCACACCCGCCGTGAGCCCTATATTCCGATCAGGTAAACGGACTAATCCGTAGTCAGATTCAGTGTGCCAAGAACGGCCTAACAATTGGTATGAAACACATCAGACAGCATTTGACTTAATGGTAAGTTTTACTGGCAAACTAGATCGTTATACCGACCATAAAATTTGCGAAATGCTGACTTTAAACGAGACTGTACAAAGTCCTGTGACATCAACTTCTTTGTCAGTAGCCCGCCTTGATTTAAAAACTGATTATATGCAGAACATGCTCTTGCGTATGGAATCAGTTTAGAGAGACCATGTGCAGGTGATTTTGGAATATTGTCACATAAATAAGGGAAGATGACGATGGAGAAATTGAAATAATCCCGTTTGTCATGACGTTGAATTCTTAGTTTGCCGCCGGCATCTATTTTCAGTCAAATATGTAAGTACGAAGCAGAAGTGGAAGACTCTGTGGTGTCTTTAATTTCAAGTTCACTGGGATATATCGAATCGACATATGAATAAAAATGATCATTGTTAATAGACAAAACATCGTGGAATTGAAGGTCAGAGCAAGAGAATTTTTCTTCTCATGTAGAATTTATTATATCATTTTGTCAATTAAAGCTAAATACTGTTAGCCTTTAAAATTTGCATATATCTCGTTGTTTATTACAAAACTAAAATAAAGAGATGCAAAACATTCCCAGAATTCAATCCTACCTTTCAGCACAGCAGTCAAAATAGTGAGATCTAGTTCTTGGTTTTCATCAGCAAGATTCACAATGGTGATCTAAAGCAATGAAACGAGAGAGTTCTACTATATGCTATCGTGATAGCTATTTACCCCTTTTGGGGTGGATTACACTTTATTGCGGGTGGTGGTTGCTGATCCTGTTCTTCGGCAGACAATAAACTGCAGGTGGCGCTGTTGGCATTGATTTTGGAATGACCACACCCTTGTCATTAATCCAACTTATAAATATGTTAAAGCTTAAAGCCGGAATAATGTCCTTGATTTTAAAAAGAAGACTTCATAAATACATACAGACAGACTTACAGACAGATAGACAGACGCACAGACATTTACTATAACTGTGAAGAGAGCAGTTACTGTTGGCCCCAATTTGATTACTGCAAAAAAACATGTCTGAACCATTAGAATATAACATTCTTTAGTACTGAGTATAAAAAGACAACTGACCTGATTCCGTCTCTGTACACACATGAGTATTTCTAAGTAGATCTCTTTGGCTTGCTGCTCAGTGCATGTGAACGTGTCCTGTATAGAGTCCATCAGAACTAGCTGTTGGTTCTCAGAAAGCGTCCTTCAAATAAATTGATGGTCGAACTTAGGCTCTGATATTCTTCATTTAGACTTACACAAAAGAGATAAAATCTTTATATTAGATAGTTGGCGTTGTCGAAAAAGAAAGCTTACCCATCTTTCGTCATGTTTCTATATGCAAATGAGATAAGGTCCGCTGCACGCCCACTTTCGGCACAGACAATCACGGGAACTGGGGGTGTGTCTGTGACGTATTCTAACACCGCCCTTATTGTATTCAATCCGCCCTCCAATACCACACATACCAAGGGAACATTGATTCCTGCAGTTTTAGAGTTTACTATTAACTTATTTTTCTTATGTGATGCAGACATTGAAGGGATATCCTCCACTAATGTAGTCTTACATTTGTAACCAATTAGCATTTTAAACGCACCTGTAATCTTGTCCATGATCACTACATTGGATATTGTGTTAAGTTTTCCTTTAAAAAATTCACGGATGATTAAAGAAAATTAACTCAATACCTCTTGGTTTTTGTTGATTAAAATATCGCTCGATCCTTCTACGAAAGATAACCTCCGCTCCGAATTCTCCAACCGTACCATTGTCTGCTAACAGGAAGTAAGAATGTCTGCTGTCAAGTGGTAAATGGCCAAAGGATTCAGTCACGTGATGGTATGGACAGGTTTTCTGAAAAACAAAGATTGGGAAGGTGGTAGTAATTTAATCTCAATTTTAAAATGTATGTACCTATAAGTATGCACAAGTCGTAAACAAATTGTGATGAATCAGAGAGAGAGAGAGAGAGAGAGAGAGAGAGAGAGAGAGAGAGAGAGAGAGAGAGAGAGAGAGAGAGAGAGATGATCGTAGGATATAAAAAGAATCATCGCGAATATTAAATTATCTTGATCGAGTGTGTCGTTGGCGAATTGTGTTTTACAGTATGGGCATCATCGGACAACATACGTTTCTTCCCACGAGCTGTTCTTTGTTCCCCACAACACCCCAAGGCGCAAACCCAAATGTGATCAATTTTCTTTTGGATTGTTTGGATCGTCTCTCACCAATAGCAGCTCCAACATGTCTCGTAAAGCCTGAATTGGAAGATAGACATAAGATATTGTTATTATACTATTTTTTTTTTATTATACTATTTTTATATAGCGCCTTATCTAATTATATAATTACTCTAAAGCGCTTAACATGTAAAACAAGGGCAATATAAAAACGAACATTATATAAATTGAAAGGTCACAAAAATAATAATCATCTAAAGTCGAAATGGGAGGTATTAGTAATTTTTTTTTGTTTGTTTGTTTGTTTTTTTGGTTTGTTTTTTTTTTTTGTATTATCATTTTTGTTAAAACAGAAAATAACTGGATACATTATAAATCAAAAGCAAGTTTAAAAAGATGTTTTTAGCTTTTGTTTAAAAACAGCAAGTGATTGTTCACAACGCAGGTTCAGCGGGAGGCAGTTACACAGGGTGGCCGAGGACACATCGAACCTTCTATCACCATACACCCTGCTGTGAGTGCGTGGCTTTAGAAGGCACAATGAATAATATTGTGCATATTAATTTACGAATTTATGTTTTAAACGTATTAAACAAGCCAAAATAACTCCGCTTCCTGCAGTTTTGTATTACCTGCCCGGATTCCGTTGGTGATTATCCATGCACCAGTTGTTTTGGCAAACTTGGCCACCCCCTTCCGGAAGTTGCGTTTCAATTTTGGTGGGAGATCAAAATTGGCGATACCTCCGTGCACAGAAATGATGAGCTTCGGTAACTCCAATCCCCAGTGTTTCTGTACAAGTTGTAGAACACTCTCTGCTTTCGTGTCAATTGTCGCCATCCGAACATACTATGATAATTTAAGATTATCATGCAATAAAAGTTATTCTTATTTTTCACATATGATTATCTTATAGATACCTTTTAATTTAATATGGCTATAAACGAAATACTCAGCTATGCACAAAGAACCAAAATTCAACTCAAATAATTTATATATCCGTAGCATTGTTAATAGGACAATTGGACAGCACTTAAGTAAATGAAACAAGAATGCAGGTTACACGGCCATTTTAACTCTTCATTATGCAGGAGTTTTTTTATAGTGTTTCCTGTTAACATAATTTCCGTCACCTGTATGTCTATCATACTTGAGCTTTTATGGGGTGTCCTGTATCCTGGAACTCTATGGATCCAAAAGCATCAGTTGGCGCATGTGCCGTGTGTAGTCCTGGCAACCAGCGCTCGCTAGAGGACGCTTCTTCCATAGTGTAATCCTCATGACTGAGAGCTGAACGACCACAACAACACCTTTAGGTGATAGCATAAAAACATCATGACTGGATTTTTAAGGCCCTTCGAGAAATTCGTATCCATACATGTATGGAGACGTCACCAGCTTCAGGTGATATATGACAAATTAATTATAAAATGATTATGAAATTAAAACTCTCTTGCGTTTATTTCTTCTTTTTTTTCATCGTACGATCAAGAATGACATTACATACGTACTTCTCAAAAGCCAAATGTAGAATACTAATTGAAACGCTGTACAGCAACAAAATAATAGTTGATTGATTGATTGATTATTGCTTTCCGCCACACTCAACAATTTTTCAGTTATCTGGTGGCGTCCAGTTTTTGTTGGTGGAGGAGAGAACCCAGATACAATGTACCTGGGAAGAGACCACCGACCTTCCGCAAGTAAACTGGCAAACTTGCTCACATAACGCCGCGGCCGAGATTCGAACACGCGCCGACAGAGGTGAGAGGCTTTGTGATTTTGAGCCCGATGCTCTAACCACTCGGCCACGGAGGCCCCTGTTGATTATAGTTGAAGTAACTATATTTTCATAAGACATTGCGTTGAAAATGCAAACTTTTGGACTCTTGAAAATGCAAGTTTATCTCACGTTTCAGACATATCTCCGTGTTAATGCTATATGTAAATATCTATTATATTGCTACGTAACGGAAGCAGATGATTTTTTTTTAGTTAAATAGCGGACATTATGAGTAATTCACATTTACACAGCGATGATTATACCGTACATTCATATGAAGAGGAAATGTCGATGCTTTAATCGAAACATATATCAAACCAGTATGAATTATTGGCAAAGCACTGACAAATATATATGTTCAGAACGGAAGTGCACAGCTTCCCTCTACATGTACAACTCCGTAATAACTTGTAATATTGCTAGAGACGTTTTGTTGTATTTATGAACTAAAACGATGGTTGGTTTTGAAATGTTCAATATGTATAAGACTGTTTGTTTAGTTACTTGAATCTGATAAAGCGCGACTGAGTTGTGCAGAAGTGACTTTTAACAGACTGTTCCTGGTTTGAGCTAGCATCTAACTAGTCCTGGGTTCGATTCCCAGTGCAAACATAAATTTACTCTCTCCCTGTTGCATTTGGTGTCATTCCTCACACCTGGATTGGCAGGTGAAAGTCCTATCGGGGCAAAATAAAAATCTGGGTTGTCTGTCTTCGAGGGTGAAGACAATTTAAGGAGGAGGAATGTAGTGGTTTGGGGCTATAAGGACAGTAGATATCGGTCTTGATTGTTCAGTGACTAGAATACCTAATTATGCGGGGGTTTAGGTTTGATTCCCGGTCTAGTCATATAATTTCTCCCTATAGCTTTCTTTTATACTTATATATGTTGTATATATGTATCTAACATGTATGTACAGCTATAGGTATAGAGCTCAAAATGTGAAATATTTTATTTCATTAGGTCAACTGTTTGGTGAATTATTACTTCTCTTTGTTTGATGGGCCTTAGCCGTGATTTCTGCTTGCCAGGGTCCTGAACACTGTGCCGAGAATTGTATACACCTTACCTTCCTGGGTTATCAGGGTCAGCTATGAACTTTATGCACTCTCTTTTGTGAAAAGTTTCCTCTATCCAAGATGTCTCCGTCTGAGGAAAAATAGAAATTCCTTAAACAATTTCCCAAGGACCCTTCATTATTGTATGTGCCTCGGTCTTATGTAACGTAGTTTTCTCAACTAGGTGATGTGTGTAATTGTTAACAATTGTCAAATACAAATGACAAGTCGTCTTCTTTTATCGCAACAGACGGCGCTTTAACCATGCCCCCAGGCCGCGGAGTAATCTGCTGCACTTTTACCACATTAATTTGTAACATGGACACCTTAATAAAAATTCGGTCGTTTCATACAGTGCACATTTTCATTTCAATGTACCTTGGCGAAGGCGTATTCTCTGTAGTCCGAAATGTTGCGTAATCTGAATTTCTGTAGATACCTTTAAGATCCCAATCATTCATTAAGGTTAGGATTGCGAGTACAAGGAAAGAACTCACTGCAAAATACTAGAATTTCATTCTCTTTCTCTTATTGATCGCGATGCACAATTGGGTTTAATTTAATCACAGTTTAGGTAGAGAATTGCTTTGAGGAAAGAAACTTTACAAATTTGAACCTTTTTGGATTTTTCACGAATTCTTTTTTTTTTTTTTTTTTCCCTTAAAATCTTATTCTTAAAACTTGTTGCAATAAAGGAGCTGGGTCATTTTTCACATTTTTTCTTCAAAACCACTCAAAGGATTTTGATGAAACTTGATCGGGGTTGAGTGCTAATGGTGCACTACACGTATTGTTGTTTTTGTCCGAATTCGCCAAAAGGTGGCGCCACCAGGTTAAAAGGTAGGTTAAAGTGGGTACGCCATTTCTGTACTATATATAGAAATGACCAATTTACTCGGTAAAAGTATATTTGACTGCTTTAGTATATAGTAATATCGTAGTTCTATTTGTAAAAAAAATAGTTTTTGTCATGGTAACCATCAAATCTCAAAATTTTATACCTACATGGCAATACCAATATTAGATTCACAGGTTATTTTACAAAAACTTCTCTGAAAACCTTTAAATTAATATAAAAATCTAAATACACACACACACACACACATATGCATATATATATATATATATATATATATATATATATGCATATATATATATATATATATATATATATATATATATATATGCATATATATATATATATATATATATATATATATATATTCTTAAATTCTATTCGACATGTATGTCAATGATGTGACCAAACGATGCTCTTTTTTTGGGGGGGGGGGGGGGGTGAGTTAAAAAATAGGCTTAAAATTTGTGTAATTAGCCAAAAAATGAGTTGACAGACTTTGACGTTTTGTCCTGAATGGTTGAAGGAGGCGTTCCTCTGTCTGTGAAACCTTCCATTTTTATGTTGTTCCTTTGTTTTGATAGTCGTAACCCTCACCTTGAATATAAATATCTGCATTACGGAATTCGTACACTTTCTTTCGTTACCAGGAGTGTTGGGATTTATAAACTGGTTTTATCATTTCCTCTTTGCTCTTTGGGATATAAGGGGAGAGCGTCGTTGGATTATGAATAATCTTACATTTTATCAGATAATGACTGGTGGAGGTTTCGAACAAGAAACTACAACAATCCCTTGATAACATTAGCAAATACATCCTACCACTGGGTCGAATGCTTTTTGTTGTGTTAGGTCATCTTTACATAATGATTTTAACGAGGGATTACTCCGCTGACCTGATCAAGATATAGGGTCTGTGGCAGGTGTGGCCGGTCGACAGGGGATGCTTACTCCACTTGGGTACTTGATCCTACCTTTGGTATATCCAGGAATCTTTGTTTACCCTTTTCGTAATTTTGAATTATTTATAGGATTTATAATACTGATCACTTTTTGTTATTTTCACTAGTTCATTCGCAAGCGGACGTTCTAATACTGAGCTGAGCTGCTCACTCAGCACCACAAGTTAGATGTTAGCTAACACCCATATACTACCATAGGTATAGATCAATACAAAGAATGTGGGGGAATAAGATGGCGGAATTGCCTTTTGTTTTGATATGGACAGAATATCGTGACAATTAAATGTTTTACAAGCAAAGATCGACAGACACATTTTAATATTAACAATTCCAATATTCTGCTTTTGGTATAATTTCGAATTGTAATGATAGCCATTTCCTCTTGAATGCGTTGCAGATGTGAAAAATACGCGTATGAATTTTGATAAAAATAGCACGTCTATTTTAATGGATGAGAATTTTGACAGAAATGAAAGCAGAATGTAAATATAAGAGATAATCTCTGTATGAAGTACTGTCTTTTGTATGTACTCGCCAACTTAACTGGGATAGAATAATCATAATAGTATCATTATTTGTTTTTATTCCTGTACTTGAATATTTCACATATCTAGAATTTTAAGGAAACGATGACGAAGCAGTGCCTTTACTGAGGAATAAATTACATTGAACAACTTTATTATTGACAAAGTTATGCATCGCAAATGACAGGAATATATACAACTTAACTGAGACAAGTTTCATCCAAATCTTGATGATATACGCGGAGATGTTATGAATTAACTACTTAAATATATTCTATTTTCTAATTCTAATTAGATGCAGCTGAAAAACGCCGGTGACCTGCGATGTTCTTAATTAAAGTAAATGTTCTTGCTATCTCTCGGTAATGAACTGTCAGCTATGTTTATTTCTAGCGTCGTTAACGCAATCTAGGTCCTAGTTGCACACACATATATTTCGTCCTGTCACATCTGGCTGGCAGGTGTATTTTTTCACCTGTCTGGTTAACCATATGATCTTTTTCTCTATCATATTTCTTATTGAATACTAGGACTATTTTCTTGCACTGATCTATCGAAAAGAAATATTTTTTCTGCCTTCTTAGAAAATCCGCAGTGAAATTGCATATGCATGCACGTGCACTAATCGTAAATAAGTCAAGAGGTTAAAACATGAATATGCGTCATATTCACTCTAACAATTAAAAGGAAAAAGACAGTATGTGATAGGTACAGTTGAATATTGTGCGGATTTCGAAAAATCAAATTAAAGAAACAATGACTGCTTGGACACGTATTCAATGTACAGAAAAATACACGATTAATATTTTAATTTCAATAATTTTATATGATATTTTAATTTTCATTCATTCATTTTAGTTGTTATTAAAAACAGAAAACTTCGAATGTCATATGATAAATGTTATAAAACTGGCCATATTGAACATTGTGCAAGTCATAATATACAACCACCAACAAATCTATTTTCAATTCTTATGTATGATTGCTATATTTTTTAAAATTATTTTTTATATCATTTTTTCTATTTAATTATTTTCATTTGAAACCATAGCTGAAAACCTTAGATACCATGTATATAATTATTGTTCATACTGGAGAGAAAATGTGCTGGTGGCAAAACAAGGATACAATTCCATCAAAATGACGTAGATACTCTACCTTTTCATCAGCTTTAACTCTTTGTCGAAGATTCCTTAATCCATCCCAGAGAGCTGAAAAACTATAGGTGCTCGGCGAGGGAGCAATGGAACCGCGGGCGCCAGCGCGCGACTCTACACTCACACTCGGGCTCAAGTCTTTCATTGGAAACATTTCACGAAATAAACCCCCGATAGATTTTCTTGTAATCCTGACTTTAAAAAAAAATTATTCCTCGTTTACACACACTATACTCTTCATATTAATCCATTGACGTTGTGACTGTGAGCTGTTTAACGTTTCCAATTTTAGACATTTGACAGGCACACATTGCAGTCCCTGTCAGCTGTGTTGTACAAGGAGTTCTTTATGCGTGTAGGAAATGAAACCGACCGTGGTGAGAGCACCTGTCAATCAAAACCTCATGTCCCGTCATTTAAAAACGATTCTTTCACATTTTGAAAAGTAAATGTGCTATAACTGTTGTATATAACTTTTATCCAAATCAATATATTAAATTTCACATTGTATATCTTCCATTCTTAATAGAAAGTGTCTTTTAAAAACAAACAAATAAACGTTCGAGTTTGTAAATAATTCTTTTAAGTTTCATACATGTAACATCTTAAAATATTGATTTTATGCGAGGAATATCATCGACATTGCTACAAATTACGATATTCAAAGAAAAAGTGACACCGGAAGTTATGTACGAATTGTTTGGTTCTCTTCCATACAAGCTTGGGAATAATGGAAGTGTACAAGATGCAAGTGTGAATTCATTTATGATCAATATTCACTTTATCAGTGTGCAGATGGATCTTCTACCAGAATGAACTATCAAATTCATACACTACTACGTGAACTTTTTCTTTGCTTGTAATCTTAGTAAAATCAAATCTTCGATCCGCTCCCGATTTGAGTTTTAGATACATATGCTTGGAGTGGATTATAGATTTTTAATCTGATTATGTTTGCTTGCTTTCCAGTCTTTTTCAAATTAATGTACAACAGTTTTGAATATTTATTTAAATCACGTTTTGCAGTTTTAACGAGAAAAAAAAATCGTAAAAGCGAGTCGTTCTTCCTAGGGATGATCTGAGCCCTCTTGTGAAGGTTTGCTGTCTGCTGATAGATTCCATAAATGGAGAAAGAATTCCAATTTGATTAAACTCTCCAAAAAATGGCATCAACTTCTTTACTTGGGATTAGAATACTGTAACTAATCTTTCAATAAGGTAGGATGAAGCCCTATCCTTACCAAAAGCTGGTTCGGTATGGATAAGCCTTGTAAAACGTTGTTTGGTATTGATTAACTCTATATAATGCCTGTTCAGTATTTGAATAAACCTGAAAAAAGCTGCTTCGGTATATAGATTAGCTTTGTAAAAAGATGATTGGGTATTGATTAGGCCTGTAAAATGCCGTATTGATTAACATTGTAAAAAAATTGGATCGATACTGATCAACTTTGTAAAAAGCTGGTTCGGTATTGGTTCGATACTGATTAACCTTGTAAAAAGCTGGTTCACTATTGATTAACCTTGTAAAAATCTGGTTCGGTATTGATTAACCTTGTAAAAAGGTAGTTCGCTATTGATTACCCTTGTAAAAAGCTGTTACAGTATTGATTAACCTTGTAAAATGCTGGTTCGGTAATGATTAATTATATACTGTTTAACGTCCCGCTCGAGAATTTTGATTCATATAGGGACGTCAACATTGTCGGTGAAGGACTGCAAAATTTAGACCTATGCTCGGCGCTTATGGCCTTTGATCAGGGAGGGATCTTTATCGTACCACACTTGCCACGACATGGGACCTCGGTTTTTTGCGCTTTCATCTGGAGGATCGGCCCCATTTAGTCGCCCCTTACGACAGCAAGGGGTACTGAGGATTTATTCTAACAACCCGAATCCCCACGGTTCGGTAATGTTTAACCTTGTAAAAAGCTGGTACAGTATTGATTAACCTTGTAAAATGCTGGTACAGTATTGATTAACCTTGTAAAATGCTGGTACAGTATTGATTAACCTTGTAAAATGCTGGTACAGTATTGCTTAACCTTGTAAAATGCTGGTACAGTATTGATTAACCTTGTAAAATGCTGGTACAGTATTGATTAACCTTGTAAAATGCCGGTTCGGTATTGATTAACCTTGTGAAAACCTGGTTCAGCATTGATTAGCCCTGCATTAAATACTTAAATACACTGCACCCCAGTTTTCTCCACATTTGTCATTTACTTAAAAACTTTATATATCATAGTTATTCATATCACATGCGTCTATGAACATTGAAATGTTTTCGGTACTTTGCCAAACATTACACTTCCACTGCATAGTAACTGGTTAATACTAAAAGTCTATTCTTGTCTAAAACATACTAACATTTTTTTCTGTTTTTATTTTAAAAAAAATATCCACTTGCACATATCGTGCCCGTGTATATCAAGAGAATTTGATAAGAACAAAGAAAGTGCCTGTTTAATACACCACACAGTAATTCGAGTACAAACCGTATATTTCTAGTTCTCTTCGTAACCGGGGGGTCATGAGTACAAGTCCCGCTCGTGCCATGGCCAAGTCAAACCTACGACGTAAAAATAAGTAATGATTGCGCTTTTGCCCAACGCCCGGCATTTATAAGTGAGATTAGCGGGTCTCTCGGATATGACCTTACAAAATTAGGACTCGTGTCGCGGAAGGCGTTGACATGCTCGGACCCTGAGCGTTAATCATAGGAGTAAATTTGTGGTACTTCACTTTTCGAGGGACATAAAACAAACAACATTTGTCAAGAAGTGATATATTGGACATACCATTACCCCTATATCTCTTTTCTATAGTCACACACGCTTATACACACGTACACCTAAACACGCTTATCTAAACACTTATACCAAAGCACGCTTATCCAAATACGTATACCCAAACACACTTATCCACACACATATATCAAGCACGCTTATCTATATACGTATACCCAAACACACTTATCCAAATACGTATACCCAAACACACTTATCCACACACATATATCAATCACGCTTATCTAAATACGTATACCCAAGCACGCTTATCCAAATATGTATACCCAAACACGCTTATCCAAATACGTATACCCAAACACACTTATCCACACACATATATCAAGCACGCTTATCCAAATACGTATACCCAAACACACTTATCCAAACACGTATACCCAAACACACTTATCCACACACATATATCAATCACGCTTATCTAAATACGTATACCCAAGCACGCTTATCCAAATACGTATACCCAAACACGCTTATCCAAATACGTATACCCAAACACACTTATCCAAACACGTATATCAATCACGCTTATCTAAATACGTATACCCAAACACACTTATCCAAACACGTATACCCAAACACACTTATCCACACACATATATCAATCACGCTTATCTAAATACGTATACCCAAACACACTTATCCACACACATATATCAATCACGCTTATCTAAATACGTATACCCAAACACGTTTATCAAAACACATTTAAAACGATAAAAATTCCTGCACACAGGCATCATTTTAATGTTAGAGTTACAAAAATATGTGGTAAAACATATATAAACACTTCTTAAAGGTATAATGATTATCAAAACATACTAAGTGTTTATAAAAATATAAACTGGATAACCAAAATAAGCAGTGTTCCACTGGTTACTAGCAAAGCACATGCATATAATGTTGTTCGTACATGCGATACAAATTGAAAGATTTCGTAATGCAAATTCTGGTCTGAGAAGTTTGAATTTTTAATAGTATTCTCAAGTGGAGGAACTATTTGGGGAAAGGTGAAGACGTCGAACAGTGATAAATCTGGTGAATCCTATAAAAATACAAAATTGGAAACAGGGCAAACACGGACCTTTGAAAGCACCAGAGATGTGATTGGGTGAGTAGGAGTATTAACCCCTGTGAACCAGTGACGTAATCTTTCAACAAATTGGATGGTAGCTTCAATTAAAAAAAAATTACAAAAGAACATTAATTTTTGATACATGAAACAGAGTATTGCACTAAGTACCAATTATAACGCATACTTCTAATTATCTAAGATCGTAAGAACGTTACAAAAATGTAAATAAACGATGGTTTGATCAAAGATTTCACGCGTCAATAGTGTATACAAATCCATTCAAAAAGGAGAATGGTAGATTAATATCAAACGTTAGATTTATTCAACGATGAAACCATCTACATATCGTCAACGATTCTTTCAGACTGAACTGAAAGATAGACATGGCGGACTTTTTTCCTTAACCATTGAAAAGGGTCTTAAAATTTTTGTACATATGCATAATATGAATAATTAGTTTATGAAGAATTATACGCAACAGCTCATATAACAGATTTATAATATTGAAATGATAACATTGTCATTCAATCAGAAACCAAACCTATTAAGTATTCATAGATATTTTCCTTTAGTATTTGTTAAGTTTGCATGCACTACTGGTTCCAAGAACCCCGTCTTTTGCTGATATTTTCTGCCGGGTGCCATCAACCATGCACTGCTTTAGTACCTACAACAGCAAAGAACAGCATCGTTGTAGTCAGTAGTATCTCTTTGTTATTACTATGTAAGGTACATATCTATCTAAACGAAGCATCGATATCAAACAGCCATTATGTTTACCTTGCAACTACGCTCTGCACTGACCAAATGGTGGTAAACCAAAGCTATATTAGCTACGTGCATTCAATTTTACTATAGTAACATTATTTTATAAGCATTATTATACACATATATATATATATATTTTGTAAAAATTTTATAGTCTATATTCTGACACAACTGACGAGGTAAAACTTTTTTAACTTAAAATGGTTAATTTTCGGTTTCAAAAAATAATCTTATATAGCAATGTTTTGCTTTATAAGATAAATAAACTTCATCGTCATTGTTCTGAAGTATAATTGTTATTTTGGGCTCGGGTCTAAATAGTGAAAATGTTGTTTTCTCACCCTCGTGCAAGCACAGGTTATATCCAACACCAGAAACCATGTACTTTACATAACTGGAGCAAATTACATGACTGGATTGATTGTTTTACGTCCCGTCGAGAATATTTCACTCATATTGATACACGACCAGAGTTTTAGTACTATAAGTGAAATCTCACCAAGGCTCTGCCACAGTTCCAGACAGAAATTCACTCCTTCTTCTGATCAGTTCAGCTCTCTCTTTAATCAAATCTTTCTCTTTCTGTATTTCATCCATCTGCATGAAATTCCATGCTTATATTAATTTTGCATTAACAATGATACAAGCAGAAGTTTGTAAAGATTTCGATATTAATTTCCTATGATGGTACAATTTAGAAAAAAAAAGACACCTTGTGTTCTGCACAATACTAGTTAAAACGTAAATTGGCACGATGCATTCAAGATTTGACCAGTTGAAGATTGTTCTGATTTAATACAAGTTTTCTCCCTTTGTAAGTGTTACAAAGTACTACTAAAATTATATTTTTATGATCATCAAATATATGTAGTTCTTTTCTCAGTTTATACAAGGGATATCCAAAATGGAATATTCCAGCCCTTCAGGGCACATACTAACAACAAAATTCATTGATCATTATTTTATCTAAATCTTTCTGCAGAACGTTTTATATTTCCATTGTTTACAGGGATTAGTGATGCATATAGGTCTAATTACTGTACTTTCGTTACACCTTGTATATGCCAATGTTTTACTGATTAAATACTAACAATACTACTACATGTTTTACACTGCATTCAAATACACGACAAACTGCGCGCGCGCGCGCGCGCACACACACACACACACACACACACACACACACACACACACACACACACACACGTGCGTGTGTGTCAAACGGGGACGGCCGTTGGATATGATCTAACTTAGCACTTCTTTATTCTTTTATTCCATGCTACAGCAGAGTTCAAAAATGCCTATTCAAACGGTTTCTTATCACCAATTTTAGTAGAATATATTGATTTTCTTAATTTTAAGTCTCACACTTTTTACAATGCAAACGGGGACATGATTTACACTCATTAATATTCACACATTTTTAGTAAATAATTTTGTCCAAACGGGGACACAGTAATAATTGTTTCAAGAAATGAAAATGTTGGTCATTGTAAATGTAGTCTATGCTACAGCGGAGTCCAAAAATGCATTTCCAAACGGTTTCTCTTCAGCACTTTTTGTAAAATATATCGATTGTTCTAGTCTTAAGTCACAGACATTTTACATAGTCACACATTTTAGTGAATCATCTTGTCCAAATGGGGACACAATACAATTGCTTTAAAAATGAAAATGGTGATCCTTGTAAACGTCTAAGCATAAATATTTTAATCAACAATGCACAAAGAATAATTCACGAGAAAATTATGTACTATGCAATTAAAGCTCGTTTTCTATTTCTAACACCAAGCGCTTAAATTGCATTCTTTTCGTTCACTACTACCAAAAAACGGGGGGAGGGGCACTCAATATATCTTTTGTGTAACAAAATAACAGATAATGTTTGTTGATAAAACGGTAACCCAATCCCCAACCCCCCTCAATTTTATGTGCCTGCATGTGAGAATTTGTGCATGCATTTACTTAGGCAAGCAAATATGATTTAACTAAATCAACTCCGAAATTTTTCTTTATCACACGTTTAAAAGATGTTATAGCAATTTCCTTCTCTTGTTGGCACAAGAAAATATAAATAATAAGATTTCTTGTAGCATGTGTAATAAAGATTTTTGAGACAAAGAAAAATAAATGATAAGGTTTCGTCGTGTAGTATGTAAAATAAAGATTTCTCCCCTGAAAATGTGATTTTGGATTTGGTCATTTTAAAACGAGCCAAGAAATTTGTTTTTCAGGTCTAAAAATTTTATTGTTCTACCTAGAGGTTTGTTCATGGTGTCATCTTATTTGTTTCATTGAGACACAAATTTTGTTATAAAAAAAAACAATGATACCTTACAATAAGTAAAAAGAGCCAAAACGCATTTCTTACTATTATTACTTGGTTAAGAAATGCCAGAGTCCACATCGTGACAGGTTTTGGGGGGATGTAAGTTTTATTTTTCATCTTAGAAAAATCTTAATACACCACTTTCTTTGCCACATTGAGACAAAGCAAATGTTATCACGCACATTAACAGAGCTCAATCCATGAAAATTTCATGGCTTAAAAGCTATCCACTTCCTAGACAGGTAAATAAAACGTAATTGCATCCACTCTGAAATTTTCGTCAATTATACATTTCAAAGATGCTTAGAGCAATTTCTTTGTCTTGTTGAGACAAGGAAAAATAAAAAATAAGATTTCTTGTAGCATGTATAATAAAGATTTCTCCCTGAATATGTAATTTTGGACTTTGTCATTTTAAAGCGAGTCAATAAATTTGTTTTTCAATCCAAATGCACCATTTTCTTTGTCACATTGAGACAAAGCAAATGGTATAAAGCACATTAGCAAAACTCAATGAACAAAAATTTCATTGTATAAAAGCTATTGCTTTCCTAGGCGGATAAATAAAAATTCACTAAATCGAGTCTGAAATATTTGTTAATTACTAAATATAGCAATTTCTTTGCCTTGTTGGAGATGAGGAAAAATATATAGTCAGTTGTATAATAAAGATTTCTCCCCCTGTAAATGTGACTATGGATCTAATAAAATTAGTTTTTGGCTTAAAAAAATATTTTTCTACCTAGACCTTTACAAAGGATGTTATTTTTCGTCTCCTTGATATGTCGACAAAAGTTTTGGTATAAAAAACATTCTTACGTTGCTATAAATAAATAAATGAATAAAAAAAACAGAGCCAAAAGGATTTTTTCACTACTAACCAAAAAGGAAACAGACAAACGGACGGAGACAGTATTCCCGAACAACATCGTTGCGGGGGGGGGGGGGGGGGGGGGGGGGGGGGGTTAACTACACTAAGTTACAAAATTACATTTGGTCTCCATTACATTAGAATTGCTATGTCAACAACTTCAAAATAAATTCATTGATATATGTCTTTAAAAGCACGTGATATGATTTTTTTTTTTACTACACAACGGGGACACGTGTGTAAAGCCCATAATCGGTTTACCGAGGATGGGAAAAAATTCACACTGACACAGGCGATTTATTTTACCAAACTGGGGAACCTTTCGTCATCGGGTTCAATGTTTATTTTTTGCGACCTCGGCTGATAATTTTAGGATAGTGATCCCGAATTTAGCATTTGTAGGAGACATATCCAACCGGGGACGTCCCCGGTTGGAAGGTGTGTATAAGTGTATAATAAGTGTCCCCATTTGACACCGTACACACACACACACACACACACACACACACATATATATATATATATATTTGTTTGTGTGTGTGTCCCATGTATACGCAACAGGAGATATAATGGACAAAATAATATTGATAACCTGTGGTTCTCTTGCTCTTGATATGAAGGATTTAAAAAAAAAAACTCCATATACTTTCTATATAAAATTTTACACTGTTATGAGAATGCTTGCATATAGAATGGAAGAGAAGACTTCCAACGTTCTTGATTTTCTCAATAATTTTCTAATCTTTTTCGAGTGTAACATTTTGCAAATTCTATATATACATTACCGGGGGATACCATCCTTATCTTAAAAGGTGATAATAATGCACAGCGATGAATCTCAAATACAAATACAACACGGACCCCTGAACATACAACAGGTGGGATCAGGTATCTAAAAGGAGTAAACATCCCCTGTCGACAGGTCACACCAACCGTAAGATCTATATCATTATCAGGTAAATGGAGTAATAGTAATCAAAATCAGTGTGTAAAGAACGGCCTAACAATTGGTTTGAAACACGTCCGACAGAATGTGACCCAATGACAGGTTGTATTGGCATATCGTTATAACACTCATAGAATTCCCTGACTTTAAACGAGATTGTTGAAACCCCTGTAACATAAACTTGTTTGCCTCGATTTGAAAACTAATCATACGCAATACAAGCTTTAGCGTATCGAATCAGTCTACAAACTTCAACGTCAATAGCTTTCACTGCAGTATAGAAAACTATCACGTAATAAAAAATGAATCAACAATACTTTTGTAAATAAAACGTAGACCTAAAGCAATGTCGGGATGTCGCGTGACGCCAACTTTGGTCTACTACGGGGGAAAGTCTTTCAGTACAGCATGGATCTTTTGATCTTCTAGAGTCCCAATTAATCAGAATCTGAGTTCAACATCGCATGTTTTCTTTTCAAAGTAGCATTGATACTGGTAATAAATGTATATTTATTGAGCCACGAGTGTTTAAATGGAGATTCCAAATGTTTTTGTTAGTTGATATAGACATGGAATTACTTTCGTTTTCCAAATCCACAAGGGCTCGAGTCTCATGTTATTAACTCTAGAGTAA
This sequence comes from Ostrea denselamellosa, assembly GCA_024699665.1. Classification (NCBI taxonomy): domain Eukaryota; kingdom Metazoa; phylum Mollusca; class Bivalvia; order Ostreida; family Ostreidae; genus Ostrea; species Ostrea denselamellosa. The sequence continues at coordinate 7,424,338 of JAMZEH010000068.1, forward strand.
ATACCGTATTCCTACCTCTCTTGATGTAACTTTTAGTTTCTTGAGCTGTTCAATTCTCTTTAATCTTTCATTTAGGTGTGCAAGTTTCTTTAAATAGTCTTCATTGGTTGTGACGTCACTGGAAATCTGTCGATACTGCAAACCTCTTGACAATCCAATAGATGACTTAATTGTCCCCACAGCATTAATAGTGCTTGCATGACAATTTTCATGCGAAACATCAAACGCTTTTGGACCTGACCAAGAGAAGCCAAGGAAAAAAAACACTTGTTTATTCCATAAAGTTCTATTATTGATAGGGAGTGATGTTGGTATTGACACAACATTTACGTTTCCTAAAGAACTTCTCTGCTGTACAATAACTTCTAGACCATTTGGTTTTAATGTTCCCTTAATTCTGTGAAGTCTCCTTCTAACAGCAGGTTCTTGCCATATTGAATCCCCCTTTCGAAGATATCGCGAACCATGTTCATCTTGAAAAAGATCTTCATAATAAACAATCTCTGCAAACTGAACGCCTTTGCCCAAATAAAAGAATGTTGTCTCTCTTCTTTGGTATGGATTGGTTTCATCTTTCTGGCGTGGATATTTTTGATTATATGCGAGTTTCCATTGTTTAATCGCATCTTCAACCTGTTGTACAGGACACATATCTTTTGCATACTTATTTCTATTTTCGGTTTGCCAATGAAATAGAACCAAAAATAAGAATGGTTCTAAATAGATATGATTTTCCTTATGAGAAATTGCCATTTCATATGCATGCTTGCTCCATAAAAGAATTTCAATAAACTCTTTTTCTTGCCCACTGCAATTAAGATTTTTAATTACACGTGCACTGACCAGCGTTATCAAATCAGTTAAGGAACAATCGTGAGGCAAAACTTTCTCCAAAAGTAAGCTTTCTATTGTTTGTAATTTTTCTCTTCCATTCTCATCTGTTCTGAGATCAATGATCACTTTCAACGAGCTTCCACTCAATTTCCGAATTCTGCGTCTGGCAAATTCTATTTGTTCAAAGGAACCCAAAAGTGGTATGTCATTTGAATCTTCCCCAAAATACTTGTCTAGATTTTCTTTCAAATCAAACAGCATTTTTCTTTGATCTGGAATGATTGAAAGCAAGTCACTGTATACACCCCATTTCAGTTGTGAGATCCTTTCATCAATGAATCTCATAACAAAACTTGTTCTGTCATTAAAAGTTTTGATAAATTGAATGACCTCCGGTCTGAATTTTCGAAAGGAGGGAGGAACATAACTTGGATCTACCAAAAACTTTCGCAATGTATCCATGTCATTTGTGCCTTGATAGAAGTGAAGGAGATCTAAGAAAGTTACAACTGTTGCAATTTCTGCAAAGTAACCATTGTCATTATTTTTCGAGTGGTATTCTTTTTCACTTGCTTTTTGTTCATGCTGAAACTTTTCGATTGCCTCCGATAAAATATGCGCCGCTAACATCACTTCATCATCTCGTAGCATTTCACTTCTCTGTGAGCATTCCATATACATTTCTTTCAATCGTGTCTTGAAAATTTGGCCATACGTATCCCAAAGAAAAGAATTTTCTGGTTTTATTCCGGTTGCAATTTTAGCGAAGTGTTCTGCTTTTCCCCAATTTTTATGGATGTAGTACAGGCGCGCAGCTTGTTGTGCTACCATTGGATCTTTCAATAATTCAAAACCACGTTCCAAAACTTGAGCAGCTCTGTCTGCGTCCTCATGATCGAGTATGTCCTTTATGAGTGGGGAGAATTTTTCTCTTCTATTGATATCAAGGGTTTGTCTCTTTTTTAATATGTCTCCAACAATCTTTTGCAAAACTTGTAGAGATTTGTTGTAGCTTAAGAACATTGGGGAATCCAGGAAATCTAGCATCAGTTCGCTGGTTTTCAACTTCATCTGATCTTGAATGTACGTGAAGATTTCCTTTGCAAACAGCTGATTAATGATGTAGAGACCTTTTAGATGAGACCTGTAGCTAACACTTCCACTCCGGTTGATAAGTACTAACAGTGACTGTGTAAGCTGCACCTCCCAGCCTCGTCTTCGTGTGTGAGTTTGAGTGGAGACAATTCCATAACACGAGATAGGATTTCTTTGCTGTTGTGGTATGTGTTTTCTGTCAGTCATCAGCAAATCAAAAGCACTGACTGGAACAGACTGAAAATCTAGATCAAAACTATTCATCAACGAGAGATACCGAAGCAGACTCATCTCCTTTTCATCCGCAATATTGTCAACAAATTGTTGAATTATCTCCTTTCTATATTCTGGATTAAAGTTTTCTTTCAGTAAATTGAATGACAATAATAGTCGAGGGTCAATGCCATTCTCATTCAAGTATTGCTTTTGCAAAGCGTCTCCTTTATTTTGGAACCATTCAAGTTCAGCAGGTTCAAGATCATGTCGAAGTTGAACGGAAAATTCATTAACAAAAGGTGGTAAGTTCGGTCTTCGTTCACATAAAAGTAGTACGCAAAAGACCTTGCAGTGATCCTCGCTTCTCCGTAAAGTGATTCGAGCTCGATTTGCAAGGTGAGCACATAGAGAAATTACTTTCTCCTCATCACCATTATCGATTAGTATAATGGGTGGTTTTGGCGTTTCTGTTTCTTCATATATTCTCAGTTTTTCTATTTGCTCACAAGTGGAGTCGGAAATATGCCTTACAACAGCACATCTGTATTCTTTTCTCATATCCCATAAGATTTGCATAGCTGATGTTGTGCCACCTGCACCCGGCTGATGGTACAACTTTACTCTGCTAACTCTGCTTTCATCTTCATTGTCAGGTTTTGTGCAAGCATCTCTTACTTTCTTTAGGAAATTGGCATGAATAGATCGTTTTAAAACATGATCTCCTCCAAACCATAAATTCCACCACGTCACACAAGCTCCTTTAAAAAAATTTTCCTCCACCATTTTCCTGTGCTCTTTCCTCTTCTCTACGTCGTTCATTATTTCTAAATCATTGTCACATTCGTTAGCACTCACAATTTCTAAATCAAACAGTTCTCTCTTCAACTTTTCTTTTAAATGACAATTACTTCCATTTGCCATTGTGATTAAACATTCACATTGGTTCCTTGATCCAACAACTCCTTTGATCATCAAATTAACACTCTTCCAAGTTATGCCTGTAATACATCGATGATCTAATGCCTTTCTGTCAACACACTGACGATGAAGAAGCTCTTTTTTCCAATGACTTGCAATTTGCTCAGTTTCTGCAAAAAGTAACCAATGACCCTTGAACTTTGAAATGACTTCCTCAGCTGCATCTAAAAGAATTTCATAATTCTTTGAAAACAACAAAAATACTACAATGGCTCTCCCAGCTGGTATTTCGTCACTGAAAAACCTGACCGCTTCCTTGAATCCTTCAATTCGCTGTTGTTTCCATGCATATCTTTTCAAAGGTTCTTTCATTAGAGGGCTGTAACCATTACAAAATATCCATGGCTTAATTGGAGTTCTCCTCAAGTCTTCCAGCATGTTGTGGTAGCTATCTTTCTTTTCCATGTGTTCTTCACTGTTTTTGTCAAACGAATCTGTTGTAAATACCTTAAAACATTGTTCTTGCTCTTCTTCAACAAAGTTATACATTCCTTTGTTTTCGCTGCAAAAATCGAAATCAAAAATAACTTCTGGATCAATGTCATTTATGAATTCAAAGTTTTCTGCCACAAACTGTTCACCCAAATTGCTGTCCAGAGGACTCAGCAAGAGTACGGGATGGATTTCATCTTTTACCGTCTCAAATCCTGCAGAAAACAAATCGAGGAATTTTTGGCGTTGATTTTCCTTTGGTATAGTGTCCAATGGTTGATTTTCCTGAGATTTCCTTTCTAATGTCAACTTTGATTTCACAGCCATGTAGTTCCGAAGATCTTCAGGTGTTCCCGCTATTGGTTCAGTTGATCCTTTTTTAAACCTAAAGAACACAGATTTAATTTTACCTCCATCATCGTCCTTTGGTCGTACGAAAAACACATTATCTTCTGTAAATGTGGATGAAGAGATAATGTCAATTTCAACTACATAAAGATGTCTTTGGGACTCCTTTACGCTATCTTTCGGAACTGTTACTGGTATAAATTGAGGTTGACAAATACATTTGCAGACACTTTCAAAATCATCTTCATAGAATTGGGATTTCAGTATAGAGTAAAATCTTCTTATAACACGTTTTCTGTCAACTGGGATACCAGTGACAGTACCTTTAACTTCAACTTCTGACTCGAAAGGAGCAACTCCAAAATGGATTGTTCCATTGGCACGTTCATTTAGACATGCCGCAATGAAAGGCATGGCATTTTTTGCAATCCATTCTGGTATGCATCGTTCGTCAACTTCTTCATACATAAACTTATGCAAAGGATCCAAAAGACTTTGAAGTGAAACTCGGTTCGAGATTAGTGCAGAATTCTGCAAATAGTTTTCGGAATCCTTCACTGTCCATCCAAATTTTCTAAATGTTTCTCTATATTTCTCAAAAAATAATTGGTCATCTTTCCTTTCGTCGTCGTCTGTTCCAGTCTGAATATTTTCAAATCCTTCCTCTTCAAATAGTTCGCCTTTTTCTTCTTTTTCCTTCAAGTCATCACGAATTAAAATTATTTTCTTTCTTTTGCCAAACTTTAAACTGGGAAACAGTTGTTCCGTTTCGTCCATTTTCAAATTCATAAAAATCTCTCCATTGACTTCTTCTTCAACAAGAGTATCAAGTAAATAAAGATCCAGTTGATGTTCTGTGAAATATCGTTTTAAAATTTTGCAGAGGTTTTGGGAACTTCTTTCAGACAATGGCTGTATATTTTTGTTTCTCGACACTACTAATAATTCGTCTGCAAGAACAATTTATTTAAATACGTCAAAATTTTTCCATCACAATTGTTCTAATTTATCATAGTCTTCTTTTCTTACCCCATACCTTATTTCAATATGGGCGATTTATAAAATATTCTAAACTATAGTATATTTGGTCAAAACAATTATGTTTTACCTCCAGCATCTTGACTTTCTAATGTACTTCCAAAGTCACCATCTAATCTTTTCAAAAACTGAAATACAGGATTGTTGGTACTCCTGTGAAAATTCAAAATAAATACAGATAGTTATTGCTGCGGTTGACTCATGTAGCACAAATGGTTTTTGAAGCAGAGAAATAACATTGTGGTTTCCTGTAATAAAGCTTCTGAATTGGACCCTCAGGTGCAATGTACTCGAATGCATTGATTACAATAACACATTCATAATGAAAAGGTTAAGATAAGAAACATTGATCAATCTCATAATTCCTATAAAGAATATAAATTAAGTGTATCGCAAACATGGACCCCTAGACACACCAGAGGTGGAATCTAGTGTCTAAGAGGAGTAAGCATCTCATGTTGGCCAGACACACCTACCGTGATTTCTATATCTTGATCAAGTAAACAGATCAGTCCTTAGTCAAAATCAATGTGTAAAGAACGGCCTAACAATTGGTATGAAACGTGTAATGCAGAATTTGACCTAATGGTTGTGTTGGTAAATTTGATCATTATAACGACCACACAATTTGCGAAATGCTGACTTTAAACGAGACTGTACAACCCTTGTAACATCAACTTATTTGTTAGTAACCTGCCTCGATATAAAAGTTTATCATACACAGAACATGTTCTTATGCATGGAATCAGTTCATAGACATATACACATATTATGCAGGTGATACTGGAATATTGCTAAATGAATATGGAAAATTGACAATGGAGAAGCTGAAGTCATCCCACCTGCAACAAAGTCGGGCCGCCAGCTAGCCGACACAATCCACGTTAAACAAAATATATATTATTCACTAGGGTATACTGAATCGACATATGAATTAAAATGATTATTGTTAATAGAAAAAACGACGTTAATTCATCTAAGTGCCGAATTGCAGGTCACAGCAAGAGATATTTTCTTCTCATGTAAAAGTATATATATAGACAAGCTAATAAATGAGCACAACCCGCACGCACGAAAATTCCAACAGACTATTGGATCACTAAAGACCACGAAGATGTTGTCTATGCGAAACTCAAGCATCTTTTAAATATCAGTTTCAGAGTACTCGTTTGTAGACTCAGAGTCATGTTTAATGATGTTTTGAATTACTGATCACAAGAAACGAATATTATCTTTTTCGAGTTTTATTGAAGGATGTTTATGATGTCAGAAAGCCTAGTCTTTGATTTATCGTGTAAAGTGTTAAAAAGTCATACGTTACTGACTTGAGAAAAGTTTTGTTATTTCTTAACTAAGTTCATTAGAATTTTTAGAATCCACGTCTGATTTTGGCCACATTTGAAATATGTTGTGTTACAATGCGCTTGATTTTTCTCATTCACAGCCGTTAATATTTTCGTCAGCAGCAAAGATAGAGGCTTGATAGAACATTCACTGGATCAAGCAACGTATCTCTGATTGAAAGGCTTTTTTTAAATTAGGAATTTAATCTCATATTCATTTGTTTCATTGATTTGGATATCAAATGTGTTTCGATGTGTTCAATACATTATTTTACTATTCCTCATACATTTATCCTTTTTGACAACATGTCAACTTCTTTTTGATATTTACAATTAAACTTTATTTTACGACGATTAACAAACAAAGTCTACAACTTATATTAATGCTTCTTGACGGCTTAGATTTTGGCTTGAAGGTGTCATTGATGTGGGAGGAAACTGACATACCCGAAAGACACCACGTGTCCGAGTGGGTGACCACAATACCGTCTCACATACAACCACTGCCGATGTCACAGCGGTGAGAAGCGAGTGCGTTAACCACTACGCCACCCAGACACCCATTGATATTTAGTCCATCGTCTGATATAATCTTCAACTGAATTCATAATAGAGATTAAATTTTATCGACATATAAAAGACAGGGGCCTCCGTGGTTGAGTGGTTAGAGCATTGCGATCAAAATCACAAGGCCTCTCACCTCTAGTCGGCGCGGGTTCGATTCTCGCTCGCACTGACATATGTGAGAAAGTTTGTCAGTTTACTTTTGGAGGTCGGTGGTTTCTTCCCGGGAATCTGGGTTCTCTCCTCCACCAATAAAAACTGGATGCCACCAGATAACTGAAAAATTGTTGAGTGTGGCAGAAAACAATAAACAATCAATCAATCAACCATATAAAAGACAGATGTTTCCTGAATTTAGTACCTTTTTAAATTTCCTTCTCATGTAGGAATACCTTTTATATCTGGAGAACTGAAATGATATTTGTTTCAGCAGAAAGTCCACCTTGTTCACAAATTGCTTAAAGGCCATATATCATTTTTCTAAACCTTTTAATTCCTTTTTAGCAAAATTAATTCTTTGCATCGAGTTTGAAAGCGACCAAATTCAAATCTTACGACATGCATATTTACTTTCGATATTTTACACGTCATTGTGACCTCAAGCGAAAAGTTTTGAAAACAGATCTTAGCCATTTCATACACAGATCAAATTTCTACCAATTCGTAGATTTAAAAAAAAATGAAGGTCGAATATAATTGAACTTGCAATTATACATTATAGAATATTGTAATTCCTTACTTTAATTGAATAATAATGCTTTATTTTTTAAATCAAGCACTATACGTATGCAATGGCGTATTCCCACTTACTGACAACGTGCAGATTACAATTTTTTTTAAATTAAAAAACAAAAGAAAATAATATTGCTGTATTAAAAATAAAGTATCGTGATTTCTACTTTAGAATTTATCTTTTATTTATTCAGATTCCTATGACAGTAGGATTGTCAACGATGTAACATGTCTAACCCAAAAATATATCATTTATCATAAAAACAATGCCAGTAATAAATATTTAAATAGAATTACCCTACAGCAATTCGTGCAATTTCCAATTTCATATTCGCTCTCCTCGCTACATTTCAGTATTTATATCGCTATTTGTATGCACTAGTGACTTAATGCAACATATAAGGTTCGAATGTAAAGACTCGGGAAATTTATCATCATCGAAATAAATACTGTCCATGATGAATAAATATACTGGACAAAAAAAGTTAAGGATCATAATTTTGACCTCAAAAATTTTTGTTAACCAAATAATTATTTTGACAAATTTTAACATGTATAGTTTCTCCAATGTGTCCTTTACACAATAGATTTACCTGGTTTCATATTGACGTCATAAGTGCACGATTTTTTCGCCCAAACACAAGCAAGGGGTCAAAATCAAAGTGTGCCAACGTGTATATTGAAATTGAAAAATTGTGATTTTCATTTTATTGTGGGTATTTATTGCTCTAATCGACTCTTAGGTGAACAATTATTGACATTAAAAGCCATGAGACGCCATTTAACTGCTCTGGAAGCTGGTCAGGCAGTAGGTATGCTTCAAGCTGGCCAAGTCCAGAGAACTGTCTCTAGACATTTTAATGTGTCCCAAAGTGTGATTTCAAGGTTGTGGAATCGTTTTAGGCAGACAGGTAATGTTTCTGAGAGACCGAGATCAGGTCGTCCAAGGTCCACAACCGCTCGCCAGGATCGCTATATGTCACTTATGGCTCGTAGACACAGGTTTCAGAGTGTTGTCCAACTCAATACTGACTTTCATGCAGCAAGTGGGGTGCGCATAACACCACAAACTCTCAGACAGAGACTTCGTGCTGCTAACCTTCGGGCTCATCGACCTGCTGTTCGTCCCATTTTGAGGAGAAGACATCGTGTAGCACGACTCAATTGGGCTCAAAATCACATAAACTGGCAACTGCGTCATTGGACGCCTGTTCTTTTCACAGACGAGTCACGGTTCTGCGTGGACTTTCATGACGGTCGTAGGCGTGTATGGCGCATGCGTGGAGAGCGGTACGCTGATTGCTCGTGATTAATGGCAATCTTACCAGTGCAATTTACAGGGACGAGATACTGCATCCAATTGTGAGACCTTATGCGGGAGCTATAGGCAACGACTTTGTGTTAATGGATGATAATGCTCGTCCCCACAGAGCACGTATAGTGACAGACTACCTTGCTACAGAGACAATTGAACGTCTGAATTGGCCGAGTTGTTCTCTGGATTTAAATCCAATAGAACATGCCTGGGACATGTTGCAGCAAGCTGTTTCCAGACGCCCTGTACTTCCGACAAACCGCCAGGAGCTTACGTTAGCTTTACAGCAGGAATGGGCAAGGTTGCCACAAATTGCGTTCCGCAGGCTCATCAGAAGTATGCAGAGGCGTTGTCGTGCCGTTATACAGGCTCAGGGTGGACATACACCCTATTGATATTGCCTTTATAAAGATTCAATCATTTGTAATGAAATTTGTTATTGTTGCTCATACCGATTTTCAAACTGTTTTGGGGGGTTACCTGACAATGGTTGCTCTGGCTGCTTAACGTATTGATGGATTTGTAAAAACAGGTCTAAAATGTATTGTTCGGTTGTCGTTGAACATTTTAAGTATATATTTAACATAATTTATTTGGTTTTGTTATGAATAAAATAATTCTGAAATCAGGATGATTAACTTTTTTTATCCAGTATATATCTTAGTTTTTATAAAATATCTAACACTATTTTTTACAATCAGCTGATCGAGACAGATCGTATATGACCTCATTCAATCACGTGACTATCTAACTAATTAGTGGGACTTTTTAGAAATCGGGATTTAGATTTAAATCCGTATTATGACCAATTATCGCAAAATTTCGGCGAACTAATTATTAAATTTAATTACGCTATACAAAAGGAAGACAAAACGCGTTTAATTTTGTATACTTTGGAAACATACTATGTGTCCTTTAAGGATCAATATAATGTATATTTGTATGGATAAATGTTGAAGAGGCTTCAAAACGTTTTTGTCCTTGTAGAGACGTCTGATCTTTACAATGAAATAGACTAGATCATTCCCAGAACAGAACATTATCAAATATATAATTTCATGACACGATCCGGATAATCAGAATGGCTGCCAGGTCGCACTGAATAAACTGACTGTACGTTGTGGTTCTTGAAAAGAATTTTTAAAGAGTTGTTCCTACATTTATTTCTATGCAAACTTTAACCATGTATGGTAGTTCTATTCTGGCCCTGAGGGACATGGGAAAAGGGGACTTGATTCTACATTGTATAAGGTCGCGCTAGCTCAGTGGTAGAACTCCGCTTCATAACATGGAGATCGTGAGTTCGAGTCCCGCTCGTGCCATGGCCGTGTCAAACTTAAGACGTAAAAATAGGTAGTGATTGCTCCTTCACTATATGTCCGGCATTTAGAAGCGAGAATCACAGGTCTATCGGAAATGACCTTTAAAAAGGAGGTCACGTGTCACGACAGACACCGTCACTGCTCAAGGCCGTGAGCTATAAGCATATATCTACATTTCTGGTACTTCGCCTACAACTGGTGACGTCCTAACTTGACTGAAAATTCTCGACAGTATATAGAATAAACAAATAACTAACTATATAAGGAAGCTTAATTGTAATTTTTGTCTTTAAACAAGTATTTTTAAACACTACATCTAGGAGGCCTCCGTGGCTGAGTGGTTAAAGCATTGCGCTCAAAACCACAAGGCCTCTCACCTCTAGTCGGCGCGGATTCGAATCCCGCTGGCGCCGATATATGTGAGAAAGTTTGCCAGTTTACTTTCGGAAGGTCGGTGGTCTCTTCCCGGATATAATGTATCTGGGTTCTCTCCTGCACCTACAAAAAACTGGACGCCACCAGATAACTGAAAGGCCTCTCACCTCTAGTCGGCGCGGGTTTGAATCCCGCTGGCGCCGATATATGTCAGAAAGTTTGCCAGTTTACTTTAGGAAGGTCTTTGGTCTCTTCCCGGATATAATGTATCTGGGTTCTCTCCTCCACCTACAAACAACTGGACGCCACCAGATAACTGAAAAATTGTTGAGTGTGGCGGAAAAACAAACAAACAATAAACACTACATCTAATTTTCAAATTATCTCTCATTGGATAGGAGCATGGTTTTTCATTTCATTAGACTTTTATCTCCTCTACCATAAGGATACTTTCTACCAAGTTTGGTTGAAATTGATTGGGCGGTCCTGGAGAAGTTGGTAATGTATAAAGCTCTCTAGCAGACGAGAGACAGACAAGCATACAGCTAGACAACAGACGAAACTAGACAACAGACGAAAGAAGATAACAACCTTAATGATGATAAACGATGAACAAATTTCAATAGGAGTCAACAGATAAGACAAGCACCTGCAACTTTTCTTTTTCTTTCTCTTCACTTTTGGGAAAAGTTTTAAAAGGAGTGTTTCCACCATGGCCCACTCTCCTTGCCAAACCTTTCCCGATGCTAAAAACCCAAATTCTACTTCTCGTTGTATTTCTTGCATTGGGGTGCCAGGGGTTGATTCATCTTCAACGCATGTGTATGTTTTTGTGAGAATGTCCTTAATGTGTTCATTGATTTCTTCTCTATCTAAAAAAAAAATCTTTCCAATGAATTCTATGAGGAAAAGCATACTACACAATTATACTACTAAGAATTATACTATTCAGCAATTCTATTTTATAAATAAACCAATCACTATTTTGTTACATGCAGTGTACCGGTATATCTAATTACTAATTGCTTGCTAGCGCATAAGTAATAGTGATGTGTGTGTGTGTGTGTGTGTGTGTGTGTGTGTGTGTGTGTGTGTGTGTGTGTCCTTTACTGTCTGCATACAGTGATGCCTTACATCCTTGTTTGATCCACACATTTGCATACATCACTTAATATTGGACACAACAACAATGCGCAGTTCGATTTCATTAGTCAGTTTTCTTAACAGATCGCTCTGTCAATGATGTACAGTTCATTCAAAATTACTCTTCACATGCACAAAAAGAAGCATATAGACTGCTAAATACTGATCAACGGTACAATACACTTCAGTGACTTAAAAAGCATGTATTCCCTTTTCAAAACGTCGTTCAAATTTCGTATGTCTTCCTAATGTCCCCCATGTAGAGATTAATATGCAAAAGGTGTTGATATTCAAAATTCAAAATAAAAACTTACTGGTGCAGTTATAAAGGATACGATAGTACCTTTTTCGATAAGACTTGGATCAACTGTAGTCTTTCGTATGTCATCTGACAGAAAACTATGTCCACTGTCCTCCAATGCTTTACAGAATTGTTCTAGGCTATTGGGTTTTGTCTGTATCACTTTAAGAAGGCGCTGAACCTTTTCCGAAGATGTCGTCTCCGACAAGATTCGCTCATAATCATCACCGGAAATGACCAACGCAGCGATCAGGTGATCTAGGAGGTTGCTAGACTTTCCACGTAAAATGATACTCTCTTTGAGCGATACATAATTCCGCTGGATCTTCAATCTTTCTTCGACGTTCATTATGTGATTACATACAGATTATTACCTGCATATGAAAAAGACGTTGATAAGCATTTTACATTACCTGACTCATCTAACTGGCGTTGCGGTATGAAGCGATTTTCTTGGGTGAAGCGTTAAAATGTCAACATCGATTTGCGATCATGCACGATTTGATTGTTTGTCTGTGTGTTTTTCTGATGTCCTATTCGAAAATTCTTTTAGGTAAAGTGTCATAAAAGTTTACCTATATATGACGCTTAGGGCCCTTGAAGATCCTTTATATTGTCAACATCTACCGTGACACAGATCCCCACACGAGAGAATTTTTCACTCATATGGAGACGTCACCATTTCCGTTAAAGGACTGCAAAATTTAGACCTATGCTTGGTGCTTGCTGCCTATTAGCAGGGAGGGAGCTTTATCGTGCCACACCTGCTGTGACACGGGACCTCGGATTTTGCGGTCTCACCCGAAGGACCGCCCCATTTAGTCGCCTCTTACGACAAGCAAGGGGTACTGAGGACCTATTCTAACAACCCGGATCCCCATGGGGTCATGTTGTTTCAGTTAACTGAAGTTGTTGTTTTTTCTTTACTGCACCAACAAATTCACATTTTATACATGATTTTCTAGTCTAGAAACAATGTAGATTTAAACAGCAGTGGCGGATTTAATGGGGGCACACCCAGTGCGCGCCCCCTCTAAAATTTTCAAATTAAAGGAAATCATGGTCTCCTGTTTATGAAACATAAAAATACATTTTTTTCCCGATATCACAAATAAATGACAGGATCGTTTGATCTACTGTTACTTTTACTGGGAAAATTTACATTTTATTCCGAAAACCCTTAAAATTTGTGTTGTTTTCTTAATTTACTTCAGTCTCAGGATCCGCCCCTGAATAGATAAAGAGCAAAATGCTTCGCGAGAGAAATCATACAAAATAGAAGGGTTTTAACATGAGGCCTCTAGAACACCTTAAATTTACCTTGCTTTTGATTAGATCAGTACTTACACGCTTGTTTATAACGAACGTATACAGGTTCCAAGTATCACGAGTCTGAGGCATGAGGGGAGAGAAAAGAAGGAAGCAGAAAACGAGAGAGAAGGGAAAACCTCAAACTCTAGCTTCCTTCAACCTCTATCCGGAACATAGTTATTTATCTAGGGTTTCAAATATACAAGAATGTGTAGATAATTACCTGAAAACACAGCATCTGAGCTAAAAAAAAAAATAATTCTCCTTCGCACATCTTAAATGTTTATACGACCGCCATTTTCTTCTTCGAAAGATTTTTAATCGAAAACGAAAGTATAAGAGTTTTCAGAAAATCTCATTTAATAAATGATCAATGTACTGAAAGTACTGACGGTGGAGTGGGAACATGGGAATTGATTACCTACAAACAAGATGAGCTTAACACAGTACCGTAACAGCCTGAATGGAAATCATCAATGAATATTCATTTTGTGATCATCGTAAATAAAGAAGAATCCCCACGGGGTAATTGTTGAAGAAGGAAAACAGTGTGTAGATCAGCCTTTGAAGTTCATCTTATTCATTGTGCCGTCTTTTCAGTCCGGTAGTAGTCCGGAATTTTTACAACTGTTTTGAGTTCCTTCTGTTTATTGTTTGTTACTTCAGTATTTCCGCCCAGTTTGTCGGCTGCATTTTTCTGCTAGTTTTTCATAGTTTTGTCTGCTTAACATGCTCACAGTGTAAGTAGAATTATTTTGCATATGTATTTTTAGGATCAAAATTACTGTTTCATCAATGCACGACTTGCATTTGTTTGTTATTTTGCTGTAAGATAACTTTTTATGTAATAGTTGAGTTCCGCGTGAAAACTTTTTCAATGGAAGACCATTAGAGCCATTATTATGAATTTCTACAAGAGATTCAATGAGAATCCTACTGATCCACGTGGTCTGGTGTACTACATCCATTAATACAAATATACAATATACTGAGATTTGTGAATCCATGCACATTATATGAAATAAAATAGAAAATGATCAGAATACTCTCACACTGCATACATACAGTAATATATTTAGTAACTGACCTGATTAGCAGATAGAAGTGAAGACAAGTCCAAATGTCTGATCACTTATGAAAAATACTAAAATCAACTGCCCAATTCGAAATCTAATTCAAAACTGAAACTCTGGCTGACCAAGAACTGTCACATGACCAATAATTCCTAACCTAACCAATGAACCATGAAAAACAGCCTGCAACCAACCTAAACTATAGCAGACCATTAGGGAATACTGAAATGTTAAAGGTTTTACCTAATACCAAATATGGAAACCTACTTGTGACATATAATACAGGAATTATCATTAAGATTAAAAACACTGAACAAATGGATAAATATACATTAAGCATTTCATAAATCCAGATGGGAAAGGATGCTCTACCACATGAATATGGACATCCTGAAAAAAAAACCCAGCTGCCACTCCGGGAGAATGCAGCATAATGCTCCACTGATGCTGATGGGGATGTTCCTCTGCCTCTCTGTTACCGCTTTTGTTCTGCCAGAGAAAGATAAAGCCGTCAGTCAACTCATACAGGGGAAAGTAGCAGGGAGTAAATCCATGATACTGGCCACTCTCCTCAGGATAGGTTGTTCTTATTAAACTTCCAGTACAGAGAGGCAAGGGAACACGAACTTACAGCACAGACAGGCAAGGGAACACGAACTTACAGCACAGACAGGCAAGGGAACACGAACTTACAGCACAGACAGGCAAGGGAACACGAACTTACAGCACAGACAGGCAAGGGAACACGAACTTACAGCACAGACAGGCAAGGGAACACTAACTTACAGCGCAGACAGGTAAGGGAACACGAACTTACAGCACAGACAGGTAAGTGAACACGAACTTACAGCACAGACAGGCAAGGGAACACGAACTTACAGCACAGACAGGCAAGGAAACACGAACTTACAGCACAGACAGGCAAGGGAACACGAACTTACAGCACAGACAGGTAAGGGAACACGAACTTACAGCGCAGACAGGCAAGGGAACACGAACTTACAGCGCAGACAGGTAAGGGAACACGAACTTACAGCGCAGACAGGTAAGGGAACACGAACTTACAGCACAGACAGGTAAGGGAACGCGAACTTACAGCACAGGCAGGTAAGGGAACACGAACTTACAGCGCAGACAGGTAAGGGAACACTAACTTACAGCACAGACAGGTAAGGGAACACGAACTTACAGCACAGACAGGCAAGGGAACACTAACTTACAGCGCAGACAGGTATGGGAACACGAACTTACAGCACAGGCAGATAAGGGAACACGAACTTACAGCGCAGACAGGTAAGGGAACACTAACTTACAGCACAGACAGGTAAGGGAACACGAACTTACAGCACAGACAGGCAAGGGAATACTAACTTACAGCGCAGACAGGTAAGGGAACACTAACTTACAGCGCAGACAGGTAAGGGAACACGAACTTACAGCACAGACAGGCAAGGGAACACGAACTTACAGCACAGACAGGCAAGGGAACACGAACGTACAGCACAGACAGGCAAGGGAACACGAACTTACAGCACAGACAGGCAAGGGAACACTAACTTACAGCGCAGACAGGTAAGGGAACACGAACTTACAGCACAGACAGGTAAGTGAACACGAACTTACAGCACAGACAGGCAAGGGAACACGAACTTACAGCACAGACAGGCAAGGAAACACGAACTTACAGCACAGACAGGCAAGGGAACACGAACTTACAGCACAGACAGGTAAGGGAACACGAACTTACAGCGCAGACAGGCAAGGGAACACGAACTTACAGCGCAGACAGGTAAGGGAACACGAACTTACAGCGCAGACAGGTAAGGGAACGCGAACTTACAGCACAGACAGGTAAGGGAACGCGAACTTACAGCGCAGGCAGGTAAGGGAACACGAACTTACAGCGCAGACAGGTAAGGGAACACGAACTTACAGCACAGACAGGCAAGGGAATACTAACTTACAGCACAGACAGGCAAGGGAATACTAACTTACAGCGCAGACAGGTAAGGGAACACTAACTTACAGCGCAGACAGGTAAGGGAACACGAACTTACAGCGCAGACAGGTAAGGGAACACGAACTTACAGCACAGACAGGCAAGGAAACACGAACTTACAGCGCAGACAGGTAAGGGAACACTAACTTACAGCGCAGACAGGTAAGGGAACACGAACTTACAGCACAGACAGGTAAGGGAACACGAACTTACAGCACAGACAGGTAAGGGAACACGAACTTACAGCACAGACAGGCAAGGGAACACTAACTTACAGCGCAGACAGGTAAGGGAACACGAACTTACAGCACAGACAGGCAAGGGAACACGAACTGTTCCCTAAAATCTCCAACACCAACGGGCCAGCTATCAATATCAAATATAAATCATTCGTCTTAAAAAAGAAATATGTAAATATGCTGTTGAATTTGTCATAAAGAATAAAATAGTTTATTTATGAATGGCATAATTATTTATCGTTTTTCTTAAATTGTTGCAGATATTGCATATTAAAGGACTTTCAGGCTAAGCTTTCTAAGTGAGTTACAAGTTACCTGTAAATTTAACTGAGGTGACTATGTAGGATAGATATGTTGATTTATGTTATACTACAGGGTTCTAATTTAAAAAAGCAGTTTACAGAATATATTTTTCCAGAGGGGCTGAGCTTGTAGGAAGAGAAATAGACCAAAAGAGACTTCCCTTCTCATTGAATACTACCATCTATATTATTTGCATTGAAGTATCATAGTAACCTTAACCTTTGACCCAAAAATCAAAAGAAATTAAAATGGTTGGCCAGGTGTATCAAACCTTTGCATCTTGCCATATGAAAATAACTGAGGAGGTATATTGTACTACAGGCGCGGATCCAGCTCTTTTTCGGGGGGGGGGGGGGGGGCGTTCCAAAAGGCAGGTGCGTCTGAGAAGTCATTACGTGTTTCGTTTTTAGAAATATTCCTACTTGTTATATCCCCTTTTTAAAATTCAATTTATAGCAAACAAACTACTGAAGATATTTACTTCTTTATTTAATAGCAAAAAACACATTCTGGTAGATATAATGGACTAACCAGCTGTTGTGTCCAACTCGCTCTTCGTTGTTTGCCCTGTAGTTAGAATCTCAACCCCGGAATCATGAAATTTACAAATCTGGTAGAGTCTTTCCAGCTCTACATTATTTTGCATTTAGTTTTTCTTACAAATGTGCAATTGTAGAGAGACGAAAAATTTTGGCCATTGAAAATTGGCCATTGTTGGCAGTTCGTGCCTTTCCTCTAAGGCCCCAGGGGTGTAGGAATTCTTACCTTTATGACCCCTTGACCAAAAGATGTTTCATACCAATTTGAAAAGAATTGGAATGGTAATAATCAAGAAGTTTAAAAAGTTCAATTGTTAACACGTTCAATAACTGATCATTCTGGCCCCTATCTTGAGGATCCGGGTTAGAATAGGCCCTCAGTATCCCTTGCTTGTCGTACGAGGCGACTAAAAAGGGACCGTCCTTCGGATGGGACAACAAAAACCGAGGCCCCGTGTCACAACAGGTGTGACACGATAAAGATCCCTTTCTGCTCAAAGGCCGTAAGCGCCAAGCATAGGCCTGAATTTTGCAGCCCTTCACCGGCAATGTTGACGTCTCCATATGAGTTAAAAAATTCTCGAGCGGGACGTTAAACAATATACAACCAACCAAACATTTTGAATCAACCTTAATACCACTGGGATCCTTGAATTTATAAATTTGATAAAGGGGCTACCCACTCTTTCTCAATATTGATTTAGTTTCAATTTTATATCAATAGCACTATTTAAAGATGTTATTTAATTTTGTTTTACACATAGACACTATATATTAAGTTTGTCCCCGCCCTGGAGTCAGAACCCTAACCCTCGATACCATTAAATTTACAATTGTGGTGCAGGCTTTCCTGTTCTTCGCATTTAGTTATTTTACAAAATATACAATCATTGGTATCATCATGTTCTTAGTTGGGAAGAGGTATCGAACTCCATCAACTTGGAAAAGATATCTAATTAAAATCTTTACTACTGTAAACGTTTGACAAAATTGTATGCCTGCCATTATGATTTGTTGTGGTTGGTTGTACACTATATTGTTGAATGTTCCGCTCGAGGATCTTTCACTCATATGGAGACGTCACCATTGCCTGTGAAGGGCTGCAAAATTTAGGCTTGTGCTCTTTGGTTATTGCCTTAGAACAGGGAGAGATCATTTTCGTGCCACACCTGCTGTGTTACATACGGAGTCTCAGTTTTTGTGGTCTCATACGAAAGACCGCCTCATATAATCGCCCATTTCAATATGCAAAGGTGATTTTTTTCCATGCTTTAAGTGAAAGTAAATTGATAACTCTCTGTATGTTTCAGTGTATATTGCATGCTGTACACCGCAAACCGTTCGATATTCATGCTTGAGACAAAAGGCATTGACAATTCCATCATCGTTTACTTCTGATGACAACGATATTCTTATTTCTGATACAATACAGAAACTGTGTTTTACAAATGCCCTTGAAAGTGTCTATAGTGATGACAGGCTTTACGTAATATATGCAACATTAAAAAAAAATGCTTCATACCAAATCTGAAAAGAATTCGATTATTATTTATTAAGAAGTTAAAATGTTTAATTGTTAACTCATTTCATCACTGACCATTTTGGCCCCACCCTCATATTAAAACCCCTACCCTTAGAACCATCAAATTCACAATTTCTGTAAAAAAAAAAAAAAACAACCCCCCCCCCCCAAAAAAAAGACCAACAACACCCTACCTGTTCATTATAAATGCTGTATACCAAGTTTGGTCCAACCTCTACCCCGGGGATCATGAAAGTTGCAATTTTGGTAAAGGCCTTCCTGTTTTACAACACTATGCATTTAGTTTTTCTTACACATGTGCGGTTCTATAGAAGATTTTGGAAAATTGGTAAATTTTTGCCCCCACCCAGAAGAGTCCTGAAATTTACATTACCCCATCTCTTCATAACAATATTTGAAAAGAATTAGAAGGTAATTAAAAAATGAAGTTGAAAATGTTCAATGACCAACACAGGCCAATTCCAAGGTCACCTATGCTGATACATACAAATGTATTGTGAGTTTATATGCATACGTGTTATGTGGGTATATACATATATGTTATGTGGGTATATATGCAATTTTAGGACATATTATGCGATTTAACCTGGTTTGGATCAGTTTACACTTTATAATCTGTGAGACAGATTATAAAATAAACATTAAAGCAATATAAGCTGCCAAAATTGCAATTTTTTATAGTGGCATTAAAAGAGGTTAAATGAACGTTGATATGATTGAAAAAAAGAACTGCATCGAATTTCCTCTCTTATGCATCGTTTACACACCTTTACGTGATGAAAAATATATTCCTCGACATTCCGTTTGACCCTAACAACGGCAGCTGATTAATCGTCGGCGACAATCCCGAAGATAACCGATGTTGACACGAATGATTCTGATGCTGATCGGGGTGGATCGGGTTGTATCCGGGTCATTAAAATATGGACGGCGAGGTGAGATAAAATCTAGTTACCATCATTATTTTGGCATTGTTAACGATGCTATGTGTTTTTATATCTTTTTCGTCCCGAATCAGTCAAAGTCGGCTTTCTCCCTCGCTTCGAACCTTTCCGTGTCAGACATCTTTCGTGCTTACCGGAAATATTGCGCTTGCGCATTTGATTTTGCCGAATGAGTTCAACTTTAGGTCATTGCATACGGAAATAATGTCGGAAAAATTAAGGTACGGGAAGACTTAATTTCAACTGTCGAACAATTTTTACATTTAATGCAAAAAATACAACATGTCAAAAGTTTAATCGATAAAATCAGGTATTAGAAGGTAGATGTTTACAATATTTCGATTAAATTTTAGGGACCCCAAAATAACAATTTTGACAGCTTATATAGCTTTAACAGGTCTAACCCTGGTTATATCGTACAATATGCCCCAGAATTAAATTCATTCCTGGTAATTTTATGCAATAAACCGACAAAAGTGCACGGCACAAAATCATGTAAATCTTAATTGGTGCAAAGATTGCTCCAATATCTTTGTTTTGGGTCTGAGGTAAAATCAAGATTAATCCTTGTAATGTGTCTATTGCACATTGCAATAAATTCTTGATTTGTTGAAATAAATGTAGAAATATTCCAAAACATATTTTAATTTTATTACATATATTTAGATAATTTCATTCTCGTGTATCGATTACTTATTTTGGGTTGTACAAAGAAAAGGCGTGAGTATTCCATAGCCTTCTTACATTATACTCATTAATTAATCCTTAACTGGACAGATGTAATTTAGATCTTATGAAAATAATATTTGGGTCTCTAGCTGAACTATTGAAACACCTTAGCTTACTCCCAAATGGCTATTAAAATTTTAATTGGAGAGACAGATAAACTGCTAGAAACGTTACTATCCCCATGAAACAGATTCTTCTGTGATGTGCTTGTCAAGTCTTTGCAAATTTTGTAGTACAATATTTATATCATTAATGTAAGAAACAAAATAATTATTTATAGTAATTGCTATGTAGGTGTATGGAGGTAATGAATAACATTCCTCTCTAACATACGTAGGGATTATCTCCCTTGAAACATTGTGGGTTTTTTGGGGTTTTTTTTTTTTGTTTGTTTGTTTATTTTTTTTTTGGTCGTGTTTTTGTTTTTTGAATACTTACCATTTTAAAAATTTTAATGACCCGACTTTTAAAGCTACAATTTACTTTTCTACACAGATGCACAAACTGACAAAGTTTGTAGATTATATTTAACAGTGACCTTGATTTTCGGCACAACAAACCATCTTCCAAAGATGCATGAACTGACAAAGTTTGATGACTCCAGACCAAATACTTGTCCAGTTACGAGTCCGATAGGACTTTGCCATATCGTCTTAATCACATGTCACAGCGACCCAATTTTAAAGTGCGTCCCACACTCTGCCCACGATGCACTATCTGACCAAGTTTGATTACTCTAGATGTCATAGTACCATATAGCGGGTTTTGTTTTTTTTTATCGGGGTGTGAACTTTGGCTTATTTTAGCGGTTTGACAGTAAAGTACTGAACACAAGATAACTTCTTCCACGTATTGAAAAAAAAAAAAAAAACACTCACAGGGTATGATACTCCTTCAAAACTTATTATAAACTGGGACCATGCAGGTTCGAACATCATACCGGTATAACTAATGATTTGAAAATATGTGTCCGCCAAAATTATTGGCATATTTGTGACTAGGCAAAACACCAAACTTTACATCCGCTAAAAGAAACCGCAATATGGTATTTCAGTTACGAGCGGGACAGATGGACGTGATTGGCATAACATAATATGCCCCGTCTTAGACTGACGTATAAAGACAAATGTACTAATCTCTGTTCATCAAAATGCACATACATAAGTACTAAAAATACAAATAACTGGTGCCATGCAATTATTCACCAATTAGCAAGCAAAACGAAGTGTCTAGCTGTGAAGGCTGCCATTATAGTTCTACGGAAACATACTTAGTGAAGCGAAGTCTGCTATGAACTTCATAACAGAAAATATGTGTGGGTAATGCGTGCTATGCAAGTCTTTGACACCACATAAAACAAGTCTTCAAATATCAGAAAATGCTACGTCAAAACTCACTCGTGAATGTAACATTGTCGCCGATATTAAATTTCACACAGGACAATATATAAGCAAGTGACTAATCGCAATCGACAAGTCAATGTGAGGTGACGTCATCTGATTCTCTAGTGGGGTGTTAAACAATATACAATCAACCTAAATCACATTAAAACTTGTTCCCTCAAGCAAGAACACTCACAACATGAATTCACCATCTTTTTATTTCACTTATCTGACGCAATAAATTATTATGCACACTATGAAAGTGTCAAGTAAAGAAAATACGTGTATTACAAAGTCAGGTCCAATCAGAGAATAAAGCATAAAGAAATATGTCTACAACATAGGTACAAATATGTGTGATACTTGTATTATTCATTGCACTTCACAAGCTGTGCACCACTCTTCTGTCTGTTTGTTTGTAGTCTCTCAATATGAGAACAGTCACACTCTGCATGGTTTTGCAGACGTGGTGATATTATTGTGGTGCCTAGGTTATGATGGTGGTAGGTTGTATTTGACATAAGGGACCTCCACGTCCTCTCCCTCTGTGTCATTACAACATAGCTCTAATACTAAAGCTCGTACGTGACTAGGAATCTTCTTCTTGGAAACTCTTTTAACTACCTCCGATAACCTGCAATACGTAAAACCATTCTGAATTAATATGAAAAGGACTTGCAACCAGAGGGATTTTAAACATGAACACAGTTCAATTTCCAACTAAAGATTTATCTAAGAGCAGAATCTTGTTGCACTAAACTAAAACACTCACGGTAGTCCTAAGCGTTCCTGTCGTTTGGCAGGGGGCATAAAGAATGAGTATAGCATGGACACACCCTGTGACAACATAGTTATTTCCAACTTGTGCTCCTTCTGTAATATTAAAGGATACTTCAACATTACTCCAGTTCTAATGTATGTTTATAGAGTGATATATATATATATATATATATTTCCCTAGACCGATAAAATAAGCATGTACCAGCACTGAATCAATCTGCAATAGCTGATTTGTAAATACATATAAAAGCATGCTCTTTTGATATAAAGGACTAATACATGCAAGTCTTGACATTTCCCCCAAATATTTCCTTAGTTTAGCATTACTGTGTCTTACTGGGCTGTGTGGAAGATAGCAGATTTAAAAATGGTTTGGGTAAAATTTTACATACATTGCACTTTTTTTAACAAGCATCTTCATGTGTAGGTTAATAAGACCAAATAAAATTGAAATTACAGTTCTCAGACTCATATACATCTGTTTTGAGGTTGTTGCATTGCCAATATTTTTGATAAAATAAAATGTTGGTAATGCACTTGTGTATTCGGGGACAAAAAGAAAAAAACCCATTCATTTTGAATTTCCCAGTAGTATGCATTTGGAATTCCCTTTCATCTTTATGACTTCCAAAGGAATCAGTTCTTCAAAAACAAAAAGCCCCCCCCCCCCCCCTCATCTATTTTGTAGCTAATAAAAGTGTATGTGTGTGGGGGGGGGGGGGGGGGGGGGGCGGGGGGAGATAAAAAATGCCTCCCTCACTCATTTGCTTGAGAAAAAAATTATTTTTATGTGACTTCAATTCGGAAAATTGAGTACTACATTATTTTAGGTACCAGTTGAATGGTAATGTGACTATGGTATCTTATAGAATAAACACAAAATAAGTTGGTGAATTCAAATTTACCTGGAAATAATCTATAAATTCTTGAAGAGTCATCTCCCCTTGAACTTCAAATCTGTCCCACAATGTGAAGTATGTGTCATAGTACTGTGGGGAAAAAAAATCATAACATTACTTATCCTGCAAGGGTAAAAATAATCACAACATTACTTATCTTGTCAGTTAGCATAAAATTATCACAAATTATTTACCCTGCAAATAACCATACATATAGTGACCATTCAGTGTTTAAAAAAAAAAAAAACATCTTAACAAATGTCGAAACAAAACATCTTGATGCTTACATAATTTCTAATTAACGCTTTAGTAAAATGAAAGGCTCAATATGAACAGACATATAGCAACAATCCAAAATTTAAACAGACAAGTAAATGTTGCTTTATACTTTCACAAGAAAACATTTAACAAGTAGGTGTAGATATGCTCTCTATCACAAGTTTTTTTTTCTTTAACAGTGTGTATGTCGGTACCTTGTTCTTTGGTGCTGCTATGGGTTCCGAGAAAGCGAAGAATGGAAGGGCCAGATTAACAAATCCATTTTTATAGGACTCTAAGTTAGTATGACCTTGGACAAGCTGAAAATAACACGCAAAATATCTTGCCAATTCATCAACATATCTCATTTTGAACATGTAAACATCGAAAACCTGATGTACATATATAACATAAAGCATCCTATATTTTGTACATGTATATTGAAATGACAATTCTTAACATAAAATTCATTTCAACAAGAGACTTCATTGGGCTTTGACAGTCACCAAGCGTATTCCAAATGACTACACATCTGAGTCCCACAATGCAAGGATTCTGCTGAGAACATTAAGTCAATGTGACCAATTTTAATGATATCAATGCAACTCGGTCATTATTCTCAGTTCAATCAAACTGATATATAACTGAAATTAAGACATCATACATATGAATTTTGTTGATATTTTTGGAATTTGAGATATGGATATTTCTCAATGTTTTCTTTCTAGAAAACATCAAGCACACTCTCGGACATAAATTTCTCTTTTAAGTACATGTGATAAAAAAAAAAAAAATTTGCTAGATCTGTTTTCTGAAAGAAACACATTAAAAAATCAGCATTCAACTAAATTTGATCAACATTGAGAAAGTGTCACTTTGCTAGTACTAAACATCCGAGACGAATTATACAAAAATGTATTGGTCATGATTTCTTTTACGAAATTATAGGACATAAATTCTTTGTTAAAAGTCTTCACACTTCTTGTTTCATTTCCACATCAGCACTTGTGGATCTAGCTTTACCCCATCCCAACACACTTAACCCTCTACCTCCACTCCTGAAGGTCAATGATCTGTCACATGATCACCATTTCAAAAACTCCCATATTTGTCCTCTTGAAGCCCCCACATCTCATGTTTCTCTAACCCCCAAGATGACAATATTTGATTTCTATTTCTACTCCACCCTCATTACCTTTCCAATGATAATCACAGGACCACTTCTCTATCTCTATCAATCAGTGACCTAACCCTACCCCACTCCATCCCATAACCAAGTACCCATAATGCAATACAAAGATGGAGACTGAAGTGAGTAATTACATGTACACTTTAAAATATTAAATTGTGTCATGAATAACTTTAAATACTGTATTATAAGTGTAAGAAGGTAATTAAATTATGCAAATATGCCACTCAAATGAATACTATTCCCATAGTTAAGCAACTTATCAATTAAAGATACTGACATCATATTATTAAATGCTACGCGTATGGTTTGCAAAGGAAATATGCATCCGAATACATCCACATACATCACCCGGACAAAATAAGTGACCTAATTAATGAAACGAAAACTGGACAAACTTCATCTGCCATGTTCATGCATCACACATTGTAGAGTATTATTCTAAAGTCCTACACACCTTGATAAGTTCAACAGCCACAAGGCCGGTCACCAGAGCAGTTGTTGTTGCAATGGCTGGGATAATCTTTCCTGCTATCAATTTGCTCTACAAAAAAAAAATAATAAAAATAGAAAAGAAATACTCCAAAAATTTACACATTGCACTGTACTATATATAATACATTTCACTTTATTAGCAATACATGTATCAACACTTTGCTGCCAGTTACGTCCCTTTACTGGGTCAGCTAAAGGTCCATCAGTGAAAAGTCAAGTTTTCCTTCTTTACCCTACCAAATGTAAGAGGTTACTATTGTGAATTATAGCTAATTATTATGCTTTAATACAAGTTTATGGCTTGCCCCACCCTGAGGAAATAACATGTCAAAGCCACAGATCAGAAAATTACAAGGCCAATTTGGGTCCGGAAATATTATTTAACTGCAAGATGGCAGACAAGGGACATAACTTGTGTGGATACACAACTGTGCATAATGCCATTTAATTATTAAGGTTGTCCATAAAAATTTCAGACAGTGGGTGGCATACTGAATTTGTTCTCAATAAATCTATCATTGTTTAAAGATGACACCCACATTTAAAATCTTAAAAACTAATCTGAATATTAAACTTTTCAACAATGTATTTGATGTTATGCTTAAACTCTCTCTATAGTGCATTATGAAGTGCAGATAACTCTTGTTAATTCATCTAAACTGCAGCTAAAGCATTTACAGAAGGCTAAAATCATTAATGCCATTTTAACACCTGTTTGTAAGGTATAATGTAGAATAGAACTGACCAATGAAAAATTAATTGTCTACCCAAAACAAAGCACATGCATACACTGTTACCCAGGTGTGGTCCAAGTGGAAATAATTACTCGTTTATGCTTAATGGTGTGTGTACTCTATCACCAAATCAGAATATCAAGAAGAGAAAACAGTAAAATATGTTTTAACAGGACCCAAATTTCACTTCAAGATGTCAAAAACTTGAGAGATTGAAAGTTTTTGAGATCAAGAAATTTGAGCCATGGAGAGTCACCTCTATGAAAAATAAATGTTTAAAGTTTGTTTGTATTCAGTAGGACATAATAATGGATGAATGATGTACCTTTCAACATAATCAGTTTTATATGAATTACCCTATGCTACCTTCTTGATATAACCCCATTATGCCTATAAAAACATCATTGGTTCTCGGACCATGTTTTAGAAAATCAATAAGGCAGGCAGGTTCTTTAATATTTATTTTCAAGGTCATTTACATGCTACATCATGTAATTTAGCCCCCCCCCCCCCCCCCCCTCTTATGTCTTTTATCAGTGTGATCAGCACAAACTGGGTAGGCACCATCAACTTCCTGCTCATTATCACTGCTTCCACTACCATAACAAATATTAGGATAACAAAATCTACTAAAATATGGAATCTCACTTGGACTAAAATATAACAAGTTCTTCACAAAAACTTTGTCTGACAGTGAAGTTATGCAGGGGACCTTGATAAAATCTAAAGGTTTGATGTCCTGTAATAGACATACACATGAGAACTGATATAATTCAACAAGTCTGTTCAGCAGCATAGGTTCCTGCTCAGAAAGCTTATTAGCAGCATAAAACACACCCATCACATGAAACAACATTCTGCTCAGTTTTAGAAGTATGGGTACTAGGAGAACATACTGTTTTTCTGTTGACCATCAACAGCATTTTTTGTATTACAATGTTGACTTGATCCTAAATTTGGTCTGTTATCAACATGAACCATATCTTGATTTTCAACTAAATCTAACAACTTCCAAACAAACTCTCACAGTTTCATTAATATCCACTGACAGCATCACTCTGTCAAAAGAATCCATTTCTATTTGCCAGTTGATGCTATGATTGCATAACTGGTGTATTTGCAAGGGAATGCCCACCACCAAGGTACAACATGAACGTCTCCAACTGTGTCGGTACTGTGCTTGTCAAAATAATTTAAGCACTATGGCATGAAAATATTTGGACCACATATTACAGTGTCACGACTTGAAGTCCATAACATTACATCAAACACATGTTTGTTGTTTTCTCTACCATACCACTAATCAAGGTCTATTTTTAGCACAGTCATATAATTTTTCAGCTTGTATACAAAAATGCTTTAATGATACAGATCTGGGTATTCTAAATTTAAATCCAGTCAAAACAGGACAACAATTTCCAGAATATTCAAAATTTTTTTTTCACTGAAAATTTTTTACACGGCAGGGTACACGTAAATCCAGCAAGGCCTGAGAACCAATCTCTTTTTTTATTTGGCCTAATACAAACAACCTACATGCTTACTCCCTAAACATGTACACTGCCTGCCAAGTTCCTAGATGAATAACATATGACCCATACATGTATGGACAAAGCATTTAAAAATCTATAATACAGATTCACAAACTACTGAACACACTGATTATTTAAGCATACCTTGTGTCTGTCCGCTGGTGGAATGTCGTAGTTCTCGGCTCGCAGGTTTGATGTAGCTACGATGAAGTCCATATGGAAATTAGTGTCATCATCTTTTTCAAACTCAATAGGAATTAATTTCATAGCTTTCACTTTTTCCACAGGTGGAAGATCCTTCTGCAGCTTCTCAAAAGCATCAGAATCTGTTAATAACAAAAAGATTGAAACAATCAAGACAGCTCCAAATGATTAAACAGTGAAATATACTGTTTATAATCAAGACCAGATAACGTCCACCTTGTTCATTACATGGGAGTGTATAAACAATGGAATAAAGACGTAACTTGTCGATCATTTTGTCATGATTTGAACAAATTTGAATAAACAATACATGAGGATGCTAACATTCTAATCAGACATACTGTAACTTGTGATTCTTGAGTAACTTCTGAAGATTGTGCTTATATATTTGTGAAGAAACGAATAATTATTTCAAAAAATGATCTTCTTGTCATTAGAGTAAATCTATGAGATTCTCACCACAAAAAATATATAATTATTATGTAATTACACAATTGGAGATCTAATTAAATCAGGCATGTCCTTGTGACCTCTGATTTGAACAAACATATATTTCATTGTATCAATGGTATATGGTGGGATGAGGCACAAGTTCTGAAAATAACTTTGCCCTTTCCCTTTTCTTTCTGACCTCCAATAGACACCCTGCACTAACATTGAAGATTTCTTTGAAGTGATTTTTTACATATGTTTGTGTGTGTGCAAGTGGTTGTTTAACAGAGATTTGACCGTATGTGTTTAACACAGGTTTGATTGTAGGTAAGACTCTTGTGACTGACCTACACTTCCTTGATTTCTTCCCTCCAGTTCAGCATCAGAAACCTCGATTTTAATCCCTGATCTGGGTTTAAACTCGGGAACAGTTACTTTAGACAACATATCACAGATAGCCTTAGTGTCCCTCGTCTGTTTTATGCCGTACATTTCTGCCTTTAGGTTCGCAGCAGAGACTATATAGGCCAGGTGAGTGTCCTAAAAAAGATAAAAAATCCATGTGCCAAAGTAGCTAATTTTCTTGACATGCGTTCTACATGCATCAAAGCTGGATATTAATCAAATATGCTCTATTAGCAAAAGAACTCCTATCAATGTGGACACAGTTATCTCCCTTGTTTTGGACTTTTTTCCCAGTATATAATTTTGGTTGTATATTTGTTGAAAAGGAGATCTAAGAAATAAGGTTAGACAATGTAACTCACAAGCAGTATCTCTGATACTGTTTTTACCTAACACAAAACAAATGTCCACAAGAGGTACTGCGATATCTATTCAATACAGTGACAAAAAAAAGCATCCATGATATTTACAATGTACCTAATGTAATCACCCACAAAAGATAGCAGTGATACTACTCAGTACAATCTATCAAAGCGCCCACAAGAGGTACCCATAATATCTATACAATGGCCCACACGAGACACTGTGATATCGCCGATACATAAAGTGCCTATAAGAGGTTCCCCTGATATTTCCCCAGCATAATGTTAGCGCCCATAAGAGGTACTCATGATATCTACCTAACACAATGTAAGCACCCACAAGACACTGTAAAATCATTTAAATATGTGGGGGCAAATTTTCATGAATTGTCAAGATTTTACAGTTTTGGTGGGTTATAATTTCATTTTGTGCAATTGTTTACATTAAAACATTACAGATTGAATATTTTATTGTGTTTTGCAATTTGTGATATAGGAGTTCCACCAAAATCCCTGAAAATTAACAACCCCCACCCATGAATTCTATTGATTCCATATTACCCACATGCTACATAATGATTCTTAAGTTTTAATTTAGAACACACTGCTGCTATTTCAAATACTGTAAATTAAGTGCACTGCCTTGGCACATGATATACCCATCAGATGTTTACTCATTGTATATGAATGTGCATGAAACAAAACCACGTAACCTTGGTGCAACTAGGGACTTGTAAAGGTATCTCTTGCATTATTTAATAACTACAGAAATGATATTTTCCACACATGTGCTATCTTATTTCATATCTTTCACATGGTACTTAACAATTTAGGGTTGTACAAAGAATTGCCCAATAACTGAGGGAGTGACAAATCTATCACAGCCTTTTTACATTAAAATCAATCTCTGACAAATACAATTCGACCCCTATCAAAATGATCTCGGTTTTCTCACACAGCAGTGATTCTACCTGTCATTTAAAGTGCCATCAGTGAAACTTGTTCAGATTTAATGGAACCAGTTTAACAGGCTGCCTTCCATACTTACATTATTAACATCAAATTCTATTGGATGTGGACATCGTTTAGGACCAGACCAAAATGGCGCTCCAGAGCTAGTCACCTGGAAAAAAAAAACAATTTAATTGTATCATCACTGTTGTAGAATACAATTTAATTGTATCATCACTGTTGTAGAATACAATTTAATTGTATCATCACTGTTGTAGAATACAATTTAATTGTATCATCACTGTTGTAGAATACAATTTAATTGTATCATCACTGTTGTAGAATTCAATTTAATTGTATCATCACTGTTTAGAATACAATTTAATTGTATCATCACTGTTGTAGAATACAATTTAATTGTATCATCACTGTTGTAGAATACAATTTAATTGTATTATCACTGTTGTAGAATACAACTTACATACATAGTTTACATACATGTATATGTAGAATACACATAACCATTTACAATGTAAACCTGTATAAAATACACATTAGAATATCAAATGTACATATCTTGCACACAAATTTGCTGTGCATTGCAAATCTCTCTTTTAAGTCTACATACATCTTAATACAAAAACCTCTTTGTTAATGGCAGAATATGATACATAAGATATAATAGTTTATTACACAGTAATGTGATTTTGCAAGTGAATTTCAATTATTTTAAATAATACTGTACACTGCTTTAACTGAGAAATATAATTTCATGTATAAGATCCAAAACACCCCAAGTAAAGAAAATGTATGATAGAGGAAGTCTTCATTTTCTTAGGTCCTGAATTATGTTTATTCTACAGATTATTAAATCCTGAAATGAATGAACCTCTGACAAATTTTAATGCTAAACTCTTTGAATGCAAATATCCTTAAAATAATTTGAAAAAGACCAAGATTGGAACCTGATCTGGTGGAAAGTTGAAGAGAAGCTGGCGAATGTTATTGCTGTAGTTCTCTTGGAATAGATTCCTGGCAAAGGTGACACAATCTTGGAAATCTGATGGTTTTTCATTTACCAAGGCCTTCTTTATTCCCTCCAGGGTCTCCAACTACAAGACATTTCACAGTATAATACATAAACATAACACATACACATCAAAGGCCTGAAGGGCCACAAAGGCGCCGAGAGCACTATCATATACATTATAGGGTTCTCAATAAATTCAGAGGGCAGGTAAATTAGAGAAAGTAAGAGAAAAAATGTTTGAGTGGCACAGGAGACATTTCCTCATGTTTAAGTACATAAATAAAATAAAGCATTACAATCATTTGTAAAATGTCAGCAAACGGTGTTTATTTACATTAAAAGAAATAAAGAGAGTTTGGGCTGAAGTTGCTTATTCTAACAAGTTCATACATGTACCCTCCTCTTGCTAGATGATATGCCCTCAAGACTAGTTACTTTACAAAGGCTATAATAAATAAATTGAAATTGCAGACGAAAAATGCGGAAAAGAATATAACTGCTTCAGAGTGTGACTACTTGTTTATAGAAGTTGCATCTTTTGTTCACGTATGATGTAACAATTATACAGAATTAAATCCCTGTTTTCAATAATGTTTAACAATTCAAAAGTTCAACGCAATAAGTAGATAGGGTAGTGGAATTCTGAACAAGATTCAATTCCCAATGAATGATACCTAGCCTGGGTTTCTAAACAAAATAACCTGTTACTTTCATCACGATGCACACACTACTTTCATTTTGCTTAATTGAGAATTGGGATCGGGATTACTGAAACCAAAACTGGAAATAGTCTTTGTGTTTTTGGAATAGGAACCGAACCGTGACAAAGTGCAATCCAATTTAGTATTTATCCGTTTCTACTGATCTGAATTAAGGATTCTTGGTGAAACTACGACACTATAGATATAAATGAAAACCAAATTTGAGCATGTTATTTTGTATATACTTAATGATATCGTGCGACACAAATTTTGTGGGAAAATCTGTTTCGTAGTAAATCCATCCGCGGATAATGAACTTTTCTTGCCAAACAATCGTTATTTAACTATTGAACAAAGATACAATAAACAAGGATATCAATAATGGAAATGGTGTTGAGCCTTTCAAATATCAATTAAATTCAATGTTTCAAAGTCTTGAATTGTAAGAAATATCCAATACCAATAAGCACTATTTGATTTCGCCCACTGAGATCAGAAAGGCGGTGTAGTGGCAAAATTTTGTATGATCGCTAGAAGGCTCTTGAGCAAGCTCGATGCCTTAATAACCATAAACATAACACATAAATATAATGCTTATACATAACACATAATAAAGATAACCATAAGCAGAACTCATAACACATAAACATAACGCATAAACATAACACAAACCAACATTGGAAAATTTCCAACTATAAGACATATCACAGTTTCTCCGACTAAAACACATGTAAAATATTGTAAAAATGTCATTCAGGTCATCTACCTAAATTATGTAGCACAGTATCTAACACAGCAACGACCCATAAATCAACATTTCTTTTATGAGAAGTCTGGGGTATTTCCTTACTATGTGTACATGTAATACGTATATTTACAAATTAATTCTACTGATACACAAAACTATTCACTTGTTAGTTACAGATCGTAACTCCGATACATAAATATCAGACTAGAACTTACTGGCTGTGTACCAGGGAGTTTGGCCGTCCTCTCTATAAACTTTGGATCTGTGGCGTACTGTAAAGCACCCTCCATTGGCTGTGTAAACAACCCCTCAAATTGGTCCCTGGCCCACTATAAACACACAAATTCACTTAACAGTAAATTTAACTTTACAAAATATTTCCAATTCATTATCATTAAATCATATCTCTTCAACGGGAGTGACAACACGGTATATGTAAATCAGTCTTTACACTGCAAAATAGCAGCAAATAGCATAACCCTTAATGATTTATCACATTCACACATTTTTCAAGGGGAGGGTTATAATTTCTTAATAACATAGCCACACTGAGCACTACAGGTAGTGTTAATATTGATGGAAGCTAAGCCAGTACATGTTCATTTCTTCTCTCAGTTTAATAATTGTATGCAGTCAACATATACAACATTCACAGAGACTACTATCCATGTACAAATATTTTATAATATCAGGATCTCTTTCATTGTAAAGTTCAAACTGTCTAGTCCGACACCTGTCTAATCTGTTTCACTGTATATTTCAACTCTGATTTTAATTCACCAATCACTTTTTCTTTTCATTTATTTTAACACTACAATCAGACATCCTGTCTCACCTCATAAAAAAGGATTTCTCCCAACACACGCCACATTTAACAGCTACCAAAAACGAGACAAAAACTGCTCTAACATTACGGAGTGAGGTGGAAGACGTAGTACAGCGGTACCCACCTGTAGTGTGTGCTCGATGGCATTAGGGAAGTTCTTCAGTGTACAGATGGGGATGGATTTCTCGGGTGGATCCTGTGAGGAGGAGTAGGACTCCGTCACTTTTGGAATGACGACCTGAACGTTACCTTTGGTTCCCAGAGTACCAGACTCCAGCAGAGGTTTGTTATAATATACACATCTCCTGTCCATGTACATCCCTGAAGTCATACACCAAATATTTTTACACTTGGATAACAAAACTATCTTTTAATAAATGTATTAATTTGTAAATCTTTTTCAGTAGTTAAGACCTGTTAAGACATGCTGGGAAGGAGTTTTACCCTTAGATTTTTGTAAAACTTATTTACATTTATTTTGGTACCCAAAACATTCCTCCGAACTGAAAAAAAAATGATAAAGTACCAATTCTTACATGTCCAACAAATTTCTCTTTTATAAATTTTTTCAACCTAGGTCAAGAGGAGTACAATTTCCCAAAGAAAATGACTTCTGCTTTTGATTTAGCAAACCGAGATCTCGAAACTCACTAGCATCAATATTATCCAGTGCATTAGCAACACCATCCAAATTCTCAAAGAAATCGTCTGTGTAGATGTTCTCTGTATCAGGACCCACTCGGTTCTCCTGGGGTTTGATCTTCATGTTGGGGTTCATCGATTTGGCAGCATTGGCTGCTGTTGATGATTTATGTTTCTAAAACAAACAGAGCTGCCAATTAAAATGGTGTACAAAAAGTGCTGTGGTATTTGCAATATGTTTAACTGATGTTAAAAAGGTAATAATTTATTCCTCCATTATCCACAGAATGGGAATCTACATGTATATGTACATCAAACAGTCTCTCAGCTGACTATTTTTCTGCCACCTACTATGAAATTTTTACTGCCAATATTTTTATGATTTGAATTGACGTATTTTTCTACCTTTTCCATCACAAATTTTTATATTAGATTTTTTTCCTACACAACAACAGCATTCATGAGCTAGACTGACCTGTAGTGTTTTGTCCATTTTCAGTGTGACGATAAAAAAAAATTCATAACCCCTAATTGTTTCATGATGACATTTTACGACATCTTCAGTCAATATCAAAATTCAGAGTAAGTGTTTACAATACCAAATGAGGTACACAAGCTAACTCCTGCCCTTACAGTCATAAAGGTCATTAATAAAAAGCCATATAAATAATGGATGACAAGTTAACATAGCTAACCTGCTGGTAAAATTCATTGCTGGAAGGGTCAGAGGTCTGTTGTTGTGAAGCAGAGATCACTGACCCTTCCAGAACACCTAAGCCAGCCTGCATTCTTATAGCGGTCTACACTGTTTTACTGTTTTCTTTGACTGTATATCATGTGTGTGTGTGTGTAGTGTACTGTGTCTTTGTTGTCTCCTGGAACTTGTCAACATCTACTGACTTCATCTACTGATTAACGACTTCTCACCTGTCCCCATATACCAAAGTCTTATAGGGTCAAAAATTTTGGTATGAAAAGAAAGATCTTGTCAAAAATATGTGAAATATGAATGCCCTAGCAATAACCGATAAAAAGTTAGGACCAAGATTGAAGTTTTTCAAAAAGTATGTCAAACCCTATGGTGATGGTCAAAGTTCTGGTACCAAAAGAAAGGTCTTGTCACAAGGAATACACCTGTGAAATATTACAGCAATATCACTAACCATTCAAACGATAAGGCCTAGTTTAAGTTTTTCAAAAGTAGGTCAAACTCCAAGGTAAAGGTCACAAGGTCAAAAATTCTCATACCAGAAGAAAGGTGATGTTATAAGGAATACATATATGAAGTATGAAAGCTCAATCACTATCCATGCAAATCAAAAGTTACAGCCAAGTTAAATTTTTGCAGACAAGACAGATCAAAACTATGTGCCCCAAAATCTCCCATTACTGTGGCATAAAATAAGAATGAAATTGACCTACTTACCCTATTTTTTCCCAGAATGTGACAGTAAACATGCATAATTTTTTTGTGGCCTAAGCAAAGCTTCACAAACTATTTATTTCTGTATTTCTAACTTGAAATTGATAAATGTATAACACTTTTGAGCTCACCTGTACATCCCAAGGCCTGAAGAGGAACTGTCTGTTAAGGTTGGACTTTTCAATGATGTCCATGTCAGTTACATACACCTGTCCATTCTTCCCACAAGCCAGGCCCATCATAGCCCAGTTCTTCAACATTTCACAGCCAATGGCTCCAGCCCCTACCTGTGAAATAAGTAACACCTACATTGTAAATACTGCAACAGACAACCAAAGCCCTACAAAATTAATGGGAACGAGGACAAAATTGACTGACTTTATGATGCATTTTGATGAAAACTTCTTCCAACATAGAATCCATTGATTCCAGCTTATTATAACAAACTTGCCTGCCATATACAAACACAAGGCAAAAGTATTTAATACTGTGTAAATTTTTTTTTTTTTTATTTGCAAATCTGTGCCTATCTAACAAGGTTTTTTCTTTTAAAATCTTATTCTTGAACTTGAAAAACATAACTATACTGAATAAAGACATTTTTTTTTTTTTTTTTTTTTACATCAATTCCTTTTTTTTTTATGTATCAAGAAAATAGTCAAAGCTAGATAACCATGAAAAGTTTATCTGTAGTATTATGTGTGAAAAAGATTATTACTTTCTGTGGAATCTGTGTCTAGATAGAGATCTTAGACACGCATGGTTACAGACAGCCTTATAAAACTCATTTATTCCTGCTTTTTGCAGAAAATTCCATTTAATTTTCAATGTGCAGTAATTACTATAGGGAAGAAATAGTCTACAGCTTGTAGCAATATTGACTTTATAAACCTTATCAATGCTTTACACACCAAGAAGTATTTCAAGTCTCCCATCTTCTTCTGGAACTCTGAACCAAACACAGCTACCTGTCCATCATATCGGCTGTTTGTCTGCAGAACAGGGACAGAGAGATTAAACAAACCCGAGTCATGAAACATGCTCATAGGACCATCATACAGCAACATTAATAAGGAGTCATCAATAAACAGTTTTAATAACACTACAAAGGACATGGTATACCACCACCATAACACAGGTTTCATTTTGTTTTACTCACCCCCCCCCCCCCCCCCCCCACATACACTCACTCTTCCTTTTACTGTACTGTTATTCTTCACTGGTTTACAATCTGTTATTCTCTTTTCAATGAATCATGACTGGTTTACAGCTTTTTTTAATTCTCTACATATTGGTTTACAGTTGTTATTTTGTTTTCACTGGTTTACAGTTTCGTAATTTTCTACTCACTGGTTTACAGTATTGTTATTCTCTACTCACTGATTTACAGTTTCATAATTCTCTATCCACTGGTTTACAGTTTCGTAATTCTCTACTCACTGGTTTACAGTTTTCCTCTGTCAGTGCTGTGTCTTTGTTCTCTGGTAGACATTCCAAGGCATCAAAATACATATATTGGTAAATTGGGTGAAACTTTCCAGAACAAGCCTGCAAGACAGAGAGAAGGACCTTAAGCAAGCCTTTACCATGCTATCCTTTGTGAATCAAGTTCATCAATACAGGCACCATAAAGCAGATATAGGGACTGGAGAATTTTTTGTTTGTAGTTTTATCTTTCACTCATGGAGGGATGTTTGACAGAAGAGATCTCTGCAGGCACACGAACTAATGTTATCACCACATATACAGCATCAGTTCACTTAACATTACATCATAAGGAGATGATATTAGGAGTCCCTAAATGTGTCACACACTACATACATGTAGTTCCCCGTGATATAATAATATGTTACTTACTTCCCTGTGATAAACTGATGTGTTGAACGCTTCCCTGTGATAAATTGATATGTTACAACCTTCCCTGTGATAAAATGTCATATCACACACTTCCTTGAGATATGACTGTTACACACTTCCTTGTGATATTACACACTTCTATGTAGCATAATATGTTTACCATATAACGATATATTACTCACTTAGCTGTGATATAATGATATGTTACTCACTTCTCTACGACATAATGATACGTTACTCACTTCCCCGCGACATAATGATATGTTACACACTTCCCTCTGATAAACTGATGTGTTGAACACTTCCCTGTGATATGACATATTAAATACTTCCTTGTGATACGATAGTTATGTTACACTTCCTTGTGATATTACACACTTCTACATGTATGTAGCATAACATGTTAAACACTTCCCTGTGATACAATAATGTGTTACATGCATACTTTTGTTGCAATGAAGTTACACATATCCTTGTGATATTATACACAATACAATTCCCTGTGATATAATACGTTACCTAATTCCCTGCGATACATAAATGTAAATGTTAATTTCACCACTGGCACCTGATACTTACCTTCATGACTTCTTGAGCTGCCACTCCCCCCATGACGGCAGCAAATGGACAGATGTCACCTCGGCAGGTGTAAGCCATTTCTCTCATCACCCCCTCATCCAGCTCCTCCACCTTAGCAGCTGACTTTTCATTCACTGCTTTAGCAATATTTAGGAATTCATCAGCATCAGCCTGTCAAAAGTAGATCAATCTAAATACAAGTATCAACAACTTTTCCCCTTGAGATCAGCACTCAGGGAGGCTATTGTGTTCATTTGTTTGTCCAGTGCTTAATACACTGTAACATGCAATGGAGATATATATCACAGTAGGAAAATTGGGGGGGTGGGGAGTGATTAACTTTCCCCAGTCAATAATATACTGAATGTTGGTTAAATTACTTGAGATATATAATGCCACACTGGGTGGAAACTAATAACTACATACTTTGCATCGACTGCGTGGGAGTTGTCCTTTTTGTTTTTGGAATTCATAGAGAGCTTGGAATCCGATGTGTAGCTGGCCTGGACGGTCAAATTTGGCAAAGTCTGTCATCAGAAATTCAGGGGCTTCCATAGCAGCCTTAATTGATTTCTGTCAACATTAAACAAGTGACATAATTTGTCAATGATAACAATAACGAGTAACACATCATCACAAATATTTCAAACCAAATTTATGCCATTGAATCGAAAATTTATATTCGTTATCCTTGTGAAATCCTTCCCCTGCCTTATGACTGCTCAGTAGATTTATGAGTTCAACAGGCTATCTATAGATCTGTCAAGTGCCAAAGGAGTTTCAAACTAATCTGTTCATATCTCAGTAGATTCCATAATCTGGCTTTCAAGCAGAATGCCTTTATAACAATAAATAAGGTTTTGACAGTCACTCTGGTTTATTTTTTTCATCAACTACACGTCAACCATTATGCATCAATTTCATTTATCAACCATTTCATGCTGAATAAAATGACAATAGCAATGTAAATCGATTACACAACTTACAAACTGAACATTTTTGGGCATCTTGACTTGTGACACTACTCCTCCCCTTTCATAGTTGGAAAAATTTGTTGTGTCTCCAATACTGAAGGTGTACGGGCCTGCAATGACAACATTTTATGTCCTATACATGTGCATGGTATACTGTACATTGCTTAATCTAAGTAATTAATATTCACATGAATTCACAAGGAGACTTTTGCAAAATCAAAATTAGCTTTTACTTCTTCATGCTTGTGAATAAGTACTTCTGCGAAGATCACTCATGATTTGAAGTTCTTGCATATTGACACTATATATTCAATACCCAATTATTTTTGCAGGGATTATTGTACACTCTCTCTCTATTTATTTTGTGTTGTCTTCACTGTTTCGTCGTGTTTAAATTTTTTATACTACTTTATCAACTGAGTGATACATTTGCCAAAATGTGGGCGCGAACCTGGGACCATATCTTTACCAAGCTAACCTATTAACTACAGAATCATTCTATTGATTACGGATCAACTACATACATCATTAACTAAAGGATACCGCTGATTAATATTACCATTTATGATTGATTGATTACTTCGTTTTCCTCCACACTCAACAATTTTTCAGTTATCTGGTAGCGTCCATTTTTTGTAGGTGGAGGACAGAACCCAGATACCCAGGAAGAGACCACCGACCTTCCAAAAGTAAACTGGCAAACTTTCTCACATATGTCAGTGCGAACGAGAATTGAACCCGCGCCGACTAAGAGATGAGAGGCCTTGTGATTTTGAGCACAATGCACTAACCACTCACCACGATTTATGATAATAAAGACAACTTGACTAAATATTACATGCAATACTCTTCAATAACGTGCACCGCCACAGCACATGATACGCCCATCAAGTTAATTATTCATTATAAACAGACAAAAGTGCATGACACAGAATCAAATCAACCTTAATTGGTGCAGAAATTGCATCAATATCTATGCTTTAATGTCTGAGGCAAAATCAAGATTATTCCTTGTAGTGTGTCCATTGCATACTGCAATTGACTTATCAATGTATCTCTTCAATTGTTCAAATAACTACAGAAATATGTCTTGGGTAATTACGCGGCTATGACACGAGCGATAGCTCAGTGGTTAGAGCGTTCACTTCGTAACCGGGAGGTCGTGCCACGTCAAATCTAAGACGAAAAAATAGGTAGTGATTGCTCCTTTGCCAAACGCTCGGCAATTAGAAGTGAGAATCACAGGTCTTTCGGATATGACCTTAAAAATGGAGGTCCCGTGTCACAGTAGGCATTGGCATGTTAAAGAACCCTCACTGCTACGGCCCTGAGCGCTAAGCATAGGTCTAAATTTGTGGTACTTCACCTACAGCTGGTGACGTCTCAATATGAGTGAAAAATTCTCGACGGGACGTAAAACAAACAATCAACCAATCAAAACATTTTCATTTTACTACTTACATATTGATAATTTCTATCTGATATTATGAATTACTTATTTTGGGTTGTACAAAGAAATGCCCCATAACTAAAGGACTGACAAATTATTTCTGAAGCCTTCTTACATAATATTAATTAGTCTTTAACTGAAAGGATGCAATTTAGCTTTAAATGTCCAGCTGAACAATTTGAAACACCATGGCTTAGATCATTACTCCCATGGGGCTAATGAAGATTTGCCTCTAATCAAAACTCCTTAAACACCATGGCTTAAATCATAATTCCCATCAGAAAATTCCTGTTTCTAGTGTGTGATGTGCTTGTTCAAGTCTTGATAAATTTTGTAGTCCAATACTGCATATATATATATTTTTTTTACTAATGTTAGAAACAAAAATAAGTATTCATATTAATTGTTTTATAGCTACATTTCATAAAAAAGTGTGCATTTCTTAATAATTAATAATTACTGAATACGGGTTACTGCATTGCTCTCTAACATATGTAGAGATTACCTCCCTTAACCATAACTAAATACTCACCAATTTAAAAATTTAACCTGATTTAAAGCTACAATTCACATTTCTGTTTGTTGATTTTCCAACTCATATCTACATGAGCATGAGTCCAAAACAGGGTTATGCCATATATGGTCACACCATCTTAATTATAGGTCACAGTGACCTTGATTTAAAGTGACAACACTTTCTTCCTATGATGCATTAACTGACCAAGTTTAAGTTATGAGCTGGAAACAAAGTGGGACAGATGGACAGACGTGATCTCCATACCATGATAAGTCCTGTTGTAGACGGGCATATCAAAATGAGAAGTTACAATCCATTTCTTTTTTTTTTTACAATAATGAACCAATAAAATAACTAACTAATCCGCATCAATCAACAATGGAAGCACATTAGCAGTGATCATCCCTAGCTCCATTGACATATAAATATTTTGAAAAAAATATATTGACAGCCAGCATAATGATAATTTTTTTTTTTGGTGCACTACACCAAAACAGTAGTCAAGAGTTCTGACAAATAGTGCACTTCTGGTTGTGCATTATCTGTCCAAACCCTAACTACTATTTTAATAATAGTATACAAGAAATGTATCGTTATATAAATGATAGCTATGTTAGAATATAGCCATTTAACAGTATAACACTTCTATCTTATAATAAACTACAATATATATTGCTATTAGAACATGTTCAAATCAGT
The DNA here is from genome assembly GCA_024699665.1 of Ostrea denselamellosa. Taxonomy (NCBI): domain Eukaryota; kingdom Metazoa; phylum Mollusca; class Bivalvia; order Ostreida; family Ostreidae; genus Ostrea; species Ostrea denselamellosa. The sequence goes on from JAMZEH010000068.1 coordinate 7,466,123, forward strand.
ATTACAATAAGCTCCATATTTACCTAGCACTTTGATTTTAATCGGTTTACATCCATTCAATTCTGTCATTCCTTGAACTTCTGAGAATGTTACATGGTCTCCATCTTCGTAACCATGGCGAGCCTCATCCAAACACGTCACCACGCCATCCTTGTCCTAAAAATATTTAACCTCTTGATAAAACCCATAAAACAACCCTAAACATAGAGAGAAGGAACTGAAAGTAGATTAATCAAAAGTAACCAGATTTACAAAATTTCTGAACTAATTGATCCCATTTTCAAGATATATTTCTTACTCCACGCCAATTTTCATATATTTCTAAATTTAATTCTGACTTCCTTGCTGGCTATACCTTTGTGATGGAGGCCACCATGTTTGTGATCGGTTCCTCTCCATCTACATCAATGACACTGAAATTCTCCCCGAAGTCACAAAACAGCTCGCTGAAAATCAAGATTGATAATTAATACACGTATGCCACTTACAAACTCAAGAGTATAAAATTTTCCAAGTTTTCCATCAAAGAATATATATTCTAAACTCATCCACAAGAAAACAACAATAATTCATCACAATTACAACAAATCCTACAGACTAGTTAGGACTCATTTCATCATTCTAATAAAACATCCTTCCTTACGCAAATAAACCACGGGAGTCCACGACAATAAATTTGATGTTGTTGTTGTGGCAGATCTCTCCAATCTTAATTTGTTCCTCCAAATTTGAGTTAGTCAACACAACCACCTGCAAATTTACAAGAGTTAGATATTTATTCAGGAATGCATGTTCTAATTTGGAGAGGGGTGAAGTTTCAACGACACATGCTATAATCAAACTTTTCCAAATATGATGAATATGAAAACTAAATTTATGTTTTAATAAATGAAATTAATACAGTTTACTGTATTAAATATAACTTAATCCCATGATTTTTTAATTAATTACAAAACAGTATAGTTGTATAAGAAGGGGTAATACATTTCAACTTGTACTTTTGTATTTTGTACAATATTTGGGTTTCTTCTTCAGAAATTCTAAATTTTTTCTTATTACAACCAAACCAAGCCAAAACCTATACATCAATCCATGCACCCCTTTTTTGTTTGTATCAAATATCCTTAACATAATTTTTCACAATCTGTGCCAATACACAACTATCAAAACCCAGTATGAGCCTAACAAATGACCTGGTCTTACACTACATCTCTTACAACCAGTGTCTAATCCCAAACCAAAATATCTACTTCAGTAGTCTGGAATGTTCTTCAAATTACAATTCTTGATATTTCATGAACAAAACCTCCACTGTAGGGCCAAAAAATAATCTCAGGCATTGCCACATCATGTCACACACTGCCACATTGATCAATCTTATTTATGCTTATTGAAAAAAGAAATAACACAATTTTAAATTTTTCTTTTTGCCTAGATATTTTTTAAAACCTGCTTCTTGCATGCCATACATTTGTAAATGTACTGTTACATGTACTTCCTACTGGTCTGAAGGAATTTATGGCGGAGAAAATCTTCAAACCTGCAGCTTTCAAAAACCCTGCCATTAATTAGGGTCAATAACTAAAGTAACAGCTGTGATCAGTAAGATAGTGGAACCCCATTACTATGTTTCTCATTTTGTCACCCCCCCAAAAAAAAAAAATGTAATACCGGGGGCAACATAATAAACATTGCAAGTGAATTCCAGTAAAACATCGCTTAAAATATGTGTATCCTCTGTAATAGAATATGTGGGGGGGAGAGAAAGAACAAATATTTTTATTTTTTAATTCTGTTTCCTTGTTTCAAAGACTTTGACATTCTACATTTTTACAGCTTATCTTAACTGTCCATATTTCACATCAGACTATACGGTTTTGAAATAACACTATGCAATACGTGAAATAGTAGTGTTGATCTGCAACTTGTGTGCTTTATTGTAGAGCCACGTGCGCATGATGATAACAGTGTGAATGCCGTATGTCTAGTGCCGTTGTTTGTAAAAATAAAAACTTTTTTTAATTTGTGATCAGTGTGCCTCAATTTTATTTACCGACAGTGAAACCCTCACTGACCACACAAATTTACCAGAAATATGATGTTCGCTTTTGATGTCACCGGAGGGACTGAAGTAATTGTTTTAACTATTGTCCACACTGTTCATGGATACCCAAGCTGTTAATAAAAGTTTAAGGAGGTGCAGTTTTCAAATAAACTATAATTACACATAATAGTTTATCAATGGCTTTGACCCTGCTATATCTGTTGAAGTGTGATCAGTCAAGTGTCACTAATTTCCTAACAGACTTGGAAATGTACACAATGATAGGCTGGGGCAGCCCAGGTGTGTGAACATAATAATTATGGGATGATTTTTCTTAATCAAAAGTGACCATATTGGGATTTATTACGTTTCTGTCAAGACTTTTTTTTTTTTTTACAACGTAATACTGACTAACGGCATCTTTGGACAATGTAATAACCATGTCTATTTTATATAGGTTAGTTAAGAAATGGTTTTGTGTTTTAATATTCCAACATTATAAGCATTCTTACGTAATAAACCATGAACGTAAAAACGAGGTTCCACTGTATCAGATGCATGATGTAATATTGCTGGTTCTCTATTTCTAATTGTAGATATTGCAGGATAACCTCCAAAGTCAAGAAATATTGTTTTGAAATACAAATGTAAAAACCCAAGGTTTTATATTTCAAACAATATTTCAGGACCAAGGAGATTGTCCTGCATCATCAAAATAAACAAGAACTTTATTTCTATATACAGGAAATTGTTTATCTATACAGCTAATAATTAGGTCACTTCATAAGAACATGGCAGTTTTCGAAATTAAAATAGGCCTACGTGATTTTTGCTAATGAAAAAGGCAAAATGGTAAGGTATACTAGATCTATTTCTGTAAAATATTTCAAGTATTTAGTTTGATGTTGGCAGAATATATCAACTACTCTGAAAACACAGTCCAAGAAAACTGCACATATGTGGAAGAGGGTTAACTTGTGTGTGCATCACCATGTTTGTTTATTTATGTGTCAATCTCCTATTGCAGACAATTGATTTATATTGAATAACAAATATTCCATAACATGCTGTACTTTGATTAGTATTTAAGGATCATAAATTTGAATTATCAGTTATTGTCTCTATTGTTGTATATAAGCAAAACAAGAAGTGCAAATAATTACAACATTTAAAAATGCATCTTTTTAGACTTGCTTATTATTGATGTGTTAGCCAAGTTTTCAGTATCCATTAAAAAAAAAAAAAAAAAAAAGTTATGTTATCTACTTTTAGTTTCTATTCTGAATTCAGTTTAGTATTATTATGTCATTTTTTACGCATTTATTGTACTTTGTTTTATTGTCTTTAATGTAAAGTGCTTTAGGGTAATTTTTTTATTAGATAAAGTGCTATATAGATATAGAATAACAATAATAATCAGGCAAAGACGCATCAACGTGCACAACGTTCCATGACCTGCTTCCTACCTGAAATTGCTTGACTAAGTCCTCAGTTAGAGGTTCCGTGCTCTGGTTGACTGGTACATATGTGTTCAGCTCTGCCAGCCTGGGAGCTGTCACCTCAGCACGATTCTTGCCAATGTCTTCCTCACGCAGGAAAAACTGCAATGTCAGATAAGTTCACTTTAAAACGGAAGAAGTGAAAAGTAAATCTCAACCTCTGCAACAGAAGATGTTGGAATTACAGACATGTCTTCTAAATCTACTGGAGAACTTCTGTGCAAATTCAAACACAGTACAGTACTTGCTCTTCCACAAATCCCATATGTGAAATGAAACAAGCTCAAACTGATTGTTTATATTTTTCAACCCCATTATTCTCATCATAATTTATATTCTATCCAAGAACTTTTGTGCAAATTCATTATCAAAGTTAGCTTGGATTCTACCACCAGCACACATGATTCATTTCAAAAAGTGTATCGAATGCTTTCTAAATTCTTAAGTCACTTGGTGACCATTTTACTAATTTTGTTTTCAATCTAGCCAATGACTTTATTGCATGGATGTCTTTTGCAGTAATTAGTGCCCACCTGTGAGCTTAGATCACTCCAGCCAGCTTTCTCTGTATCTTGAATAGTGACTGACTTGACCCCACCCAGGACAACATTCTTTGCCACCTCCACGCCCACGCCCTTCATTCCGGCAATCATGACTTTGGAGTTCGCCATTCGGCGCATGGCATCATGCCCCAGTACATATCTACAAAACATACATATTGTATTCAAAAACTACAGCTACGTATAGACAAGCACTGCAAGAATGTGAAATCCAGCAACATAGAAATGAAAGACAGAAACCAAAACACTACATGTCCCCACTCTTACAGGGTCAAGGCATGGAAAAAACATGGAGGCAATGAATTTGAAAAATGAAATACTTTAATTTTCCTGATGCCATGGCATCGCTACTTACAGCTGTCTGGAGTACAGACTCTCATCAATTTCACCTTTCCCATCAATCGTCCCATTTTGAGCCATAGCAGTCTGAAAGAACAAACAAAATCTCATATACAGCGCCATACAAAATACATGTACTACGATATCATGACAAAAAACTAACAACATAAATTACCAATACACAGATAAAATTATGAAAAGTTCCACTGATGAAGCCTGTCCAACAATATTTATCATTTGTACACAAGTTCCTTCCTGGTGAACAATTCCCTACACATGCATAATAATATCCTGACACAATTAACAATAGCTATACCATGATTTTCTCTGCATATCAATATCCCACTTATTTAATCTAAATTAAATGGATTTTAAAAATAACCAATGTACAGGGGTGACAATATCAAATGGGTCACCGTCACACTACTATGACAATGAAGAGGCATCAGAACACGAATGACTGAATTTGTAGTCCATTCTGAAGCATGAAAGTACATCAAAAATTTCCTTAAGATCTGAAGTACACAGTGAAATTTGAAATGTAAAAGGGGTTACATAGGTCTCTTACACCATTTGTCACAATCTGAAAGTCTGTATACAGCTGTAAATCTAAAACAGAATCCATGGTCCCTACACTATCGACAGCAAACTTTCAAATGCTACATGTGTTACTAAGACTTAAACTATCATTTTCTGGCAGTGGTTGACCATAAAATTGAAGCTCTAAACTCCATATCTCTCTCTACTGTACAAACTACAAAAATTGCACTCTCTACTGTGGAGACCAACAAATCACACTCTCTAGTGTAGAGAGTGCAGAATCAAATTCTACTGTTGAGACTAAAGATTAAACTATCTACTGTAGAGAATATAAAATTACTCTTTCTACTGTAGATATCATGTAATCACACTCTCTACAATACAGACTACTGAACAACATTCTCTACTGTAAAGACTACAGAATCACACTCTCTACTGTAGAGACCACAGAATTACACTCTACTGTAGAGACTTCTGAATAACACTCTCTACTGTAGAGACTACTGAACAACATTCTCTACTGTAAAGACTACAGAATAACACAGAATAACACTCCCTACTGTAAAGATCACAGAATTACACTCTACTGAAGAGACTTCTGAATTACACTCTCTACTGCAGAGACTATCAAATTACATTCTAAGCCACAGTATTGATCTCAAGATTTAGTAAGAATGATGACAAAATCACTAACAAAACACTAAAGCCAAGCAGAAAGCTGCTAGTATGCTAAATAACCAAATTAGCATGAAGCCATTTGTGATGAGGAACTGAATATTTAGCTATAATCTAAAACATTGATAAACTGCTAAAATTAAATATTTTGTACAATATATGGAGTACATACAAATTTAGAAAATTATACACAATTTCCTGTATGCAATATCAAACACAAAATAAAAAAAAAAAGAACCAATTTGCACAAAAACCCACAGACCATGTGAAATAACACAACCTTGGTGTTCTGCATGCAAATAAGTTATGCAACAGGAAGTAAAGTTTTAAATTTTACTTAATACAAGTTATATCTTACAGTTCAAATTTTAACTTCATTTACTTTACCTAGTTAACAAAACTAAAATCCTGCAAAATTTATCTAAATTTCTATATAAAAACTCTGAATAGCATAGCCTTCAATTTCAATTTGCTTTCAAAAAATCCCACAATAAAATTCCAAATCATTTTTCCATGAAATACAGAAAACGAAAGTAAAACAGTTTGAAGATAAAATTATTTACACAAGATTAAAATCAAGTGTGATCGTCCAAAAACAGAAGCCCAACAAAGAATAACCTAAAACCATTACTTAACACCAAAAAAAAAATCTTTTTCTATTTAATTTTACAATTCCTTTTCAACATGTTTCATCTATATTTTCCATTGCCCAATCAATCTTCCATTTTAGAACATTTAACACATTCAATCTGAACGTATTGATCATTACAATATTATGCATAATGGACACTACCTGCAAGGATATGTAAGCTAGGAGGTAATTTCTAATGCATATGATATCTTAGCAAATTCATCACAAAGGCATGGTCAAACATTTTAAAAATCTCACATTCATACATTATAATTATTTCACTTAAAACCAAGAAATATCAGACTTATTTGGTCAACATGAAGGTTGGGAACAGTTTCATTAAGAATCGGGCATGCATCTGTGTGGTCCTACAGGTTCTACATGATACGTTGAGCCCTGACCAACTCCTACCTTGACAGTACCTATTAATTCAGATTTCTGAGCAATACATTTAAGTCATATCAGAACAATGCATAGATCTGTAATTCATTACAGAAGATGTGACATTCCACCAAATAATTGGTTATATAAAGAATATACACAGAAGTAAAGAATTAGCTTGCATTCACAAAACAATAACAAACAGCTGAATAAATTCAGTCTGTACTAAATAGGACCATGTTCTCTCTTCAGACAAAAATAATAGCAAAATTTAGTCAACAACAGCCATTTCATAAAGCTATAACAGTTCCAAAAATTCAAAACAGTCCAAATGCTTGGTTAAGCTTTCGTTTTTTGGTCTGGTAAAATTGTCAAAATGACTAACTAGTATATAAATTTTCCGATCAGCAGTTCCTGCAATATCAATTAATCTAGAACAGAGATGAATTTAGCACAGACTGCCTTCAGTTACCTGCTGAGGTGGTTTGTCAGCTTTGTTTCCCATCTTGATTAAAACATAAGAAATATGTCAGCTACGATTTAAATTTTACCATATTACCAACAATGCAAAATAATTCTACACACTGTGCTATCTTGTACTTGTGTTCAAATTAACCTTGCACGATACAGATTTACTAGCACCAATGCAGACAACAACACTTTGTGAAGCTTATTGATTTCTGATTTTTCATTAATGTAACAAACTTTGAAAGCCCCAGACATCACCATTCTCTTCATTGCTGGCTACAGCACAGAAACAATTTCAAGAAATGCTTATAATTCAATGTTGTTAGCGGTCTAGCCGAAACAGCATAAATATCAAAGCTGTGCACAACTACAGCCGCAATGATACACTGGTCACATGATACGATCCAGATCACGATATTCAGTCTAGATAAACGATATGATAAATAATGCGAGACAGTCACTTTTTTGGAGTATAACAAAAAGGTCAATTGTTTGAACACATCTCTCAGTAAAACAGTAACAATTTAAACATGTAGCACTATTAATGTGTAACCAAAAATGGTCCCACATATCTAATTTGTGGGTTTCAAATTCAATTCCCCACAGCTTTTCCATCTGGCAGTTATTGTAAACTAAAGCGTACTATATGAATATCTCCTGATTAAATCCGAACTGTGCTACCAGTGAACCAAAACTATGGTGTACTTTATCATAAATGAATTCATAATTTTATATCATAATTTACTGTTCTATTCTTAGTGCAAACAGATGATTTCAGCCATTAACTCAAACTTCAACTGTCCTAATGGGACAAATACCACTTTCCTCATTAATGTTGCATATCTAACCCATTTCCAAATGACTTTAGTTTTGGGTCGAAAACATACCATCTCCTTTAAGCAAACTTTATGCAAAGTATGAACTTATAATGCCTTTCCATTAAGTTAATAAATAACAATGACCTTGACTTTAAACAAATGGCTTTGGTTCATGATCACAACACACCATCTGTACAGAGTATGTACTTCTAATGCCAAACACATCACACAATTATGGCCCGTTGGCCAGACTAACAATTTAAACCTATGCCACTAAATATGTAAACCTTTTACCAGTGGCCTTGACTATTAATCAAATGACCTTGACTCATGGTCCTGATATATGGTCAGGCCAAATGCAACTATTGTGCTAGGGATGAGATTCTGATGTCTCTAGATTTATTGCAATTCTCACAATTCAAAAGAAGCTCAAACATTTGCCATCATTAACCATTCCACAATCATTTCTTACTCAATAACAAGACTAAGAATTCAATAATAATAATAAAAAAAAAACCTAACACATTAGACAGTTTATGGAGTCTGTGGCCTGGTTAGAATGAAAGCAAAATGATGAGCAGTGAATAGCTACAGCCGAACTGTTTTATTTCTATCTTGTACAACTTGGATTTATTTTTTAAATAGCATAACAATATGCTTGTGTACATATGTATGTGTGTAGCATTATCATTTCAAATTGGAAACATATGAATATGGCAAATTCCCTATGCAACACATTAAGTATAAAATTCTAATCATAAATTTGACTGCCAGAATCTTTTAAGTGCGGTTTCCAATTTGACCATTGCAATTTTTGTACGTATATTTACTTAATACTGCAATTGCAACATCATTGCCCAGGTTTCGAGATAAAGAGCTCTCCTCAAGGATTTCCACTGCCCCATATATGTAGCCAAATTTGGCCTCATTTCCAAATGCAAAATCTTTTTTTCCCAAAAATTTAACCTTGTAGTCTAAATGTTCAGAGTTAGAAAACATTTCTATTTACCAAATTTGTTCAACACATGGTCAGGATTGAAATGCACACATATTTATTCAGAGGAAAAGATCATGAACCACAAATCATGTCCAGCAAAATTCTAAGTATTATCAAAATACTTTGTCCAAATGTAAACAAACTGTTTTGTGCCTCAATGTGTACAAGAGTTCTTGAAAGGGAAATATCTTGGATATATCTCAAAACTTGTGTATTGCATACTGCAGCAATATTTATAACATGCTTATCATCCCTATTAACATGCATTCTCTGCTAACAAATAGTTGAACATTTTAACTTGTCAGGACAAATATCATACATCTCGGCTGTGTCAGAAGGCACAGACAGTCTAGTTAAATTAATGAGAAACAAATCAGCCATATGTAAGGCAAATGTGCAAAACCATTCATGCAGCCCACCACATACAATGGAAACGCTTTTTCAACAATTCAACATAAGCAGTGTTCATTATATTAATTCAATTTATTTCACATGCAAAATTCATAATTGAAGGAATTGAAAAATTATATTGGCTACAGAGAAATAAATGATTCTGTACGGGCTAAAGAGAATATTCTAGGGGGAAAAGGTAGAAATAGGTAAATTGCATCTGCTGCTTCTGGCATCCTTATATCCTCACTAAAAAATTTAATTAAATGGAATGTTTGAAATGATTATTTTTTCCTTCCTCTTTTGCAATGTGGTAAAACCAATCCTGAACATATAATAATCATGCAGAAATATACTGCATCATACTTGCGGTTCATGGCAAAATATTTTTCACTTGGCATCGTTTAATCAAGTTACTATTAGGCACATTAATTAACTAAGGCTTTAATTTGTTTGAGAAGAAATAACAGAAAATTTGAGAAACTTCCATAATAAATCAAAATTTCAACCCAGGGTGCAAAACTTATTTTTCTGTATTATAGATAACCGGTCTACCACCTACTACAACTTAAGTGAGTTTGCAGATCAAGGAGGGGGGGCTGTTACAATACGGCCTTACTATATTTCAAAATTTCATGTGTAAATTACACATGCAGATTTTACTGTAGCTCACCGAATTTTCTGCCTCTCTGGTATTAGAAGTACAGTAGGAACCGTTTGCTTCTGTTTTAGCTTTTTTGGCTGGGGGACTTTCAGTATCAGTGCAATTGGACATCTACAAACACAAAGGAAATGATATCACTTGCCTCATTCAACGTTTTCACGACTAAAATCTATACCCAATTATAAAACGTAAGCGCCTTGAACTTATTTCTACAAATACTTTAAAAATACAACCTGAAAGGAGTTACAAAACCACCAATATAAATCACAGGCGAGCGATAGACGTGAAAATGGCGGAATCAACGAACGACTACTACACGTGCAAACAAGGGCGAGAATCCAAAAATAACTGAATGACAAGTCGTCAATTCGTGGAATACACACAGGTGTTTTCTACAGTCTAGTATTCTACATAGTTTAACATTAACATAATTCTAATGAAAATTATCGCATCACGAAAAGGTCACTAAACGTGACATTCATTCTTATGATAAATGATTACATAGAAGTTGAAAACGAAATAACGCCCAGTTTTAACTCTTACCAAAGATTAATCCAATACACATAAAGAATCTAACTAAACCACTCGTTTTGAAGTCGAATGTTTTACTGAGAGTAGTTAGATTAGACCGTTCTAGAAGTCGTTTTGTTTTTAAATTTGTCGTCACGATTTCTTATGTCGAGTTCCAAGTTTGTATTTAGCGTTGACTAACACGGTGTTTTCCAGCTATTTTCTGATTGATAAATGAACTTCCTGTTTCTATGTCATTATTATCACGGAATTGTGGGTAAATTTGAATGACGTCATGGTCATTAACATGATCTATTTATGGATCCTATGAAACAACGGCTGTATTCATGGCCGTAGGAACCGGGGAGATTGGAGGGGGGGGGGGGGGGGTCTCCCCCCTCCAAAAAAAAAAAAAAAAATCATATAATAAAATTCACATATAGTGTAATGTATAATTATTTTTAAGCAGAAAGTTCATTTAATTCAATGAGACTCAGAGTCAGTAAGTGTGACTGTCAATAAAAAAATATATTATGAAAAGCACTTAATGCCTTAACATTTCTTAGGGCATCATCCAAAAGGTCGTAATCATGCCCGGCACTAGGAGTCAAAGTCAAGGACATTTCGGATATGACCTTAAGTTGTGTCGTGAAAGGCGTTGGCACGGTAAACTACCCTCACTGTTCAAGTGTCGTTTAAAGTCCTTTACCGGTATTTGTTGACGACTCATACAGGTGAAAAAATCTCGCAAGGGACGACTGATCAAAAGGTTTCTAATATGTGTGACCTTGACTAATTTTCAAGGTCTAATAATTCATTAGATAATTTGTTCATAGAAACTTTGTCTTGATATAAAAATGCCTATGCCCAACTGCCCTAATATCAGTTCAATGTTTGTATCTATTTAAAATCTTTTTGTAAAGCTAATATGATGAATTGTTGACATTTTTATCATAACAGTTTTTATGGTAAAGGTAAACCCGACAAATGTGTGAAGTACTATTTATCGGTGACGTAACACCCCCAATGTGACGTAGGTCATGATGTGTAACAACTTTTTCAAAGCTTGTTAAGTCCCAGGCTGTCAAGACCTGATTCATTCTTGGTCCAAGAACTGAAACAATCGTATCAGTGTAAGATCAACCTTCCGCACAGTTTCAACTTTGATTATATTTCACAATGTATGCCCAGACGGACGAAAGAAAGGCATTTTTCGAAAAAGTGCAAGAAGAAGCAAGGAATGCAGGGGGAAAAGGGGGGATGGGGAGCACTAAGTTTTCTTGTTAGACTCAAAGGGCAAAGATTTAAGAAATATCCTCTTCCAACAAGCATACCTAATATCCCAACTTCGAATATTCGAAAAGATGCTGTTTCCTCAGAGCTTTACCCAAATGATGCTCCTTTTGAGCTTATCCCGATTTAGATACATGGTGATGGGTATTGTTTATTCAGAACTCTCTCTCTTTTTTGTTTTTAGACATAAGGACAATTTTAATGAAATGAATACGAATTGTGTTTGAACTTGTTTCAAACCTGAAGCGCAACACGAATGAAAACATTTTTCTGACCATGTCCACAAACAAAAGTTCACTTCAATATGTCTTTGAAAGTTCCCTTTCAGAAAGTGTTTAATTACTGGTGATTTGATTGCTTCGTTACAAAAGGAAACAAAAAAAACAGCCCAAAACGGTTACTATTCAGACAAGATCATAATCAGCTTATTGTTTCCCTTGACCGTGCTGATGCTAAAGAATATCAGAATGCTATCCACATCATGTAGACTCAAACAATTGCTACAAAAATAGATGGCTGGACACGTAATAATTTTGTTGCTGTATTCAAAGCGTTCGAGGTTATCTTTGAGGATTCTGAACTTCATCGTTCATTTGAACCAAAACAATCACAAAATAGTCCTTCCCCACTCTTGGAGTCTAACACAAATGAGGAATCTATTGAAACAGATAAATAGGGGGAAACTGCAAACAAAGAAACAGACAAACATGTTAAGGTTGCTTCCTTTATTGATTTTCCTTCTTCAGAAGATGGTATCTCAGAAATACCCGTTCAAAAAACCCAGGTTGTACATAAAAATGGCATACACCAGAGATCGGTAGTACCCCAAATCAGCCACGTAATATTTTCTTTCCAGCAAAAAAGTTCGATAAAAAGATGAGATCTTTCAATGCCTCCTGGTTTGATCGGTGGTCTTGATTACATTATGTAGAAATCAAAGATGTATTCTGTTTTCCTTGGATAAAATCATTTCAGAAGAAGACTCCCATTTGTTACAAGAAAGAAAGAGCTTTCATATCAAGTGGTTTTAAAAACTGGGGAAAAAAGCAACCACAAAATTTGTAACACACGAGAAAAGTGATTGCCATAAAGAGGGAATGGAAAGGGAGTTTACGATAAAGTAGGAGGTTAAAGATGTGGAGAATATCTTTCAAAGACGCACAAAGTCGAGAAGAAGTCTAACAGAGAGAATTTGTTTAAAATCACAAACATTTTGAAGTTTCTTGCTCGACAAGGAATTCTTCTTCGGGGTGACAAAGACGAAAAAAACTCGAACTTTTATCAGTTTCTCATACTAGAGGCTAAACGCGATCCCCAGCTTCAGGAATGGCTACAACGCAAGACAAATAAGTATGTTGCCCCAGATATACAAAATGAAATTTTGCAGGTGATGGGGTTGCAATTTTTGCGACAAATTGTTGCTTTCATCAAATAGTCTGAATTCTCTTCAATAATGGCAGACGAAACACAAAATATTTCCAACAAAGAGCAACTTGTTTTATGCATTCGATTTGATTCAAAATTCTAGCGCTCATGAAGATTTATTAGGGATGTACTGTCTCTCTGACATTGGGGCTAATTCAATAACCCTAGCAATTAAAGATGCCCTTTTGAGGTTGGATCTGCCTATCAACAAAGTACGAGGCCAGTGTTGTGACATGGCTGCTTCTATGGCTGGTTCAAAGACAGGTGTTGCAACACAAATCCACGCACTTGAACCCAGGGCCCTTTACATACACTGTTATGGTCATGTTCTTAACCTAGCTTGCAGTGATTCTATTAAGGGATGTAAGTTGCTTAGAGACACCCTGGATATTGCAAAGGATATAACAAAGTTGATTAAAGAATCTCCAAGAAGGGGGATGATTTTCAATACATTACAAAATACCCAAAATCTAGAGAAAACGTCAGCGAGAATAAGGGTTTTGTGTCCCACAAGATGGACAATAAAACCCGACACATTTTTGAACAATTTGTCAAACTTCTAAGAATGCTTGGGATGAAAGCCTCCAATATGTGCGTGAGGTAGAAATGAGAAACAGAATTAAGGGAGTGGTTGCTTATATGTGCAGGTTTGATTTCTTCTTTGGGTGTTTACTGAGTGAAAAACTTTAACATTATAGTGATAATTTGGCAAGGGCTCTGCAGGCTCCAAATCTCTCGGCGAGTGATGGTCAAAAAATGGCATCAGCGACAATGAGTGTTTTGCAAAGTCTCCGAGATGAGACAGTCTTTACTCAGTTTTACGGGGAAGTTATTGAAAAAGCAAAACAGATGAACATCGATGATCCTGTTCTTCCTAGAAAATGCAAAATTCCTTGTAAACTTGATTATGGGACAGCAGCACATACTTTTTTATCGTGTGCAGATATGTATAGGAAAGATTTCTACGAGGCATTAGATCTGCTGTTAACTGGCATAAAATCTAGATTTGACCAACCAGGTTACAAAGTTTATGTTAATCTTGAAAACCTCGTAATTAAGGCTTGCACAGTTCAAACGTTTGAAGAAGAATTCGATTTTGTCATGACTCTATATGATAGAGATTTGAAGCCAAAGGATCTTCACTGCCAGCTTATAATGTTAAAGACTGTTTTACCAAAAGACTTTACGAAAGATATACCAAGTGTGGTTGAATTTTTTTTAGACATTCAAATGAAAAAATTCTGTTTGCCGAGATTCTCAAAATTCTAATTTTAGTACTTCCTGCAACTAACGCTACCAGTGAGCGCTCATTCAGCGACTTGAAAAGATTGAAAACATCACCGAGATCAACAATGAGCCAAATACGAACAAACAATTTGCTTTTATTGTATGTTCATAAAAATGAGACTGATAAACTGAATCCAGAAAAAATAGTTGAGGAGTTCGTAAGTAAAAGTGAACACAGATTAGCGATTTTTGGAAAGTTTACTGAGTACTAAATACCTTATGACTCAGAAATGATTGATAACAAAATGAGAAAGATATAAACAAACACAAAAAAAAAGAATTTTTTTTTTTAAAGATCCTGAACACCCTCTTCCCCCCCCCCCCCCCCCCCCGCCAAAAAAAGAAAATCCAAACAAAACTTAAAATCAAAGTTGAGGGGTTTTCTGGGAAACTAATTAGATTCTATGTACATAATTAGATTTATGTACATGATGTACACCTCAATGTTTGCACATACTTATACAGTTATCTTTTTACTTTGTTGGGGGGGGGGGGTTATCGATATAACTTTTTTGTCGTAAATTACTTTGGTTTGGTGCCCCCTCCAATGAAATTACTCCCTACGGGCCTGGTATTTACGGGGGTGTGGGGGGTAAGAAAGGGGCCCATAATGCCCCCCTCACCTTCTTCTGCACAACGAACATTTTCCGTTATATTTTAAAAATGTTTATTTGAGCTTAGGGCCTACTTAGATGTATTTGGTAACACCCTCACCTCATAACAGACACACACACACACACACTCTCTCTCTCTCTCTCTCTCTCTCTCTCTCTCTCTCTCTCTCTCTCTCTCTCTCTCTCAGTTTAGTGTTAGTGAAAATTACCGTATTAGTTTTTATCAAAATTTATTTATCTAATTTTTCTTGACAAGGATTTTAAGACACACCCCTCCCCCACTTTGAAAAATGATGCGCTTGCCTGTTCTATGAATGAAGCCGTAATTTATATGTCCCAAATAGTTATATAATAGATAATTCAATTCATTATTCATTTCTAATTATTGGTATCAAACACTTGAATGATTTGAATGATTATTGGTGGTTGTCGAATAATTATCGGTATCAAAAATTTCTTAGTATATCAAGTATATTATGCAACCGTGTCGACTGTTATATAAGTAGGTTTTGAGAGAAGGAAAGAGAGAAAGAGAGGGGGCTTTCCTCCCCCACTTTTTTTCCCTTTTTGTGTGTGTGTGTGTGTGTGTGTGTGTGTGTGTGTGACGACGTACGATACAATGTTGCTTATTTCACTAACAATAATTCAGTTATTTATTTATTCACCAAACATGTTGGCATATAATCATGTTACACAATATGAGATATATGATATACATCTATCTATCTATCTATCTATCTATCTATCTATCTATCTATCTATCTATATTACATCTACATGTGATGTCGAAGTGTATGTATGCAACATTAGTATTGCGTATAGCATTGGTATAATTATAGCACTTTGCTTTTGTTGCGCAATTCAAAACATTCATGCAAACATTCACATAACTTTCTTGCATAAACTACATTGACAGGGTTGCATAGTACTTTACAATGGGTAATCTTTGATATATCATCAATTAAATTGTAGAATTTCAAAGGGTAGTATTTCTTTCTTATATCTTTATACATGAAGCAGTCATATAAAAAATGCAACTCATCTCCAACAGCAGTTTTACAAAACTGACAAAAACGACGTTCTTTTGGAATACATGGTTTTGAATATCTACCAGTTTCAATTTCTAAAGGGTGGGCAGATATTCTTAGTTTTGTTAATTTGCTACTTTCACAGAGTCTTATAATTCATAGTTTTCCCTAATTTTACTGTCAAATAGTAATACTCCACGTTTAGACAATTCAGTGTTTTGTAGTTGCAAGTCAACACTATTGATATAATTCTTCAAGTAGTTGTAAAATGTGTTTTCATTAATATTTAATAATGAAAAATTTAGTTTATTTCTCAACTTTTTTATTTGTCCCTGCCAATTTTCCTGTATATCAGTATTGTAAAGGTTATCATCTTTCAGTTTAGGAGCCATTAGTATTGCATTTGTAATACTATTTTCATCATCATAGCTTATTAGTCTCTTGTAAAATTTAAACATAGAGAGGAGAGCTTCAAAACAGATCGGGAATGATGCTATTCATATTTAGTGGCTAAATTTGACGCTTTCTTCTGTACACCCATCATGTCTTTGAATATTAAATGCTGCATTTATTCAAAGGGTAGTTGGTCACAATTGTTAATGTTAACATTGAAGTCTGAAATCCAAATTTCAGAACCATATAAAATGATAGGTTCAATAAGAGCAAAGTAAAGTTTTAAAAGAGTTTTTACAGATAATGTATCATAAAAGGGCAAGGAATGTTTATTTGCATAAAAATCTTTCCGTGCATGGTCAGTTAACTGTTCAGCTGCATATTTAAGTTTGCCATTACAACTAAAAATATTTCCAAAATATCTATATTGGTGTGTGAGATGAATTATTGAGTGATTATAATAAAAACAACGATGAGCTGTGTCAATTTACTTATTTGAGAAAATCATTGTATTAGTCTATTCAAGGCTAACAGTTAATTTTTCCTTCGTGCAATATTTCGAAAGACAGTCCGACGAGGTTTGAAGGCCTTCTTCTGTGGTTGAAAGGAGAATTGATAAAAAGAAAAATAAATGACCAATTTCAACATTTTGAAGTTCAGATGGGTTTGTATTGAAATTCATAAATTGTAAGAAGAAATCATCAATGAATATATTAAAAATAGTAGGGGGAAGGTTATTACCTTGCTTAACCCCTCGCATAGCTACAAATGAAAGGATAATCAAAGGGGTTAAGGTTTTGTATTTCAGAGTCAACTACATTTTCATAGGCCTCATTGCTCTGAGCATAACAAGTTTTTATAGTGGTTCACAAACATATGAAGTCTTGGGAAAGAAGAATTTAAACTCGAGTGCATTTTATTTTTCTTTAAAACTTTCCAAAAATCTTTTGAACTATTCTGATTCAATTTATCAATTTTATCAGTAATTGATTTATAAAATTCATGTTTTGATTTCTTTCTCAGAATGTGTATATTTCCGGTTTGCACTTTTGGAAGCATATAGTAGATTACTATCCTTTGGTTTGCTCTGCACTCTCCTTCCAAGTCGTTGGACCCCCCCCCCCCCCTTAATTGAGTTTTCCACAATTTTCATAGTTTGAACTGATTAATTTAACACATATAAAGAATATCCATCTCTCTTGTTATTGGGAATTAAAAGTTTGGACAAAACTACTGCTACAACTTTTGGTTGGGTTTTTATTTTATTTTTTGCAGGTTTCAGACCCCCACCCACCCACTTTTAGGGATGACCCGCAATGCCTCAAGTAATTATAATAGATCATTTTCAGCATCAATAACTATCTATTCTATAACCAATCGTTTATGATATCAAACTAGTATCAATTTGATTTCAGTGAATTGGAAATTGAAGCTTTCTAGCTATCAAGAATTCATTTCTAATCATTGGTATCCAACACCTAAATGATTACTGATGACTATCAAAAACATTCCTTGATAATAATTAAATTTCTTAGTATACCAATCACCTTTTAGATGTTCATTTTAATAAAAAAAAAAAAAAAAAAAAAAAAAAAAGAAGAGCTTACTCTTTTTCGAAAATCAAGGAAACGATCTTTTACGTGCCAAGGGGGTTGTAATCCTTGACACGGGGCACCCTTTAACGTCCCATCCGACGGACTTAAAAGTTAAAAATACGTAAACGGGTAAAAACACATACCATTCTGTGTATATGAATAGGTTAAATTATAAAGGATCAGATTTTTCGGTAAAAGTCGCATTCTTGTAAATATTTTATAAGATGATAGTCAATATTTGTAAAAAGTTTATGCATTGATTGCAAATTATTAAAAAGTCTATTTCGTGTGGGTGTAAAATCACTACATTTCAATAGAATTTGTATAGTAATGGACAGTCACAAGATATACATTCAGGTTGAAGTTCTCTGTTTAATGAATAAGAATGTGTAAATTTTGAATGTCCGATGCGTATTCTTGAAATAATAACTTCGTCCTGGCGTTTCATTACGATGTTACACGATTTGTTTACTTTGTTTTGGTATCATTACTCATTGAGAACTATAATCCGGTAGCCATATGTCTACAAGAAACACATTTGAGAGGGTGGGGACTAGTCCGATTCATTATTGGAAAATGAAAGTTCATCCAACGTCCTTGAATGTCTTGGAGATCTCATGAACATCGTGCTTTCAATATTAAAGTGGTTTTAATTATGTGGCCATATTTACGGAAGTTAGGAAGCGTATTAGTATCATATAAGAATTCCACAATCTTGTCATTATACGGGATAATTGTCCCAAGAGACGACTAAACAGGGCGGTCCTTCGGATGAGATGGCAAATTACGAAGTTTTGTGTTACAGCAGGTGTAGCACGATAACGATCCCTGTCCATCAAGTTGAGATGGGTTTATATATATATATATATATATATAGAGAGAGAGAGAGAGAGAGAGAGAGAGAGAGAGAGAGAGAGAGTTTTAATTCATCCACAAAAAAAATCTCATCAACATTATCTCATCATCTTTACTTTTATATGCCCTAAAACTGATGTTTTATACTTATTTAGCATATGTATTGTATCTTATGTTTATATAATTTTATTTCAATGTTTTATTTAATTGTTTTATATACTGTAAAGCACCATTGAGCATACAAATGTATGAAAAGGGTCTATATAAATATGGTATTATTATTATTATTGTTGTTGTTGTTCAGAGGCCGAAAGCGCCGGACATATGCTAAATACAGTGGTAGTTTACAGTTTTTCATCGGCATCGGTGAGGCTCCATATGAGTGAAGAATTCTCGAGCGAGACGTTAAACAATATATAACCAACCAATCCACCAACAGAATATGATCCATTCTTACCTGATTGTGAGATTAAGTACAATGTAAGGAAAACATACGAGACCTTCCGAATAAATCGTTCATCTTGCATTCACCAAGAGTTCATGCAGCGTTCTCTCAGCGTTCATTTTGCGGTCACGCTTGCGCTCCATTGGCGATCTGCCAGCGTACATTCACCAAGTTGCGTTCAGAGTTCACTCACCGTTCGCTCTGCGTTCCTTCACCGTTTGCTTACCATTTTTAGAAACGGGAAGTAGAACGTTTCAGGGACTGTACGACAGGTTTCGTGAAACGCTCGTATACGTGCACGTCACTCTGATCATAACCGAAATTGTACGTTTAATTACGTTCTACAATAGATAAATGAAACGGCCATATACAGGATTAAACTAGTTTTTGTCAGCATATAGTCTATAGTAATTAATTTTGATATTAATTTTGTTCCGTTAAATCAATTATGACGTCGTTTAACTATTCTATAAACGCAATACGTTGTGCTAGTGACGTCATGCCGTTATTCCTAATGTAATTTCAACACCGCACCAAGAAGTTTAAAATTGTGTTGCTGCCTGTAAAATACAGATTAGATTCGGTAAGCTTGTATTATTTATTTAAATGTAGCTGTTCAGTACACTGGCATATGGTTAGTGTCATTAGACATAGTATTCGTCGCTGACGTCAAAATGGCGACGATTTGTTTACATTAACTACTTCATAAAAATTACTCTCCTGGTTTTAATATTCGTTGTCTTACCTTAAAATTTTGTGAGATTACCCTTCATTTTGATTACTTCTTGTAGTCGGGTTGGAATTGTGGCATACAGCTGGCGAACATAATCTACCGATAGATTTTGCCAGAAACGTGTAACTTCTGTGATCAGCTGATCTTTAGAATCGATGGTGTTTCTTGTAGATTGTAGGTGTCTTTTAAGTTTTAACCAAATATTTTCAATTATGTTAATATCGGGAGATTGGGCTGGCCATGATGTAGTGTTTATATTATTTTCTTCCATATAGGATCTGAGTAATCGCGATCTATGTACGGGGGCATTGTCATCTTGAAATACATAATTTCCATGAGGAAAATGCCGAACAATAACTGGCCACAAATTGTTTTCTAGTATCTCAATATATTTTTCAGAGTTTATATTACCGTTAACACTGGTCAATGTTCCAACACCATCGTAACAAATACAACCCCAGATCATAACAGACAGCTTGCGTTTCGATGGCGCGCACACGAGATGGGGGTTGTCAACTTCGTCGGTCTTTCGCCAGATATATACGCGATTGTTGTTACCTATTTCTACTTGACACTCATCACTAAATATCCAGTTCTTCCAGTGATCATCAACAGTCCAGATTTTTCGTTCTCTGCACCATGAAACACGTTTTTTCCTGTTACATACTCTGACGATCATTTTCTTTTTCTGCACCCGTCTATTGTACCGCATTTCAAATAATTTTCTTCTGACAGTTTTTGAACAAAATGTAGCTTCCGGCCGGTTCGACGTCTGTTTTCCACACTTCCATGAACTTCAAATTTTTTAATAATACTGACAATAGTAGTCCTAGGTATTCCTAACAACCTCCAAATTTTAGCCTTATTCTTCTCCGTCTTGTAAGCTTCAATAACTTTTAGTCTCACGGCCACCGGAAATTCCTCTGACTTACGAGGGGGCATTTTCCCGAGCTTTCTTTATAAAATATTTTGACAGTCTACAAAAATTGTAAACAATGACGTAATCTAAAAACTATGACGTATTCATGGGAAGAATTTCTGAACCCGACATGCTTTCTATAAATAGCGCAATACAAAAATAGCCGTGACGAGTTTACAACACCAGAGAAATTTTGACGTCAGCGACGAATACTTTTGTCCAATGACTGTACATTAATATATGATTGTTTATTTGATGTGTTGAAAGTTTGTCCTTCTTGGACAGGGATTTATTGGTCGTTGCATCAAATTTTGAATTACTCCAAACTATGAAGAATAAAAGCACATATTTTATTTATCAATCTTAAGATAAGTGGACTTTTAAGTGATTTTATACTTTAAAAGGTTTGCATCTGAGTTTTGTATATTTGTCATTTTATTATTTTATTTACGATTTTTACATTGCAGGGGAATTATGAAATCAAAATGAAAAACTGGGGTTGTGGTCTGCATTATTACCCTTTGTGCATTCAAACTTACTAATCGTTTATTCGCATTTAAACTTGATTTGTCTGTTGTTGTTAACACAACATGCAATCCTCGGATGATTCCGTTACGCATCGGCTGCACTTCGGTATGAACCACGTGAGGAGTTCCGAGTGACACAACATGCACGTAACACTTGTCTTAATAAAGTAGCACATGGTCGTTTATTGAAAATATCATATGAGCCGTTTCAAGCAAAAACTCTATGTCAATCCAACGTATTTTTACTTAACAATATAAATACATGACATGATTTATGCGGGAGGAAAGAAAACATGGCAAAATGAAAACATATTCTAACGCTAATCAAATTGCTCCATAATAGATAAAATTAAGGCGATGAATGCAATTTAAGGTACTGCAAATCTCTCCTTCCAATATTTTTCGAAATGATCTTAATCCAATACCTGTCAATGGGCTTAATTTCAGAAACATTATAGGCCTAATCAATTCTCGTGATACTGGCTGTCGTACTTTTGTGCCCATACATTTATGACAATGACAAGAGATAAGTGATAAGACCTGGGATCTACTCTTTGTAAATCAACATGTTTTATGGTATATGTATTTTTTTTTCTTTATTAACTTTTTTCCTCCTGGACGAGTTTAAAAGACAAGCTAACAAGAAAATCAAAAATTTTAATCCTATGCGTAGTGCTCATGCCCGAACCAGTGGGCATGTTCACGAAGCTATCTTAAGACTAAGATATGTCTCAGACTACTCTTAGGACGCATCTTAGTCTTAAGACAGTTTCTTGAAGCTATCCTAAATTAGGATGCATCTTAAAATTTGTCATAAACTTAAGACATCCTAAAAGCTGTCTTATCTTGACTCGAGAAGAAATATGGCGGTTGTTTACCACCGTTTCTTGAGGAGACGTGATCAAAATTTACGCCGTGAGCGTGTGTTTAGGGATATAGACAACCCCATCGAAAAAAGAAAAGAGAATACTTTTATTTTTCTCCACTTCTTTCAATAACGTTTGCAGTTCACTTTCCGAAAAATTTGGACTTCGCTTTCTTCTCAGTGATTCCATGATTGTGGCTATAGATCTATACAATAGGTTTGAACGCACGGACGATTCTAAATTGGTGCGAATACGTATACATGTATACCACTTGAAGGACAAATTACTGCATAAACACAATCAGTAGACACGTTGTTTTAAAATATAAATTTTTGATCGATAGTACAAACATCTTGTTTAAATTCAATATATTTTTTGTCATTTCTATATAAAAAATAATGTGAAATTGTGTGTGTGTGTGTGTTTTTTTTTTTTTTAAATATTATTATTCATACAAATGATATTTTTCGACATGGACTTACTTGCATATCACTAACTTAAGACATCATAACTTAAGATATGACTAAGATAGCTTCGGTTTACATCCTAAGATATATCTCAGAGTGGTCATAAGATATGTCTTAAGATATATCTTAAGACGTGTCTTAAGACTATTTTTAAGATAGCTTCGTGAACATGCCCACAGTAAGGTTTCTTTAAATGCTGGTGCGACACAAGACCTTTTTTTTTTCTTTTCTTTTTTTTTTTCTTTTCTTTTTTTTTTTCTTTTCTTTTTTTTTTTTTTCTTTCCTTATTTTTTTTTTTTTTGGTTTGTTTGTTTGTTTTTTGTTTTTGTTTTTTTTTGTTTTGTTTTATATATTCATTTATTTATTTATTTTTTGTTTTGTTTTTTCCAATGGTCATATTTAAAAAGATCCACAATTCTCACTTCAAAATGTCGATATCACTAGCTATGTTTACGTCTTCTAAGGTATGACACATAACGAACGCTCGGGGGGGGGGGGGGGGGGGGGCAGCCAGAAGTAAAAATAATGGAAGTTAGCTTCTTGAAAATACTTGACAAGTAAAATTTCACCTATCTTCAAAATCCTAATTCTACAGTCCTGATTTCTGGTTGGGGTTGGGTGGAATATTTACGACGACTGCCTCCAACAATTTTTTTCCGTAGACTTAGTTATCTTAAATCGTTGGGGGAAGGGAGTAGTTTTGGGTCTTTGTCTCCACCATGAATGCCTAAAAAATCACTTTCATCATTTCCTTAAATTGTGAAAAGGGGTGTAGTCTTTTTATTATATTGCTCGTAATTCGCAAAATAGTTTTTATTGGTAACTCTCAAGCTTTCATGCTTCTCATCCACTACTACTGATAAATATTATGGGAAGGGGCGGTCACCCAATATATCTTTATAATTTGCATAACAAATAATGGTCATTGTCCCAAAAAAAAGGGGGGGGGGAGCAGTCTGTCGAAAAACAAAACTTGTGAGACTCTTTACCCATCACCCCTTCCATCCCTTCTAACAATTTAAATTCAGGGTTTTATCAGACATCAATCTTTTGATCTCATCCCTTTATTTTTTCTATGTCGAAATTTAATGATGTACAGAGGAATGTATCGAGATGTGAAGAGACTGGAAATGTTAACTTGATAAATGATTAAATATGATTTCATTTTTGATTGTGAAACTATAATTGCCATATGAAAAGAAACATGCATTGAGAATACTCTACATATGAATCATACTAGAACAATCAAATTGTAAGGAAGAACAAGATATCACTACTTGAAATCTGAGCAGTTAATCAAGGATACATGTACGATATGTACATTATCCTGAGTCTAATTGCAGCCACATGGTCTTAAATGTATTATGAATATTCTAGCCAAATAATGCATAAATAAACCAATTGCCCTAATCATCTGAGAAGTTTGTGTGCACCTTGTGAAGGCAAATGCCGAAGATAAGACGTGTCCCGCTTCTCAAAAGCGACTTAACATCAGTGCAATAAATCGACGACATTGCTCAAATATAGTCATAATCTTTGATTACATATATAATATGAACGTAAATCAATAAAGCTTTTATATTTTTAAAGAATGATGCCCATGGTGTATACATTCATTTAACATCAAAAACTAATTTTCGAAAAATTTTCTCGTAAGGGGGGTTTTTGCTTGGAACGGCTCATATGAATATTAACATTAGCTATTATCAGTTTAAAGAGTTTACTGTTTTCTCTTTGGTTGACTTACAACATAGAGAACATATAAAAGTAAAGTACTATATAGTTATAGCGTAAGCAGAGTAATTTACATTACAATAAAGTATTAGTATGAATCTTGAGGGTTGACCTTATTGATAATTGTAATAAAATTACATAATTTGTAAATGTTAAGTAATCATATAATTATTATTATTATTATTTTTTTTTTTTTGTTGCGAACAATTCATTATCGAAGCAGAAAATATTTCGTTTAATTTTGTAAAATTTTCATTTCGTTTCCGATACAAATTTTCGGCTAATATGTTTTATCCTGTTACTTTTTAAAGTCTAGTGGCAGAAAACTTTCGGAGGCGAGATGGCTGCATAACTAGCAATGCTGAAAATGTCTATACAAGCGTTTTCAGAACCACCTGTGAAAAAATGGGGCAGGGGTTCCCCAGTAAACGAAAGTTTTATTCAGAGATTTTATGCATGTATGGCGGACATTTGAAAAATGACGAGCTCATAATAGGTTTATTAGAATAAAGAGCATCTATCATTTTTTAAATGCACATCTCCGGTCCTGGGTAAATATGATGCGTTTTGTAGGTTGTAGTTGGTTGTCTATTGTTTAACGTCCCGCTTGAGAATTTTTCACTCATATGGGGACGTCACCATTGCCGGTGAAGGGCTGCAAAATTTAGGCCTATGCTCGGCGCTTACGGCCTTTGAGCAGGGAGGGATCTTTATCGTGTCACACCTGCTGTGACACGAGACCTCGGTTTTTACGGTCCCATCCGAAGGGCTGCCCCATTTAGTCGCCTCTTACGACAAGCAAGGGGTACTGAGGACTTATTCTAACCCGGATCCCACAAGCATGATGCATACATTACTTTTGCATATGCACTTGTATTTTGCAAGAATTGAATGAGTTCTATATATACGATGCTCTTGTATATTTCTTTCTATCAATATGTAATATTGCAAATCATTTCTCCACGTTCATTTCATGTTATCAACTTGATACAGTCATGAATTGTCATGTTGTTGTCATTTCGCTTTGTCGTCTTTTCGTTTTCTCGTCTTTTCGCCTCGAAAA
Source organism: Ostrea denselamellosa (assembly GCA_024699665.1). Classification (NCBI taxonomy): domain Eukaryota; kingdom Metazoa; phylum Mollusca; class Bivalvia; order Ostreida; family Ostreidae; genus Ostrea; species Ostrea denselamellosa. Next base: position 7,491,883 of record JAMZEH010000068.1, read on the forward strand.
GACAGCAAAAACCCCAAGCAAAAAGACGATAAAATAGGTCGTTAATTTGAGGTTTTCATTATCGTCTTTTCGCCTGTATTTGTCGCCTTTTCGTTTTATCGTCTTTTCGAGATCTCGTGGTGTAAAGTCGATAATTATCGTTTTGTCGTCTTTAAGCCTCGAAACCTCGAAATGAAGAAAATACGACAAAATTGTAAAATGGCGCAAATCAAACACCATACCGAAGTTCTGACGCTGCTAGAATCACAATCGGATATCAATTCCCTCTGTTCGCTCATTTATTTATTTATTTATTTTATTTGGGGGTCGGTGGTTCGAGTTTGTCTTCCTCTTTGTAAGTTTGTAAGTCCTCGCATACCCTCTACATTAGATAAACTGAAACAAATATGGTTGTTTGCTTTTTTAAATAATTAAATTTCTAATATAAATTGTTTATATACATTGTAATTTTCATTCACAATATTTGAAGTGTGTTTAAAGATGAAAATGACCCCATGTATCGCAAATACAGATAGAAAATGAAGAATTTGTTTAGAGGATTGATTTCATCCCCTCCCCCCTCTTCAAAGGGGAGACATATCGTTTTGTACTCTCTGTCCGTCTGTCTGTCACAAAATCGTGTGAATGCTTCTCCTCCTCTATATATATGGCTTATCAGATAGACTTGAAAATTTACAGAATGCTTCAATGGCATTGTCGGGACGTGGGGATCCAGTTATTGTCTTAAAAAGTTTTGGCGGATCTACGAGCGGTTGACGATGTAAAATTTCTACTCCTATATGTGTTATCGGCTAGACTTGAAACTTTGTACAATGCCTTATTGTCATTTGTAGATGTGCATATTGTCGGGATGTAATGATTCAATTATTGTTTGTTTGTTTTACGTCCCGTCGAGAATTTTTCACTCATATTGATTTTCATAAAATTTATAGTGAATTAAGAGAATGTAAAATAGCTTGTGAACATTTCTCCTATATGGCTTATCTGATAGATTTGAAACTTTGTACAACACTCCATTACCATTTGCAGATGAGTATATTATCGGAACAAGAGGATCCACTTGATAACCTTAAAGTGGATCTAAGAGGGGTGGAGTGTAAAATATCTTGTGAGTGCTTCTACTAAATGGCTTATCGGATAACCTTGAAATTTTGTACAATACTTGATTATCATTTAATGATGTTCATATTGTTATGACCCAAGAATGTGATATTTTCCTACAATTTACAGTGGATCAAAAAGGGCTGTTTTATGCCTTTTTCATGTACAAGGGTATGTTCACTTTCCTATTGGTACTTCAGCATAACAGCCATTATTTTTGTGTCATACACAACAATGACATTGATCACACCAATGTTAGATGTTTCCTCCATCTTTTTTCCTCAATGCACAAAGTGCAGTTTATAATGTTTATGGTCCTACTCATGCCTTCTCCATATCATACAGTAAATTAAATGGGGGGGGGGGGTGTAATTTGGAGCACTTTCAATTTGGGGAGATGAGAAGACATTTGGTTTGAACAAAAACAAATTATGTTTTGGGGTTTTTTTTTCTTTACAGAAAAAAAGATGAATATCACAACCCAGATAACAACATTGAATACCACCACCCAGGCAACGACTCTCTTCAACATAACTGCCTTTTGTCTTATGTCACTTAAGTTTAACAGTTCTGACAACAGCACAATTCCAAGTAACACCACACTGGCCCTCTGCAAAAGATTCCTTACATTCAACAGGCCGTTTCGAAATCCCTATTGGGACTATGGCGAATTCAAGGTTGCCATGTGGCTTAACGAAAACTATAAATATATAATAATGGCTTTGGGATACCCTGGAAATCTTGCAGCAATCGTTACCGTTTGCAGAATGAAACCATTCACCACTTCCTCTTTGTTTATGGTCATGTTAGCTGTTATGGATACCGCAACTCTCCTTTCCAAGGACATGTACTATCAATTAACTCTTTACGATGTTCCTTTGTATGATTTTGGGTGCCAATTCATGCTATTTATAGGTTCGTTCTCCATGCAATACGCCAATTGGATTCTAGTTATGATGACTGCCGAACGCTTTATCGCCGTAAAATATCCAATGAAAGTACAAAAAATCTCGACCAAAACAAAAGTGGTTATCTTGCTTTCAATCATAGCAGTAATTTTGGCTGGCCTCAATTCCCAAAACTTTGTAACAATTTTTGAAGCGTACTATCATAGACGCGGAAAGTACACATGTACAGTTAAGGCAGACTACGCCTACTTTTATTTGGTTATATGGTACTGGATAGAGAACTCTCTGTTTGCCTTTATTCCGTGTTTTTGTGTATTCATCCTGAACATCCTCATCATAGTTTGCATAAGAGGTTCCATGAAGAAACAAAAGGACTTAACCCTTGTTGATCAAAACAAATCCAAACAACAAATGCAGATTACAGTTATGCTGGTGACCGTATCTGTGGTTTTCGTGATCCTGACAATGTCGAACTGTATTTTTCTTCTTTACTTCGTATACGAAGGTTACTATAAGCACAGACAAACCCACTATCAAATTGCTGTGTTCTATTTGACTCGTGTAATCGTATTCATCCTTACTGATTTGAATAACGCCATAAATTTCTACTTTTATTTTCTCAGTGGAAAAAGATTCCGTAAACATTTTATGCAAATGCTATGCTGTTGTTGTAAAAGACGGGACTCTCGTGAAGCGACAGAGACATCTGTCTATACGAAATCCACTAGATACTAAACAACTGCCTACCGCTTCATTAGTCGATCAAAGTGTTCCACGTACATATTTCTCTGAAGAAATAGCAACTTAAAATACTGAATATTGGGTCGAAGGTCCCATTCGATGAAAGCAACGAACTTGCCAAGGAAAACATGACTGCAGAATATTCCACCAAAATATTGAAAGAACAACCTTTTCCCATTTTTTAGCGGAAAATGTCTTTGGAGTATTCGCGAAAAGCGACTCCCTGAATTCTTGCCAACACCATTAATGGTAATATTTGAAGATGTCAAGGAACACTTATGGTGACTGCATTTTCAGTGGTTGACTAATTGCTGTTAGAAATAACATAGACAACATACAAATCAACATAAACAACATATAAATCAACAAAAACAACATATGATTCAACATAAACAACATATAATTCACGTAGTGTCGACTGTTTCTCTATAATACTGAAATTGGGGAGGGGAAAAACCTTGCAGTTGACATGGCAATTACTTCTTTAGGCACAGAAATGTACATCGCCACTATTAGATTCAGTCTATTTGATATATATATCAATAAACGAAACTGTAATAATATACAGATTTTCACAGTTTGTGAGTATACTATTTAATGTTCATGTATATATCACTTGGTATAATTTATTAAAAGTCCTACGTTTTATTTGTGTTGTCGTCAAATGCATGCATGTTGGAACTCAATGTCTGTGATTCGAGATAATAATAAAAAAAAAAAAAAAAATTAATGATGAAAACTGTTATGCTGTAATTTAGTTTCTTTATTGTTTTAATCATAGTATATATGAATGTTATCACAAAGGATTCAGTATAGACGAGCTGGATACAGTAAGGTCCCATCCCAGCACAATGAAAGATACAATATGTGAAGTTCTACTCCATATTCGTTGTTACTGGAAATAAATGCACAAACTGATTACCTGAAGTGGAACATTCATTCAGTAAACTCGCCATTATTTTTTGAAAGTATAATTATAGGAGTTTAGAATACAAGATGAAATACATGTGATGAATAATTGCTAATCCATATTCAGCAACGAAGGCGAGTCAATAAGTAACCAGCCAAATTTATTTCCGGTTGAGATCCATCTCTTCTTTTTCGATGTACTTGCTCTCTAGTGTGATGCACTTAGACCAATGGTGTTCAAGTGCCATCAGTCCAGAACTGAAAAAGTCAGGGTCCTTTCCATTAACCCACTCCTCGACTGCCGTCATGACTTCCTCGTCAGACCGGAAATGATGTCCACGGATATCCTTTTTCATGTTTGGGAATAGGAAACAGTCGTTAGGTGCTAGGTCAGGCGAATAGACAGTATGTGATATTAATCCATACCCGTTTCTCTCTATATCATCCATTGCACTTTGCAATTGTTGATTCTCGCGTTGTCCTGTTGCAGCAAAACACCTTTAGAGAATTTACCTCAGCGTTTTTCACGGATGGCAGTTCTTAGCTGTTCTAGCAAGTTTGCATAGTATACTCCAGTTATTGTACTTCTCTTGGGTAAAAAGTACAACATAACGACTTTTGAGTCCCAAAATACTGAGGCCATCACTTTGCCAGCAGATGGTTGCGTCTTGAACTTCTTTGGCCTCGGAGACCCAGGCCCTACCCACTGACGACTCTGAGCTTTATTCTCTGGCTCACAATAATGAACCTAAGTCTCATCTACATTCACCAGACGCAAAACAAAATCATCTTTTGACCTAAACGCTTCAACAAGGCGCTGCATACTGATGTTTTGATTTGCTATTTGCTCATCGCTTAGGGATTTGGGGACCCAACAGACTGTTAGATTCCGCATACCTAAACGATCATGTAAAATTGTTGAAACGCTACTATGTGAAATACCTAATGCCTGCAGTATTTCGTCTCCGAGAATTCGCCTATCAGACTATAATAGATCCTGAAATTTGTTACACATTTCTTCGTCGGTGGCATCCATTGGGCGTCCAGATATGGCTTCATCTTCTAAAGATGTTCTACCTCGTTTGAATTCTTCTACCCAGAATTTAACCTCAGCATACGATGTTGCCAACTACTCATACACATCGGCTAAGTCTCCGTTAATTTTACTTGCCTGTTTTACCTTTTAAATACAAATACTGAATTACAACACGGTACTCAACTTTAGATGGAAAGCATGCTTTTGCATCACTAGCCATGTTTGACATTCAATATCTTATCAAAGAATGATTCGATACGCGTACAATTGTGTGCCCATGTATAAAACATGTATTGAAACAAGGCATGAACAATGTGACCGTCTCGGTCAACCGAAATATATTAGACTGGTTTGTTTGTTTTCCGCCACACTCAACAATATTTCAGTTATCTGGTGGCGTCCAGTTTATTGTAGGTGGAGGAGAGAACCCAGATACAATGTATCCGGGAAGAGACCACCGACCTTCCGAAAGTAAACTGGCAAACTTTCTCACATATATCGGCGCGAGCGTGATTCGAACCCGCGTCGACTAGAAGTGAGAGACCTTGTGATTTTGAGCGCAATGCTTAAACTATTCGGCCACGGAGGCCCCTTAGACTGGTTACTTATTGACTCCCCTCGTACTAAATCGTCTATGTCGTGTCCTGTTTGGGCGTTATAATACCTATCCACAAACAGATGGCAGATCCATTGGCATACGCGCAATATGGGCAAACTTACAGGACAAAACATTTCTACTTGCACACACTCTCTCAAACCAGTTTGACTGCACTGCCATTGATGGTACCAACACGGATATACAGAAACATTCCAAAACTCACCAGAAGACAATCACATGACATGACACGAATACCAACCAAACACGTAAGATCACATATCGACTACATTTCATAACATGGACACTTCATGAACACGTTAGTTTTGAAATTGAATGTATATTATTAATCACAAATAATGTTATTGTAAACCTGTGACATAATACAAAGAGTGCAAAAAGTGAGGGTAATACTATGTATTTTAATGTAGCTGTTATGTAATCTGCATTTCGATTGGCTAATGCACTACTGGAAGCACCCGGAGCTCCTCGCGTAAACTGGTTCCCCGCTGATCGGTGCTACACACAAATAACGGGTCGGCGGTAATTTTATTAAGTCACCTTAACCGACGTCATTGGTCTATTGATTTTTACGTTGGGCTAGAGACCGGTCGCGGTAGCTCAGTGGTTAGAGCGTTCGCTTCCTAACCAGGAGGTTGTGAGTTCGAACCCAGCTCGTGCCATGATGGCCGCATCAAACCTGAGACGCAAAAATAGGTAGTAGTGATTGCTTCTTCGCTGAACGCTGGGCATTTAGAACCACGGGTTTTTCGGATTTGACCTTAAAAACGGAGGTCCCGTGTCACAGTAGGCTTTGGCACGTTAAAGAACCCTCACTAGTACGGCCCTGGGCGCTTAGCATAGGTTTAAATTTGTGGTAATTCACCTACAGCTGGTGACGTCTCAACATGAGTGAAAAATTCTTGACGGGACGTAACACAAACAAACAAACGTTGCGCTAGAGAGATTCCGAATGGTAGCGTCATTAGTTACAAATAGCGGATTTCGACAACAAAATAAAACTAGTGAACAATACAAATATTGCCATGGAGATCCTTTTGGGAAATCAACAACTTTGCAAACAACGCAGAATAGTAGGGTTAGTCATTTCTCCCTCGCCATTGTTAATACGTTGATTGATTGATTGTTGTTTTCCGCCACATTCAACAATTTTTCAGTTATCTGATGGCGTCCAGTTTTCATTGGTGGAGGAGAGAACCCAGATACAATGTACCAGGGAAGAGACCACCGACCTTCCGAAAGTAAACTGGCAAACTTTCTCCATATATCGGCGCGAACGAGATTCGAACCCGCGTCGACTAGAGGTGAGAGGCCTTGTGATTTTGAGCGCTATGCTCTAATCACTCGGCCACAGAGGCCCCCCTTGTTAATACGTGATGACAATAGATAACGATACAACCCGATTACACACTATTAAAAAAAGTAGGGGATACTGTATTTTGTTATCAAAATGTTTACATATACAAAGGGATACGAAACCATGTTGTTTAGTTCTTTAACGAGGAAGCATTTCCAAAGAAATTCATCCCCAAACACATCAATCACATTCTCACGATCTGTACGGGATGCTACTGATGATCAAGGGTGTTGTGCCACAAATTTGCATGCCTCTGAATTGGAAGGTTAGTGCCACTCTAAAGGAAGATTTTTAAGAGAAATCATTAGATTATCAGTTGTTGAAGTCGTTAATTAAACAGAGACCATGCGTCGTATAACACAGGATGAGAGGTTACGTGCCCTTGGCATACTACAGGTTGGTACAAGACAGGTCGCTATGGTAAGGGCAATGAATGTTTCCCACTTTGTTATCAGCAGATTATGGTCCAGACATCGTGCTACAGGGTCTGTTTAGGATAGATCACGATCCGGTCGACCAAGGACAATAATAGGCTCAGGACAGATTCAACGCACTTTGGCCTTGAGAAATCGTCTAGTAACAGCAAATCAGATAATGTCGCAACGTCAAAGGGATACTGGCTTGGTAGTGAGTGGTCAGACCATCAGAAATCGACAGCACAAGTTTCACTTACACGCCCGACGTCCTCTTGTCACTCCCTGTTCGAAGGATCGTCACATTAGGGTCCGACTCCAATGGTGTCGTCACCATCAACGCTGGCATAATCGCCGATGGAATCACGAAATGTTCTCAGATGAGTCGAGGTTCACTGTGGACTTCCTAGACAGACACAGGAGGGTTTGACGACGGCGTAACGAACATTTTCATGACGTTAACATCATTAGACATGATCGGTATGGGGATGGATCTGTAATAGTGTGGGGAGGCATCACTGTTGCCGGCAGAACAAACTTGCATGCTGTTGCTGGACTTGTCACAGGGCAGTAATACCGGGACAACATCTTGGCACCCCATGTTGTGCCGTTTGCATGGCGTTATGGCCGCCGTTTCATTTTTCAAAATGACAAGGCCAGATGCCATAGGGCCAGGATCGTTACAGATTATCTCCAACAGCAAAATATTACCACATTACCATGGACCGCACTCAGTTCTGACCTTTCCCCCATCGACCATGTCTGGGACATGCTTGGACAGCGGCTACGCCAACGTCAACAACCTCCTGCCAATGTCCAAGAATTTGCTGCAGAATTGCAACAGGAATGGAATAACCTTCCCCAAAATGACCTGGGACGTCTCGTTAGGAGTGTGCCACGCCGAATTCGAGCTTGCCTGGCCAACCGAGGGGTTTTACCCGCTACTGGCTCTATTTCACAATGGTGGTAAATTTGCTGTGTGACCCTGTGTTGGTGTCGACCCTTATTCTGGAGAGTCTGTCCTTTTCTGACTGTACCCAGGGTTTCAAATAAATTGACAAATGCTTTCTGAATGTTTTTCTGTCATTTGTTTCCTTCCTGACCTCATGATCTGCATTTCATTGTCCTTGTAAATCCAATATCCCCTACTTTTTGTAATAGTATATTAGCGCTGATTTGTATACTAGAGAAGCGAGGTCAACAGAGGTACGAGTTTACTCCTCAAGTAGTTTGCACACAATAGGAACTTCTTGAATGTCTCGCGCACTCGGCATATATCTCGAATGCAATATGATGCACATGTATTTTAGCTATGACGTACATAACGTTGTGTATTAGTTAACAGTGCATCAAACTCACTCATAGATGTCATCGTTATGTCGAGTGCGCGAGCCATTTAAGGAGTTCTGATTGCCTTGCACGTGATCGAATTTATCACCATATTGGGTTTTACATTCACGTGATCAAAACAGAAAGGAATTTAAGTGTCTTTAGTTGCTTGTCTTTGAATTGAAATTTCTATTGATTGACTGATTGCTTGTTTTAAGCGCCGTTGAGAATTGTTCACTCATATCGAGACGTCACCATCAGTAGGTGAAATAACACAGATTTAGACCTATGCTTGGTGCTCAAGGCCGTAGCAGTGAGGGTTCATTAAAACGCCAAAGCCTGTCGCGACACGGGACTTCCGTTTTTAAGGTCATATCCGAAAGACCCGTGATTCTCACTTGTAAATGCCGAGCGTTTGGCGAAGGAGTAATCAATACCAATATTTATGTCCTAGGTTTAGGCACGAGCAGGGCTCGAACTCACGACCTCACGGTTACGAAGCGAACTTTATGGTAAGACATTGTGATACCACAGGGTTTGACCTTGTGGTATTGACCTTGGAGTATGACCTACTTTTAAACAATTTTAGCTATCCCAGACCAATTGAGGTAGATATATATTACTTTATAGATAGACTTCTATAGGATGACCTTAAATTTCATACCATGACCTATGTGACCTTGGCAGCAAAATCATGGTGTTGATGCATCTCCAAGTTGTATGATTTCATGTTATATCTGATCCAAAGGTCGTTATTAAATATAAAGGATGTTATCGGAATATCAAAAGAATTGAGGTTTTTCATGGGAATAAAGATTGAAAAAAAAATCCCAACAACAGGGCCAAGGTGACCCAGGTGAGCGATGTGGCCCATGAGCCTCTTATTAAAACTAGTACTTATTGTATCAGCGAATAGGTTTAAAAATTATTCATGCAAAATATCTCAGTGGGTAATGCATCGTTATTATTTAGAATTGCTGATGTGCATGTCCCAAGCATCTGTTTTAGAACCATAAAATTTTATTTACAATATTGATGTGGCAGGGAAAAAATAGTTACTAGTATACTTTTGGAGATTGTTCCCTGGCGATAAATCATTGCAATTGCAATCTGTACGTTCAAAAATATTGAAAGGGTTCCGAATCAAGATCTAAAGATACTCAATAATAGGTCAGATCAGTGGTTAATGAAATATAATCCCTCTGATCCAAAAGTAGTTATTTAATATAAAGGATGTATTCGAAATATCAAAAGAATTGTCCTATAGGAGAGAACAATTTCCCGAAAAAAAATCTCTTCTTGTTCATTTATTTTTTGCCGTATATATCTCAAAAAATTAGCATTTTGAACCTAAAATTTTTTATTAGCAATTTTTAAATTAATCTTCAAAGTTGACTGAACAGCATTTTCTCAGTAAAAACGCCTATTTTTGCATGAATTTTAGCCTAGAAGTCCTTCAGGTAGGCCTTGCCCTAATAAAAACTATGGTATTTTGATAGGTTTTGATCTATGGAATAATTTAAGATAGAATATCTAGGGACTCCCATGCCCTGGGGTCGAAATTTAAAAAAAAAATGCGAAAGCCTATTTCTATCAGAGTAGTTCATATACGTTCAAAACCAACATTTTAGTGTCCTGGTTCGAATCCACTTGTTGGCACACTTTTACTGCTTTACAATAATCGCCTGTATAAACACCATTTAAATTTTTTTTATTTTTTTTTTGTATACAGGCTTGTGTATTTTACTTTAATTTTCTTCCTTAAATGCATGTTTGCTCTTGATATAAAAGATATTAATGAGAATGCAAATCATAAATTCTCTGTAACTAAAAGCAATCAACCAGAACTATACCTCAGTGTAAGTACACTTTGTTCGAGGACAATAATAATTCACTCTGTGTTACTCGATACAAGTGTCACGAAAAAAAGTCATGCCGAGCAAAAATCGCTGTTTTCATTTCAAAAGCATAAATGGGAAATAGTATTTTGTGGGAGAGATACTCCAGAGTAGATGCAGTTCATTCCTCGGGGGAAAATGTGTGCATTGGCGATATTTTATGCCAAAAATGCAGGAGGAAGGTTTACAAATTAGAAAAGAGTGGGGTTGTGTCAGTTAAGGTTTTTTGTCCCGTTGTCATTATCCAGGCATCAGGTAAAGACCCTGATACAAAAGATGTATCTGTAAATACTGAGGAGGGGGAGGGGGAGCGAGATGTATTCACAGTTGATGCTTAGTATATTAAAATTACATTTAAAAATTGTATACCTTGAAGACAATACTCTATACCCTGATCAGGTTTTTAAGCTGTAGGGCTACATTTCAGTAAAGACAGTTAATTTCTTGAATTTCATTTTCATAATTTGTATTTCTTACACCAATGACTTTTTCAAATGTTATTACCAAAGAAATGAGTTGTAAGTAATCGCATATGAGGTCATTGCATTGTTAAAAGTAAACTGAGAAATATGAAATGAAATTTCAAGATAGGAACTAAAAATGCGTCCACAATTCATGCTGCTTATATAACGACTGTGAAATGGTTTCTTCTATCTCTACATGTTACGTGTATTGACTAGACCTAAAGCGGGGCCTCCGTGGCCGAGTGGTTAGAGCATCGGGCTCAAAATCACAAAGCCTCTCACCTCTGTCGGCGCGTGTTCGAATCTCGGCCGCGGCGTTATGTGAGCAAGTTTGCCAGTTTACTTGCGGAAGGTCGGTGGTCTCTTCCCGGGTACATTGTATCTGGGTTCTCTCCTCCACCAACAAAAACTGGACGCCACCAGATAACTGAAAAACTGTTGAGTGTGGCGGAAAGCAATAAATAATCAATCAATCAATAGAACTAAAGTGATGTAAGAGAAACAGATAACTACACGCATGTGGCCTAAAGTCGTCAACCGGAACGGAAATCAATAAGCTTTTCGTAAAGACTAACACCAATACCAGTCGTAAAGGTCCATATTTACAGAGACGTTTTCCTTATTGCTATTATTTACAAGGAAATGTTTAGAAGAATTTCCCCTGAGTTATACATCCAAGGGAGATAATTTATCACACACCAGTACTGTTTCCGGGTTTATAATGCAGTTCGGAAAAACGATATGAACTCGTAGCATAGGTTAATAACATTGCAAATTATATATGATCATGTGAGGTCAGCGCATGCTGACATAGATACAAAACTTTTACTAGAAATGTTTTTTAAGCCTGTCATATTTATTTCTGTTTCATTTGTTGTTATATAATGATATAGCTAAAAATTAAAATCGTGAGACTGAAATTCAATTTAGTTATCACGTTCACGTGTTAATCTTTAGATCTTATTTCTTCCGCTCAAGGACATTTTCAAAAGATGCAAAGATGCTGAAAAACGCTTCATTATACAGAAACGTGAAATGGAAAGTAATCAAAATATGCGTTTATTAATTGTTGTGTGATAAATAGAATCTTACACTCGTGCTTAAGGCATGTGAAATTTCTGAAATTCGATACCAGATTTAAATATTTCCCTCACCAAGGCTCGGGAAACTTATTTCAGAAATTTGATACGCCATAAGCACTCGTTCAATATCCTCTTCATATGGACTCATGGGCATCTTGATTTACTACCTTTCTCGAAATTTGGGTTGGTCTAAATATAATATAATAAACAGTGCTTACAAAACATTGGCCTCATACACAAACACATAGTCGCAAACCTAAGGAATTATACTTGTGTGGTAGGGGACAGCTGTACTACCTTCGACAGGGAGAATTTAGAAGAAAAGCTCAGTTAAAACATCACAAGAATCGTTACAGGTCTACAAATTATGTACCAATTTGGGCATCGAAAGTATCCCTTTATTTATAAAAACAGGCTAGGGACTTCTTGTCAGTCAACGTAACAATTTCGCTCTAACTTGAGCCGCATTATTCCTTCTAAATTAAGAACTGTTTCACGACATGATACACGCAGAAAGGAAGGTTCCATCAGCGGTCTAAACTGTAGAAAATGGCAATCGTTTTAGCTGACACGATTAGAAAATGAAATAGCTCAACCTAGAAATTAGAGAAGCAACCACTTTCGGTATATTCAAGAACAACGTTACTGAAACTCCATAATATTTTTCATTTAATTCATCATTTAAAACTTACTTTATTTCTTTAAAAAGATGTTAACAAAGTGACCTTTACTATCCCTTCAAGAAATAGATATCGCGTTTTCGTGCATGTTGGTATAGGAAAACACGTGTACTTAATCTATCCTAGAAATATACACCCAATCGTTTACCTATATATATATATATATATATACGAATTAGCAATCGGAACATCACTCGGCCTTTTCTGGAAGAGGCTGAGGATATTCCGATTGACGAATTAAGTCACTTTGTGACGTCATGGCGGTTTCTGAAACGTACTAGGCCGACATTTTTTTTTTTTTTTTTTTTTTCATGGAGCATCAAATTGACATAAACTCAAATATTGACGATATCAATTTATTTGATGCGAGCAACAATTCAATAAAAGATTTCTTCAAATAATTAATGATATCTTTCAATATGAATTATTGATAGCATTAATTATTCTGCTGAATTGATGCGCGCTTTAATTGAATTTGATGCTCTCTTCAAATGAATTGATGATATCAACAACTGATTTGATGAACGCTACAATTCAGTTGAAGAGAGCAATAATTCAATTAATGCGCACATCAGTTGAATTAATGTACGTAGTAATTGAAGTATTGCTCTCTTCAATTGAATTGAATTATATTATTACTTCATTTGATGTGCGAATAATTATTTTAGAGACAGCAACTATGTAAGTAGAGACATCTTCAATTTAACAAATCCATGATAGAATTAATAATCTCTTTAATTGAATTTTTGCTATCTTTAAAAGAAACTATGAGCGCTGTAATTCCTTATACAAAAGTTTTGTAAATGATTAAAGATATCTTAAGTAATTGAATTAAAGAGATCATCAAATCATTTATACCGAGCTCTAAATTAATTTTGCGAGCAATATTTCCACCACATTGATGCTCTCATCAATTGAATTCATAAAAGCAATATTTGAATTAATACACGCTTCAATTCCAATTATCATTGCTCCCATTAATTGAATTAATGCGCCATCAATTGAATTAATGAGAGCATTAATTGAACTGAAGCGTGCATTAATTCTGTTGATGAGAGCAATAGTTTTTTTGTTTGTTTTTTCCACCACACTCAACAATTCTTTAGTCATCTGGTGGCGTCCAGTTTTTATTGGTGGAGGAGAGAACCCAGATACAATGTAACCGGGAAGAGACCACCGACCTTCCGAAAGTAAACTGGTAAACTTTCTCACATATATCGGCGCGAGCGAGAATCGACTTGAGGAGGAGAGCAATAATTGATTTGATGTGCGCATTAATTGAATTGATGATATCTTCAAATAATTAAAGACATATATTTAATCATATGATTTTATTTCAATTTGGCTCTCCATATTTTTTTTTTCTTTTGCCGACGAAAAAGGAGATGGTAGGGTATACTAGATCTATTTTGAAAAACATAGTTTGATGACGAATTATATCAACTACTCTGAATACACAATTCACGAAAACTACACAGAAGAGAGTCCACTTGTCTGTGCATCGCAGTATTTCTTTATATGACATTGTGTATCGATCTCCATATAGACCACTAACAGATGTTCAAAGCAATACACAATGCTTAGTCATTCTACGACGTGAAATCAACATGGACATGACGGCTTTTACATTTCAATCAAACCCATAGATTTATTCTTAATGTACAAGTGAGATGGGTATCAATTTTCTCATAATCAGTTATACGTTATGAAGGTATATCACAGAATAATGACCGCGGGATTCCTTTGATCTTTGCAATAGCCGTTGTATAATGTACTTGTATCACTCCTTTCATGTATAGTATTTACTGTTTTACCATCAGTTAGCAGAACTTGTATCCATTCCATTTATATGTCGTTCACTTGTGTACATTATGTTCAATTTTAAAATCAAACAGAATGAGGATTCGATGTGCCGCATAATTTTAACCCCACCCCCCCATATTTCCATGTAAAACTTTGTGGCCAAAATCTACCCTGTGGCATTAATTTGAAGAACCCTGAATCTCCACTAACTGGGTATGATTGCATATTTGTTTGTTTGGTTTTTTTTTTGATTAATCATGACCCTTCAGCTTTTTTACAAAGATATTTTTAGAGATTGCTTCTGTATATCCCAATGTAAACTTTTAATACCATATTGTAGCCCCTCCTCCCCTGAAGCCATGATATGGACCAATTTGAATCTTTATTAATATCGGGAAGGTTTTAACAAGTTTAGTCTTTCTTGAGAAGTTTTAAATGATACCATCCCATCATTTGCCTGTTCGTGATTATATCCCGTAGAAGGGGTGATGGCCCTTTATTGAATACACTCGAATTCCCTTCACTGAAGGAGTCTTTGCTAAGTTTGGTTGAAATTGGCCGATTGAAATGAAATTGTGCAGTTTACACCAGAGATGACAAATTTCAATCATATTTGGTTTAATTACAGGCGACACCGTGGGGATCCGGGTTAGAATAGATCCTCAGTACCTATTGCTTGTCGTAAGAGGCGACTAAATGGGGCGGTCCTTCGGATGAGACAAAAACCGAGGCCCCGTGTCACATTAAAGATCCCTCCCTGCTCAAAAGCCTTAAGCGCCGAGTATAGGCTTAAATTTTGCAGTCCTTCAACCGGCAACGTCTCCATGAGTGTAAAATTCTCAAGTGGGACGTAAAAACTATACAATCAATCAATAATTACAGGTGAGCTTATAACAGCGTTTTGGAAGATTTTCATAAACATTGAAACATACACCCTCTTGTTATATGGTAATTTCATCATCCTTGAAGCTCCCCATCAATATCAGAACTCTTTGAAATACACATTTCAAGGGCAGTTACTCAAGTGCACGATGCTTATATTTGAAAATACTACCTCACCTTTTGTGTTTTTGCAAGAAATATCACAAGTCTCCCAATTTTATATTGGTAATACAGTTTTATTGCTCCATCAATTGTACATTATGTACAAGGAACAGAACAGTAATTTGATAACTCTCACTCACACACACAGTTTGACAGCATTCGTGTTCCTCTCCGTATTATTGTTTTTTTATTAAAAAAAAAAACAAGTCCATAACAGAAACATTCAGATATAAAAAATGAAAAATAACTTATATATACAGATGACATTTTTCCATAATGTAACAAATATCAAAAATCCAACAAATGGAATACATTGTACAATGATCAACAATGAAACAACTAGTAATAAATGCCAAATAAAATTTAATTTCCCGAAGCTGGAGCTTTGCTCCAGAAATGATATCCATAAATGTGAATTTTTTTTATATCAACATAATTCTATTGATAGATGATATATGGAAAGCTTTGAATAAAAGATATGTGACTTAATACTTCAACAATACTAGTGAGCTGACCCACGTAATACCACATTACCAACATACACTGAAGTCATTATACCAAGTTTGCTTGAAATCGGTCACGAGAAATAGTCATGCATGTACAATCAAACCTTTGCGTACTTCATTTAATTCCTGAACACAATTTTAAAAGGAGTTCTGACTGGTAAAAAAAAAGAAAAAGAAAAAGATGCTCAAAATTGGAGTTAAGAAACATCAAGGTACATTACACATGGCTACTTCTCCACCTGAGACATTTGTACAAGTCAATAATTATGAAATTCTCAGCAATTTTTCCCCCATTTCCAAGATTTAAAAGTGGGCAAAGGGGTATATAAATCCAATAATCTCAAATTCTTTTCTGGTACAAAAAGTCACTGAACAGGAGATCATTTATCTTAAATGAATAAATCACACATCAATGAAAGTGAGTACTAGTTGACTGCTGTTGATCATGTGATGTTAAGATTTCACATAAACACTGTTGAATCATTATATAAATCATCAGTATTGCAGGTCTAGTCAGCTTGCATGGGAATGCATTCCAGACTGTACTTTAACGTAGCATGTATTCACAACCTGGGGTCAATTCTCCAGTGTCAGATTAGGCCTATATACCAAATTTATTTTCTATGTAACCCAGTTATTGATCTGTGAAACAAATTTCCACTGTAAGAATATCAGCGTGCAAATGGAAATGTCATTATAACATCCCAAATGGGAGGAGGAAATAGACTCTTCCACATTGCTCGTTAGTCAATCATAATGTGCCGTTCTAGTTACATAAAAAAAAAAAAGAAAAAAAAAAAGAGGTTCATTTCTTACGGAATTTTTTAGGTACCTCTTGAACACAACTTCCAAGCAATAGTAGAAAAAGCATATATATATAATGTTTCAACATTTACTAATTACCAGTACACAAAATAATCTCATATGTTTGTGAATAGAAAATACCACAAATATCTTCCTCAGAAGCCAGGCCCACCACTGTTTTCATTGTGAAATTTAACTATAATAGACAAAACTCATATACTGTATTAGTTAAATAGACCTAAAATTACAACTTCAGAAAACTTTACAAAAAACTGTCCTGAATTAAATGATGACTGAGTAAAAAATACTAGCAATTATAGTCCACTAAACTGATCTCTGTGAAATGTAGAAAATGCATCTGTACAGGCAATATAACTGA
The DNA here is from genome assembly GCA_024699665.1 of Ostrea denselamellosa. Taxonomy (NCBI): domain Eukaryota; kingdom Metazoa; phylum Mollusca; class Bivalvia; order Ostreida; family Ostreidae; genus Ostrea; species Ostrea denselamellosa. The sequence continues at coordinate 7,508,953 of JAMZEH010000068.1, forward strand.
CTTGGAATCCTTGTAAATAACAAAATATGATGAATGATATCAAAATATAACGGAAAGTCATTTATAATGGAAACCAGCTCATTATCAATATTGTATGCATGAAATGCCAAGACAGATCGGTACACTAAGCTGTGCATGTTGGGAGTTGCTTTATTATTTTAATTGATGAGTAACATCCTCACTAGGTGTATTTTGACACACTCCAACAAAGGGAGGTCTAGATCCCAGTTTGAATTTCTGTAAAAACCCAAAATTAAAGATCCTTTAAAGTTTATTATAAAATTGAAAACCCACAGTTTAAAGCAGATCCTTAAAAGTTTGCTTTAGAGTACCCAATAAGTTATCTTTCAGAATTTCCTCAAATTTCCTACTCTGGTAAATAAGTTTGATATTTTATATGTATTATATTATTCTATTAAATATGTTAAAACCTCTGAATTCAATGATTAAAGTCCATTAGTGTTTATAGAAAAAAAAAACAAAACCCCAAACTACACAGCAGTGTATTCAGCAACATACACTAGCGTTTTCCAGAGTACGAGTTTGTATCATACCATCAAAATGTAAATACACATGTACACAGATTGCATATTTTTTTATCCAGTTTTGGATCCTGCCAAATTCTATATGCCCTATTGCAGTTAAACTCTGCATGGATAAACTTTTGACAATTTTCCTTTCAACTTCTAAACATGCCAGATTTTTTTTTTTTACTCTTAACTGTATTCTTACATAACAAAAAAAAAAAAGTATTCCCAAAATATTCACAAATAATGACTTTTAAAAATCTGAAATTTTAATAGCAGTGAACAGGAAATTTCATAAAATTGTAATAAATTTAACCATATATTATTGAAATGTATATTCAATCCAAAAATGAAGATTTTCTTTTAGATCAGAGATTTTTTTGCACAAGAATTTCACTGAAGCCAGCATATTCTAATACATGCACAAACATTTTAGATACAGCATTTTGGCACAATCACTTTGTGTAGATTTTTGGAGGCACAGACAGACAGTTTTCTTCAGGTCAAGGTATCACAATAGAACAGCTCGTTGTAAAAATTTATACAAGTTTTTCCCCAACAGAGATCTTAGTATAAACAGAAAAAAAAAGAACCCCATAAAAAGTAATATATATTACTATAGAGTCAGTTTTATAATATTGTTTGTGCTTCATAAATAACTGTTTAATGTACATATTTACATCAGAAATATTGTTTCTTGTTCACTAGACTGTACATTTGTCACTGACATCATCATCAACTTGTACATGGAATACATACATATCACAGACACTATATAAAGGAAGGAACTGAGTACATCACATCTCTCCTTAACCAAACTCTTCTACTTATAGCACTGTCAATGGGGGAGAAGGGGGGGGGGGGGGCAACAACTTTGTTGGATTGGTACCAGACACATGTTGAATAAAATCACTGATGACGATACCAATATTACTTATTCACTGATCACAATTAATCCATTAAATGCATTGAAACAGCATAGTACCAGTATGTAAGGATAACTTCTGTTAAATGTTAATAAAGTTAATCAAATAAATGCTGTTTGAACAAAGTATGGGACATTGAGTGGCAATTAATATGGCATTTAAATTCTAACTGGCAATATTTCCAAATATTTTCCTATGAAGAAAACTTATTATTAATGCATGTCAGATTTTTCAAGCACATGGCTATCAAAAATTAATGATTTGGTGCTAAACAAATTCACCGCTTTAATATGGGGAAGAAAAATCATCCTGGATGATAACATGGAGACTAAACAAATTCCTTTGCTGTTGATTTAACATATTGATAATGATGCAATGAATAGTCATTTTCATGACCAGAGTAACTCATTCACAAAGAGACGTGTGCACTAACCAGTAGATGATTCAATCGCTCAATGGTGAATATCAAAATGTTACACAATGCAGCAGAGCATTTTCATGTGATTGTATTGTACTGGTAACCTGAGTTATAGCCACAATCACACACTTTCTGTCAATAATCCTGGTGCAGGCACCATAACATATATATATATATATATATGTGTGTGTGTGTGTGTGTGTGTGTGTGTAGTGATCTATATGTTTCTTTCACAGCAATGTAATTAAACCTAATTTCATTCATAATGATTTTCTAATTGACAACCTTTAAACTGGGAATAACAAGATTCATATTTTGAATAAATGACAGTATTCAGCACCTGGACTAATGTATTATAATGGAAAAATGGCCACAACACAAGAAAAAGATCCCATTTAAAGATGTGTATGCTGTTATTAAAAAGTCAGGACATAATTTGTGGCTTGTTTCTCAACAAAATTTAGAACCTGATTCAACATCCTACACTGAAATGAAACTTATTTAAGGATGATATATACATTGCAAAACTCCTGTTAGTGATCTGCCCCTAACTCAATTATCATATATGCTCTATATTTCAATATCCATGCACAATATGATGCATAAACTTGTTAGTAAACACTTGAACTTAAGGCCTTGTACCATTTTTCTGTACATCAATATTATTTTACTTTGTGAAGTTTGCAAGTCTGGTTTCATTGAAAAACAGCCATAGATACCATAATTTAAATAAAAACCTAACAAAGAAGTTAATTTTCAAAAGAAATGTATCCTTAACAACAAATAACCCATACACAATATCCAGAACTTGCTCAAAGCCCCCAAAATGCTGTGAAACATTCACTTCCAAATCTAAATTTACCATGGACATATACATAGAAATACACTGCTGGAGGTACATGGAGTTTCAGCAAAATAAAATTAAATGTTAGCTTCTCATTCTTGCCTGTCAATTTGAAAAAAATATCCCACCCCATATTATTTTTATTATTTCAGAAAGAAGGAATCAAATTAAAAAATATAACATTTTGATGAAAGTCTTTTTTTCTACAGCTTTAGGATATATATTTAATATACTTTCAATCAAAGGGGGAAGTAAATTCTTTTAAAGATTCTAAGTCATGGCTGCTCCTTTTAATTATCTATTTTCAAACTTATTTTGCATTTGAATTTGAACAAAAATTACTTTTCTTTGTGATCTTGACTTAATAAAAATACCAGGTATGAATGTAACATCTTATCAAATTATGAATATACCTTTACAATTAATACAAGGTGCCACAGTATTAAAAATTACACAAATATATCAACAGTATTAACCCTACTAGTATCACTTGAACCAATGTACAACATGTTACCTGAAATTCAGTCCAATTTGTTTGATATATCAGTATTAAGAATTTAGCAGAGAAGATCTGTAAAAAAGAGAAAGGGGAAAAAAATCTATGAAACCATTCCATACTTTTTGCAAAATTTTCACGAGAAATTAACTATAAATTTCTTTATGGCCTTCAGAAAGAGCGAGAGACTGGGATAAACATTCTGAAAAGAACTTGTAGAACCTTCAGAGACTTAAAAAATGGTCTGTAGTTAACTTTTTCTTGACTTTTAACATAAATTTAAAATTTAAGTTAATTTTGTTAGTTATGAGATGCATGGTACTTGTGTAGATGATTGACAGAACACCCATTTTCTTCACCTTCTAAACATTGCTTCCTGATGACACACACGAGAATGGCTAATGGAGTGATGGACAAATTCTGACACTACTGTGGAGCTGGGCTCTAGGTTTCATAGTTCATGGCTTCATGAACTACTGCTACGTCATGTGACTGGGAGAACTGACGTGTTGTTGTTGCTGAGACATTTCCTCATTGCTGGCTATGTATAACGTGGGCTGCTGACCCACACCAGACATGCCCAAGCTGGCCACATTCAGTGTGAGGGACCCTGTGGGAACAGCAAACTTGTTGGAAGGTTTGCCGATGAGGAGATTGCCTGGTTTGAGGAGGTGTGTGGCATAGATTTGGCTGACCTGAGGGCCAGTGCTAGTTGCTATCACTGTGTTGCCTATCATTCCTCCTGCTGCCTGGGAATGCATGGGTTTTTTATGATGTAACAAGTTGTGTCGATTGTTGACAAGTTTATCTGACAAACAAAACATTCAGCACATGAATCTTTTCCATCAATAAACAAAACTTAAAAACCAACAAATGTGTTTTACTTGGAAACTCTGGTACTGTTTTGTAACTAGTCAAATGAAATGGATAACTATGCCCAAAGTTAACTGTTAGTGCTGCTTAGTTTTAATACAACAAATAACCTCTGTATTATCACAAGAAACTTGTAGGAGCTGTTTCTGAGTTATACCTGTGGAGGATTGCAGTAATCCATTGTGGAGAGATGTAGCGACCTGTGGACTTGCTGCTCCCTACAATAACAACTTGTACTTTAATTGACTTGCCCATAACATTTCATATCAGTAAACATACTAACTCATATACCCAAGCAGAGTTGTCTGGGTTGGACTGACACACTGTGATTGATTTTAAGTTTGTGACGAATAAATTGAAGTGGGATTTTCATCACTTGAATTTTGTTTTCAATTCATATTTGTGAATTAACCCAAACTTCAATCACTCTGGTATTATGAGGACTCTGCAGAATGGAGCTTGTATGAAGACACCAGACTAACACTGTAGGTGTAAAACTAAGTTTTGACTAGAGTCAGGTTTGAACAGAGCAGTGAGGACTCTTTATAAAGTGCTATTACATACACACAATACATGGAACATAATGATACAGTATGTTATTGTAGATTATCTAAAATTATGCTTGGGTTAAGTTTTATTTTGGTTCTTGTGTCAGTCACTTTTGTTTTATCATTATTATTCTACATATATATAGTACTTTATCTAAATAAAACAATTACTCTAATGTACTTTACATGTAAGACAATAAAACAAAGAACAACAAATGCATAAAACAGAGACATAACTTATACTAAACTGACTTTAAAGTAGAAACTAAGGGTAGATAAAACTAGATAAGTGTTGGATTTTTTTTTGATTTTTTTTTTTTTGTAAATTAAAACACATCTTTTTACATTTTATGTCCCTTTGAAAATCTTTCACTCATATTAGAACGTCACCAACCATAGGTGATATACCACAATGTCTATAGCTATGCATAGTGCTCACAGCCGTCGCAGTGAGGTTCTTTTATGTGCCAATGCCGGCTGTGACATGGAACCTCCATTTTCAAGATCATACCCGAGACACCTGCGATTCTCAATTCTAAATGCCGAGTGTCTGGTGGCAGAGTTATCACTACCTACATTTATGCCTATCTATGTCCATGGCATGAGTAGGACTTCAACTCACGACCTCCCAGTCATGAAGTGAATGCTCTACCACTGAGCTACTGTGACCGGTGTGTCAGTCATGTGGTTGGGTCATTTAATTTGTGTGTGATTTTGAGATAATCTACCACTCATTTAAAGGTGTATTATATTTCATATAGTTATAAACCTTAATTTTTTTCCTATATAAAACTAGCACAATTTAAAACCTACATTTTAACTGTTAAACCAACTCTCATAATCTTGGTCTATTGACTGGTCAATAGTTTATGAACTGTTAACTGGGCAATAGTCTGCCCTATTTCTATTGGTTATGCAAGTCATGTGATTATCGGTCTGCTGCATTATTTATGCAATGGTGACATTCACTGATTTGACTGATGATGAAATACAGAATTTATCAGATGAAATGCAGAGCAGAAACACGAAAAGTGTAATTATTGATTATTAATTTTTTTTAGGATATTCATATATGTGCTTTGTACAGACTATGCAAGAAATCACACATTTTTACAACCCCATTCATGCTGTCATGCCTGTACATTAAAATTAATGCAAAAATGAAAAATTGTACAGATTCTATAACTTCAGTCTAAAACTGATTCACTCCAACTAATTCAATGTTATGATGTCCTACTTCTGGACTTGGACACGCTTGGCAGATCTCAGACAAAACTGCTGCACAGTGGTCAGAAATAGGTCAAACAGGTGTTTTGTTTAAGAACATGAGCCCTCACTGTCATTGCTAACTGACATCTTCTAAATTCCATTTTTATGTCAAATGAATTAAAGGTAAACAAATTCAAAGCAACCTTCAATGAATATTGTGTAATGTTCTGTTGGCTATCTTGATATTGTAAATTTGAGAAAAAATATGTCAATTTCGAAGAAAGCCTGTTTTATGACTTTAAAACATTTTTAAAACCATTTTTCTTTTCTTTTCAAATTTTATGTAGGAACAATCTATGAAATATCTATTATCACTTTAATTGTAAGTTTATTGTGTCACCCAAATTTTCTCTGTTCTTGCAAATGCAATGCATGAATGATTATAAAATTAGAAATGATGAAATACATGTATTTAAGGTCTCAATAACAAACAAATAGGTAACATTAGATGCTATAGTCATGAGATTATTCTGTTTTATAACCACGTATGGAATTTGTGAAAAATCTCCCAGCATAATTGCTGTATGCTTGAAATTATCTATAGGTGTACAAAACCATTTAGGGATTGATATTCTGTACAGATTTTGTACCAATTTTTTGTGCTTTTTTAAAGCCATTGTACAGATTTGCAGTTGAAAAATTATCACATGTATGGATATTGGGCATGTTTTCTTTTAATCTAGTCCATACACTGTTAAATGTACACAATCACACTCTCTTGTTAAAAGTTCGGTCAAAAAACGTGTGTTTATTAAAAAGAACCTAAAAATGAAGGTGTATAACCAAACAATTATAGACTATGTCCTCAGACAACAGCTGTTTTGTTTGACTATGGCTTTGGACAACAGATCCATTCTCAGGTCAAACTAAATATCTGAGGACCCAGTCAATAACTGTATAATATTGTTTAGAAATGTGTTTAGTGTATATCATACAAATATTGTTAAAATTTTGGTTATAAAAGTGGTAATAATAAATGTTCTAGCAATCAGTTATCCATCTAATGCTTATATTATCATTAAATCATTACAGTATAATTGTTTTATATTCACACAGTGATTATAAACAGACTGTAATACCAGTCTGAGTTGGCACTTACCGCCCTGATACTGTTGATTAAGTTCTGGTTAGATGGTGTTAGAGAAGTGGTGTTTCCCACTGACACGATTTGATTGCTTGGGGTCGTTGCTAGGGAAACTGGGGTTAAGACAGCAGTAACAGGCTGCATAGATCCATCTAGTAGCAATGGTGGCATGCTGATGAGATTATGAGAGCCTTTCTGTAGACCCTGTATGGTCTCCAGGTTAAGTATCTTTGGACTGTTTTTACTATTTATCACATGTGCCTGCTGAAATGACTTTTCATCCAATGACTGAGGCTGATGAGCATTAGTAATCATGTACTGTCCATTCACAAGAGCTGAGTCCAGATTTGTCACCACAAACCCAACGTCTTTGTAAACATTGTTCTTAGTATTCTTCCCACCAGTGGCAGATAAGTTTGCATTAAAATGGCCTATTGTAGCATTATTTAGATTAACACTGGGAATCGCGATGGCTGCCAGACCAGTGGATGTGTTGTTTATACTGACTGTGGTGAGAACTGGTGCAGCTGCAGCTGTCAGAGAAGGACTAGAATTAGTTAATGAACCACCACTGCGTTTACGCTTCAGTGGTGGCACTCCGGCGCTTGCTGCTGGGATAGCACTGTTTGTTTGGGCAGGACTTCTAGAGCCAGGTAAACTGTCTTTTGATTTGCTGTGGTTTGGATTTGATGAAGATTTGGACTTTGATTTGGATCCTGCCTTGTGACTGGAGTTTAATACTGGATTTTGCTTCTGTTGCAGTCTTGGATCCCCAGCAGTAAAGTCATATGGGTCCAAGTTTCCTGCCACCTGGGGCTCCATTGGAAGATTCGATTCCACACATAATTTTCTGTAATTATAAGAAATGCAATCTTTTAGTAACAAAGAATATGAATGACCCTTGAATGTCAATGTGTATCTTTTACTTTCTCCACCTCTCCCCTCGTCAAACTATCTGAAGGTAAACAGATTACTAATGTTCTGAATCCTACATAGTGGACATGAAATTCCCTGATAACTTAAAAATATGACTTATTTTTTCCTTGCTCACAAATTACACCTGGTTTCATTGATCAAATTCTTTAGAGGATCTATGAAATTAAACTTAACAAGAGGCCCACAGGCCTTATTTGTCACATAAGTATAAGTTTAAAAGTATCACTAGCCCCAAGGGCTATGAAATCTATCATGATTTTCCTGTTCTGCATATCTAACCTAAATTCTAATTCTCAGCAAAAGTATACAACATGATGTGTTCTTAAAACACAAATGCCCCTGGCAGTACCCATCTGATGAAAGACTGTATAATACCAGGGTAATATAATATATACTATATTAACACTACATACTCAGGGAATGCAGGAGTCCTGAAATTTACAATGTATGTCCCCCTTGTCCCAAAGATGCTTCACACCAAATTTGAAAAGAATTGGCACGGTAGTTATCAAGAAGAAGTTAAATATGTTTAACTACTAATAGCAATAGGTCAACTGAGTGACTCTGCCTATCATCGGCAGACAAGACCTTCAGAAATTCTTTAATTGAGGACAATCAGTTCTTGTAATTATTCATTTGCTATTTACAATGTCATTTCCTGTACCCTCTTTACATTTCACTGCTTTAATATTTTACAGGTTCATGAGAAATCACATATATGAACCTGATTTTCAAGAACTTAAAACAAAAATTGCAGTACCAAACTTTGTATACATTTCACTGTGCATTGCCTTATGCTTAAAACTCTGTCATGGAACTTGAGTGCGACAACACAGAACTTTCATTGTGTAATGACACAGAACTTACAATGTGTGATGACACAGAACTTATAGTGTGTGATGACACAGAACTTAAAATGTGTAATGACACAGAACTTGCAGTGTGTAATGACAGAACTTACAGTGTGTAATGACAGAACTTACAGTGTAATGACAGAACTTACAGTGTGTAATGACAGAACTTACAGTGTAATGACAGAACTTACAGTGTGTAATGACAGAACTTACAATGTGTAATGACAGAACTTACAGTGTGTAATGACAGAACTTACAGTATGTAATGACACAGAACTTACAGTGTGTAATGACAGAACTTACAATGTGTAATGGCACAGAACTTATAGTGTGTAATGACACAGAACTTACAGTGTGTAATGACACAGAACTTACAGTGTGTAATGACACAGAACTTACAATGTGTAATGACACAGAACTTACAGTGTGTAATGACACAGAACTTACAATGTGTAATGACACAGAACTTACAGTGTGTAATGGCACAGAACTTACAGTGTGTAATGACACAGAACTTACAATGTGTAATGACAGAACTTACAGTGTGTAATGATACAGAACTTACAGTGTGTAATGACACAGAACTTACAGTGTGTGATGACACAGAACTTACAGTGTGTAATGGCACAGAACTTACAGTGTGTAATGACACAGAACTTACAGTGTGTGATGACACAGAACTTACAGTGTGTAATGGCACAGAACTTACAGTGTGTAATGACACAGAACTTACAGTGTGTGATGACACAGAACTTACAGTGTGTAATGGCACAGAACTTACAGTGTGTAATGACACAGAACTTACAGTGTGTGATGACACAGAACTTACAGTGTGTAATGATATGGGACTTACAGTGTGTGATGACACAGAACTTACAGTGTGTAATGACACAGAACTTACAGTGTGTAATGACACAGAACTTACAGTGTGTAATGACACAGAACTTACAGTGTGTAATGACACAGAACTTACAGTGTGTAATGATATGGGACTTACAGTGTGTGATGACACAGAACTTACAGTGTGTAATGACACAGAACTTACAGTGTGTAATGGCACAGAACTTGCAGTGTGTAATGACACAGAACTTACAGTGTGTAATGACACAGAACTTACAGTGTGTAATGACACAGAACTTACAATGTGTAATGACACAGAACTTGCAGTGTGTAATGACACAGAACTTGCAGTGTGTAATGACACAGAACTTACAGTGTGTAATGACACAGAACTTACAGTGTGTAATGATATGGGACTTACAATGTGTAATGACACAGAACTTACAGTGTGTAATGACACGGGACTTACAGTGTGTAATGACACAGAACTTACAGTGTGTAATGACACAGAACTTACAATGTGTAATGACACAGAACTTACAGTGTGTAATGATATGGGACTTACAGTGTGTAATGACACAGAACTTACAGTGTGTAATGGCACAGAACTTACAATGTGTAATGACACAGAACTTACAGTGTGTAATGACACAGAACTTACAGTGTGTAATGACACAGAACTTACAATGTGTAATGACACAGAACTTACAGTGTGTAATGACACAGAACTTACAGTGTGTAATGACACAGAACTTGCAGTGTGTAATGACACAGAACTTACAATGTGTAATGACACAGAACTTACAGTGTGTAATGGCACAGAACTTACAATGTGTAATGACACAGAACTTGCAGTGTGTAATGACACAGAACTTACAGTGTGTAATGACACAGAACTTACAGTGTGTAATGACACAGAACTTGCAGTGTGTAATGACACAGAACTTACAGTGTGTAATGACACAGAACTTACAGTATGTAATGATACAGAACTTACAATGTGTAATGGCACAGAACTTACAATGTGTAATGACACAGAACTTACAGTGTGTAATGACACAGAACTTACAGTGTGTAATGACACAGAACTTACAATGTGTAATGACACAGAACTTACAGTGTGTAATGACACAGAACTTACAGTGTGTGATGACACAGAACTTACAGTGTGTAATGATATGGGACTTACAGTGTGTAATGACACAGAACTTGCAGTGTGTAATGACACAGAACTTACAGTGTGTAATGACACAGAACTTGCAGTGTGTAATGGCACAGAACTTACAGTGTGTAATGACACAGAACTTACAGTGTGTAATGACACAGAACTTACAGTATGTAATGGCACAGAACTTACAGTGTGTAATGACACAGAACTTACAGTGTGTAATGACACGGGACTTACAGTGTGTAATGATATGGGACTTACTTAGGTGGTGGGGGGTTGAGTTGCTTTTCAAGCACATTAAGGAATGCTGCCCTGAGAATGTCTGTTTTACGACCAAACACATAACTCCGGCGTCCACCTAATGTTTGGAGTCTTCCTCCAAATGTACACATCTAAAAGTACAGAAATCAAACAGATAGTGTTACATTATATTTTAACTGATATCGCAATATGACTATCATTAAATTAGCACAAAATATACATTCTTTCTTGAATATCAAAGAAACTGACATACATTTCTCTCTATACTGTACATGTTGAACTACCATTACGAATATTTTTTTTTTCACCAAGCAGGTTCAACAACATTCCATGTATACAATAATATTCAGTATGGGTGCATTACTTTATGAAAAAACATACAGAAATACAGTTCCTGAAACTGGTAAAAAAATCTGTAGGTGACTGATCAAGGTTGGTAGTGGACACAGTATAACACAGAAATAAAATACTCACGGCTGCTGGTCGGGGTTGGTAGTAGAGACAGTATAACACCGAAATAAAATACTCACGGCTGCTGGTCGGGGTTGGTAGTAGAGACAGTATAACACCGAAATAAAATACTCACGGCTGCTGGTCGGGGTTGGTAGTAGAGACAGTATAACACAGAAATAAAATACTCACGGCTACTAGTCGGGGTTGGTAGTAGAGACAGTATAACACAGAAATAAAATACTCACGGCTGCTGGTCGGGGTTGGTAGTGGAGACAGTATAACACAGAAATAAAATACTCACGGCTGCTGGTCGGGGTTGGTAGTAGAGACAGTATAACACAGAAATAAAATACTCACGGCTACTAGTCGGGGTTGGTAGTAGAGACAGTATAACACAGAAATAAAATACTCACGGCTGCTGGTCGGGGTTGGTAGTGGAGACAGTATAACACAGAAATAAAATACTCACGGCTGCTGGTCGGGGTTGGTAGGGGAGAAATGAACTGTCTGATTTGTCTGTGTCTTCCTCTTCTCCCTCTCCATCACTCAAGCGATCATGACTGTCCACAGAGGGCATTCCACCAGGGTCATCCTTAGTGGGAGACAGGAGAGGGGAGTGAAGGCTGGTAAGACTGGGTCTGTAAATGTACACAAAACTATTGAATGATAACTGAAGAAAAGAAACATATTCTATTAGTGAACTACTGGATGACTACTGAATAAAGGAAAACACATTCATTATTGTATACATAATAAAATCACAACTGGCATTCATACTGAGATCAGCACACATAAATTTAGCTTAGTTATAAATTACAATATAATTAGGAAATACATAATGAGGAATACATGTGTGTTTGTACTTCCCCATAATTGAGAATTCCTTATGGTATTGGAACGTACAACCAGTTTTTCTTCAAAGATTCGTGAAGGATGTGACAGGAGAGTTTCAAATTGTTCTTTTTTTTTATACAACTAAGTTTCTTTCAAATAGTTCATAGATTTATTTTTTTCATATAACTAAGTTTCTTATATATAAATGAGTGTTACTGTATATTGTTAACAATTTCAAACTAAAAGCAAACTATTTTTCACATTAACCACAAGACACAAATATTTAAAACAAGCTCATGTAGTATGCCATAAAATGCAAAAAGTAACTTACATTGCACATAACAGTTTAATGAAGAAATGAAGACCATCATCCCTCCCCCTACCCCCATTTCCAATCCATTTATTACAAAGCCATACAACTGCTAACTGTGAATCAAGAATCACATTCGTTGGGTTGCTAAGAAGGGGGTAGTTTCACTAATTCATGGTCTGCCAAAAATCTCCCTCCCCAATTCAATGTAAATAATTCCTTGACTAAACCGTGGTGTAAATATATACAAACTTTATAAATGACCTCAATTTTGCCATGGAAATCAATTTCTAATGGCAAAGAAAGCATATTCTTTCACAAAATTCAAATGAAGACTTTCCCGATTTTACCTGTGTGGAAGAGAGGTGCTGAGTTTCTGAGGTGGTTTGGCAGGTTTCTTTGGTGATAACTGTGGGGGATGAGAAGATCTTTCACGAGGCTGATCGTTATACGACGGGAGAGGGGTGGGGCGGAGTAAATGGGCAGCTAGTTGAGAGCTTCCTGGGGGAATAACTGGGGGATTTTTGCTTTGCTGAGCTTTCTTTTCAGCAGCTGCTTGGAGTGCAGCTTTTTGTTCAGCTTTCTGTTTCAGTAGGATCTCTTTGGCTTCTCTATGTTCCTTTAGCAGATCGTCAAAAGGTTTGCGACGTCCAGGAACCTTTCTTCTCAGTGAAAGAGCATGAGTCTGTTTAAAATATATACATGCATATATATATATTCAACTGAGGATGGATGTTCAAATCCAGAAAGCTCTAGTGATATGAATATACTGCGGAACTGCATATTTTCCTGCTTTTTATTTTAATTATTTTAACTGTGTGTCATCAACTCTTCGATTTGGATTATAAAAAGCAATTGCCATTCATTTGTTTTTGGTCTCTTTCAAAAATTTCTCACTGATATCAAGACATAACAAGATGTAGGTAAAATGCTATAAAATTAGTTCAACATGTATGTACAGCATTCAGGGGTGTAGCTAGAGAACTCTTCATCATACTAAAACCTGACACGACACAGTATCTTAGGTTTTAGTGTCTTTTCTTCGTTTTTAAAAGTTCAAACTTTTGTTTTTATTTCGCAATGGTTTTAAGGTCTCTTGCAAAAGACAGACTCTGGTTTCTGAATAACAAGAACTTGGTGAAGGAATCTATAAACAAAATACAAGATTTCTGCAAAGCTGGCCATCCCATTGCAATGTAGGCAATCAGAAAATTCAACTCCTTTAGTGACCCATACCTCTTACCCCCAAATCAATAGATTCTTCCTCTCTTGATAACAAACAATATGCATGTGAATCATTAAATCAATGCGGCCTGTATAGATCTACAAGCTTGTTCTATGAAGTCTAGTAGTGATATTGACCTTTGACTCCAATAATAGAGTTTTTTCTTTTCATTTCTTGATTTATCAATCCAGCAAAGATATGTGGCCTGTAGAGAATATACTAGCTTTTTCTATGAAGTTCAGTATAGTGACCTTGACTTTTGAATCCCTAAAAATCAGTAGGGTTCTTCTCTTGATAACAAACAATATGCAAAAAATCATATCTTCTGATCAAATTCAGTGGCCTATATAGAGTGTTTACAAGGCCAGGATTTACATACTCAACCACATACTCGAGAATCAAATCTAGTGAGCAAAAAATTTGGTCTGTAGTATCCACAAGGTCAGTGTTATACACACACATACACACCAGCGGTTTTTTTCCTTATACAACTGATACCAATAAACGGTATCATTTCCAATGCCAAAAAACATTGATTTTCCCCCCAATTCTGAGACTAAAAATTCCCATTTTACTCGCCAAAAAATAGACCGCTGACATTGTAATTTACTTAGTCTGAAACCAAAATGTTCAATTCCGGTATTAAATTGAAAGTACAGATCATGACAGTGCACATGTTGTACAGCTACGACTATTCTAGAATAAGCCTACGATGATTCCTGATGTCTCACAACAGAAAATATTAAAAAATTACAGAAAAATGATTCCTACAGAAAAATTACTTCTTGCTTTGTTCTTTATTTATTTAATTTTTTTTCAATTTTTATTTTTTGTTTAAGTTGAAATCATTTGCTAATACATTGGTAGGAAATTTTTTTTCCCAATTGAATGGATACTGGTACCATTACCAGTGGGTAGAAAAAAAAATGCTGCACACACACTTGTCCACAAACAAATGGTCATGTTGCCATTAACCCAATAAATTGCAAGAGGATCATAAAAACACTACCTTAAATATTTCTGGAGATATTGCTTATTTAACTTTTCTTACAAGTATGTCAAACCCCAAGGTCAAGACTTTTGACTATCCTTAACCCTGTCAAAACATACACTCTACAATCCATATATCTTAACACTAGGTGAATGAAAACTCTTAACAAAATTCATAACTGGAATGAGAGAAAATAAATCTGGAATATGTTACTTTGGTTCACAAAGTTTTGCTACAATCCTCCATTTTAATAATTTTTTTTTGACATATATACATAATTTTCAATAAATCTTGTGATATAGCTGGGCTGTCCAGATTTACACTTACCAGTGTATAATACAAACAAAAATCCATACAAAAAATGTGGCATGCTACCTTAATTAAAGGTATATTGGGATATATACCTTACAGGTGAGTGAGCGTGTACATGACTTGCCAGTATCCTCCACGATCACACCACAGTGCTTGTTACAATCATACTCACGGTCTAAAACAGAAAACATCACTATTACCTTAGTATCATCTCAGAATATAGGCAGAACTGCTTCAAAGTGACTCAATTCATGTAGTGTATGCCAATATAAAATTCATTAAAATGTTGCATGGACTTCATCAGATCACCCTTGCCAATGTTTATCACTGTGATATGGATTTTCCACTTTGTACAACAGATACAATACAATGTTCAATTTTAACAAAAAAATTACTAAATTTAATTTTAGATTATAATTTTTTTCATATCAATTCCTTCGTCAAACACAAGATATACATGCAAACATTCATTAAGTACCTTTACAAGGAATAAGTTTCTCCGGTTTCTCAAACTTGAAAGGCTTCTTTTTACTGGAGGGGGTTGAACTTGGCCCGCTGGAACAGGAGATTAAGGGGCTGGTATGACTAGGCATGCTGAGGCTGCTTCTGCTACCAAACGTTCCAATGACTCCCTTACTACTCGACAAAGTACCAGAATTACTCAATGACTGTGCCACCGCCACTGTTGTAGTACCGACCACAGATTTAGTTGTGGTCACACACAAGGTTGATGCAGTGGTTAGTGTTGTAGTTGCCATGGTAACTGTTGAGCAGTTGAGAGAGACAGAGTTTTGTGGCAGGGAACCAAATGAATGAGATTTGACTGTTTTATCACTGGTTGGGGTATTCACACCAGAGATCACTGGTTTTACGTCTGTCAATTCAAAGGAATTGTCTTTGGAATTTCCATTGGCTAAGCCTGAGGGAGGAGATGGAGTGACTTGTGACTTTGATACAGAATCAAAGTGCTGTGAGGACATTTTCTTTAACTCCATTCTTTCCACTTTCACCACGGGCATGGAGTGATTTCTTCGACCCCTCTCAAGGCCCTTGAACTTGGCACTGCTACCCACTTTCTGAGCATTACTGACCACAGAAGGAACCTCTTTCACACTAGCCTTTGTGGGGACTGAGTGCCCCACCCTGAAACTTGTCCGTGTGGGTGAGGTTAATTTGGAGGGGGACGACAGCTTTGAGGTGGGATAAGAGGAGTCTGTTGTGGGAGAAGCACTGGAATCTGTAATTCCGTGTCGCTCAACTGGAGAAGTCAATATAATGATTAGTGAATACATGGAAATAATGTTATGACTAACTCAATTCATTTAAATAGATAAGATGCTTACAAGTTGTCAAAATCCTTTCTCATACATCAACAAATCTGCATTCTCTCTTTTGCAACAAACCAATACTTAAAGGTATAACACTTCAAATATTCAAATTTACAATAATATTTCAAATAAATTAAATTTCACATGTTTACAAAAAGACCCAATAATCAAAAAGTAGAAGTGTAGCAAATTATGTCTTATAGAAATGACATCCTTTTATACAAAGCATCATGCACAAATATGTCCACAATAGAATCAACTTACAAAGATGTTGCTTGAAAGCTTGTGGTTTGATAACCTTCTGACACCGCTCACACATGACCAGGTAAAACTCGTCCTGCGACGGACATGTACCAAACATGTGCATATCTAGAAAACAAGAGATATCATTATGAACGTATGTCAAGCATATAGGGTGTTTCTCCATTTTGCTTTCAACAGTTCAACAGCTCATTTTTGTACTTAGTCCTGATGGCATTATTTAACTTAAACTTTAATTATCAAATTTGAATTTATGTGAACTTTAAAAACTTTTCTTTAAAAAAAAAAATTACGGGTGCAAAACGTTTTGAACCAGTCATTTATACAGTGTATTTTCATCAAATTTTTATCTAATTCTTTGCGTATCAAGCAAGTAACCTTGTAATGTTTAAGTTTGTGAGTGTCTTTGGATTCCATTACCTATAAAAACATGGTGACAATTCCACACATCATGTGTAATATATATTGCAAGGGAAGACAATGTTTTTTAACTTCCAAGTTTAATGTGATCTTACTTAAAATCCCTCTTATAATTTTAGGAAACATTAATTGAAAGTTGGGAATTCAAATATAGCTGTTTCACATTTATCAACATAAATGTAATTACTTTATATTAAACTGGTTCCTTTAACAGACACTCAACTGCCTGTACCTAGTGATGGTATAAACATGTCATTAAGAACAACATAGTTTAAAATTCTATCAAACTATTAAATAACATGTCACACTGACATGAGTAAAAACAAATCAATAATATATATGATTACAGTATGGATTTTGGTATTGAAATGAAAAACATTGGAATATAATCTGCACTAAATATTAAATCCTAATTTTTAAAAATATCAGATATTTTAGAATGTATTGTAATTTATTACAAGGTAATTTTCTGAAGTAACATTTAATATTTCAGTTGTTTAACATATAATAAATATAGCAGATATGGCCCATTTCCTTATGACACAAAGAGTAAAGAAATCCAAGAACATTTATGTAAATCGTGTGGACAAATTTTCTTAATTTGTGTTATTTCGTGGAAATTGTATACTTTGTATCAAGAAAAACACATTAGGGTTATGAAGTCTAATTTTTTAAAATATTGCTGCATGCATTTGCAAATTTTACCCTCAAAAGGCAAACGCATGCTATCTGTGTCATCGCTCTCCTTCTCTGGAGTACCGCCAGCCTCATGTTCTGGAAATGAGAAGCAAAACATAATGACAGGTCGCGAAAGGCATATTTTTCGTGAATCAGGGATTCAGAATCTAAATCATTTGATACACATGTATTTGGAAAATAATTCTAATGGAAATAACTTTATTCCAAAAATGTTATGTTTGTGGTTCTATCTTACCCTCTAAAGGTGACACAGGGGCATTTTCGGCCCAATCGGACCAAGATTTGCCAATAAATAGCGACGGACTATCGTCCAGGGTCGCCATTTTGCACTTTTCTTGTTGCTTTCTGCCAATCCGGAGAACGCCGAAGTTTAATGACGTCAGGTTCGTGCTCTTTCGCGTAAAATGCTCAGACAATTTCCGCTTATAACATTCATGAAAATAATTAGTATGATTTCAATGGTTTGTAAATTTTGATGATACATATTTGTAGTAAAGAAGAATATTTTATCCAATTCGGAAAATTAAGAAATTGACAAATTATTGTGCTATATCTATTCTTCTAATTTTCTCACACATCATTTGATGTAAGTGGCCTTGTGGAAGACCGAAATATGGCAGTGAATGATGGTAAGTTTATTGTACAGAACTACACCAAACATCACTGTTCAAACACATTTCGATGATATCAAAGGGTAAAAATGCAATTTCTTGAATTGCTGCATTGGGCAATAACTTTATTGATGAGTAAATTGCTTTCAGATCTCTGATCACACAAGGGCAGGTTTTATTTCTGAACGCAGTTGCACAGCCTGACTAAGCAGTGGTGTTTTTGAATTAGAAGCAAATTAATGCAGGGGTTTTCGGACGAACTTAAGCGTCAGTGGTTCAGGGTAAAGCTCCGACCTTTAATATTTTAATGTACAACAGGGATAGACATTAAGTTTTTGTCTCTCTTGCTCTTTGGGCAAGTAAACTTGAACTTTACTTGTGCGAATGAAACATTTTTAGACTCTAATACACTTATCAAACAGTAATTTCAATTATCTTCTTCTGCAGGAGTCAGCCAAATGTCAATTGGTGAACAGCCAAGTTTTCCCTTGTTTAGAATAGTTTTCCCTCTTTAAGTTTCCCCCTCTTCCAAAATGTAAGAGGTTACAACTGTGAATTATAGCATACAAGTTGCAGTATATTGTAATTGAATGAAATTGATGAAAAATAACAGATGTCGTTAAATGTTATTGATAAGAAAATTACAAAGATGAAGGTAGGGAAATGAATCTTATCACCGCAAAATAATGAAGAAGGGATGTAAAATGAGGTGAAGTTTTGGTATAGGTATTTGATTCAAATGCTTAATGTTTTATTTCAATTTTAATCCTTTCACCAATTACTTTCCCTCATATGAATAACACTAGGACGATGAATTTCCTGAAGATATGTCATGAAAATGTATATGTTATGTTTAAAATGTCATCATGTTTTAATAAGATATGATATTGAAATTTGGTACATTGATAGGAAACATGTTCAGGTGTATTAATTCATCATGTTCATACGGTTCATCACGGATTAATTTGCAGGTAAATCGGATATGACAAAGCATTCAGCTGGTATAATCTGATTTTGTAAACAAATCTTTTCAAAGCTTCAATAATGCAAAAGATTTATTCAACAAACAATGCCTATGCATTTTTTATCTGTCCAGTAGCTTTTTTTGAAACTGTCTGTGAAAAACATGGAAAAAGTTCAAAGGGGAAGAGCTCCCATCAAAAATTCTTTGCAGTCCAGACCTTTTTGTAAAATTTTAAGTCGCATGGTATGATGTTTTTGAATTGAAACTAATCCATCAAATGAAAATTAATATTGCAATCATATGCAGCCATAAAGCTGATGAATTCTTTATTATTTCTTCGCATTTAGGATTTGTAAAATGATACAAAGTTCGTCATCATCCCCGACACGATATAATGCAACAACTCTCTCATCATCGCGATTATTTTGACTACATTCACCTTCGAAGGAAGTACTGTTAAAATTCTTATCTCCGAGGTCAGCCATTAATGTAAACAACTTCTAAAATTACATAAAATCTCTCTTGAAGTGAGGTTTTACCTTATAATCGGCAGGAAAATTCAAACAGTGCTAAGTCCCAGTATACTGGGAACTGTTGTTTCAAAAGTGTAACAAATCAACTTTTCTTTGATAATTCAATAAAAATGTGTATGGTTGCTACCAATTCTGTAAGTTGTATTACTGGTGAGACTATACAAACTACCAATTATAGCGGGAATTTCTGACACAAGGTACAGGCCATACTGTTGTCAGTGTCATTAGGATTGTCATGCCACCTTAAACTCATGATTTCTTTTTAATTGAGATTTATTTTTAGTTTCCACATTGACTTCTTTTGTCGTCTTCTCTCTGATTTTTTTACTCACTAAAATACTTGGAGAGAGGTTGTGAAGCCACCATTTTTTTTTTATTTTTTTTTTTTTTACTACAAATATGACTAAGATAAGTTGTACGTGGATAGTTTATGTTATTCAGAACGACTTCCTGATAGGATAAGATATGGTACCATCTACAAGAATGGGCCTTCACTAGTTGAAATAATATGATGATTCTGTGAAGGAAACAAAAATTTGTTTTCTGATATTTGATATTTATCAAGCTTAACACAATTGTAATAATTACATTTCCTAATGTAATAATTCCTTGCTCCATCGTGTGCATTGGGTTTTACTTGTCTGAACTGGGTTTCCGTTTGCCTCAGGCAATCGGACAACCGTTAATGTCGATCCCTGTACAAATTAGAAATATAATGTCTAGACTGGTGAATATAATTTATATGCTTGTTTTGTTTGTATATTAATTTATGTAACATTCAAGAATTTTTCACTTGTGTAGAGACATCACCAGCTGTAGGAAGAGTGTCACAAATTAAGATCTGTAGATGGCATTCAGGGTTGTAGCAATGAAGATTCTGTATCGTGCTAATACCTACACAGTGGACCATAGTTTTTAAGGTCACATTATTTGAAACTGTGATGTTCATTTTTAGTGCTGGACGCTTAGCAAAGGAATAGTCACAACCTATGTTAAACATCATAGATTGGACACGGTACTGGGATGGAGAAATGGATCACAGTCACTTCAGTTGTGAAGTGAGCAACCTGACCAATAGAGCTTTACTATCAACCGTGACACGAATCTTGGTCTTAAAAATTTCTGGGCATCTGAATTTTTATGTACTTTTTCTTGGTTTTAACCATTATGGTGTGCAGTTTTACTTGGGAATATATTGGGAAATGCCTTTAAAATCCTCTTCTCAGGTTGGTGTGCAAGTATCATCATGTAGTGTAGATTCAAATTTGTTTTAATTCTGTGTTTAGTCACCCACTTCCAAAATGTTAAGCAGTTTCTTGATGTTTACCAATATTCTGTGTACTAATTGCAGATAAACTTTTAATTTACTTCTTTTTATTATTATTAAATTGAAATACTCATGTATAAGTCTTTGTGTATGGGATACATAATATAAAACCTATATATATATATATATATATATATATATATATAGTATAGCGTCCAGTCTAAGATATTAAAAAAAAACAACACACACACATAGGCAGGGCTCGACATTAACACTTGTCCGGTACCAGTGTGAAAAAAAATTCTCGGACAAGTGAATATTACTGGGCATTTGTCCGATTGGACAAGTGTTTTTTTTATGTAAAGAAGTCTCCAAGTAATAAAAAGAACTATTGGTGAAAAGTTTATTGGTAGTTCAAAGTCAGACGCAATGCATGAAAAAGGAACTTTGATCTTAATATTAATCGCTACGTAGACTATTGAGTCACACTCGATCAGGATCGGTGTTCACGTTTGCATGCTTCTTTCAATTTTGTAAAGAGGCATGGATCTTACGAACTCTGGATTTTCTAGATCATCATTGAGAAAACACGGTCATTGATTCAAGACAGGAAGGCTAGATAAAATTTTGTTTTATGTGTTTGTTGTTTTTATCAATTGAATAAGATTAAAAAAAAATCAAGCAAGCATAAAATGGACTATATGTTAAGTAATGCAGTTTTCAAGTTGACAATATTGGATCTTCTTTGAAAATATTTTTGACAAATGAAGTTGAAATTTGGACAAGTGAATATCTTTGTCCCTTGTCCGAATGGACAAGTAGGAAAAAAAGTTAATGTAGATCCCTGATAGGTAAATTATAATGCAAGCACTTTCATTCAAAAATCCTCAGGTGTTACATCTAAAAATTGTTTTGAAATGTCTTGATGTCATAAAGGCATTTTGACAGTTTGCGTACATAACAACGTTATAAACAAATAAAGGGAAAATATTATTGCATTAATGACGTCATAGATCATCAGAGCAAACAGTTTTCACAGTGAGCTACTGAGAGCAGGTTTTATAAAGTCTGAATAAAGTATCTATCTTTTTCTCGTCAGAACATCTAAATGTTCACTAACTTTTATTTTCCTATATTTAGGTACTAAAATATATTGTTTATGAACATGTATACAACTTCGCAAAGCTGTCCCGTTTCACCGATATAATGTTTTTCACATCCAGCACCGGTTATCACATATATTACATTTTTAATGGAACACGTCATGTCTGAATTCACTGTAAATTCCTTGTCGTTAAACTGGAACAAATTTCCTTCCCTTAAACATGGACATATCCTGCATCTTTGATCGTCAATGTAGTAACGGTGAAAATTCTACTGTTGTACTTTTTCTAGAAGTTAACCCTTTCCTTCAAAGAAAATAGATATTACAGAACCCAATGTGCATGGCATTTTGTAGGCAATTACTTGAATTTATGTATTTTAATAGATTTATGCACAACTTGTCAAAGAAAGACAGTAGGACTATGAAATTTCCAGGTTCCTTCCCTTTAATTTACATACAAATATGGTAGAAAAAATTCAAAATTTTGGTTTCCATGGCAACAGATTTCTGAAACTTTATATAAAAAAGCCCGTTTTCCAGAAATATCATGTCTTATAGACATTGCATAACAGTCTTTTAAGATTTTTTGGTTGTCTCTTGCTGTTGATAAAAGTGTAGTTTCTCAGTACTGTTCCCATTTTTTCATCTGTTTTTAGTAAGTCGTTAAGCTGCCATACAACAGGTGTAACATTAGAATTTCTTGGGCTATGTGTTGTAACATGGTAAAATGCGGGGATTTGTTGTGGAACTGATTGTGGGATTCATAAGATTTTTTTCTCTCTATTCTCTGGCTTTCTTGATTCCTTCTTATATTTATATATATATATATATATATATATATATATATATTCATTGAATGTTTAATAAGCGGCCGTTTATCAAATTTGATGGAAGACAGGATGGTGTGTCACTTGTAGCTGTGGGAGATGAAAAGAACATAGAAGTAGTGGTGAAACTTATCAAACAGGTAAACTGTAAAACATTTAGAATTTTGTTTTTGGTTTGTTTTTTTTTGCATGATTTTGTATGACACTCTGTCTTAAATTGAATTGGCACGATCTGTGTAACATATTTGCATAGAAATTCACATTGAATACATGTATGGATGTATCAAAGTCAGGCTAGAAATAATTACTTTTATGCACTGGTCACTTGGGGTATCAAATTAACTTTGTACTGGTCAACTGAGAACTTTTACTTTCCCTTTGGACCAGTGGATATGAAAATGATAGCATGTATGTAACCATGATGAAAGTATATTTATATCAGTAATGTCATGTCAAGTAGATACATATTTCTTATCTTCACCTATTATGCATCATAATTTTGGGGGGGGGGAACCAAAAACAAAAAACATGACACAATGAATTGACATGTTTCCTGCTATCTGGCTAAGAAAATTGTTTTCCTTCAAAAATATGTTGGGTACATCTTATTCAGATATTTAGGCTCTGTATGGCATAATTGAAAATTGGTGCCTGCTTAACTGTTTGATGTCAGAATATCGAATGCAAATAAAATCCTGTGAGTGCATGGAAATTAGATATATGTATAATAAACTTTATTATTGAAAAATATGAAAAACTCAAATGAAGATTCACAATGTTTTAACAAATTTTATTATTGAAAAATATGAAAAACTCAAATGAAGACTCACAATGTTTTAATAAACTTTATTATTGAAAAATATGAAAAAACTCAAATAAAGATTCACAATGTTTTAATAAACTTTATTATTGAAAAATATGAAAAACTCAAATGAAGACTCACAATGTTTAAACATGGATTAGTATTCCCAAGTATATTGACATTTTTTGCCTTCGATATCATTACCATTTCCTCATGACTGTGAGCAGTGGGAGTATGAATCTTGATAAATATGACTATTGTAATTTTAGGCTGGGAATTCTGCTAACGCACATAATGAAGTATGCTGGCATAAAGTGTCACAGTCTTCATGTATTTTCAAAAATTTAAAAATTTGTTTCATAAGTAATTACACACACCGTGAATGATATTTTTCATTAAATACTTTGGAAATTATAATTAGTCATGAGGGATTAATGTTCATGGATTTTGTGGGCTACCCTTACCGACTAATTTACATACGCACAAGCATTGAGAGACAATTTTAGGTTTTTAAGTCACCTTAGGGTGTGACCAAAACCATGTAAATTAATGTAATCTTAAAAAATCTTCCTCTCATTCCAAGACATCAGCAGTCAAACTGTTGGTGTGATTATAATGAGCAATGAACCCTTTAATTTACCAACACTGTGAAATTCATAGTTCCTTGGTTCAGGGTTCATGCCCCAGGGTGGGGCTCAGTTAGTCATATTCTGAAAATGCATTATATTTTAGAAAATCTTTTTTATACGCCCATTTTTAGATGGGATGTATTATGGCATGGCGATTGTGTTTGTCCATCTGTTCCAAATTGTTTTTGGCTCTTAACTTAAATACTATGTGACCTAGAATCACCAACTGAAATTTTTTCAGCTGATACATCTTGGATAGAGGGTGGGTTGCACTTTAAAGTTTGAAAGAAATTATTTATTGAATGTGAAATAGAAATATGTTTTGAAATATTTTGTAGTCATTTGAACAATTGAAGAGATATATTGACAAGTCAACTGCAATGTGCAATAGACACATTACAAGAAACATCAAGGAGGCAAAATGTTTGCACTGAGCCCTCTACCAAATTTGTAAAATTCATGACACCATCGTTCATGCACTAGTGTGGTGCTAGATTGGTCATGTACATTATGTAAAAAATTGCCTACTCAGGTTACTGTTTAGGCCTATTGTTCTAAAACATTTTTTTTCATAACCTCTAATCCATAATATTCTTTAATGACCCCCCCACCCCCCCCACCCCCCCCACCCCCCCCCCCCACCCCCAACTATCGTCATCCTTGTGGTATCTGTAGACAGTGTTATTCATTTGTTACATTTTTATTTTATGGAAAACAAACTTGATTTGTCATTGCAATGTGTGAATGTGTGTGGGTGCAAGCAGTGTTGTGTTATAATTGCACAGTCACATTTATAATCAGATCAGGATGATGGAGCACCTGTAATCATGTGTAATTGTGTCAGTGTTCTGTGTAATTTTCCTGTTAGTGTCAAATAACCAGTAAACTTGGACTGAATTACGTCCAAAAATCCTGTCCCCACGAACCAGTAAACTTTTTGTTACCCATAAACATTGTTCTCCATGAATAACAATTCTACAGTATTTGTACACTCTGTATTACTGATATCTATTTGACATTTTTTTTTGTATTTTTACATCTCAAATTCATGATAATTCATTATTGATGTCATGATTTAATTTCCTTCTTTTTCAGATACATGGAATTCAGATCATCCATTTTCCTTTCTTCGAAGTCTTCAGTATCTTTATGTATACCATTAGTCATGTTAATGTCTGTATGCCAAATTCTAGTGATAATATCGTTTTGTAATCTACACATCTAACACTGATTTATTTTAATGTGACTGCCGATATCAAAAATATTACAAAAATATCGAACTGAAAAGAACTGAAAATTTCGAATATAAAAGATTTGAAGCGGCAGAAAAAAAGAATTGGAGATGTAAATTATGGGAAATTTCACCTGGCTGAAAAGAATTGATTGTTGAAATCTCATTCAGCTCTTCTTTACTGTATATTAACCAGTGACCCATCATGATCAGTAGATCAGTTATTATTTAAAACTAGATGCGTGTATAATTGTCCATGTTTAATAAAAATATGTATAACAACAATCTTACTCATCGTTTAAGGATGTGTATATTTCATTTTTATAAAATGCTTATAGAAAGGGATAGGGGAATGCATGGAACTTAAACATAGGGGTAGGGGAGTGTACAGGACGTAAACATAGGGGTAGAGGAGTGTACAGGACGTAAACATAGGGGTAGGGGAGTGTACATGACGTAAACATAGGGGTAGGGGAGTGTACAGGACGTAAACATAGGGGTAGGGGATGTACTAGACTTAAACATAGGGGTAGCGGATGTACTAGACTTAAACATAGGGGTAGGGGAGTGTACAGGACGTAAACATAGGGGTAGGGGAGTGTACAGGACGTAAACATAGGGGTAGGGGAGTGTACAGGACGTAAACATAGGGGTAGGGGATGTACTAGACTTAAACATAGGGGTAGCGGATGTACTAGACTTAAACATAGGGGTAGGGGAGTGTACAGGATGTAAACATAGGGGTAGGGGAGTGTACTAGACTTAAACATAGGGGTAGGGGAGTGTACAGGACGTAAACATAGGGGTAGGGGAGTGTACAGGACGTAAACATAGGGGTAGGGGAGTGTACAGGACGTAAACATAGGGGTAGGGGAGTGTACAGGATGTAAACATAGGGGTAGGGGAGTGTACAGGACGTAAACATAGGGGTAGGGGAGTGTACAGGATGTAAACATAGGGGTAGGGGAGTGTACAGGACGTAAACATAGGGGTAGGGGATGTACTAGACTTAAACATAGGGGTAGGGGAGTGTACAGGATGTAAACATAGGGGTAGGGGAGTGTACAGGACTTAAACATAGGGGTAGGGGAGTGTACAGGACGTAAACATAGGGGTAGGGGAGTGTACAGGACTTAAACATAGGGGTAGGGGAGTGTACAGGACGTAAACATAGGGGTAGGGGAGTGTACAGGACGTAAACATAGGGGTAGGGGAGTGTACAGGACGTAAACATAGGGGTAGGGGAGTGTACAGGACGTAAACATAGGGGTAAGGGATGCACTAGACGTAAACATAGGGGTAGGGGAGTGTGCAGGACTTAAACATAGGGGTAGGGGAGTGTACAGGACGTAAACATACAGTACAGTTATTGCGGATCTCTTATTTACTGCATTCCCACGGTGGTACAAAAGGTAAATCATGTTCTCATCGCAGGACGACCCTCGGCTACCTGTCCCTGTCGTGGAAATATTTGCTGAAAAAATTTATCGTTTGTACTGTAAGAAATGCGAGTTATCGCCCCCGATTTTATTAAAAGATGCTTTAAAATTTGATTTTGGAGTTGATCTATTTAATTAAATCGATTCATTTATCTTATTTTGTTTGATTTTTTCAATATATTATTAATTTATCTATCAAGGTCTGGTTGTATGGAAGATGATTATTTTAAATAACATCAGAAGTTGGGTAGTTTTTAAAAGACACAACAGATTACAGTATGAATTTTGTTTTCTGCATGAATACATGTATATTGAACAAAGTATGGGCAAATATTATATTATCGTGTGAGGTTAGCAAAACACAACATTCTTGGAGAGAAGAGAGAGAGATCCAGAACCCCGTTGCCAGGGAAGGGAGGGGGGACCTCCTGCTATACACATGCTCTGACCCACCCACATGCCGTCATTTCACAAAACAAAAGCTTATTGAATTATAAAAAGTTTAAATGTATTTGTGCACATTTATATCAAGCTTATTCTAATGCTGCAGCACACAGGCAGTCAGAGTAAACCTTCAAATTAATTTCATCTGATGCATACTGAATATTAAAAGAGTTATACATTTTACAACACAATTAAACAGAGTATCCAGCCAATAGTAGGGGAGGGGTGGGATGAGGATTTTTGGATATCTGTGTACAAATGGTAATGTTGCAGAATTTGATTAAACATTTGAGTCCAGAATATTTTGTTATTTCCAATACTACTTATTTTCGAAAAAGTATGATTTTGAATGAAATTAAAATCAGCGTGTATTAATTTCATAGCATATTTAAATTAGATTGTGATCTCGATATTCAGTTTGATTATGTAATGCTACAAATATCCAGGTGTTGTCTAATTAGACGTTCCCCCTCTATTTCCTACATGTATATTTCAGTAACTGACACAAATCTGTGTATGAAGATTAACATCCCTCCAGACCCTGAGAATTCCATGTACATAACACCTATGCTGAATAGACAATGTTTACATCTCGGGTAACAAAAAGGGGTGGGTGGGAATCCGTTACGGTTTACTGTGTCTTGGTTAACCGCTCTGTGTTTCTCTGTATATCAACACATGGCCACTCTCACTACAAGAAATAAAGGTTTTATAGCCATGATACCCCCCCCCCCCCCCCCCCAATCTACCAGTGGAGAGAGAAAGGGAGAGAGATAAAGATAGGCCTGAAGTCAGTCACAGACACAAAATCTAACATTTTTATTACATTACATATACCTGTACCACTAAGATATGCATCTTCCAATGAATGGAATGAAATGCAAAATGAATGTAAATTAAATATTAAGGGTTTTCTTTTCACAAGTGAATTAATTGATTTATCAAATATTGTCGTAAACTGAATTTTAGTGTAGATCTTTGTAATTTTTATTTTATTTCTGAAATTTCAAAATTCAATGAAATAAAATATTTGTATGAAAGAAAAATACATGTACTTGTTATGGAAATGTTGCATTCTAACAAATAAATGGATATGTCAGAAAAATGGGCCAAGCTTTACTTTCAATATTCTTAAAATGAGAAGGGGGAGGGTCTCCAATTTTAATCTGCCCAAGTTTCAGGTAATGTTTGCTGAGAAGCCATACCTCTTGAAAGGAACAAGTCCTTGTCAAACCTGTGTATTTCAACACTCATACCCAAGGCAGACAGGAAGTATTATGCAACCATAGATCAACACTATTTACAAGAATAAAACCAGCTATGAAAAACATTACATTTACCAATGAAACATGCATATTTCAACGAATAAAATGATACGCAGCATGAATGTGTTAAAACAAACACGAGGAGATTCAACGAGAATTAAGATATTGTTTTTACAAACAATTTCCTAAATTCATCAAATATTATTGAATACTGAGTTTTTGTGTAGATGAATTATTTTATGCCAAAAACGATTTAATAAGAAGAAATATATGTATGAAACAAATTTAATGTATTTACCATGGAAATTTCACTTTCCAACGAATAAAATGATGATGATACATGCATTTCAATGCTTATTATTTTACAATGTAAAGTATTTCAATGTCCACGATGCCTAACTATTATTGTACCAGTTGAAGTATTGGTTTCATCTTGTCGTAACTTGACGCACTGTGAACAGCAAGAAAATAATTATATAGGATATATAAGTTTTAGGATTAACTTTGTCATGAATTAGACGAACATGCCTAAATCTTGATACAGGGTGTCATTTATGATAATATTTTTTGAACTTTTTTAGTATAACATCTCAGTTATACCAACCTGTAACACTTTTGCCCTTTGGCACCAGAATTTGTATGGTTATACCATCAGATAAGAATATGCAATAAAGAACCTTCTTTGTGCTTATGGTTCTTTTGGCAACTACAGGCCTTTTTTCCATGTTTAGTTAGCCATATTTTGTTTCCAATTTTTCTTACATGTTCGAAATAGTGAACCCATGTTTTGTCACCAGTAACAATGTTTGCAAATTGTCTTTGATTGAATTTTGGAAACATTTTGAGCAATTGCTTAGCTGTTTGTACTCGTACCTGTTTTTGATTATCTGTCAATATATGTGGTATTCATCTGGCAGAAATCTTTCGTGCTTTCAAAGTGTGCTTCAAAATGAGATGCACCCACGATAGCGATATGCCAACAGCTTTGGCAGTATCACGTACCTACCATCACTTTCAATTATTTCCCTGACTTTTGAGACATTTGCCTTGCCTGTTACAGTCACAGGTCGGTCAGATTTTGCTGCATCTTTGACGGACTCTGTGACAGTCAGAAATTTCTTTCTCCACCTACGAACTGTTTCATGAGATACCTTATCAGGCTCATAAAATTTCCCCAATTCAGTAAAAATCTGCGTTACTGAATGACTGAGTTTTGTGTGAACTTTATATAAGCTTTAATTTCTTCATAATTATTAATCCATTTCCCAACCATTTTTACAACAGTGGTCAACAACCGGCTCTATTGAAACGACTATAAGTTTAAAACTATGTGGAACTGAAGGCTTGTGTTTATACCATTGGAAAGTTATTGAATAGAGCTATTCAAGAGTATCATCCTCCATGAAATCGCACAAAGCGTTTTAGTGCTGGGGTACAATACATATTACATAACAGCCCTCCTACATAGAGGGTTATAGTTGCATAACATCTGGTTCCATTCTTGTGTATACCAATTTAACCAGTGACGTTCACAATGCACCTTGGTCTGTTAAGATTTACAAAGAAATAATGTTCTTCAAAAATATGCGGGACTTTGAAGTAATAATGAATTACCTGTATGGATCCAACATAATCTAAATGGAAAACCATGATTTGCAGAAAGGGACCTTCTGATATAAATAAATTTCTATTAATTAGAAGATATATGCTCTCTCTCCTTCTTTTTCACTCCCCCTCCTATCTTTGAAATTTTTTCCTAATTCCTCTGGGTCTAAATCTTGAGGTTGATTTATAATAATAATACCATATTTATATAGCACCCTTTTCATATATTTGTATGCTCAAAGGTGTTTTACAGTACATAAAACAATTAGATAAAACATTGAAATAAAATGATATAAACATAAGATACAATATGTATGCTAAATAGTGCTTTTTAAGTCATTTTATAGTCACATTTACACATTTCAAATGCATAGGACCAAAAAATTGTGTGGTTCCCATTGTATGTTTTTCAGAAATATTGTTAAGTCCAGTGGATATTTAAGATAAATGAAAAATGAAAAACATACACGGTGCTGAACTATGGTGTAAATGTCACTGAAAACTATGATACCCTCTGTAATTTTTGTCCTTTTAAATTTCCTAGGGTCATCAACTTTTTTTTGGGGGGGGGGGGGGGGGTAACCAAAGGAAATAATTAAACAATGGTAATGGACCCTGACTTTAAAAAATTAGAGTCAGAAATTGAAAACTACTAGGTCGGAAAACTGGAACCACATCATTATTTCTTTTTTGCACAAATGTGACAGAAGTATAGAATGAAATAGCTGTGTAATAAATAAAATGTCAAACAGTCTCTTATCGTATTTTTAAAAAAAAAAAAAAGAAATGTCATATAAATCTGTTGGCTTTCCTAAAAGTTGATATTTAACAAACAGGTCAGAACAGGGATGCTCTTCTGCTTAGCTTCCACTAAATGTTGTGAATGCACTGATTTTCCTCTGCTGGTAGATTTCTAAGCAATGGAAGGCATTATTTCCTTTGTGAGCATGGTTTTTTAGGTCACCTGAGTCAATCAGGTGATCTACTGTCGTGGTTTTCATCCATTGTTGTGCGTCATCTGTTAACAATTTTACATTTTTAACTTCTTGAAAACTACAAGGCCAGGTGTTACCATTTTTGGTGTAAAGCTTTTTTAGGATAAGAGGAATCTAAATTGTGAAATTTAGGATCTAAGCTCCTCCGGCTCCATTCGTGGGGCAAAAACTTAAAAAAAATGCCAAATTTTCAAAAACTTTCTTCCCTATTTCCACATGTAGGATAAAATCCAAATGCACGACTATAGTGTCCATCCAGATTGTGAAATTTCATGGCCCCATGGTCAGGGGTTCAATTTCTAGAGTGGGTCAATATGGCCATATAGCAGAGATATATTAATATCTTAAGAAATCTTCTGTGCTCGTAGAGATGTGTGAGAAAAACAAATACATGATTATGATATCCATGAAGATCTCTACGTAAATTGTGAAAATCATGGCCCCTGGGTTAGAGGTTTAGGCCCTTGGGTTAGAGGTTTAGGCCCTTGGGTTAGGGGTTTAGGCCCTTGGGTGGGGCCAAAAAGGTTCTCTAGTGAAAATGTATCAAATCTTAGAAAATCTTCTTTACTCTCAGACATGTGAGAAAAAAATCAAAATATATGGTCTGTGTATGGACTATGGTACTCGGGTGACCATTATGTAAGGCCTGTGGGCCTCTTGTTATTCTAGGGTTAGGAAGGGCTCCTATTTGACACCAGCCATGCAAATATACATCCCTGACTTTTCTTCATCTGAATTGTACCGTCTGTTGTTGAATCTGTATTTTGTCAGAAAGCAACTTACAAGTGATGTGAATATTTTATACAAATCATGTGACTCTCTTAACCAAGTGTAAAATTCTGGAAGAACTTGAAATATTAACAATTTGTTCAACAGTCACTAGGATACAATTACAGATCGAATTGATATCCAATCATCTTTATGTTGTTATTAGTTATAGAATCTAGAAGTTTGTCCAGAATAAGTCTACATTGGAGTGTTCACCAACAAGTTAAAGCCTCGATTAACGTCCCTTATGTATACCTTGACGCCAAGTCAAAAGTATCTTGTCATGAACTTCGAGCATGGAATAACACACCAGGGATCTGATATGTAAAAATAAAAATAGAAAGAAAGAAAACCCCAGCAAGACTCGAACCCAAGATTTACAGATCAGCAATCGATTTGTTAAGGTGGCTCACTACACCGTGAAAGAGTTTCCCAAAATGATTTGATTATGTTAGATATAATGATATATAATATGTATATATGTCAAAATGGTGGAAAATATGCAATTTATTTTGGATATAAAAACCCCCCATGATTTTCAAAAATTTATTTCAAAATCTGAATGTCCAGCTGGGCAAGTTCTGAATCAGTAAGTTAAGGTGGCTCGCTACACCAAGACTTGTATTCTTTATGACATAATGTCGCAAGATATTTTGTGAAATTTTTTTTATCAATGGCTTTAGTTGTCTATCATCATAGCTCACTGCCGGTGAACCACAGTCCCAAGTTCAAATCTGCCAGAGGTTTTTGTTCATATTTACTTTAAAAGGAATATACGTGTATTGCAGATATTTATATTTTCATTCATGTTTCAATAGGAAGTCAGCCATTTTGATAATGTGTTGTTACTCCTAAATTCATGTGTTGTAAACACGGTTTTCCTATTGCAACAGTTTAATTTATCAATATTATATATACATATCAGGGCCGTGAGCCATTTTCCTCACTCTGAAAACTGATTGTTATTATCTATTATATTTCATTGCTAACTGACATTCACTATCTTGCATGTGAAAATAACAGATACCAGGGGAAAAAAAATCAATATGGCTGTTTGATTTCGCTAAGAAATATGAAACCTTCACATATAAGTGGGTACACAGCTGTTAATGTTTACAGGTCACACTGTGACATCTAATTAAATTTAACTGAGTATTACTATATTCCATCATTCTGATAAAAAGAGGGATCTGCTGGAGCACATTTCATACATAATAATCTTTTGAGAATTTTTATCTGCGGCATGGTTGAATCAAGTGATATTCTCTTTTACTCAGTGATCACATGATCTCATGATCAAATAGATAACTACAACATGATTGGCAGATCTGATCTTGATATGAAAATTAACTAAAAACAACAAAAGAAAGCCAAAAGTCACAAATCTGAAATCTGTGGTTCTCCGTTAAAATGATGGAAACCTGTCACAGCTTTGTAAGACTGAAAGTCTCCCCCCTCCAGCAAAAAAGAAAAAACCAAGCAATTTCACAACTAGAAGATTTAATAGTAACTATGCCATAGTCATAGTGGATAAAGTGCATTCATTTTTAATATTAAGCAAAACAAAAGTAACAAAATTTATACTTTCTGATTTTCTGCAGATGAAATTATAAAGAGAAGACTTTTATATGAAGGAGATGGGGGAAATGATGATAAGTGCCTCAACAGTCTGCTGAAGACGTTCATACGATGGTGTCACTCCACAGAATCGCAGCAGGAAAAGTAACAACTTTTTCTAAGAATATTTCAACATGTGAAATGATCCTTCATATCCATGCTTTCATTATGAACAATTCTTAAGTTCGTTATAGTAACCAAATTTTGCTTGTTTAAAAGTTTGTGATTTTAGAATAGACCATTAGAATTTGAGAAAAAAAAGGAAGTGACATTTTGTTCACGATTTGGAATTCGCAAAGTTTAAAGAAGTCATGAACGCGGTGATTAATTCAACAATAAAAAAAAATGAAATCGTATGAAGCATCATCTGTAGAACATTTTCAGATTAACCTTGACACAGATTAACCTTGACACAGATTTGCAATTGGACAGATCATCCTTTAATATTCCTAACTAATGTGATCTTTTTCACAGTGGAAACGAATGGAGAATCATGGATGCTAATTTATAAAATCCGGAAATTGTGGAATATTTGTTACTTAGATAATCCCAATCAATTTGATAAATTATCTGAATTTTTAAACTTGCATCCAAATAAAAAGTTTAAATTCACTTAGTTTGGAGTGGTGGGTGTAAGAGTGGGTGTATTTGGTGAGGGGGGGGGGGGGTCAGGTAAAGTTCCATTACCTGACATTCATTTTGTCATTTGATGCCAGTTTTATTTGTATTATAAAAGACATTGTTCCTCTCAGTACCATAAATACACTGTACTAACACATCACTGACTGAACAGTTGACAAGCTGGTGTACTATGATGTACAGTGAATAACAAATGAAGGTATGGGTTGTTTATATAATGGGAATATAAATTCTTACAGGAAGAATGGTTGATCTGCATAATTAGTTGTTTCTTTTTCTTTTTTTGTAATTTGTACCAGTCAAGTTGATAGGTTAGAGCAATTATAGAGAAATTTAAATGACAGTGAAACAGCATAATTTTTCAATACTGACTAAACATAAAAAAATTGCATATTATGACATTTGAATGATATATTGGAGAATGGCATAACAATTTAGAAATGTGTTGCTGGTTTTATTCTTTTCACTTTGTGTCTGACATTCATCAAATATTAGTGTTAAGAGTCTGCTTTTGCGCCACAACTCCATATGTAATAATACTATAGCATTTTCTCCATGTTAATAAATGATTTACAAAATAGGGTATCTCATATCTGTAAGTTCAAAATGACATTACTCCTAATATGTTGTTTTATACTCTCAAATTATAAATCATTAATTTTTCTGTATATCAAGTGCAAAATGATCATTATCTATATCTAATTTACTAGTTTTAATCTTTTTTATACAAATATATTGTTAGAAGACATGATTATATATATATATTTTTTGTAATTGATTTTTGATGCTTATGTTGACACCAATGGACAAATGAAATTTAAATGAATAAATTTTGATTAAATTTTAAATGCCCCCCCCCAAAAATGCAATTGTATAACCTTGTAGCTCAAAAACAAGCATTGTGACCCCAGTTTTTCTTTTTAATTCCCTAATTCTCCTTCAATTTAGAAATAAAAAATACTCTTCCCAACAGCAAATAAACAAGCAACAAATAATCAAAGGGCATGATGAAAAACAAAAGAATGAATAATTCAACAACATTGATATGAACAAACAACTATAAAGAAATAAATAAATTGCTATGTCTCTGGTAGAGGTAATGAACGCACGTTTATACATGTTATTGGTATGTTTCTGACATTTGTTGTCGGCATCTGTAAGATGTCTACCTCCGAGTCATTATAAAATTTATTATCACATGACAATCACAATGTCAGCTAACAAGGATGCTTTTGTTGATTTTTTTAAAATGAAATTATGCAGCTCCTGTAATTGAACAATTTGTGTGTGATTGATGTACATTTCTGTTCATTGATTATGAATGCCAGTGTCATTTTTGAAGTTGTTATGCATGAGTGATTTTTTACTGTCTCTTGTAATAGCTCTCTAGGGGTGGAGAGAATGATGGCTTCTCTGATGCAATGTGAACACACAATGGAGAAGTCTATGCTGGTTCACACTATGAACACCAGAGAGCAGGAAAACTACAACAAACTCAGTCAACAAATAGGTAACTACAACAAACTCAGTCAACAAATAGATAACTACAACAAACTCACTCAACAAATAGGTAACTACAACAAACTCAGTCAACAAATAGATAACTATTACAAACTCAGTCAACAAATAGATAACTATTACAAACTCACTCAACAAATAGGTAACTACAACAAACTCAGTCAACAAATAGGTATCTATTACAATCTCAGTCAACAAATAGGTAACTACAACAAACTCAATCAACAAATATATAACTATTACAAACTCACTCAACAAATAGGTAACTACAACAATCTCAGTCAACAAATAGATAACTACAACAAACTCACTCAACAAATAGATAACTACAACAAACTCAGTCAACAAATAGATAACTACAACAAACTCAGTCAACAAATAGATAACTACAACAAACTCTGTCAACAAATATATAACTACAACAAACTCAGTCAACAAATAGATAACTATTACAAACTCACTCAACAAATAGATAACTATTACAAACTCACTCAACAAATAGGTAACTACAACAAACTCACTCAACAAATATATAACTATTACAAACTCACTCAACAAATAGATAACTACAACAAACTCATTCAACAAATAGATAACTACAACAAACTCACTCAGCAAATATATAACTACAACAAACTCAGTCAACAAATAGGTAACTACAACAATCTCAGTCAACAAATAGATAACTATTACAAACTCAGTCAACAAATAGGTAACTACAACAAACTCACTCAACAAATAGATAACTATTACAAACTCACTCAACAAATAGATAACTACAACAATCTCAGTCAACAAATAGATAACTATTACAAACTCAGTCAACAAATAGGTAACTACAACAAACTCACTCAACAAATAGATAACTATTACAAACTCAGTCAACAAATAGGTAACTACAACAATCTCAGTCAACAAATAGATAACTATTACAAACTCAGTCAACAAATAGGTAACTACAACAAACTCACTCAACAAATAGATAACTATTACAAACTCACTCAACAAATAGGTAACTACAACAATCTCAGTCAACAAATAGGTAACTACAACAAACTCAGTCAACAAATAGGTAACTACAACAATCTCAGTCAACAAATAGGTAACTACAACAAACTCAGTCAACAAATAGGTAACTACAACAATCTCAGTCAGCAAATAGGTAACTACAACAAACTCAGTCAACAAATAGATAACTACAACAAACTCACTCAACAAATAAGTAACTACAACAATCTCAGTCAACAAATAGGTAACTACAACAAACTCACTCAACAAATAGGTAACTACAACAATCTCAGTCAACAAATAGGTAACTACAACAAACTCAGTCAGCGAATACTGAACATGAACTTAGAAGGATTTAACTTTCAGTGACTTTCAAGATGAAATAAGATAATAATTGAGTTAAATTATGAAAATCTTTATTTTTCCATTATCAAACATTGAACAATCACAACATGTAAATCATGCTTATGCTAAAATAGTTCATCAGCTATGACTATGCCAAATTATAAGTATACTAAAACAAGTACACAGACCGTGTAGTGCTTTCTGAATTTGAATTGACATAAATAAAATTCTACTGGATAGCATAAAATATCAATGATGTCATGTGCTCTGGCCAGGACAATGAATTAGTATCTACGTACATCAAACGTTTTGTAAGATTGTTCTCAAAAGCCGAGGAGATAACTTTCTTAAATAGATAGCCATTTCTTAGTGTTTATTCACCAACATGCAACACTGCTGAATCATGTTCTTCATTGTAATGATTGTGTTGTACATTGGTTGGTTGTTTGTTTGCCCAGTTGAGAATTTTTCATTCATAATGAGACATCACCAGATACATAGGTAGTTTGTTTGTTTTAGGTCCCGTCGAGAATTTTTCATATACTCATATTGAGATGTCACCAGTTGTAGGTGAAGTACCACAAATTTAGATCTACGTGTAGCACTCAGGGCAGTAGTAGTGAGGGTTCTTTAACTTACCAATACCTGCCACAATGCAGGACCTTCACTTTTTGAGGTCATATCTGAAAGAATTGTGATTCTCAGTTCTAGAGTTTGGAGAAAGAGCAATCACTACCTATGTTTATGTCTTATGTTTGAAGTGGCCATGGCATGAGTGGGGCTCAAACTCATGACCTCCTGGTTATGAAGCTCTACCACTGTGCAACCATGACCAGTTTGTGTGGTATGCAGATGCATATAAAGGCACGAGATTCTCTTGTTTGCTCATGTGTTGCAAGGGAATTAAGAAGAAGACCTTAATGTTTGTTTTTGATATTTACAGAGGCCAAGATTCAGGATGCTACAGAGAAGATAGCAGAATGTAAAATTGAATTATCACAAGCGAAACGAATACGTAAAAATCGACAAGGTAGATGTACATTAAACATTCAACATAAATAAATATTGACAAGATAGTTTTACATACATGTCTGATGGCTCACACATTCTTGTAAATTGCTTTGAAGTAAAACTAAACATTCAATAATCCAAAGCATGATTTTTTTTATGAAGCACTTGGTTTGAGCTAACAGTCAACTGAATTTCTATTGTAATTGATCAGTGAAACATCACTAGTATGATCGCATGTATGATTATGTATTGTGTGTTGTGTATGTGTTTTGTCTTTCTCCAGTAAACTTCCATCATAATCGTAGATATTACATTTTCAGAGTATGATGCTTTAGCGAGAGTGATACAGCAACACCCAGATAGACAGGAAACAATGAAGTAAGATTCTGTAATTGTAGAAATTATTCTATTTTTGGTGACTGTTTATGATACAATGTTTCCTGCATGTCAGTGTATATTGATTAAAACTTGCAGGTTAAAAGTTTGATTGATTGATTGATTGTATATTGTTTAACGTCCCACTCGAGAATCTTTCACTCATATTATTAGATTTCACAAATGTTTTGGTCATCATAATGATCTAGTTTGTCAATACAACCTGTCATTGGGGCAAATGTTGTCTGGTATGGTTTATACCAATTAATCAGCCGTTCTTTACACAATGTGACTTTGACTACAGATCGCTGTGTTTACCTAATCAAGATATAGGGTTCATGGCGGGAGTGACCAGCTGACAGGGGATGCTTACTCCTCCTAGGCACCTGATCCCACCTCTGGCATGTCCAGGGGTCCGTGTTTGCCCAACTCTTAATTTTGCATTCCTTTTAGGAGTTATGAGATTGATCGCCGGTCATTATCACCACCTTTCCATTTGTCAAAGAATATACCAAGATGTATTAATCCCCTAACAGAACAGAAAATTGACACACAGTTCAGATGTCTGTCCCTTGATGATAATAGGATTATTAATTTGATCAACATGGAATATGCAGGGGTTTATTGATTTTTTGTCAGAATTTTTTAATACAGTATAATACTGAATCACTGTATCTTGGGACAATGTAAAAACCATTTCTTTTGTACATAGGTTTGTTAAGAATGGTTTTGTGCTTTGAAATTCAAACTTAAATAATGATGTAACTTAGTAAACTATGAATGTAGTAACAGGGTTCCCTTGTTTGTGGCAGGAATGGGATTCGAACCCTGGACCTTGGTATCAGTAGTCAGGTGTTTTAAAGACTACCTAGTGAGGCTTATCAGGAAATATCCTCAGTCCATCTGCCACCTCACCATTACACTAGAAATAAGATTTTATTGTTTATCAATGATATGTGTATCTTAGGTGCAGCCATGTTTATCAATGATATGTGTATCTTAGGTGCAGCTGAATCTCATTATCTTGAACTCACTGGGGACATGAACAAACTTTGAGACATTTGACGGTTTGTCATATTGAGGTTAATATGCATAACGAAATTGTGGGCGGGACTTCCTACTCACTTTGACGGTTCGTGATATTGAGGTTAATATGCATAACGAAATTGTGGGCGGGACTTCCTGCTCACTTTGACGGTTCGTGATATTGAGGTTAATATGCATAACGAAAATGTAGGCGGGATTTCCTACTCACTTTGACATTTCCATAGTATTCAAGATATGGTCAAGATAAGGAACTTAAACTATATTTGAATAGTAGGATTGGACTTTATCAAGATTGTAGCAGACTGTGTGACTTTTTATGTTAATCTGTGTTGTTCGATTATCAAGAAAAAATGCGTGTTCAGTGATTAGGATATTTAAGATTTAATAAAGATTTTGAACTTCTTGAATGTAGATGTAGATATATGGCTGAACTTATTCTAATAAAGAACTTTTGGTCCTGCTATAGGCAGTTACAGGGCTTAGATAAGGATGTGTCCAGTTTGGAGGAACAGAAGAAATCCCTTGAACAAAAGGTACAGTGTTGTACGCACATGAATATTCATGACATTGGTACGTACAGTGTTGTATGTACATGAATATTCATGACATGGTAGGTAGTGTTGTACCAACATGAATATTCATGACACTGGTAGGTACTGTGTTGTACGTACATGAATATTCATGACACTTGTAGGTAGTGTTGTATTTGCATGATTATTTATGACACTGGTAGGTACTGTGTTGTACGTACATGAATATTCATGACACTTGTAGGTAGTGTTGTATTTGCATGATTATTTATGACACTGGTAGGTTCTGTGTTGACAGTTGTATGTACCATATTCATGGAACCAGTGTTTAAATGAAATGTATTTTGAATTCTCTATCATAGAGATGTTAATTTATGATTAACACCAAAATATGAATATCATGATGTTATTTAATATAAAATTTAGATACTGTAATTAGAGTAAATCAAAATCTTGCTGAACTTCCTGGTACAATAGAATACAGTTAGTAATTAGTCTCTGATTTCACTGAATTAGATCTACAGTGCACTCAGAAAAGCCAGTGATAGATTCTTAATTCTCTGAAGTAGATCCATAGATCACACAAAACACACAAAAAAAGCATCAGTTTAAGGAGGAATAGTGCATCGTTATAATGGCTGACTTCCTCTTGAAAATTGAATGAAAATAAAAATATCAGCAATGCATGGATCTTCCTTTTAAATTTAATCGCCTCACTAGGTAGCTCAGTTGGTCAACTGCTGATCTGAAAATTTCTGGGTCAAGCCTAGCCACATCCACAAGAACAATGAAAATTTGAATTCAATGAAAATTGATGAAAGCAAGATGTTATTCTGCTTTAGGTGGAATAACACACCTGTCCAGAGAAAACTGATATGGATAAAAACTGGAGTAATATTTACTTGTTGAAAAGGTGCAGTTTTAGTTGACAGTAACCTGGAAAAGAATTTAAAATCCCAGTTAGATTGGAACCTATGATCTGATTGACATCTTCACTTCTTAACTGACTGAGCTACAGATAGGTAGTTTCACACGTTAACTGACTGAGCTACAGATAGGCAGTTTCACACGTTAACTCACTGAGCTACAGATAGAAGTTTCACACGTTAACTCACTGAGCTACAGATAGGCAGTTTCACATGTTAACTCACTGAGCTACAGATAGGCAGTTTCACACGTTAACTCACTGAGCTACAGATAGAAGTTTCACACGTTAACTCACTGAGCTACAGATAGGAAGTTTCACACATTAACTCACTGAGCTACAGATAGGCAGTTTCACATGTTAACTCACTGAGCTACAGATAGAAGTTTCACACGTTAACTCACTGAGCTACAGATAGGCAGTTTCACATGTTAACTCACTGAGCTACAGATAGGCAGTTTCACACGTTAACTCACTGAGCTACAGATAGAAGTTTCACACGTTAACTCACTGAGCTACAGATAGGCAGTTTCACACATTAACTCACTGAGCTACAGATAGGCAGTTTCACATGTTAACTCACTGAGCTACAGATAGGCAGTTTCACACGTTAACTCACAGAGCTACAGATAGGCAGTTTCACACGTTAACTCACTGAGCTACAGATAGGAAGTTTCACACGTTAACTCACTGAGCTACAGATAGGAAGTTTCACATGTTAACTCACTGAGCTACAGATAGAAGTTTCACACGTTAACTCACTGAGCTACAGATAGGCAGTTTCACATGTTAACTCACTGAGCTACAGATAGGCAGTTTCACACATTAACTCACTGAGCTACAGATAGGCAGTTTCACATGTTAACTCACTGAGATACAGATAGGCAGTTTCACATGTTAACTCACTGGGATACAGATAGGCAGTTTCACATGTTAACTCACTGAGCTACAGATAGAAGTTTCACACGTTAACTATTTGATTTTGTAGCAATCTGATTAAAATCAGATCCTACGATTTGCTCACGTAGATCATAACACTAGTTTAGAGATCTACGCGAGCAGATCTTAGGATCATATTTTAATCAGGTTGTTTTTGTACATATGTGTTTTGAAGGTAGTCAGCCTTTATGGTGTGTTATTCCTTTAAAAAAGAATTCCATACATATATAACTATAATTCAGTGACTGTTACATATATGTGCATTGAATAAAGATCATATATATATATATTTTATTTTATTTTATTTTATTTATTTATTTATTTTTTTTTGGGTCTCAGCTGGATTTGAGAAGAAAGCAGTTCCATGTTTTGATTGCAGCCATTCATGAATTAGAAAACATTTTAGATGGTAAGATATCTCATAATTGATAAATGTTGACATCATTTAACAGCTCTCAATATTTAGTGACAGAATCTGCTCGGACGTGAAATATTGGAAGATATTTCAGCAGATCAGGAAGTATAAAGGTTGTGAATGGGAGGTCTGATGTGTGATAAGAGGCAACATGTGGTAGATGTGCAGGAATCACTTCCTTTGATTAAACTACATTAAATACGTGACAGATGATGTTACCTATGCTAAACAACATCTTCTATACTTTAGTTCTTAAATTTTTTATGGGGAGGTATTTTATCTCCTAAATTTTAGGAGTGTTTTAAACGTTCAGATTGTGATGTTCTTTATTTCAGTGGGATAAGTCACTGAAGCCTTGAACATAAAACAGTGTGTCGTGTATTCCTGTCCTTTGTAATATATTATGATAAGAGAAGATTATTTTTTCCTGTGTGTAGCTGTGGCATCTGTTAATAAATCTTGGTCATTTTGCATTTAGCAAATATACTTGTTTAAAGGTGCACGCATCAAACTTCATAGACTGAAGCACCTTGGGAACAGCATTGCTATGTTGCTCAAAGGTTTAAAGTACTTCCGTATGACAAGTTGTGTGCTTACAATTTATGCTTGAATGACAGGTTTGAGATCAGTTGTTGATGAGATACTGCACATCAAAGTACAAAGGCTTTATCTTATAATCTTTTTAATACACGTTTGACCTACATTTTGAAATATAAATAAACATACTTGATACACTGTGTGTTGAATAGTGAGTTAGCTCTTGCCATCATACAACCATTCCTGCCACATAATGAAGGAATTTGTTCTATATGTGTGTATGATTACTAGTATGTACAATATTCATCAATTGTTTAATGTGTAGTTTAGTCTTGTGAAAATGAATAAAATTGAAAACCGTACTGGCATGGCAGCATAACCTTGTGACTCACAAAAAAATGAAGTTTTCATGAATGGAAAGTTTTAAAAGTCTCTCCTCAATTACAACAAAACCAGTAACTTAATGAAAAGTTATTTACAGCACACAAGTTTCTCCTCTATTACAACAACACCAATAACTTAATGAAAAGTTATTTACAGTACACAAACCAATAACTTAATGAAAAGTTATTTACAGTACACAAGCCCCTCCTCTGTTACAAGACAACACCATTAACCTAATTAAAATGTGGTCCTATTATCTGTTTATTTACTGTAAAAGCTTTGGTTAGGGAAATGAGTGAGCACATCAAACACTGGATTGGCCATTCTCATCATTGTATATTCTATGATCTTACATCTCTTGTGTGTAAACTTACAGGCACACCTTTTCTCATGTACATCCTCTCCAATGTCATAGTAACAGGACAGTGGAATGTAATACCCTGTATGTTATAGCAATATGATTAGTTAGAATGCAATAACCTGTATTTTATAACTATATGATTAGCTAGAATGTAATAACTTGCATTTTATAGCAATATGATTAGCTAGAATGTAATAACCTGCATTTTATAGCAATATGATTAGCTAAAATGTAATAACCTACATTTTATAGCAATATGACTAGCTAGAATGTAATAACCTGTATTTTATAGCTATATGATTAGCTAGAATGTAATAACCTGCATTTTATAGCAATATGATTAGCTAAAATGTAATAACCTGTATTTTATAGCTATATGATTAGCTAGAATGTAATAACCTGTATGTTATAGCAATATGATTAGCTAGAATGTAATAACCTGCATTTTATAGCAATATGATTAGCTAGAATGTAATAACCTGTATTTTATAGCTATATGATTAGCTAGAATGTAATAACCTGTATGTTATAGCAATATGATTAGCTAGAATGTAATAACCTGCATTTTATAGCAATATGATTAGCTAGAATGTAATAACCTGTATTTTATAGCAATATGATTAGCTAGAATGTAATAACCTGTATGTTATAGCAATATGAT
The DNA here is from genome assembly GCA_024699665.1 of Ostrea denselamellosa. Taxonomy (NCBI): domain Eukaryota; kingdom Metazoa; phylum Mollusca; class Bivalvia; order Ostreida; family Ostreidae; genus Ostrea; species Ostrea denselamellosa. The sequence goes on from JAMZEH010000068.1 coordinate 7,553,627, forward strand.
TAATTAGAATTTAATAACCTGTATTTTATAGCAATATGATTAGCTAGAATGTAATAACCTGTATTTTATAGCAATATGATTAGTTAGAATTTAATAACCTGTATGTTATAGCAATATGATTAGCTAGAATGTAATAACCTGTATTTTATAGCAATATGATTAGTTAGAATTTAATAACCTGTATTTCATAACAAAAGAATGAGGTGGAATGTAAATTCTGCATTGTTGTTTGTTACTGTTGCAGAGGATGAAGCTAAAGAAGGAGGGACTGAAGAAATGGACATGAACTGAGACAGGAACAGAATGTGTTGACAGAGAGGCAGCGATATTTACCATGCGATGGGATGGCCCCGCCCTCACGGAGGTGTAAGCTGATTGTGACAGAAACATCATACAGAAGGGATATTATTTGAAAGTGATTAAAGCATTGACTATAAAAACCTCTACCTGGTGTATGAATGACATCTCATCAAGGATAAATTGTCTTCATTTTCTATTGTATTTGATTCCATGTATGTATCTATGACAACTGTATGTTTGATGAGATTAGGAACATTAAAAATTTAAAATTTCAGCTCACTGGAGGGTTTGAGTTTAGTTTTACAAGATTTGTGGTCCTTTGCAGAGAATTTGTTTTTCATTTGAGCTAAAAGTTCAAGTGAGCTTCTCGGATCAAAATTTGTACAGAGTCTGTCCTTCTGTCTGTAGTCTGTTCATTTTTCACATTTTAACATCTTGAGAACTGTTGGACCAATTTCAACCAAATTTGCTAGAAAGCATTCTTGAGTAAAGAGGATTTGAAATTGTGCAAAAGAAGGGCCATGCTAGCACATTTATACAACAAAATAAAATTTTCAGATTTAGAGGTGATATTGCTTTAAGTTTGTCTGCACAAGAATTACAAGGTACAAGTCTGTTCAGTGGATGTGTAATTTAGATGTGAGATCGCTTACTACTCCTTGACCCCTGGAGCCAGGACAGGTCCTCAGGAGGTGTTCAAAGCTTCACATGCACAGAGGAAGAACCTAAAAATGCAACAACAACAAAAAAACATCCTATAGTGTCCTCAAATATGTAACAACAAAGAAAAAACATCCTATAGTGAACTATGCATTTGTTATTATATTTTCTTTATATAATGAAGATTTGTTTGTTCAAAATAATGGTCCTGAGACTAAAGTGTGCACAAAAGGGTCTAAAGTTGTAAATGAGAATATTGAAAAATTCTTCGAGAATTAATCTCAAGGGTACAGAATGTTTTACTGAGAAGAAAGCGTCCTTGCAGTGTTGATTCAAGTTTGCATACTTCATGACAACCTAGGTCAAGGGTAGGGTCCTGGGAGAAAGTTGGTTGGTTGTATATTGTTTAACGACTCTGGTTTGATGATTTTTCACTCATGGAGATGTCACTGTTACAGGTAAAGGACTGCAAAATTTAAGCTTAACGCTTGGCGCTCATGGCCTTCGTTATTTTACTCTTGATCTGTCATTCCATTTGGGGCTTTCCAAACTTTTCTCTGGATTGCATGAAAATATATTTTAACTGAAACTTTGCATATGGCTTTGTCTTTGATAGTTCAATACAGATCAAAGTCGACTTTTTTATGCTTGACTTACTTTTGATTGAATTATGCCTCTCGATGAATTTGCAAGAATCGATTTTCCAAACTTTTCTCCGAACTGGAAGATAGTCAATTGAAATTTGATATGTGGCTTTGTCTGTGATAGTTACAGATCAAGTTTGAGTTTCATTACACTTGACCTACTTTTGACTGAATTATCCTACCGGTGGAGGACTTTGTATTGCCTGCAATACACTCGGAATGCTCGATTTAAGATTAACGTTTACACATTGTTTTAGAGGGAAGAGTAATAGCCATTTACCTGGTAATGTTCTGGATGGAAAAATGTCGGTCTGATTAGAATAAATCCTTTGATCCACTCCCAATCTAATTTGTCACTACATATTTAAATTGGAATCTGATTTGATCAGGTTAGCAAAATGCAGTAGCTCAGGTGAGAATTGTGGCCTGTGGGCCTCTTGTTTGGTTATGCATTGAGGTATTGATTTGAAACTTGTATTGCTTCCTCATTCATAGTTATCCTTTACCCAGTTGTACCAAGAGTTATTGCCCTTCATGCGTTTTCCACATTTTTCATCAGGATGAAATTTAAATCTCATCCTGGTTGTCCTATTTTTATAGTTTTTTGTTTTTTTTTATTAAAGTTTTAGCTTTTTGAAGAGTGTTAACTTTTAATAACCCTTTATTAGTAGTATACAGACATCATAACTTGTTTACTGAAACAAGTGCCTGTGTTCCAAACTACCACCTGTGCCATGATTTTAACAAACTGCACTATGCTGCCATGTAAATTTGAACTTTTGACCCAGTGGTTCTTGAGGAGATTTTTAAAGATTTTCTCAATATATTCACATGTAAAACTTTGATTCCCTATTGTGGCCCCACCCTACCCGATAGGGTAATGATTTTAAGAAACTTGAATTTGCACTATGCTAGTGAGCTTACATGTAAATTTTTGAACTTAATTTTCTGGCCCAGTGACTCTTTGAGAAGATTTTTCCTATATATTCCCTATTGTGGCCCTACCCTACCCCCAGGGGCCATGATTTGAACATGCTTGAATCTGCGCTGTTAGGAAGCTGCCATGCAAATTTGAACTTTCCTTGCCCAGGGTTTCTTGTGAAGACTTTTAAATGATGGTGCCCTATTTTTGCTTTTCTGATTGTCTTGCCTTTGATGGGAGCTTTGTCCTATAACTTGAATCCCCTTCACCTAAGGATGATTTGTACCAAGATCGATAGAAATTGGCCTGCTGGTTCCGGCAAAGACTTCCGCTATTGTCTCCCCTTGGAGAAGGGCTTTGCCCTTCATTTGAACAAACTTGAATCCCCTTCACTCAAGGACACTTTTGACAAGTTTGGTTGAAATTGGTCCAGTGGTTCTGGAGAAGAAGTTGAAAATGTGAGAAATGTACAGACGGACCACACGTTATCAGAAAAGCTCAGGTGAGCTAACGAAAGGTGATCAGAATGGCTCATTTGAGCTCTCGGCACAGGTGAACTAAGCAAAGTGGATGAATTTCACAACCCCCAAGGTTGTAACTCCTGGCCATATTTTAAGGAGGTGTACAAATGATAAATTTCCTATTCCTGTAAATACCAGCTGTCGGTAATTCTTTATATATTAATTGTCTAGACCAGCTCAGTAGGTCAGCAAGTCCACTGCTGAACTGTAGATTATGACCTGTAGAGGATTCAATTTTTTAAAGACTACTTTTATTAAAAATGCATTTTTTTTTTATCTAAATAAATTTGAAAGTTTTCAAGTTATTGGTATACATGCCCCCCACTCATCTATATCAAATTTCTCTAGTATAGTACTTCTCCGTAATGTAAATATATATCATGTAAAATCTTCCATCGGTACAGTACGAGTACTTTTGGGGGGTGTTTGTGTATCAAGAGCATCTGCTGCTGAATATTAGAATTTAGCTTAGATATGCAGAATATGAAAATTACATGAAATTCATATAATAATTGGGGCTAGCAACACTTCTAGCTCAGGTTACTAATGAGGCCTGTGGGCTCTTGTATTTGCATTTTACTTTCATTTTGGTCAGAATTCCCACCGGTTGAAATAGCTGTACTATATTTAACAAGATTCATAAGCACATTGTTCACCTTCATGAGGAAATGGCATAATTTCAAGATTGGAAATGCTTTTTTAAGCGAGGACGATTGCTCTGCCACATACATAGTTTATAATCTTTGCTTAGTGCCGATTCTTTTATTTTGACAAGCTATAAATTTTCTTTCCTTTAGATCCCTTGCTCATCATTCTATATGCAGTTATAATCAACAGCACAGAATACCAACGTCACTGATAATATAGTCACTTCAATTCTATGTGCATTAACCAATCAAAATGCTTGATGCACAACACTTTCAGTGCAATGTTGTTTTCGTGAGTAGCAATTTCAAAAAATCTCGAGCATACTGGGCTCCTCTGAAGCTCAAATCAGAGAGTGACATAAAATGAGGACCAGTTGACTTGACATAATTTTTAATGTTGGGTGTTTGCCGCTCTTCATTTACACAATATTTCACAAACTCATTCAAAATTACATCTCGTACAAAACACTTTAAACTTGTCCCAGTGAACGTAACAATCAAACAGAATGCTTGTTCACCAATGGAACAGTTGCTACGATTACGTAAAAGTACACATTGTGGCATAAATCATTTATTATACATGTAAATTACTCTGTTTTATTTGTAACACTGTACATCAATAATTATTACTGTATATTCTATGCAAAAAAAAAAAAAAGTAAAATTAAAAATTGCAATTCCAAGAGTAGATGTATTTTAAAACATTTCTGCAAACCCATGAATGATTAGCGCCATAATATTTACTTCTACATTGTAAAGACCCTAGGGAAAGACTATTATTCAAAAATATACAAAACGGTGTCATTCATTATGCAACTAATGTGTCGTAATATGACCCAGTTCGGTTTTGTTTCAATTTGGTTTTTTTTATGTCTCTGAAATGTGGTATTTTCTTCAGTCATTTAGTATATATAAATTTTTACATTTCAGTAATGGCAATACAATTAAAAATATGCAGTAATACTATTTGCAATCATAACTAATCTTGAAATGAAAATTATAATTCAACTACACATACAGGTATATCTTTGTAAAATTAAACTTGTGTGGTAATAAACTAATTATAAAATACACAATGCACATCTCTCATGTACATCAGAAATTAATAAACATTGAAAACTAAACTCTTATTTACACGAGAAAAATGTACAATAAATAAAAACAACAGACCCATACGTAAACAAAACATGGTGAAATTGACAGTTCTCATGAAAACATTGCACTCCAAAATGATTAACACCCAAAACTGTACAACATACACAGGCTGCACAGGAAGATGCACATTATAAAATGCTGGCATTTAATGGTAATGTTAATGGAGAATGCCACCTAGTGCATTCACTAGTTAGGATGCATATGAAATTCTGTGTCAAATATGAAGGACAGAATATGAATTACTTTTGTAAAATGAAGATTCACAGCAGATCCTTTCAGGAATTTAATCCGTTGAGGCAAGCAATTAATTCTCTCTCTGTATGGAGTTCTGTACATACATTTGTATTGAAGACAGAGATGCACAAACACTTTGAACAGCTTGACAAGGTACACATAAAATAGTTCAAAGGTCACGTTTCGTCTGCTGTTTGTTCATTGGTCTCCGTCTCCTCTGTAACTGGTTCACTTTCTTGCATGCTGGACATGCTTACCGGAACGGGCGATTCTAACTGTGTCATCATCCCGTCTATGATATCTGCCACGATGACTGATTGTGAGAGGCCTTCCTCACTGACTTTTTGACTGATGTCATCGTTACAGTCCTCCTCCTCCTCTTCCTCCTGAGGAACCAGCTCCTCCTCCTCCTCCTCCTCCACCTCCTCATTAGATATCACAGAACTCACAAGGTCTTCATTCTCAATCACTGACATCTTCACCTCCCTCTCTGACAATTTTCCAGCAAGAGATTTTTGAGAGCAGAATTCCTGAATTTTGATGGGCGACTGAGTTTGAACAATTTTTTGAGGGACACTGTCTGTTTTTTCTTGAGTACTGAGTTCCACCTCTGATACAGATGGAAGGTCAGCCTCACGAGTCGTCATCATCCCTGATGATGTGCTGATGGTAATGTTTTCTCTAAGGCTATTCCGCACTACTTCATCTGCTGAAACTGAGCTGTGAAGGTATGCAAGTGAGCTGTCCTGGTTTTTACACTTGAAGCACTCGTATTCCTCATCCTCTGTCACCTCATCTGCCCCAAGTCCAACACACAAAAGGTGATACCATTCCTCACAACGGTCACATTGCACCCAGTTCACCTCCTCACCTACAGCAAAACAACATAATTACACCTCAAAATACAAAGATCAGTCGATTTACTTACAACTTCATAAATCATAACAAGCTTTACTGACAATGCTGTTGTGAATTCTGACTGCATACAATGTATAATTATAGAACATGTTAATATGCATTAGTTTTACTGCAATACTAATTTGGTTGATTCCTCATTATATATATATTTATAAATTTATTTATATTCACTTCAGGAACTTGTACTTTTGTCACAGAAAGGCTTGCTTGGTATTCTAGGCAAAAAAATCAACTTGTTTGAAAATCTCATTTTACAAAATACACATACATATATATGCAAGAAATAAATGTTTAGGTTTGTTTGCAGGGGAACATAGGCGTTATTTCTGTATAATTGCTGATTGTTGCTAAATAGGCGATTATGACAATCTAGTACATTAAGCACAATGATACATGAAATCTCCAGTACTCACTGACAAGCACCTGTTACATCATCCAGAAATTTAAGCATTACCCTCATTTAGCAATACAGTTTAGTACAAAATAACAGACATTTTTGCCTTTATTACACTGCAATTTTACCACAATTTGAAGAGATCATTTTTAAATTCTGTGTGTGATATTTTTGTTAACCAAATGCCCAACTGCATTTCATTCTGCAGAAAAACAGACTATAAACACTTCTGTCACATACAGGCCATGTGCATTACACCTGTTTAACTCCTTATCAACTAAAATACTTACCTGTGGGCTTCAGACATTTGATGGCAGCACAGTTATCATCGTCATTATCATCGTCGCCATCATCTTCCATCATCACCAAACACTCTTTCTCTTTCTTCTTCCTTGGCTTTCGTTTCTTCTTCTCTCCTTCCTCCGTCCCACTTTCTTTTTTCACTTTCACTTTCTTTTTCTTGGGTTTTTCTAGTTTCTTCAGTTTCTCTGTATTAATGTCTACCAATAATTTTATCTTCTCCAGGTCTGACACAGTCGATTCCGACATAACTGTCGTAAAAGTAAAAGATATTGTTAGGAATAGGTTTTTGAACATTTTTTAGTTAGCGACCCAATTTGAACATCATAGAATTCAATATTTATTACAAAGCACACAATAAAAATAAAGATGACTTTATCTAATCTCAAATTTTATTATGTGCTTTGTAATGTATAGTATATGTACATCAATATGTGAAGAAAATAACAATGGTTGAATATTAAAACAATAGAATTGCTTAATGCACAGCTGTATTCCTTAATAAATTCAACCAAAACTTCACTACAATTTTGAGATGACTTTCTGTTTTAGAATGGGGTCAGAAGGTGACCATCCTATCCACAAAGTTATCAGTCATATTGAACCATCCCCTCAAAAGATGACCACCTAGACATGCAAGTCTTATTGAACCACATAGTCAAAAGATGACTAGATGTGTATCGGTCTTATTGAACCACACGGACATAAGATGACTATCTATGTACCAGTCTTATTGAACCACATAGTCAAAAGATGACTAGATGTGTATCGGTCTTATTGAACCACACGGACATAAGATGACTATCTATGTACCAGTCTTATTGAACCACATAGTCAAAAGATGACTAGATGTGTATCGGTCTTATTGAACCACACGGACATAAGATGACTATCTATGTACCAGTCTTATTGAACCACATAGTCAAAAGATGACTAGATGTGTATCGGTCTTATTGAACCACACGGACATAAGATGACTATCTATGTACCAGTCTTATTGAACCACATAGTCAAAAGATGACTAGATGTGTATCGGTCTTATTGAACCACACGGACATAAGATGACTATCTATGTACCAGTCTTATTGAACCACATAGAGACAAGATGACTAGATATGTATCGGTCTTATTGAACCACACGGACATGAGATGACCGTCTAGCTCCAGTAGGCCGAGTTGTTCTCCGCTACAGATAAATGACAATCACCACAATTCTCAAAGTGAACCATGGCTGTCCTGAGCGGTCAAGGATGTCCCCCCAGGAGTGGCTTATCATATTACAACTTATTCTCATCTTTCTGGGGTTAATTCCTTCAGAAGCTCCAATCTTATTGAAACACACAGACATAAGATGACTATCTAGATATATGTATCAGTCTTATTGAAACACACACACATAAAGCCCCGTGGAGATCTGGGTTGTTGGAATAGATCCTCAATACCCCTTGCTTGTCGTAAGAGGCGACTAAATGGGGCAGTCCTTCGGATGAGACCACAAAAACTGAGGCCTCGTGTTACAGCAGGTGTGGCATGATAAAGATCCCTCCCTGCTCAAAGGCCCTTTGCGCCGAGCATAGGTGATATCTCCATATGAGTGAAATATTCTCAAGCGGGATGTTAAACAATATATAATCAATCAACACACACATAAAATAACTATCTAGATATGTAGCAGTCTTCTTGAACCATACAAGCATAAGGTGACTAGATATGTAGCAGTCTTTTTGAACCACACAGACATAAGATGACCATCTATGTACCAGTCTTATTGAACCACACAAACATAAGATGACTATCTATATATGTACCAGTCTTATTGAAACACACAAAAATGAGATGACTAGATATGTATCAGTCTTATTGAACCACACAGACATAAGATGACCATCTAGCTCCAGTAGGCTGAGTTGATTTCTGCTACAGATTGATGACAAAACCACCGTTCTCAAAGTAAACCATGGCTGTCCTGAGCTGAGTGGCTTATCACTTCACAACTTACTCTGATCTTTCTGGAGTTCAAATTCCTTCAGAAGCTTCTTTTCTTTCTCTCCTTTCTCTTTTTTGATTTTGATCTTTTTTGGTTTCTCCACCCCTTCGGATCCCTCCCTCATTTTCTTTGGTTTCGATACATCCACCCCCTCTTCAGTTTTCTTGCGTTTTTTCTTTTTCTTTTCTGGATCCTTTTCTTTCTTGAATTTCACAACCATTTTCTCTCTTTCAAAGTTTTCTTTTGGCACAATGTTTTCAGGACCCTGTTAACATGAATTTTAAAACGCTCTCTAATAAAAGCACACCGCAGCATAAAGAAGTTGTTTCTTCCAATAGAGACTGGTCAGCATACTAAACAGACACAGTATTTATAATGCATGAACAGAATTACATGTCAGTAGAGAATGTCTTTGTGTGATAAAATGATGGTCATCCGTGCACTTCAGACCACAGTATGTACTTGTTTCTTATTCATGAACACAGACCATAACATGCATTCTGTCTTTCCATGAGATTGACAGAAAGAATTGAATAACAACTTAATTTGTCTTATTTTGACATAGTCTGTATTAATTTGACTTCGTCTACCAATTAGATTCAAGTCTGCATCAATTTAACTTGGGTCCATCGATTAGATTTAAATCTGCATAATTTAACTGGGTCTGCATCTGTTTAACATAATTTAAATCAATTTGACTTCGGTTTTATACATGTACCGCATATCAATTTGACTCAACTCTTATATTTCCCTTCTGTAACTGATGTAAACCCACCGAAACATTTCTAAGTCTGATACCTTGTCTCCAATGTCTATATCTAGGAGTTTCCCTTCACCCCGGGGCTGACACGCCTGGAGGATTCTCCAGATGTGCTGGGTTTCGTCCAGAGACACTTCCAGCAGGTCTCCCTCCATCATCAGTTCCTCCAGCTGTTTTTTAGCTGTGGTGGACAGTTCCAGGACCGGGGCCTCCAGCCCTGACCGTGCCACCAAGGGGGACTTCCTCTGGTGTTTCCTGGGAGACGTATCTACAATACAGGTGTTATAATTACCACAACTTGACACATACCATCAACACGATTTAAAAGTCTTGACAATATGATCAACATGATTTAAAAGTCTCCATAGTACAATCAACACGATTTAAAAGTCTCAACAATATGATCAACACGATTTAAAAGTCTCGATAGTACAATCAACACGATTTATAAGTCTAAATAATAAGATCAACACGATTTAAAAGTCTTGATAATACGATCAACATGATTTAAAAGTCTTGATAGTATGATTAACATGATTTAAAATCTATATAGTACAAACAACATGATTTAAAAGTCTCGGTAGTATGTGAAATGTATCCATAAAGAACAAATATGACTAGTAGTAATTTATAATAATAATACCATATTTATATAGCACCCTTTTCATACATTTGTATGCTCAAAGGTACTTTACAGTAGATAAAACAATTAAATAAAACATTGAAATAAAATGATATAAACATAAGATACAAAACATATGCTAAATATGTATAAAACATCATTTTTGTAAACAGCAATTAATGTATACAGTATTTTTTCTCGATAAATTATAGGATTAAACGTTCATTTTGAAGAATTTATCGATGTGTAAATTCTGGATATTTACTTACTATCTGAATAAAAGTGCCAAGCACTGCTATGGTTTGTGAGTAAAATGCCCAGATGTTACACATTGACAAATTCCTTAAAGAGAATGTTTGATTCTTATAATTCCAATTCATTAACAATTTAAAAAATTTGAACAGTTGCCATATACTACTTCATATTTTGTCAGGCACGTACGATTTTCAGATTTATTAAAGCGTAAATTCTCATTCAGCTTTACTTTTGTCAAATCAAAACAATTGTAATAAATAAATTGGAATTGTTCTAAATCATTCAATATACTGGATCACACAGAGAACCTCACTGGATGGAACAGAGTTTTGCCTGTGAGGTCCAATGCATATAACTTTGCTCCACACTGCTTCAGATTTAGAAGAAAAAAATTCATAAATATATCCAAATTTACTACATAAATTTTCTCTTTGTATTTTTACGTGAATTTACTTTTTAAATGTATGCAATTCCACTTACTGGACCCACCCTTGGAGGCTGTGGAGTAGGCATGCTCAGACATCCCACCATGGTTGGTGCTCGCTATCTCAATCTCCATCTGTATATCTGAGCTCTGTTCCGGTGACAAGGGTGGTGACATTGAATTCTCCAAATCCACGAATCCAGATTCCATCTGTTTACCATTTATCACTCCAGAACTTCCACCAAAAGCACTCTGTGTAACACTTGCAAGATGTCCCTGCAGTTCTGGATTATTTGCAGCCTTCATCAACTCGGCATTGATGATTTTTTCCGTCTTCTCTCGTGCTGCCTGCTCGACCATTCTCTGGCTCAGTACGCTGAGTTTGGCGAGAGCTGAGGCCAATTCACTGGTGGTGAGTGCTTGGCGAGCACGGTCCTGCCAGGCCATAGCACGCTCGGTCAAGCATTGCAAGGCCTCGCCCTCGGGCAGACGGACGGGGAGTTTCTGTAGGGACACTAAGAGAGACAGAATGGTCTCCAGTCGTGGTCGCCGTGACCGCAGACAGAGAGGGCAGAGAAATTTGAGATCTTTGGCAGCCTGTACAGCTGCTGCCTGTTGAGATTTGTTCTTTAGGTTGGCGGATTTAGGTAATGGGACACAAGTTCCTACAGGAAAAATATCCAACATTTAACAACGACCTTCACTACCTCTCAGTTAAATGTCTACATGTATACTTGTCTTTAAGTTGAAATAACTTTCAACAGTTTCTCATTTCTCAATTTATATGTACCATCCATTTCTAGTCAATATCTGCATTCAGAAAATATACATTTATGCTATATATGTACATATATACAAACAAATATAAAACAAACAAACTGCATGTATCTCTGTAACATACTTCTTGAACCATGTTTGTACAAGATCAAACCACGGCTTGATTAAGCTGTCTTAATCTCTGCTGTTTACAGAGACAATACACATAATTATGTACCTCTCAATCCAAAAGAAGACAGCAGTTTCTTACTGGACCTCAAATCTTCCATTCCTGTACACCCAACTTTTCTTTGTAAACAAGAAATGTAAGCCAGACTTTCAAGCACTCACAAGACCTTGATTAGGTATAATCCTACATGTATCGTGATGCCACACTACAAGACTTACATGCATCATTAATCCGAATTTTAATTCATATTTAACAAAGCTGATACATTGTGAATCTGCTTTTTTGATTTGCCCCCCCCCCCCCCCTTCCCATTCCAAAGTTTTATTATTATCCAAATGCCAACTGGATACGCTGTATGTATTCTTGATTGGGAAGTATAAGTAATGTCTGATCATTTTGCTGTTGTGTGTTCAAATCCTGTTGCAAACATTTATCCATCTCAAGTTTTACTTTTGATAAATCACGCTATTTTCCACAAACAAGATTTGATTCCAATACTTATTTTTGGTTGCATCATTTTTCGTAATGGTATGGTATATCAGACTGACACGGATTTATATTTTCCACAAACAAGAGTGACGAAAACATACTTTCAATAAGTACTTCAGACCTCCTTAAACTGATTTTTTTATCAGTTTCTCAACTTACCATCCACTTGTATACTAAGTCAAGATATAAATGTCTGGGCAGTACATACAGTTGTACAAGTTTAAAACAAAATGCATGTATCTCTGTAACACACTTCTTGAACCGTGTTTGTACGAGATCAAACCACGGCTTGATTAAGCTGTCTTAATCTCTGCTGTTTACAGAGACAATACACATAATTATGTACCTCTCAATCCAAAAGGTGACAGCAGTTTCTTAGTGGATGTAAACTTTTACAATATCTATTGTCATACACCAACTTTTCCTTGTAAACAAGAAATGTAAGCCAGATTTGTAATCATTTCTTTTTCATGACAATTTGTTGTAGCAATGGAGTGGTTTTGTTCATGCACTGGAGAAAGCATTTGTTGCCTTGCCAACCCATTGTTGAGTTGGTTTAATGTGCTTTAATAGGACTTGGCACTACACTGAATCATTAATAGTACTCACCATGGAACCAGTCTTTACAGAGTTCACACTGTAACATGAACCCCGCCCCCTCCTTACGACAGATGCAGTACTTTGCCTCTCCGTGTGGTTGGCGAAGCTTGGCACAGTTACGGTCCCTTAATTCTCTCATCAGTTCCACCTCTCTCTGCTCTGCTACTTTGAATGCAGCAACCTGAAAAAGAAAAAGGCCAGATGATGATGCTTGAATTACTCGAGTGACAAGTGTTTTTATCTGTGTACACATAAACACACATCATTCACAGTAATTAAACTACAAGAGTTTGATACCACAGAAAGTACTAACAATGGCTGCTGGATCTCTCTGCTCGTCCACTCTGTAATCCGATTGGTTGTTATTCTCACTGTCACGGCGATCTCTTCCCTCCTCTTTGATTTTCTTCTTTGTTTTTTTACTGCTGCTGTAGATTCCTATGTCTGCTCTGGGAGACAGCACCTACAGCACAGGAAGTCATTTAATGCGGAATATCCAGGTACACCGAAAATGTCTCACCATGCAAAAAGTTTATTCACAGACTGGAATTATTCAGCTCTTAATTGAAGTGTTTATTTTAAATTAATTAAAGTTTTAATTTGAAATTACGTCTTTATTTTATTTTAAAGTTTTTATTTTGATACTACATCTTTTGATTGCAAAGATTTTACCATTTCATTGGTATGCTTTCTGTACATACATTAAATCAACTGAGCATTTATTAGGTATTATAAATTTGTGGTATAGGGATGCAAATAAACTTCATAATGAAATCTCATGATTCCATTTGATGTTTGAGGGAGGAAATACAGTTAACCATTATTAGTTAATCAAAATTTACAGAAAAGCTATCCATATTGCTGCAGATCTAACCACCACATATCAAGGTACATGACTTTACGCTTTACAAAATAAATTTATTATTATTATTATTATTATTATTAAATATTCTGATATCCTTTTACCAACAAGGAAAACTTGTGTACCTCTAACAGTGAATAAGTGCAGTTCTTCTTCAGGAAAGTCCTCGCAGTTCTCTCACGCCACGACTTGGCAGCAGCTACCTGGGACTCCACCTGAGGCAGCTGATCTAGACGGACTGGAATAGGTCGGCCTTTGTTCACTAAACTTTCCAGGGCATCCAGATAGGGGTAGGAGTCCGAATTCTGTAAATACACATTGAGAAACACAGGTATAAAGAAAAGAACACAGTTTCTAAGGACTCAGTTGTAGTGATACTTATTTATTATGGGTATGCTTAATACCAAATAGAACCAGTATCCATTAGAATCAAATTCAAAACATGAATATGCATGTATGGCTTGTAGAACATTTTGGGTTACACCGCATCCAGATCAGACTGGTTTTACTGTAGTAATGTATGTACAGCACACACACTTCAATGTTACACACAGGGAAGCAGAAGAGGACAATAATGGGGACTGACCTGCACTGTTTCCACCTTCTGAGTCCAATCCTTGGCTTTCTTTAAGGCATCTTTAAGAGCACTGACATTAGGAAGGAATGCTGGGATACCCTTCGCCTCGTTAATGATGGCCTCTAATGTTGCCATGACATGGCGTGGTCTACAATATATAAATTCATGTTTTCTCACACTTTGGCTGGGGCATGCAGAAAATGGACAACATAGACAACATTAAAGAATTGTTTTCCAAACTTTATTGTTTGGGGGCATCAGCTCATACAGAATAAAAGTAGCACAAATAGATATTTGTCACAGACTAATGGAAAGATGGATGAGATTCAGAAAAATTCTGAACAATCAGTGATCCTGGAATGATAGCAATCAGTTAAAACCTACACATATCCAACTCCCACTGAGCTTTTCCCTTTCCCACCCCAATCTTTGATAAACACTTTGAACTTTTCTGTTTCCCACCCTAGTCCATGGTAAACACTTTGGTCCTCTCTCCTTACCTGGCCTGTAAACAGATCCTGGCTTTTTCTTCCCACCTCTCGCTGACGGTCAGTAATTCCTGTAGTTCAGCCATGGCTTTCTCCACGGCGGGGTGAGGTGCCAGCCCTACCCCAGCCTCCATCAGTTTCCTCATAGATTCCAAGGTGACTTGCTGTTGGTCCTCAAGAAGGGTCAGTTTAACCTCATCAAGCCACTTGGCCTGCAGCAGCACCTGTAAAGTTTGGCAGAATTTTCCTAATGCAATAGTAATCAGTGTAAAAGTTTGTAGTGAATTTTCCAGTAATTACAAACACTTGCAAATTGCAAGGTTAAATATACACCGTATTACAACAACTGAACCTAATAATAGAACTTCTTTCAGATTTTTTTTTTTATACACATTTCACAATTTCAAAGAAACAGAAAAAGGTTGATTGTGTATGAATGTATTACACACAATTACTTTGTCAAAAAATCAAGATTTAAAATTCAGGATTTGAAAATTGCTTAGACATAAACCAGCAGGGTAATGTCATAGCAGTTTAATATAGGCTCATTTTGAAGTCTCCAATTTTTGGCAGATTTGTTAACACCTTATTTTTCTGGTGGATTTTCATACCATACAATGATAATTAACATGAATGGAAAATTTGGCACACTTTCAATTTTCTTCATAACCAAAGTGTCAATATTACACGATTTTGTGCATTCCAAATCTATAAATAAACTATGGAGCTTAGGGTTTCTCTGACCTGCTTGAGTCTTGGAATTTCCTGGAGGTCCACGTCTAGTGTGACACTGAACTCAATCAACTGTTCCAGCTTCTCCGAGTCCGGACTCTCCGCATCCAAGGCCTCCAGAGCATCCTTCTGGAACTGAGTGACTTTGTCTAGCAATTCCTGTTCACAAACGGACAGTACAAATGAATGCTCACAAAACACAGCTTTACCGCGCACATAGGTTTCATAAAAACAAGTGGGACTTCTTTCAGGAAAGACGTGAATTTTGTAAGCAGGTGTTTACTGACACCACCCTATACAAATCAATGTCAGGTCACCCCCATTTCCACGGCAAGGAAACAATCCTCATCTAACACCTTATACTATTCATTACAGGTCACTTGATACAAAAACATGCATGGGTTGATACACTGTGGAATCATTAATGTTTGTTGGGGCCAATGTTCATAGGTAGCCAAATATTTACTAGTTCGTGGGGATGGAATTTCGAGGGTTATTGTCATTTCTAAAATATACAATATTACACTATAGAAGCTATTGCAAAGAATAACTGGTTCGTGGGGATGTAAATTCATTGGTAAAAGGTATCCACGAAATCCTTGAACATAGTGCCTCCATGAACAATGATTCCACAGAATATGTTTTTGTAATTGGTTTGGTTATTATAAGTACAAACATAAAATTCCTAATAAAATTATGGGATTCGTAAATTTTCCATGATCTTCAAAAGTTGAAATGTAATACCACTCTCAATACAAATTCTCCCACCGTTTTGGACTTAAATTGTACATGTATTTTTGAAATCATGGGAATAAATTACACTTCAATTATGGTAAATTGTATTAATTTTAATCATATAAACATGAATTTAGTTTTCGTCATTTTGTTTGAAAGAAAAAGTTTGTTTGTGGCAAGTGTCTATAAAATCACCATATAAAAGCCAAACCAACTAGAACACCAGCATCAATCTGATGGTTGACGTCACCTTAGAGGCACGATTAATTTGTTGGCTAATATTTTGACGGAGACCACTGCCTACCTTGACTAGTTTGGCTTCCTTGATAACACAGGCCAGGCTGGCAACTTGATCATAGAAACAATTCAGTTCCTCTAGACTTAGCTTGGCGATGTATTTCCCATCATTGTGGCGATTTCTGAAATTCATAAATAAAATTTAAAATTTTTTATTCACAAGTAAAATTTGAAATTTTTTAAACACAGAGTAAATTGATATAAAGTAAATATAAGCTCTTCCAAAGGTTTCCTGAAGTGCTGATCTATCAAAGAAATCTACATGAAAAATACATGCATATAATTCACTGATTCAGTTTAACATAATTTGCATCTCCCAATGGAATGAGCACAAAATAGAATTATCAACCATACACCAGTTATGCCCCCTTGACTGCTAGCTTGGTCTGTATGTCAGGTCATTTTCTTTCTTAATTAAAGTACTTTCATTTCAGTATTGTCCCAGAATTCCTTGTCACTTCCTGACCTTTAATAGACTATCACAGTAACTTTTAAATTGTGAACTTGTCCCTAGGTATGTGTACTGACCGTGTTCTAGCTTTCTTGGACACAAGCTGAGCCGCTACGTTTGCACATTTCTCTGCTTCATTGACCGCCATCACTAACTGCTGCATTAACTCGGAATCTGGGAATCTCTTCTCCTCAGCTTCAGCGATGTATTCCTTCAGATCAGGCAGATCTAAAACAGATCCCACACACATTGTACAATTTTATTTTATCTATTTCAAGTTTATGAAAAAATATCAGTCTGATACTGTGGTAGATCTGATAAAACCAGACCTTAAGTCTGTAACAGATTTAAAAAATTTCCTTTAATTCAAATCCTCGAAACAATCTGACCTTCCAAGTTAAGAAGGAACGATACATCATCAGAATGGCTGAATTCATTTCAAAACATGAACGAAAATATAAATATCAGCAATATTTGTATAGTCCTCTTAAATCGAACTTGCGGAGTAGCTCTGCCGATTAATGCATAGCATCTGCTGCTGATCCTTAGAGTGTTGGTATGAGTCTAGCAGGGGTTTGAAATTTCTTTTTCAGATCACTCTTTATTAAAATTGTATTTTTTGATGAAATAAAATAAATCTGAAACTTTTCAATTTCAAAATATTATTTCATATTTCCTCCACTTTTCAGCCGTATCAATATCTCTGGTGTGTTCTTCCTCCTTAAGTTATTTCAAGGTAGTATAAGTCTACAAGAGCTTGAGGCTTTTAACTAATTCATTCTTGTGTTTTCCATCAACTCACCAACTTTCTCATCCTCTTCAGCCTCCAATGCAGCTCTGACTTTGGTCGTCCAGTTGTCAAACGACTCTGCTCTGACCTTCAGACGGTGAAGCATTGTGGGTAATTCGTCTAGTGTGTATCTATATCTCAGACAGTACTGTGATGGATTGCAAGAACATAGTCTGTCCACATGATGAATACAGACAACTTTATCTACAACAGAAATCAGGAATGAACAACATTACATTACAAAGATCAAATGTTTTCTTTTTCTCACCCTCCCCCCCCCTTCCTTTTTTTTTTTAACATTATAATTGATTAAATTTCTTTTCTTTTTTTTTTACCTAGCGAATAAATATCAATCAATATATATTGACTTCTTTTAATATCTACTTGTGTAATTATACACACACTTTAGTTTGGTACTGTACACTGACCTATTTCAAAATATTGTACAAAAATTTTTGAAAAAAAAACAACCTTCACAGTGCAATATATAAAGAAATAACAAAATCACATGAAAAGACAAATCCATGAAGACACAACAACATATCTCATGTAGAGACAACAAATCCATGAAGACACAACAACATATCACATGTAGAGACAACAAATCCATGAAGACACAACAACATATCACATGTAGACAATAACAACATATCACATGTAGAAACAACAAATCCATGAAGACACAACAACATATCTCATGAAAAGACAATAACAAAAAATCACATGTAGAGATAACAAATCACACATTAAGACAAAAACAGGTCCCATGCAATGATGACAAATCTTTAACTTACTTGGTTTACAGGGGCAGGTGACAGCTGACAGGAAACAGGTGGTTTTACAGAAGTCACATTGTCGCTCGTCGTCAGGGAGGAGTTCGAATGCTTCACGCTCTGCTTCCTTAGTCCCCTGTAATTCACAACACAACTGTGTACATCCTCCCCAGACATAAAAGGGAAAAAACTCTATCACAAAATTTTTTAACATTAAATTGCTATCTTCTTTCTTTTGGGAGACTTGTTGGGTACAGAAAATCAGTTTTTTGATAATTTTAGTGCCCATTTTAAAGAAACTCCTGGTACAAATATTTTTTGCCCAGTGTTTAATATCATATATACAATGAATCTAATCATAAGCTGTGGTTTTAGTTTATCATAGTCAAATTAATCTGGTACATTATAGTACTGCTTAAAGTGCTCAATGCATGTAAATTTTACCAATTCCAGCAGCGTCTTGCGTTGCTTTCTCTCATCCTCCACTATAGCTAGCAAGTCTCGGTGTGTGCTGGCTGCAATAATCAGATCTAGGTTATCAGGATCAGCTGCCATCTTACATACTAACTCCTCATGAGAGAAAACGCACTGACGACACAAGGACCTATAGTGTTCAATGCAAGCACGCCCCATGGGAAGCTGGAAAACAGAAATTTAATATTCACACAATATTTTTACACTACAAGAAGTACAATACTTAATTTTCTGATAAAGAAAGTTTTACATTTATATGTACATGTTGCTATAATAGAATTCTGTAATCATATGGTTTAGGAGCCAAGAATCAGAAGAGCTGGAACTTACCCAGTCAGCTGGAGCAAAGTTGACAGCTTCAGCAAAGTTATAGCCCTGGTTAAATCCAGCATGGTAGGCTCTGGGAAAAGTGATGATAAATTCTCCTGCATGTTGGTTGGTGCGGACAATCTGGAGAAAAATATTCAAAATAAATTTTTCTGACCCCTGGTGTCAAAATCAAAATATTTTTCTCAGACCGTGTCCCAGAGTTCATGAATCTGTCCACATTAATCTTTCTTTGACATGACACATAATTATATGTCTATGCCAGTTTTAACATTGGGAAGGGAAGCAAAGGTTATAAAATAAAAATCATACTTC
Source organism: Ostrea denselamellosa (assembly GCA_024699665.1). NCBI lineage: Eukaryota > Metazoa > Mollusca > Bivalvia > Ostreida > Ostreidae > Ostrea > Ostrea denselamellosa. The sequence continues at coordinate 7,573,226 of JAMZEH010000068.1, forward strand.
AAACAGGCCGTGTACAGGCTGTTTACTGAAAGGTACAGTAAAAACCACTTATAAGGAACTTGTCTGTAAGGGTATTTAGGTTACAGTAAAATATTACTCAGTCTCCATCATCTGTTACATAATATATATCCATACAAGGATATGAGGAACAAAAGTTCTACAGAATGGAATACAGATGTTCTTAAGAATTCCTAATAAGCCAGTCTATTCTTATCTTTATCTCATTAAAGCTGTATCATTCAATGTTCATTTATTATTTTTTTGTAGAAAATTACTTTATAGGAGATGAATTAATTTTTAAAGTCATTAACTTTCCCTTAATTATATGCTTGAAAACATTGCATGTAAAAGAAAACAGTGAGATTATTTTAAAAGGTAAACATAGTGTGAAGCTGTATTAATACATTCAGTCTGTTGGGCATCTATAAATAGTCCCATGCACATGGAGGAATCCCAAAATGAAAAATAGAATTCAGAGCCACTGTCTACAGAATTTGAAGGAGTATAAACAAATTACGAAGAGGTATTTAATATTTTCGTTTTTCCTAAATTTATGGCATGTCACTGTAGTAACAAAATTCACAGCTTTACACAAGTAAGACTACCCCGGCTTGCAGGTCTGAACTGAACATGTGACTGTCACTGGATTTGCATTAAAAATGGCTGAATGATGATTGTTTGTAAACACCAATTTAAAACCAAATAATTCTAGATAAAACAGGTGAAATAATGTATGCCATAACGTACAGCCTCATAAATACGTACGTGCAATAATTTAACAGTGTTTTTACAAGGTGGACAATATTTGTCACAATTAGGACCATACAACTTTAAAATCAACTAGTATTCATTTTAGTGGGGACCGTTACAGATGTTCCCCAAACATTTCTCCCCCAAGTAGGAAGTGGTGTCAGTTGTTTCAGGACAAGTGATTTTGACTATAAGAAACCGTATAACACCTAAATATATAACTGTTTTATAACGTTCACGCCATTTCATAGTTAAACAAATTAGTTATCAACATTTAATAACACACCAATCAAAATTCAGTGCATGTACGTGTTGATTAGTAATTTAAACATGTTAATATGCTAGAAGTCTAAATATACAACTACAACATCAATTTCAAAACATTTCAATGACAAATGAGAAACTAACAGCGAGTAGAAGGTACAAACACCTGAAACAATGCATGTGCATACACGTGCATGCGAGTGTATATCTGCACATCCAGTGGTCTTACAATGTAGGTTTCAGTAGTGTGTACATACCATCTCAATATCATTTAAAATACCATATTCATGAGCAATATATATGTCTTTAAATAATAGCCAATCAAATTTGAGTGCCCGTGCATGCGTGTGCGGGGAAGTGATTTTGGCAACACCAATGAGAGGGGAGTCTCAAAATATATCTGCAACACAAATTTCAATACAACTCATTCAAATCCAAAACAATGTTATAGACCATATTTGAAATTTAGACATCAAAAATGACAATGCACACGCACACATTAATTCGACAAATGAATTTTAGTTCACACCATTCAATAGGCATTTCAATCATAAACCCACAACTAAGATTTCACTTCAATATAACTTTTAATTCGAAGGTTATGGCCATTTTAGTACCCAAAACTGATAGAAAAACCAATGCACGTGCATCTATTTGCATGTGAGCAAGACACCACATTGATGTAGATGTCGTTTGATGGGCATTTGATAGATATACTTACAATAAAATTTCACGTCGTTTACATCATTTATAAGAAAGTTATGGCAATTTCAATATCGGCCAATCAGAAATTAGTGCACGTCCATGCACGTGCGGGGAAGTGATTTTGACACTACCATTGAGTAGATATTCCCAAAACATATCTGCAACATCAATTTCAAAACCATTCATTCAATTGTAAAAATGTTATGGACAGATACATGAATTTAGACATGAAATTGCACGCACGCTCACGTGCACGCGAATGCAACGATGGAATTTTTGTTCAAGCCATTCAATAGGGATTTGAATCATAAGCTAGCAAGTATAATCTCAGCTCAATTTAACTTTTAATTCCAAAGTTATGGTCATTTTAATACCCAAAAAATGACGGAAATCAATGCATGTGCATCTATGTGCACGTGAGTAAGTCTCAACATTGATGTTGATGTCGTTCGTTAAGCATTTGATAGATATACTTACAATATCAATTTGATGTCATTTGCAATACTTATAAGGAAGTTTGGAGATTTGAAAATCGGCCAATCACAATTTAGCACACGTGCGTAAAAGTCTTTTTACTATATATTTTCATTAAGAATACCAACCTACATTCAGAAACTAAGTTTCAAAAGATTTTAACAAAAAAGACAAAAGTTGCAGTCATTCAAAGAATTGAAACTTCAAAAGATGATGCATGTGCATTTGCAAATTATTTTTATCATCAATCTGTAGATATTTTGGATGTCTACCTATAATGTAAATATTATCTCATTTTTGTATTATCCAATCAAAACAAAGCACACATGCATGCATGTTCAGAATCATAATTTTGACCATGGAAATCTATAAAGGGGATCAAGATATACCTAAGCTATAATTATCAATTGATATCATAGAAAAACAAAAAAGTTACTGCAATTCAAAAATTTGTTAACAAAACATCCAATGCACACGCAGGCATTTTCAGACAAAATGACGTTCATTCCGCATATCTACATATGGTATACTATCATCCTATATTGGTTTCATATTGATCCCATGAGTAGTTTCTGAGAACACTTGTGGACAAAAAAGTCCCAAGAAGAAAGAAAAAATAATAATAAGAAGAAACAGAGTTAAACCAATATGTTCCCAAACTTCGCTGGGGAAAATAATTACAGTAAAACAGTTACAGAGAACACACTTACAATGAATTCATGCTTACAGTGAAGTGATTTTCATCCCTTGTAAGTTTTAAGACACATTATGAACTTATTGAGTAATGATGAATTACATTTACAACCAATCAACATTTGTTCATCCACGATGCTTCGCTATAAGCATGTTTATCTGTACAACCAATGACTGGTAACGTTTGAACACTTACGGGAACTCCATGGTCCATGAGAATATTAGGGTTCATGATGGTGGTCAGCTGATGCAGAAGATCTGGGGAGGCTTCAAACAATTCTGGGGCACTCTTCTTCATCACGTCCTCAAAAAGGTCGGCCATAGAGCCAGGGACACCATACCAGGTTTTTGGTTCTCCCCTGAAATCCAAACATTAAGGTACTGTAACTCTGTAATGTTATCTAGCAAAATCTAAACATTAATGTACTCTGACACCCAAACATTAATGTACTCTGACACCCAAACATTAATGTATTCTGACACCCAAACATTAATGTATTCTGACACCCAAACATTAATGTACTCTGACACCCAAACATTAAGGTACTGTAATTCATGTAATGTTATTGAGCAAAACGAAGAGTTAATTACCTGGAGGACTGATTAGTTTTTAGTTCTGTTTTTATAAATAACTAAAAGAGCTTCAAGGAAACACAGTTTAGAAATGTTAAGACAGAAACCGGTGACACTATACTCCCAGGACAACATCGACCATGATAAATTGTATGTTAACACCTTACCACTCTCAGGCAAAATGTCTAGTAACATTAAACCAATATATGGTAGCTCTAACTAGTATAATGTAAGCTTAATTAGTGCATGGTAAGCCTAATTACTGCATGGAAAGCCTAATTAGTGCATGGTAACTCCTTACCAGTGCATGTAGTTGATGGAGTAGCTCCAGTGGTCCTCATTATGCCAACAGAAACTTGAGAAACACATCCCCACATAGCACCATGGAATCTGTTAAAAACACAAGTCTGCATTACCAAAGAGTAGTTATTACGATGATGTATAAATCTCTAAATCTCTTCGCTAGGATATTTCTCGCATTAGTTTCCATCATCTCATCACGATAGTGTTACGACTGACCTTCATTCCGGAGATGTCTGCATTTATGTGACAGAGTACTGACTGCTCCAGGACTGGCAGATTGTTCAGATTCCAGCCAGAATTAATATATTCCTACAAAGATCACTCCACATTTGTATCTCATTCACTTTTAGCAGCCATGAAAACATCAGCAAATATTTACCCATGAAATCTAACAGTCTAGTTTGTATATTTCAGAGTTTGAGAGGCACTCTGTGTATCTTTCTTCACTGTAGACTTCATTTCATAAAAGACTAACTTGTAGCATTAACGTTAACATGAAATGTGAAGAACATAAACATTTCTCTCTCTCTCACAGCAATATTTACCTCATCCTCTGGGAACATGTCCTTCGTGTCTTTGGTAGGGAATCCGCTTCCCATCTCTGATGCGTGGATATCAGCTCCGTACTCCACAGACACGTCTTCCTCAATACAGTTCACCAGCCGCCAGAATTCCTTCTCTACTGACTCACACGGCACCATCTACAGAAAAATCAGCCATGTCACTTACTACAAACTGCAAGTTACAGAACTTTTATTATTCAAATTACAGTACAACCATGATGAGATTTTGATCATCTCAAAGTATTGCAGTCTTTCTATGATATAAACCTTCAACTTTTCCTGCTTTACTAAAATCTCTGCATCCAGAGAAAATTGCATATCTATACAAGTAATGGAACCAGACAAGACTTTCTGTGCTTACTTCATTCTACCATTATAATTGGTGGTTTCAATTCCATTAAGAAGAATGCCCCTATGATGATTATGCATTACACTATATACTGACAAAAAGATCCAGTGTCTGATTATCAACTTGCTGATGTTTGAATCATTTATTTCAGACTTTTTGAAATTTCTTCCTTTCATGTGCAGTATCATCAGTCAATTTAACACTACCTGTCTGAACATTGAAATGCTCCATTGGCTTTTTTATTTTTATTTTTTTTGGGGGGGGTGGGGGTCTGAAAGAATTTTTGATCAGACCAGAAGATTCCAGAAACTATGCTGCTACTTCTTCAATTTGCTTGATAGAAACAGAAAATAGAATTTAGACGATCTTTATGTACATGTATGTACTGCTTGATAGAAACAGAAAATAGAATGTAGACGATCTTTATGTACATGTATGTATGAAGGATTGTGCATACCAACTCATGACATGATCGTCTTTGAAAAATAACAATAACACTTGAGCATGAAAATAAAAAAAAAAAATAAATTTCTCTATTTTTATGGCATTTGCTAAATCATCTAGAGAACAGAGCTATTTCTGAAGTTCAATTCAAGATATGTAAAACTGTTATTGTTTTAAACTCAAATCAGGAAAAGATGATTACATTAACATATTCTACTCCAAAAATTAGTTGTCAGTCTAGACCAATTTTACTTCTCAGACAATGTAAAGACTCCCGATTAATTTTCCTTAAGTTACATTCCTTCACTATACAGTGATGAAACAAGCAAACAAGTCCATAATCACCCCACTGTTAATGGTAAAACTTACATGTACAGGCATATTGAAGTAGTTAGACTTGAACTGATCAGCCATTTCTCCAAAGCTCTGCAGACTGTAGTCCTTCTTCGCTTGTTCAAATCCGTACGGGTTCACTGGCCGGCAGCAGGCCTGGTTACACAAGGAAAGACAAACTTAATGGAGATTTTCAAATATTACGTGTAGAGCAAGCACGTATTATCATTCCTGTTTTATAGACCACAGACATCAACTTTATGGGGTCAGTAAAAATTCCAGTCCTTCCATCCTAATTATGGCAATACCATTTATACACCACGGCTTTAGACATGTGGTCTTTGAAATATGAACCCCATCAAAATTTATTATCTATATAGCAAGTCCTTAAAACAGCACACTGGTACAGTAATGATCATGTCAAACTTTATTATCTCTGCTGTACTTCCATTGTACACATATACGAACTTAAAGAAATAATCCTGATGAATGTGAGGACATTACAAATCTCTTGTGCACTATAAATGGTATAAAACAAAACTACATTCATTCATTATATATATATTTGCTAGCATAGCATCTAGACTGAACCAATAACAGAATTTCTTTGTGCATCTCACCTTAGCCACACATTTTGGGCATCTCCAGTCCCCCTTTGGAACCTCAGGCATGGGAGGGATTAAGCAGTATGTATGGAATGCGTCGTCACACCCGTCACATAGCAACATGTACTCCTCCCCATCGCCACGGTTACACATGTGGCACAGGTACAAGTCCACCTTTAAAACAGAAGAGTGTTACTCTTTGTCTGTCACTTGTCTATTTCTAAATTAAAATTTACATAATACGATATGCAATACACATACTTAACCAATCTGATACACATGAAACATACTCTTAGAAAGCACTTTCTATGTAGTATACTAATTTCTCAAAATCTACATTTTTTGAGTTGTCTCCCCAAGACTTACTGTTGTGTATGCCCCTGGTCCCGGATTTTTATGCCTTGTGCTTACACCTCCACCATTCTCTATGGGCTCCACCTTCTCCTCTGAAAATAAAGTACTCATAAGTTCACATTCAACTGAAGATAAATATCAACTCATATACCAGAAAATTTAACCTTTGACACTACCTTTGACTTCTCCTGCCTGCGGAACAGCAGCTTTTGGCCCTGCTCCAAAGAACTGCAATTTCTTCAGCTCAGAATTGACATTGTAATCAATGTCCATTTTGTCCTGCAAAAACATAATACATTCAAAATTTGAAGGAAACAATGACTACGTCAGCCATTTATATCATGCCCTGGCACCAACATGGCAGCATCGCAATTCTTCTGCGGAATCTTTGTTTAAAACATTTTTATCAGGAAGCTGCAGTCAGAGACTTGAATCTTAAATGACTATTGTTTCATGACTATGCATCCTGCATCCTGTAACTGGGAAATGTTACATTTTCAACAATTGGAAAGTAAAATATTTTGACTGTCAGATCACAAGTTTATATAACTGGGAAATGTCATATGTTTTGATTGTCAGAACAAAATTTATCTGGCAAATACACAAATCTATTTATATTGCTGGTATCTGAGGATCTTCATATCAAATAAATAATATTTCTACTTTGATGAAAAACGGAACACATTGTGAACATTTCACAGTGCCACATTTCCACGACTGTAAAATACACTTTCCTCTCCTACTCAAATTTCTGAAGTATTCAACACATCTTGAACTTTTACAGATAGTATACAGCATTGTGTAATTCAATTTCACAGGTGAAACTCAATTTGATTGGTCAATATGACTTTATGAACTTTTTCAATATCATAAAAATTGAGTTGATGTTTAGTTCCGCATAAAACATATAGGGAATGATGTCCCAGTGTATGCATCTCCTCTGCTTCGAATAAAATTCAAAACTTCTGAATTATCAAATTACATCAAACGTGTTTAAAACTTGAATCAAATCAGGAATGAAAGTAATTTCTACTCATTTTATATCGTAGAGAGTAAGCTGGGACAGTTGACACTTCACAATTCATAACGCTGTCCAAACTTTATTCGCATTACATATAATGTGCAAAAAAAAAATTCATAAAACTGTCCAAACTTAATTCGCATCATATAAAATGTGTAAACTACTTTCAGTCCTCGCATGAAGAAATGCTCCTTTACAATACAGGTAGCCATCCAATGATTTTGATTGACTTTATGATTTAGAAAAATTCTTGAAAAAGATGAAAATCATTTGAAACACAAGATATATATATATATATATACATACATGTAAAATACGACCAAAACCGATTAATTATCCTCAATGATATATCATTCCATTAGTTACAAAACGTTTAAATCTACAATGCTTTAATTGCTACACTACAAATATGAAGACAGGTCTGTTGTTATTTTTAGCTAAAACATCCCAAGCAAATTTGAATGTGCCTTGCTGATCATATCAAATTTGCCCAATCTCTGTGAGATAGCACCCATTAATTTGAACTAGTTCATAGCCATTCTCCCCAGGGTCAGAATCACAGTCCAGGTGCCCCTATAAACAGCAAGTACCCATTAACAGCTACATGGAACTGTACAAAACATTGATATCCTTATTCACACATTGCAAGGATGAATACCCAATGTCTATCCCAATTTACCTATATTCCAAGCTCATCTACTTGCCAATGTGACTAAAAAGCCCCCCCCCCTCCCCCCCCCCCCCAATTTAATTTTGATCACTTACTTAATGATCACAAAATTTTGATGACAATTTTTCCCTTTTTACTTCTGATTCTTATCTAATCAAAGTAAATCCAACAGACACTGCGCTTAACTATTTGCAGCTTTAGGAGTAGACCGTGCCTTAATTATGACCTTCACCTTCTGTATCAAACATGACATAAATTTTGACAGTATATCCGATATTTGGTTCTTTCAACACAAATACATTTTTGGCAAACACTATTCAGATACTAGAACATTTCTGAAATATGTTTCTTTTAAAATGTAGTTTCATCTACAGAACCATGCAAACGAACATGTAGGAGTCTGTGGTCCAGAATGTCATTATGAAATTTTTTTGTAAATTTGTTAGTTCAAAGTTTTTTTCCACAATGTAATATATCAAATATTAAAATAAAAAAAAAAGTTGATTTGGTTGTGGGCTAATTGTTTTCAATGCCTAAAAGTTTAGACTTGGGGACCCATTTGTCCCCTAAAAATTTCAGCAAATTTTCATCCCTGTGTTCTAAGGACAAATACCCAATGCCTACCCCATCACACTACTGAGCCTTGCACTTCACTTTGCTAGAATGACAAGCTAAAAATAACAATTCAGTACAATGCAGGGGAAATCTCAAAAAGCAGCACTCACTACGCTTGTGGGGACTTCTTCTGTATCAGGGGAAAGCTTGAAAACAAAAGGCTAGTTTAGATTTCTCCAAACACTGCATAAGCTTATTCATGTACACAATCAAATGGTTAAAGCAATTCAGGAAATTTAGACAAACAAGAATAAAATGCATTTATGTTGATAGAAGGATTACTTGAATTGAGAACTACAGAGAAAAACAGATTTGATTAAAAAAAAAAAAAAAAAAGTACCTCTCAAAGAATCTTATCAAATTCACATCAGAGAGAATAGATACCTGTACACACTGACAGAGCTATGGCAGCTTTCCTCCCGACCTACTAACCTGTTTCTGTGCTCGCTCTTTTTTATTCTTCCTAGTATATCCCCCTGCTGCAGCTTTTGCTGCTATGCCATGCGGTCTATAGTCCTTGTCCGATTTGTCATCTTCCTCAGAATTTGTAGACAGATCTGGTTTAGGTTTCTGAAGGAAATTACATGCACATCAAATCTAATGTAATAGCAATGTAGGGCTGGGATGACAGATCGGTGCACCGATACATTGTAATATTTTTTCTGACGATCTACGGATCGATACACCCACTTAAATACTGTTACTTCCATTTTTTCCAAAAATATTGAATGGAAGATTTTCACTATATTTACACCCAAATGTGAAAGTAAAAGTACAGTGAGGTAATGGTGGCAAAGCACGATCATGACTAATTTTTAGTTAGTCAAAGTTATATTCACTGTTTTTTTATAGTCCAGTCAAGTAACTATGGTGCTATTTTATTTCTAATCAAAATATGATGTGAATTTGTTTGTTTTTGTTATTAAATTTGAAGGTTTGAAACTCTTTTATAGACTAGAAATTTTTGAAACTATATTATTAAATTTGTTTACAATAATTAGGTCTGTCCAATAATTTATAGAAACTGGATTAAATAAACACCAAGTTCTAATTCCTTTTTGCCAATTTTCATGTTCAAACATTGACTTATTGTTTTCATGTCTTTTTAAATCTGTAAAGCAGTTTTCCATTGTTTACAACCCTCTATATTACCTCTGTAGGGTAAGCATCTCCTTTCTTGAAGATGAAGAATGGGTAGAGAATTCTCTCGTAGTGAGACCTCAGGGACCCTCCCACCCCTTTCCCTGGGGGATACTTCAGCTTCTGTGCGATTTTAGACCATTTTCTTTCCTTTGTGACATATTCCATACCACCTTCCTCTTCAACCGTCTACGAAAGTGAAGTAAGCCATGAGTCACGTTCTTAAAATTACAACAAAGCCTTGTAATACAAATGTTTTACTCCTGTCTATTTCTAATTTTAAACCTCTTTTTCTCAGTTAAGTAAAACATTTAACAACAATTGTTATTTCATAAAAGCCAATGTAAATGCAACAATATCATGTTTTCACCTTTATAATACCAGGCTATGTAATATAATCATGATGAAAGAGAAAATGCATTATACGCCATTTTGACTCGGCCTGCTTAAGTCTCTATGTTAATTTTTTTCTTTATTTCATGCATTTCCTCTCCTTTCTTATAAGGTCAGAACATACAGAACAATTAAACCACCACAGAAAGCAACTTAACATAGAGACTAAACAAAAATACACAATTTAAGAGATTTACCATAAATGAGAATTACCTTGTAAAGGTTATACAAATCCAGTAACTTTCTCTCAACATGTGGAATTTTCAGTGAACACCCCTTTAAATATAAATAATTGTATGATGATGGGACAAAGTACTCAAAAATCTGAAAGACAAGACTTTAATTCCATATTGCCATTTTGAATATTAATAAAAAGAGAGAAATACTGCATTACCTGCAACTCCCAGAATCTTGCCAGTTGATCCAAAAAGTTTAGTTTAATCCGAGTGAATGCCTAAAGTATATCCAATATTGTTATAATAGAAATAATCGAGTATCTATAGATCTGGTACATAGTTATAATAGAAATAATCGAGTGTCTATAGATCTGGTACATTGTTTGGCAGCGACTAGTACTATTATTTAGAATTTTTTACAGAAATATCTTTATAGACTTCTTGTGTGTTACCAATGAAAAATTATCAATCCACCCAGAAAATCAAAGTAAGCATTCTTGTACACATGATCAATAATGTTTATATTTTTTTCAAAATGTTATTTCATCAAAATTATGTAACCTAACATTTAACTGCCAGAGCTATCAAACATCTTTTCATGTTCACAAATTCTTGTTATTCTTATTGAGGTTAAAATTTTTTTTAACATATTAAGCCAGCAATTAAGTTCAGATCTCCATTAAACATATTAAAACTACTGGAAGTAAAAATAATTGACTAACCTCCAGTTCATTTAGACGCTGAACTCTTGGTGTAAATCTGAATTTATCCACATCCACAGCAAATGGTGGTTGCCAATCCTGAAATAAATGGCATCCTCATCACTAAAATGTCCCAGGCAGAAACACCAAAATGGCAAATACACAAAAGAACATGGCTACCAAATGACACAGGCAGCCATATTGGATTTGAACTTTACTAATTTCTCCACAGCCCAGGTCTCAACTGTTGTGAATTTTTTTATGTCAAGCTATATAAATCTCGAATTCTCTTTAATTTCTGTTCATTTTTTATTACATGACAAGGATCAAGAAGCATTCACCCTTGACCTTTTTTCAGGATGTGTTAAAATGGCCAGTGTATTGAGGTAATGTATGCAGATTGAAACACTCAGAGTTTTGTAGCAATACAGAATTATTTTTTTTCAGCTATGAACATGAAAATCCATACATAAGTTTCTAAATTAATTTTAGTACTCCATAATTAGGAATTAATAATATTCAAATATATTGTAAAACTACTGATGCATACTTTCCAGTAACTAAAATTTCCAACTCCTTTAGCTATTTTTATTTATATCAATTTATAACAATGATCACATAAATTCATCAAATAAAATTTACTTTGAAAATAATTCATTACAAAATGTATATATTTGTTTGCATCTTCTACATTAATGTGTTTTTAATGAGATTTGTAATTTAAGAAAGTTAAAAAAGAAAAAAATTAAAAGAATTTGAACCCTTATTTTCTGATTATCTTTTAAATATAAGATTATTCATCACAACTGCGTTAGCATGTTTTAATTATACATAAATGCATTAAATCTTAGTTTAATTAATTCTCTACCCTCTTCTGATTTCAGCAAACTTGTCAGTCTCAAACATCCAAACATTTTGATGGGGAAAAAATATATACATTTGACTTTGGGGAATAGCAATTTCTACTACCTTTTGTGATAAATTGAAAGAAAAAAAAGAGAAAAATCCCTATGCTAATGAGGTATTCTATATTTGGCAATTATGGCAAATTTCATGAAACTGAGAACTGTAAAATTGATCATATAGTATATATTATTTCTGCTACATTCTAAAAGCTGTCCTGCTAATTTGACATAAGGGCAAAAGTATGCATTTGATATCATAATCTTGACATTTTTTTTCTTTTGCAGCATCTGTCAAGTCCTACGGTCAAACAATGCGTCGCCATGTTTGCTACATTACAATGCACGTAATCTTAACTTTATCGTTGTTCATTATCCAATATTCACTACATTTCACAAAGAATGACATATATCAAAGCAGGTAATAGATAACAAACCGGTGGTGGTTTAATTTTGCATATTCCTGATTTTTCGGCAATAGGTTTTATTTTAGCAATATATCCCAAAGGATCAGCAAATTCTTCCTCAGTGGGGGTAAAAACCGGTGCCTCCGGAGGAGGAATGAAGTTAATGTATGGTTCATCCATAACAGACACTTCACAGCGTCCATAAACTTCCAAAGAACCAAGATGTCTAAGCCATTTAACAACGCTACACAATCAGAAATAAAATTCTTCACATCATATAAAGCCAACACTATCCAATATGTGTATTGCCCAGGAACTCCTTTACAAGGACTTTACGCTGAAGAAAATAGGCCTAAATTATTGATTCATTTTTCCGGAAAACTCCCTAAATCTTCGAAATGAGCGCTAATTATTTATAAGTAATATCATATTGTCAAAAACAGTGATAAATTACACGAGAAATGCAATGCGAATTATATGAATTGGTATATGGCGTAGGAATATAATCAAACAAGGTCATTGGTCATTTAAAACCTTAGGTTCGCAACAAATATAAAATAGCAAAAACTAAACGTTCATATCAAAAGCATACACTTAATTGTCTTTTATTTGTCTAGAAATATATCGTTAGATTAAACTTTTGACATGAACTTTTTTTAAAATAGAACACTCCGTCTGCGGGACTAGAAGCGGAATTTTCAAAATGGCGTCCGGAGAGAGTTCATGACAACATCGAGATTAGTGTATGTCTTACTTGTGGTAGGCATAATGATAAAATCCTTACCTTCAAATGCTTGCACAAAATATTTATAGGCAGATCAGATTATTCTAAATTAGAAACGATATCGTGTGTAAATCTTTGTTTGTAACCAGTGATAAATCAAAAGCAACGCAGGCTTGGACTTGTTTAATTGGTCTTTTAAAGGGGGACTTAAAATGAGGAGTACTTTGAAAAGGCAGAACCCTATAGTAGGGGGAAAATGTAAAATTTTATCTAATAAGCTATGAACTCATTAAAGCTTACGTTTATTGCTATATTGATATTTCAACCATATTAGAAAGGTTTAGATTTAAGGATGAAAGAGTTTTCTCATTTTATACGATATAAAGACGGTTTACAAAATAGTTTAATTGCCCCAACTTACGTCAAATCGTATAAAATGAGGAAATTTATTTTCATTCCTTATAAATCAATTTTGATATATATTTATGCATAATTCCAAAGAAAATGTTAATTCTGTGATATGAACTTATCTCATAGATCTTAGGTTTGGCTCAGCTGAGTATTGGATTGAAGCCTTTTCTATTTCTACAGGCTATGAAACACTGTCTTATATAGATAGATTTATTCAGGTAAAATCAATGTATGACACAGGGTGATATAAATAGACATATGAAACTTCAAGACATAATGAAATATGAATAGATGTTCTTAGACCGTTACATTTTGGTTCAGCTGCACTAGCAGTTATGGTTAAGAGCTTGATTTTGAAACAAGGTGAAAAGCCTATGAGAAAGAAACTGTAAAGGAAAGAAATGTAGAAAGTGTACGATCTTGCTTTCCTTATCTCCAATCCGACTACCGAAGCGTCCCTGCACTCATAAATGAGTCCAATAGACATAGCTCTAATCTTTGTTGAGAATTACTTACAAACTGGCCTCTAACAGTCTATTAGAAAGTGAGTGTGGTAAGCCCCTGCTTGAAGGATATCAAGTCAGGGGCCTCTGGGACTGATGCTGGTAAATGTTTCCAGACTGGGATTATTTTTGGGGAAAAGCTGTACTTCATTGTGTCTGTTCTGGTATGGCATTGGCTGAACTTTAGGGAGTGAGCTGATCTTGTCCTGCTGTTGGCACGTGTTAGGTACTGGTCTGCTGGTATGTCTACTAAATTATGGGTGATCTTGTACATCATCGTAAGTTGGATCTTCGTTCTTCAGGATGATGCCTTCACCGAATCTTGGAGCAGTCCTTCATAATTAATATCTGGAAATCTACTTTTATCTTCGGCCAGTTTCAGCAATCAATGTACATTTCAGTGACAGTGCTTTTTAAGTGATTGGACAGTTGATTTAGCTCTGTCAATATTTATTCTGAATTGCTTGTCATCTAGGTATGACTGTATTTACAGTCACTAAATTTTCCATTCATTTATCTACTGATATTGAAGAGTTCCTATAGTCTGTCTTTTTTTATTAGTGATATATAGTAACTGCCCATGCCTACTGTATATCACTGTAAAAGATTCTTTTCTTTCAGATGAGTGTCATTTAATTCTTCCTTCAAACAACATACTATGATATCTGCAGGTGTTCTTCAAACTCTGAAAAGGAACTATGAGGTACCCTGCTCTAAGTTATTCATATAATTTATTGAATTAAAATTATGAAAGTTCAGAAAGTAATTCAAGATAAGTGCTTGCATTATTTGAAATAGCTCATGTCAATGATTACAAGGCTTAGTGCCCTGTGTTTATTATCAAATCTACTTTCAGTGATAAAGGATCCCCTAGAGTGAAAAAGAATGTGTCTGTGATCAACCATAAAATGGATCCTGAAGAATCTAAGCACCCTCGAAATAGTGAAGGGGGTCTGCCCAACATTAATGAAAGATTAGGTCAGTGTGAGAATATAACGATCGGAACTATGATTATGATCACATGGTTTCTGTTAAACATATCTGAGACGTTACATATTATTTTCATGAGCAAACAGAAAAATGGAATCAGAACCTCTGTGTCTTTGTTATTACATTGTATGCTTGATGAAAAGTTGGTCTGCTGAGAGATTCTGATGTTGCAGTGCTTGTATGTGTTCACAGGCCACTTGCGCCCCTCCCGAGAATTGTTGGAATATTACAGGAAGAAAATCGCAGAATATGATGAAGAGCATGATCACATGGTCAGCAAACTTGAAGAATATCGTATTACATACGAAGAACAGGTACACATAATCAAGTTTTATGTAGAGATCATGGAAATTCACGATCAAATATGTGAAAATTCCCGGGTATGATTCTATGTACATTGCACAGTGTAGATTATTGTATGACTGCATACATGCAAATTTTTATCAAATCAGCAGTTTTGTTTTTTCATAAAAATACTATTTTAATATTCATGAAATAACTTATCCTTTTAAAGATAGAGATGCAGATCTATATTTTCGATTAGTTTACATTTTTCAGTGATTTAAATTGAAATAGTCTCTGTTTGTAAATAAGGACTGAGTCTCACATGGTAGTTGTATTACAAAACATTCCTTAATAATTCTGACAGCACAAGTTGCAGTGGGAGCTCCGGCAGAGGGAGGAAGAGATTGTAGAATTACAGAAGGCCCTCAGCGACATGCAGGTTTATCTCTTCCAGGAACGTGAACATGTTCTACGGCTCTACTCTGAAAATGACAGACTCAAGGTAACAGTTAGGGATTCAAAGCCTAGATTATTAGGATTTTGGTGCAAATGTACTGAACTTCGTGACAATACACCAGATGGTGGTTTGCAAATTAATGGAGGAAGAAGAAGAAGAACTTAGGAGGTGTCCAGGTAGCATAGTGGCTAACAAACTTGCTTCTCGCTACTGTGAGCCAAGTTCGACTCTCAGGATCAGCGGTGGTTGTATGTCAGGGGGCCATGTCGTTATCCACTCAGACACGGGTATTTTCTCCCACTTTGATAACCCTTTCCTGCAAATATCCAAACCAATGAGAAGCATATATAAGTTGTAGAACTTGTTTGTAAATCATAATAAATTAGATGAATTTTAAATAAAAAAAAATAGATAGTTTTAAACTAAACTAGTTGAACTTATCATTTTGTAAATACATAAAGTACTAAAATTCACAAACAACACTTTTTTATTTTGTGAGATTTTAAGGTGATATTGATATTTTGATACTTAAGGTACATCTTATAGATTCTTGGGTATTTGAAAAGCTACATGTAAATCTAATCAGATAAAAATTTAAAGTTTCAGAGGTACAAAATGCATTGAATTTCATAATGTTTTTCAAAGGTGGATAAGATAAACTAATTTTGATTCCAAATCAATCGAGCAAACGTGTTTCAGAAAGTTCCAAGGATTTTTATGCCCCCAAGATAGAAGATCTGGTGGCATATTTTTGTCCTGTCTGTCATTCTGTCTGAAACTTTAATGTTCTTAATAACTTTTGAATAGTGAATGCTAGCTCTTTGATATTTCACATGAGTATTCCTTGTGACAAATGCTTTCCATTGGTACCAAAATGTTTGACCCTGTGACCTTGACCTTGGCATTTGACCCACTTTTAAAAACTTTAAAATTGGCATGGCCAATATTAGAGTTTGCCACTATCAGGGGCGTTTATTTTCTGACCTTTTGACCCTGAACTAAGTTAATATACATGTAGATTGCCATTTATTAGAACATGATTTTCTCACTTAAATACCAATGTGAGACCAACATTAGCCATGTGAGATAGCCATGTGAAATTTTTCTGTCTTAATGACATAACTGATCATGATGTCATATATTTTCTACTATTTCCGTTACATGGTGAAGTAAATATTTTGTATTGTATTCTTGAAATCTGAACTTGGTGTAACTATTTTCAAGCATGCTCTTTCTGGCTGTCAAATTTGTTTTCACTTAAACATGCAAGTTCATTTGAGGAATTTGATAATTTTGAATTTACAAAGTATTAACTGGAGACCAACACCCTAAGGTTGAAATTGTGGAAGATTCTCACGAATGGACACCACATGGTATACAATAGTGGATGTATAGTGGACACCACATGGTATATAATAGTGGACACCACATGGTATTTAATAGTGGACATCACATGGTATACAATAGTGGACACCACATGGTATACAATAGTGGACACCACATGGTATACAATAGGGTGTGGATCTAAAAAAAAAAAAAGTTATAAACCAGAAGAAATAAACAGATCACCATCACATGAAAAAGCACAAGTGAATTTCTTTTTCCAATTTACTCGCACCTCTTGAATTTATACGCTACACTTTGCAGGAAAAGTAGTCTTTCATTAGTCTCATCTTAGACTTCAAATCGTTGCTGTTTTGGTGGAATTTCTCAATGCGACATTCACTTAATCCCTTCACAAATAATCATACTTGAGTTGGAGGGATATAGTGATGTGGATGTACCTAAGTGAGAGGATACAGGTGCCCTGGATGTATAATGATAATGCATTGTAATTACTACATTTTTTTGAAAGTAATGAGGTGTAATGGACCCATTTTTTCAATTCCAAGTACTTGCAATGTAATGTATTACTTCATAAAAATATGGCCATTACTTTTAAATTACGACTTTTATTTTATGAAATAATCTGATATTTTTTAAATGAATCTGACTAAAGTGTCTTACAGGGCTTTTTTTTAAAAATCAAAACCACATTCTTGAAAATAAAGATTGATTTTATATTTATACCCCCCCCCCCCCCTGACAACAAAGTTGTTGTTGGGGGGGGGGGTATACTGGAATCGGATTGTTTGTCCGTCTGTAGACATAATGGTTTCCAGGCTCTAAAGTGTTACCCATTTCACCTAGAGTCAACATACCATATATGCAGAGTCCCCATAGGACGAAGGTGATCCCTATTGATTTTGGGGTCAGAAGGTCAAAAAGTAAGTGTACTGGACATTGAAATAACAAAATTTTGGGTTCTTGTGTGTTATCCTTTTCACCTAGAGTCACCATATCACACACATGGATTATTCATGGGAGGAAGATGATCCCTGTCAATTTTGGGGTCCAATGATCAAGTATACTAGACATTGAAGTAGCAAAATGGTTTCCAGGCTCTTACGTGTTATCGTTTTCACTTAGAGTCACCATATCACACATGGATTACCCATAGTATGAAAATGATTCCTACAGATTTTTGGGTCAACAGGTCAAAGGAACTCCCTTTGGGTTTGGCATATTTTTTAAAGTGTCTACTCAGTTATTATTAATAAATAATCTAAATGGTAACTTAATTTAAAAGAGGACTTAAAAGTTAAGTTGCAATAAATTGTGTTCATAGAATTTCATTGTAATTTATTGTATTATGTAATTCATAACTTTAGCAAAGTAATTATAATTTAATTAATGTGATTGTAATATGATGTATTAACTTTCAAAGCAATTGGTCCTCATTATGATAGATACAAAGTTGTTCTCTAGTGAGAGATAGATACAAAGTTCTCTAGTGAGAGATAAATACAAAGTTGTTCTCTAGTGAGAGATAAATACAAAGTTGTTCTCTAGTGAGAGATTGCTCCTCGATATGATAGATACAGAGTTGTTCTCTAGTGAGAGATTGCTCCTCGGTATGATAGATACAGAGTTGTTCTCTAGTGAGAGATTACTCCTCGGTATGGTAGATACAGAGTTGTTCTCTAGTGAGAGATTGCTCCTCGGTATGATAGATACAAAGTTGTTCTCTAGTGAGAGATTGCTCCTCGGTATGATAGATACAGAGTTGTTCTCTAGTGAGAGATAGATATAAAGTTGTTCTCTAGTGAGAGATAGATACAAAGTTGTTCTCTAGTGAGAGATTGCTCCTCGGTATGATAGATACAGAGTTGTTCTCTAGTGAGAGATTGCTCCTCGATATGATAGATACAGAGTTGTTCTCTAGTGAGAGATTGCTTTTGCTTTGCAATGCTATTGGTGATTTATGGTCTTTTTTAAGGCTTTAAATAATGAGATCCTATACATGTGTATATTTCAGATTTGAAAACTATTGAGGTGTTATGAGATGTTGTGAGATTTTGTACATTTCAGATTCGAGAACTCGAGGATAAGAAGAAGATTCAGCAGCTTTTGAGTTTGTCTAGTACACCAGACAGTGAGACCACATATTTCATGAAGGAACCTCCTGCTAAGGCCATCATAGAACAGAAAACCAAGAACAAGAGGCCGCAAAGTGCTGCCGAGAGCCGGCAGAACAGAGGTAGCCCATCTTTCCTCCTCCTCCCCCCCCCCCCCTCTAAAATATTATACATGTATAGCACAAAGTAGATGAAAGATGTGCTGTAAATCTCATTGTGTATATGAACAAATAGGACATACAGTACAATTATGTCTTGCTAATATATTCTCACATGGAAAACTTGTTGAAGTAATAATGAGCAAAATATACCTGAAAGTGAATTACCATACTTACCTGTACCTCAGTTTTTTAACAAAGGCATTGTGAATGTATTGATATTAGGTATAAAGAAGAAGCCGGTGTCGCAGTCTGACCGCCGAGGCTCAATCGAGGCCATCCCTGAAGAGAAATACAAACACGACAATGAGTCATTGGCATTACAAGTGGAGGCCCTGCAGGCCCAACTACAGGAACAGACAAAGCTGGCCAAGGAGCAAGTGGAGGCTCTGATAGAGGACAGGAGAGTGAAGGAAGAGGAGATGCAGACTCGCATGGAAAGGGACGAGGCAAAAATTGCAACACTGACAGAGAAGTAAGTTTGGGTCATTAGGATCATGATAGAAGCAAAGCATGCAAATAAAAAATGGAATCATTTGAATTTTATCAGGACCAATTTTTATAGATTACTAAATCAATATTTCATATTTTCTTTCAGATATAATTTCTTAGATAATTGTGATTCATGCCCCATAGATTGAATTATTTTTATGTGGGTGTCTTTTTGTCTGACTGTCTTTTTGTAATAAATTTTTGAACTATACCAAAAATTCCAGGTCTCTGTTATTTTAATAGCTTATAATGGGGAAGTTAAAATTTGCTACATTTCACTTTCTCAGGGGCGTATTGTTTCAAGCACATTTGTTTGTAGACTTTTTCAGGTCATTCCTGTATTGGTCCTTATGGCACACGTTGAATTAAATAAGTTTGAAAATAGCCAATAGAAAATATGTTTGTGACAGGCAGTTCCTATACTTTAACTGGAGAAAGCCTTTTAGCCATATAATGTTATGCACTCATGTAGTTCAAAAGTTATAAGGAATGATAGAGCTTTTGCTGAGTAAGGCAAAGCTCAAGTTCACAAGGTCATTAAGGAAGGTTACATTTGATAGACCTTGTTACAAGGATTTCTCCCACCGAGTGTATAAAGTCCTTGCAGTTAAAAAGGCATAAATAATATGGAATGTTTTTATCCCAGTCATGTCCCCAAATCTTTGATTCTGAGGCATAAAATGTTATAAAATAATTGTTGTATAACCAAGTGGAAGTTAGAAAAAAATGGAAATTTCAGACACTATAGATAATCTTCACATACAATGTACACAAGGCTGAGTGTTATGAGGGATTTGAAGTTTAACTGCATCAGAATAGGAAAGAATATCAGTTGATTTGAATAAAACTGATACATTGTGAAAAAGTTGTTGATATTGTTATTTATTAAAAATTCACAAACATTTGTTTTGGTGCTTATTCAGGTTGCACAAAACACAGGATCTATTGTATGAGAGCACCAAGGACTTTCTGGAGCTGAGGTACCAGGGGCGGTCAATCGAAAGGCAATGGATGGGAGAGAAGGACAAGCTTCTGCGGGACCTAGATCAAGTCAAGCTTCAGCTTCACCCCAACAGGGACCCTGTGTTAAACATGTCAGATGGAGCCCTGGACAGGGCAGGTTGTGTGGAGGAAATGAAGGTATGCCTCACCTCCACCATATTAACACACAATCACAAACATGGATGTAGTTGTGCCTCACTTCCACCATATTAACACACAATCACAAACATTGATGTAGGTACGCTTCACTTCCACCATATTAACACACAATCACAAACATGGATGTAGGTACGCTTCACTTCCACCGTATTAACACACAATCACAAACATTGATGTAGGTACGCCTCACCTCCTCCATATTAACACACAATCACAAACATTGATGTAGGTATGCCTCAGTTCCACTTTTGATGGAAGGTATGTCTTACTCTGACCATATTAACAAACAGCCACAAACATTGATGCAATATTATTTTCAAACATCTCCTGTAATGAATTAAGTCATATGATTTTTGTCTAGAATTATGTCATTTGAAACCTTCATCATGTCAGCTTTTTAATTCTGTTGATAAAATAATGTTTCATAAATTATATATGCATGTACATATGTAATTATATACATGTAAGACTCAAGGAAATACACCCATTCATTTTTAAAAGGATTTAGTAAATTTCCATGTTTTTGATGTTGATAATTTTACAGTGATAATTTGTTGGTAATTTGACTTGACATTTATGTCAGAGTTGATGTTGGTATTTTAATTTGATGATGATATTGATAATTTTGGTGTTTGTGATTTGATATTGGTAATTTGATGTTAATGATGTTGTTAATTTGATGGACAGACTCTGGAATACCAGTTGACTCAGTCGCAGAAGTTGGCCGAGATGTACAGAGAACAAGTGATACAGCTGGAGGACGAGTTGTCACGGATACGAGAGGAAGGAGACGTCACCAGGGAGATATTTAAGGTTGTGACATCACTAATTGACTGTCGTTTTCACACTTTTGGTGATTGAAATAACTTACATTTTTAAACAGGAATTCTGAATTCTAGATGTAACTGTGAAATACAAATACTTTAGGGACTCCAAAATTCTAATGATTCCCTATCCTAAATTTCTCTGTAATGCGTCAGTAGCAGAGACTTGCTTATGGAAAATTTGTATTGCTCTGGCGTTGAGACAATCTGGTCAGATAATGTGTAGGTGTATGTTGAGACAGTCTGGTCAGATAATGTGTAGATGTATGTTGAGACAGTCTGGTCAGATAATGTGTAGGTGTATGTTGAGACAATCTGGTCAGATAATGTGTAGATGTATGTTGAGACAGTCTGGTCAGATAATATGTAGATGTATGTTGAGACAATCTGGTCAGATAATGTGTAGATGTATGTTGTGACAGTCTGGTCAGATAATGTGTAGATGTATGTTGAGACAATCT
The DNA here is from genome assembly GCA_024699665.1 of Ostrea denselamellosa. Classification (NCBI taxonomy): domain Eukaryota; kingdom Metazoa; phylum Mollusca; class Bivalvia; order Ostreida; family Ostreidae; genus Ostrea; species Ostrea denselamellosa. The sequence goes on from JAMZEH010000068.1 coordinate 7,595,585, forward strand.
GGTCAGATAATGTGTAGATGTATGTTGTGACAGTCTGGTCAGATAATGTGTAGATGTATGTTGTGACAGTCTGGTCAGATAATGTGTAGATGTATGTTGAGACAGTCTGGTCAGATAATGTGTAGATGTATGTTGAGACAATCTGGTCAGATAATGTGTAGATGTATGTTGAGACAGTCTGGTCAGATGATATATGTTGAGACAGTCTGGTCAGATAATGTGTAGAGGTACTTAAAACTTTGTATAGGGTTTCGAATTTTGTATATTTGGATCCATTTGTTTTAGGGTCGTAGTGATAAAATGACCAAACGTCTACAGCTGATGAATCAGAGGTACCAGGACCTCGAGAGGAGACGCAACCTAGAGGTGGAGGGATTCAAAAATGACATCAAGAACCTCAGGTCAAGGTTAAAGGATGTTGAAAGGCAGCTATACAAGGTAAGGGAGGGGCTGTAAAAGGTTTTGTTTTCTTGTAATTGTCTTGGAACAGGTGCTCTCTCAGCTGAATTATTATAGAAAATTTGGGGGGGGGGGGCATGAAATGTGAGAAATATGAATTTAGCAGTAATTTTTTTGTAAATGTCTAAACTACACACCAAGCAATCATTCTGGCTTGTCTTTACAAAATATAAGAATATGAAAGAGATAATATTGTGAAGTATGTAGGACTGCATTGGTATGCGACTTGATTTGATTGTCGAAGAGTGGTCATTTTTCATTAGCGTTCAGCTTCTGTTGTTCATGGAGAATTTATGGGCATATATGTATTTTTACCACAAATGTAATAGAAATCTTTTCCCCCTATATTAAAATTAATGAGATTATGTTAATTTAAAAACATATTGAATGTAAATTCACAAATCATTCTATAAAGCACATCTTACCACAATAGAAAAGGTTATCTTTTTTTTTTGTTGTGTCATAGAAATGACCATCCTGTGGGGATCCTGGTTAGAATAGGTCCTTGCTTGTCTTAAGAGGCGATTAGAGGGGGCGGTCCTCTGGATAAGGCTGCATGTGCCCCATGTAACAGCAGGTGTGGCAGGAAAAAATCCCTCTCTGCTAAGATTGTAAATGCCAAGTATAGGCCTAAAGTTTGCAGCCTTTCACTGGCAATGGTGATGTCTCCTTAGGAGTGAAAAGTTCTCGAGTGTGACATTTAACATTATTCAACCAACCAAACATAGGAATGACCAGTTTCAGAATTCATAAAAGCAGTCTTATTCTTATAAGAGAAATATTAACAAACCACCAACTTTGTTACAGGTGACCATGGGATTCGCTGAGGACATGGACATAAAACGCCCAGATGACTTAGATTTGCAGATTCTGAAGAATGTGAAGGCAACAGCAGGTCGATCCAAGAAATTGATGAGTGAACTGAAAAGTCTCAAGTCAAAAATGTATGGAATTGAGAATGACTTGAAACACTTATGATCAGTTGCTGTGATAACTTGCTGAAGAGGAGAAGTATCTAGTGAACTGGGGGAAGGCTCGGAGTAGATTTAATCCGAGCACAAGACAATGAAGACATATATTGTGTTACGGGGGGGGGGTCCAGTATCAAGCTTTGTTGTGATGGTGACATTCTATTTCATGATGAAACTTGCTGCTAACAAATGTATGGGTTTTGAAGGTACTGTATAATGGGTATTTTCTGTGGTTGGAAATGTTTGCGGTTTGATCCACAAGTAATAGCAAATTATATTCTGGGGTTCCAATTTTTGTGGTTGCATTATACATACATATGTGTATCAATGTAGATGTATATCTATTTTTCTATTGTAATTTTTACAGATTTTTCCTATCCGCAAAAAATAGACAGCCTCAGAAAATATCCATTGCATGGAAATTTTACAAAAAATCTGTAGGCAAAATTTTATATTAACCATAAGAAGTCATAGTGATGTGATATTTATGTAACTGTACTTTTGTTTATTTATATCATATAGATATTAAACTAAGAACAGATCATTTAGTGTCCTATCAAATGTATTGTACTTGCAGAATCCTGTGTGTTTGAAGAGATTTTAATGTTGACTGTTGGGTTAATGAAATTCATATGAAAACTTTCTGTCAGGTGATCTGTATCTTCACTATGCAAGTGTCCAAGATGAGAGTAAGTATCAGACACTTGACTAAATGTATTGTACTAGCAGAATCCTGTGTATTTGAAGAGATTTTAATGTTGACTGTTGGGTTAATGAAATTCAATTGAAAACTTTCTGCCAGATGATCTGTATCTTCACTATGCAAGTGTCCAAGATGAGAGTAAGTATCAGACACTTGACTAGCGGAAAGGAGAGTAAGGAAATCGGACACTTTATTATTATTATTAGCGTAAGTTTTAGCGATCTTGAGAATAACTTTATTCATTTTCTATGAAAATATTTCTCATTTCATTTTTAGCTTTTATTATTTACATTGCCAAGTCAGTTGCTAATCATTTAAAAACTAGCTGGTTGGTTTGATCACATTTATGCATATACTTTTTCAAACTACTAAGGATTTTATAATATTGCTTTTTTTTTGGGGGGGGGGGTGTTAGGTCATGTGAACTTTTCAGGTTCTGTGGTCATGGGACTTTGAGCATATTGTATAATTATTTTCACCCTATTTCATACACAGGTGAAACGCGTGGTCATCTGCACTACATTGCATGTATATATGATCCAAGTGTTTAGCGATATCAGGAGCGGGCACGGCATATACCTATGCTTTCTACATCATGACATGGTGTGTTTGTCGGACCCTCTCCTCAGATTTGCGGTGCAGACATTTTGAACACATTGTCAAACCCTTTTCAGTAGTTGCGTTCTGGAGTAAAATATGTTGCAGACTAAAATAGCTAAGAATAGCCTAATTTTGGAAGCTTTGTAAAGTGTTGTAATTATATATTGCGTACTATAAACATGATGAAGTCTTTCATTTAGTATTATTTTATTTTTTTATTTTATGTTTCACGTGGTTTGAGAACAAAATGACACACACACAAATTTACCCAAAAAACTCATTTTCATTGCGAAAGTGTAAATTTACAAATAGAATTCGTTTCCTAATTTTAAAGTACATTTACATAGATATGAGATATAGATATGAGAAATATATACCCGGTGCAGTCAATATTCTCCGTACATTTCTAACAAATGTAAACACACTTCAGAATCTGTTGCCAATGATGACAAAAGCTGTCTTTATCTTAATACAAAATTACGTCTGATTTTTTATTTTTTTTTTATTATTATTTTTTTTTTGTTTTTGCATGCATAATAAATGATAGCCAGAACTGTTTTGAATCGATTGATAAGAGACCGCTTTTAAAATATATAGAACAAGAATTCCTGGGTTTAGTAAGTGCTATGGATCCAAGCTGAATTGGTCTGAAGAAAGCATAGATAAACTTGAAAATTTACTTCGTGGTACACAATTTTACAATTTGTAGGACAGTGTATGTGTTAGAATTCTAAGACGCTCTTCACAGGGAAGGACAGAGGTTTGTGCACCTTTTTTAAGTTGTCTCTCTAGCACACACTAAAAAAAACGTCACGATAACAAAACTAGGAGCAAAAAACCAAAGAATGTCTGTGTAAACCTCTCCAGGACTTGGCGCTCTAGTATTCTGCAAAAGGAATCAAATTAGGTTTTCACACTTGTGTAAACTGACTAGAGTATTTTACAATACAAGCCCTATGGGGATACATTTATGTCGTCGGCGACGATATATACGCATACGTTCCGTATTGTCGTTCATCGGCACGAATTGTCGCCAACAATATGTGCCAAGACAGGTATATTTTTAGGTTCGTGGAACATGTACAGTGTACATATTGTCGCCTACAACATATGCGCATGACAAGACAGGTATATTTTTAGCATCGTGGTACATGTGCATATTGTCGGTGACTAGGTACATACCCTCACTGTCCATCTAGTTGCGATACGTGGAGGAGAGGGGGGGGGGGATATCTGAATATTTAACAATGGTTAGATTTTAATTTGTTTTACACATGTAAACAAATATTTGGAATTCTTTGGCGATTCCAAAACTATTTTTAATGGAGGCCATGGTCGCTGGTGCTAGAAAGATGCTTAAAGTGTGTGTATCTGTTGTTTTCACTGTCGTATATAGTATCATCGGAGCATTATGGAAAGGGCAGGGAATTAATTCGAACTTGAAATTTTTTTAACTTTTTGTTTTCTTTTTCTTTTTGATTTTATCTTTTCTGAATGCCCGTTGAAAAAATAACTGAGAGCTTAATTCCATGACGTTGGAATCGTATTTTCAACGTTGAAAAATTGCCCCGTCAGGTCAACAATTTATCCTGCATCATTCGCAAACACAACTGGGGGACTTTGGGAGGAAGTATCCTCCCGAATGGGAGAAAAGTTTGAAATTTCAAAGGTAATTTGTGTCATTTAAAGCACATCATATTTATCTTTCAAAATTTTAAGGGGGCGGGACACGTGTTTGGTTTAGTCCTTAATTCTGAAGCCCGTTTAGTCGACCATACATTTTCATTGGTACAGTCGTGACATTTATTGAGTCTCGTACATTGCGGGTTATCTCTCTTTGTACAGGCATCATTTATCGTTTCAACGATACGTCAAGGGTCATTAATATGACATAAAGATGTTTGTTGTCGTCTACTATTATGTTCATACATGCAAGACAGTGATTAGAAAGGGTGAAGATAACAAACAGCGATCAATCACAGAACTCCTAAAAGGAATACAAAATTAAAAAATTGGGCAAACACGGACCCCTGGATATACCAGAGGTGAGATCAGGTGGCTAGGAGGAGTAAGCATCTCCTGTCGACCAATCACACCCGTCGTCTAAGCCCTTTATCTTGATCAGGAAAATGGAGAAATCCGTAGTCAAGATCAGTATGTAAAGAACGGCTTAACAATTGTTATGAAGCATGACAGACAGCATTTGACCCAATGACAGGTTATATTGGCAAACTAGAACCTTATAACGACCATACAATTTACGAAACGCTGACTTTAAATAAGACTGTTGATTTTAAACAAGACTGTTGAAACCCCTGTTAAAGCACCTTGTTTGACGGTAGCCTGCGTTGATTTAGAAACTTATCGTATGCAGAACAAGCTCTTGCGTATCGAATCAGTTGAGAGACATAAACACCATAGACAGGTGATAATGCTACATAAATGTTGGAAATTGACCATGGAGAAAGTGGAGTTATCTCATTGTCATAAAGTTGTGTTGTTAGTTTGCCGTTAACATACATGTTCAGTAAAATATCTGAAATACGAAGCAGAAGTGGAAGACTCTGTGGTGTCTTTTATTTCGAGTTCAGTTGGGAATATCGAATCGACTATGAATGAAAATGATTATTGTTAATAGATAAAACGTCGTCGATATAATATTTATATGTCGAACTGAAGGCCACAGCAAGGTATTTTTTTCTTTTTGAATACATTCTGCCTCGTAAGAAAACATGGGTCGTAAATCACTTGAACTCGGTACGAGATGCAAAGAAAACATCATAACATTAGTTCAGAGCGGTAAAAGTTTCGGGGATGTTGAAAAATTATTATAAACTATGTATCAAAAATACAGCCTGTAAGAAAAATCTAGATTTTGCAATCAAAATACATTTATCTAAGAACATGGGTTCTTCAAAGTGTTTCGCTCAAGGTGTTTCGCCAAGGCTCTGCCCTGAACTCACTGGGGGCATAAAGGTAGTCCAAGACCCCTTGCCTCTGAGGATTGGTCCACGTCACTCCCTGATCTGAAATCCTGCACTCGCCCCTGCTTATAGTCTTTACAGCGTTTGCTACGTACGTATTAGTAAAACCAACAGCAGCTTAACTCTTAGTCTGGATCATGCCGACGTTTGTGTATACGCTGACACAAACGTTGGGAGGATCCCATCTTCGCTAGCCAAGGTTTTGCGCTTTTCTATAAGATGGAATGGTCCAGACTATCTCGTAATGATTGATTGAACGAGAAAAATTTTCACTCATCATATTGAGACGACACCAGTTGTAGGTGAAGTACCACAAATTGAGACCTATGTTTAGCGCTTACAGTTTCGCAGTGAGGGTCTTTAATACAATGCCTGCTGCAACACGGGACCTCCGTTTTTAAGGTCACATCCGAAAGACCCGTGATTCTTACTTCTAAATGCCCAGCATTTGGTGAAGGAGCAATCACTACCTATGTTTACGTCTTAGGTTTGATGCGACCATGGCACGAGCGGGACTCAAACTCACGACCTCCAGGTTACGAAGCCAACACTCTACTACTTAGCTACCATGACCGGTCCCAGACTACATAACTCTTAGTTTTGACAGGGATGTTGCTTACTCCTACAAGTGCAGTTGTAAGGAAGAGCTAGGTTAACCTGTACTGTACGCTCCTTATGTATACCTCCAATAAATAAAACAAACTAAGAATAAATAAAATGTAAAATAAAAGCAATAATGATAGTAAATAATGATAAAATAATATTTGAAAAAATATTACCCCTCCTAAAAAAATAAATAAAAATATAGCAAACCATGATAATATAAAGTAAAGTGTCTCCACTGAACCACTTGGAGTTGGCTACTTTTGCACACTACATAATATAGTTTCTTTCAGCAATAAGATGTATATATGCACTTGGACTATATGACTGAGAAACCAGGAAGAATACATTTCCCAGCCTGGTGGATGTCAGGGCGAGGCCATGGATTTCATGTTCATCGACAGCAGTTTGGGCGGTGATCGTATGTAAAAGGTAGATCGTAAAAATTATTCTAACTTGCATTATTATGCATGTAAAGCACTTTATATGTATCTCTAAACCTGCTATTCCAACCAATCAGTCGATGCATCTATTATAAACTTCTTCTGGATTAAGTTTGTGGTACAGATCCTTCTGTATTTCAAAACACAGGAAAGGTAATGTACTAAAATGGTGGTCAAAATATGTAGAAGATATTCTATGCTTTGTAGTTGATATCTATATTTTCAAGAGGCGACCAAATGGGACGGTCCTTCGGATGTGACCGCAAAAACCGAGGTCCCGTGTCACAGCAGGTGTGGCACATTAAAGATACCTCTCCGCTCAATGGCAGCAAACGCGGAACACAAGCCTAAATATATCAGCCCTTCATTGGCAATGGTGACGTTCTCCATATAAGTAAAAAATTCTTGAGCGTGACGTTAAACAATATACAATCAATCAGTCTTCCCTGGCAGTCCCCTTCCCGTCCGCTTGGTAAAACGATGTCTGTTTACAGAAAAAAAGTAAATCTGTCCGTGGCATACTCATCCCTATTCTATATAAATAAATATAACAATTTTACATGCAATCTTTCTTACAATTTTGAACGAATTTTAATTCATTCTGACAGAGATGCACAATGGCCACGCCCATCACCCAAGCACAGGAGGCCATCAACTGTGACATCTGCACCAAGCCAACCCAACAATTCTGTATCAACTGCCGGGTCAGTTTGTGTGTGGACTGTGTCAGTAAACATGTGGACAAGGCCGACTCTCTACCACATGACATCGTTCCTTTCAAAGATAGAAAGGTGGCTTTTTCGGAGTGTGAATTTCACTCCCACCAGAGATGTAAGGCTGACTGCCAACAGTGTGATGTTCCAGTTTGCCTGAAGTGCATACGTGATTCCCATAATGGACACAAGGTCAAGGATTTGACAGAAGGTTTTGATGACAAGAAAAAGGAAGATGAAAAGAAATTGAATCCACCATTATTACATAGTACAAAAAGAAAAAAAGAAGAAACAGAAAGCAAACTATCCACTAAAATGGCTGAATTTGACAGTAGTTCACAGACTAAACTACCCAGTCTGACAGAAAAAGTCTATTTAGACCAAATAAAATCAATTACAACCATTCCTACTGGAGTTAATCCTCTATACAATGTTGCCTGTGTAGGAGTGGATGAAGCCTGGATTAGTGGTAAAGTTAAAACCATACGACGTGTTGACATACACGGGTCTGTACGGTGCACCGTCACCACTACATGTAAAACCTGGCCTGATGGCATCACAGTGACCAGACAGGGAGAACTGGTATACAGTGACGTTCACAAAAGAACGGTGAATATTGTCAGACAGGGGAAAACAGAGGTACTAATAAGCTTACTACAGGGCTGGTATCCAGGCATACTATGCTGCACTAAGTCAGGAGATATCCTGATCAGTATGGTGTCTACTGGTTTAAGTCAGCGTAAAATTGTCCGTTACCAGGGACACGTAGTGCAAAATGAAATAAACAGAGATAAAGATGGAGAACCGATCTATAAAGGAGGAGAGTACCCACTGTATGTGGGGGAGAACAACAATGGAGACATCTGCGCATCCGACGCTAATGCTAACACCGTGGTTGTGGTGGACGAGTCAGGAAGAGTCCGATTCCGATACGACGGTACACCAGCCAGGAGGAAGAAGTCATTTGATCCTGGACATCTAGTGACAGACTCCATGAGTCAGATCCTTGTAACAGATCCCAACAATGACTGTCTACACATCCTGGATCAGAACGGACAGTTTCTGATATGTGTGGACATTTGTGGACTAGTTACACCGGATGGGCTGAGTGTGGATAGTAAGAGAAGATTATGGGTTGGGTTACATACTTCCGGAGAAGTGAAAGTGATTCAATACATGAAATGAATATACAAAATTCAGGCGGGCACTTCTATTATATACTCTTACAGACATCATATAAAAGTGGAAATTTACAGAAGCATGCAAAGTTTACATGTATTTCCAGTAACATTTTGGTAATGGCGAGTTAAGCCGAAAGAAAGACCAGAGAAAATTCGAGTCCTTATATTAATACAATGTTTTGACGCCATCATTTAAATGATAAGGTGGTGAATGTTTACAAGGTTGAGGATGAGAAGATGAGAAGCATAAACTTATTTGAGTGTATAAATTATGTTGCATGCAGAGAGGATGTGATGAATATTTTGCAAAAACACTGTTGTAACTCTGCTTGATTGGATGATGGAAACAAATTATGAGTTCTTAATTATGAAATTATTGAAGTGCTTTCTTCTGTCTGTGAAGTATATATATATATATATATATATATATATATATATATATATATATATATGTGTGTGTGTGTGTGTGTGTGTGTGTGTGTGTGTGTGTGTGTGACTTCCAATATTTGTGCATCAATATTATTCCATGATCACCTGCATGTGATGTGTTTGTCTCTCAACAGATTCGATCAGCGATCGCTTCTTCTGCGTATGATCAATTTTTAAATCGAGACAGACTGTTAACTAATAAGTTGAAGTTACAAAAGTTTCAACAGTCTCTTTAAAGTCAGCTTTTAGTAAATTCTATGGTCGTTATAATGATATAAATTGCAAATTGAAGCTTTCACTGGATCGAGTGCTGTCTGACGTGTTTTATAC